>OX335695.1:11462554-12662554 GCA_946894065.1 Acleris literana | reverse complement strand
AACTTCTCAAATTGTGAATGTTTCCTATGAGAAATTCTCGGAAATTTCTAAGAATATTCTTATTTTTTTTATAGAAAGAATACATTCTCAATGCTTTCAGATGTTTCCGATAATATTTCTTGAGAATATTTCTTAACTTGAGAATGTTCTGCAATTTATACATTGCTACGTGGAAGTACTCCATGAAAATGGCTGCCTTGTGAAGTGTCAGGTGTTTAGAATAACTAAATTATTTATTTTAATAATGGCGTCCTTGGAGTCACGTAACTTCACTTACGCTTCTCTACATAGAATAAAATAAGGTTTAAAAAACCCGACTGTTGCTGTTCAACTTTAAATCGTTGTAAATCATAAATGATCATTCAAAATGAAAAATGATGAAACAAACCTAAAGATGATTTTTAATACCTATTAATGATACAGCACTTGTCATAGTTCGTCGACTTCTTTTTTACAATTTGGCATTTGGTTCCCGCCATATTGATTTTTGATCAATATCAGATCTTTAAAAAGATAACGGGCACTTTTACACGTCAAAAATCTACCAGCGCACACAATACACACATACACATTTACATTTTAAAATTGTAAAATTGGACATCAGTTGGACATTTTATGACACTCACAACAAGATTAAGACAAAAAAATTGACATAGGAATCATCAAAATCAGTCCGCACGTTTAGTTTATAGAGCGCCACAAAGGAACAAACATACCATCCTTCGGCAGTCGGGTAAAAATCATCGCATCCCTGGAGTGATCCGCTGTGAACAAGTATCCGAGTCCACTCTCTTCTCTCTAATTAGGGTTGGCGCGCGCCAGACGCAAAAAGTCAACCGCGACAGCCCTGCACTTTACAGGGCGATGACATTTCGGCGAGGGAACTTGAAGGGCTTTATCTCTTTCTGTTTAAGCTTAGACGAAAGCTAGATTAATCGGGATGGTTTTGTAGGAAGAGAAAATAATAGACTGCACATAGCAGTATATCACATCAAAACACCATACTAGCAAAACATGATATTTACAAATAGTCGGGATTGGTTATAGAATCGTATGTAAGTTATTTACAGTAGGCTCGGAGGGCCAAACCACCCAGAAATAGGAGCTCCGCCGCAGCGGAGCTCCGTCGACACTGTCTAATAATCTAATTCATGTTCATTCATGTGAATGTCATGTTTTGGGAATATGATGTTTGGCTTGTATGATATTATGAGAAAACATGTTTTGCGAATATGATATGCAACGATGGAGGGGATCTCTCTCTTGGTGGGTGCTATGCCTGGGGGAAGTCCGTTGGGATGAAGTTGGAAGTGGTATATATGTCAACCGAATGGAGAAACTTCGTTAGCGCGATGTAGAACATTGTCATATTTAGTTCCGCTGTCTGCCGCTAGTGGCGCTGGCGAGTTGGTTCATACAAGGTGTCGCTAGATGTCGCTAGGTCGCAAGAGTTTCATGAAAATTGGTTAGGCCGTTTAAAGTGAAGGCTTGTCCATGAATATGATAAAAACTGATGGATTACATTTCTATTCACGCAATATAAAGCTATCGCTACACGTTCAATATTCTGCCCTCCTTAGAAAAAAGGCGTATGTCTCATATAACCGCGTATGTATTAACGACCTTATTTCTTAAGGCGGAAGGTTGAATTTACTTTGACTATAAAATTGCGCATGCATCCTTTTTATTTAGGAGGGCAGTATTTATCTCGTCAGTATTGTAGCGTGTTTAATAGAGTTCAGACGTATAATGGATATGGAGGCAAAAACGATACTGACATATCACGGTATTTACTGATCGTGTGATTTTGTACATTGTCGAATGTCAATATTTATTAAAAACTGCCGTGTTATCCGCGATAAATGCTGACATCCGTCAATACACTCACTAGATTACACGATCAGATCGAAAAAAAAACACAATAATTTACATACATACATATTCTCACGCCTTCGTTCCCAGAGCGGGGTAGGCAGAGCTACAGAATTACAAACATATCTAAAAACTTGTTGATAATTCTATAACCACAATTTGTACAATTAGGCTAAGATGTTTACCAGCGTATTAGTGACAGGTTGCAAGCCCATCGCCTAACAGTACTACAAGCCTTTATTCCCTTAGTCGCCTCTTACGACATCCACGGGAATCCAGTGGCACTATTCTAACTCGGCAACCACACAATAATTTTAACTTAATTATTTGTTACAGGCTGTGAAAAAATTTCAAATTTCTACCAATTACGGTTCATGAGATAAAGTCCGCTGACAGACAAACGGACTGACGGTTTAGTAGGTCCCGTTCGCACACTCGTGTACGACACCCTAAAAACCTTGTATAAAATAACATAAGTTTAAAAAAACAAAAACCCGCCTTCAAAAAGCAAAAAGTAACTTCTTTAAAATGAAAAAAAAATGAAAATGAAAATGTTTATTGCATAAATGAAACCTTACAAGTAGTAGAAACAATACAGTGGGTCCTGTGCTAGGGATCCCTGTGTTACAGGACCCGATTACGTATCAAGAACAGTTTTAGTTTGTACAGGGTTATACAGGGTTACATGATTTCTTATTTAAATGCTTTAACTAATCTAATTCTAAAGTGTGCGTGAGTGTGTGTGAGCGTGTGAGTGTGTGTGCGCGCGTGTGAGTGTATGTGTAGGCGTGTGTAGATAGATACACACGCCTACACATACACTACATACATACATATACAAAATGGTAGGTAAATAGGTCAGTCCGACGCCGACTTCAGTTGGACTGACCTATTTACCTACCATTTTAAAGAAGTTATTTTTTGCTTTTTGAAGGCGGGTTTTGGTTTTTTAAACTTTTATTTTATTTTATACTTTTTAGTGATCATAATTATGCTGTTATTCTCCCACTTCTCAATTAATAAGAAACAATAGAACATTTCAATCTCGCCGCAAGCAACGCCGTGGGAAAGTCATAGTCATATATTTAAACCTAAATATGCTTCGTCATAGTCGCACAACTATCTTAATCGAAATATCTTGTCGTCACCCTCGAAATATATACCGTTTAGGAGTTCCGGTTGCCATCTGTGGTCTTCATCATCAGTTCCACTTCACCAAATAGTGCTTTCCAATACCAAATACACGAGTTACAATGAAAAATACCAAAATCGCTATAGGTGTGCCTATAAATTTTGAAGAGTTCCGTCGATTCCTCATGGATTCCACCATCAGATCTTCATTTTGATAAAAATGGAACCAATCGGAAAGCACCAGCATTCAAATAAAAAAAGAATCATCAAAATCGGTTCACCCAGTCGAAAGTTCTGAGGTAACAAACATTTAAAAAAAAAACATACGAATTGAGAACCTCCTCCTTTTTCGAAGTCGGTTAATAATACAGAGCAGACCAGATTCAAAAAAATCTTATCACGCAAATAAAACTTTCATTACCTCGCGTATTCCCAAATTTTCTAATAACAATTCTCGCTCGCATCGTCCGCACCCACATTTGCTAGGTGCGTGACAAGAATGTCGCCATGTTCCAAAATGGCTGCCATCTCCCAAAATGGCCGCCTGTCAGTATTGCGTTCCGGACCATAAACAGGGTAGTGTTTATTGAAAAAGTAAAGCGAGCAATTTTTTTCGGGCCTGACTACGACGGATGTTTGTTTATGAGCGAAGCGAAGCGGTCTTAGAATCGGTTCCCGGTACGGGTAAAATATTAGATAATTATTATGTTAGCTTCCGCCTGCGACTCCTATCGCTATTCCCTCGGAAACTATTTCATTTTCCGGGATCAAATGTATCCTAAGTCGAAACTATCTCCATTTCAAATTTCATCGAAATCGGTTTGGTAGTTTAGGCAATACAGAGTGTAATAAACAGACAGTTACATTTATAATATTAGTATGTAATTCATGCACGAATATAATCATGAGTCGCTTAACTTCAAACTCGGATATGTTCTTAAAATATGGTACCTATACGAATTTAAATCTTAATTTGTTTGAAAAAAGACGCAAATTCGTTTGTCCCTTTGCATGGACTTATGGAGTTTAACGTTAAGCAACTCATATTACCGGTTCTTGATTTAAAAAAAATATTTTTTCACAACACTGCTCGGAAATATGGCCATAGATGGTCTTGTTTGGGGTCACAAAACGTCACTTATAGGGATAGACCAAGAATGTTTTTGTCGGCGTGTTTGCTGATTGGTCGAGAACATTGTTGTCCAACTTTAAGAACCAATGAAAATCAATCAATAAATTTTTGTGTCATAGCTCCTTAAAATGAAAAATTGAAATCGACCAATCAGAACACACCATTTTGTGTCGTAAAATATTAGGTGTATTTTTGCTAAAAGGTACACAGACTAAAAACTATGTCATGCTTTTTTTTAATGTAATTCAAACTTGGCCCCTAATCTCGAACCACTAGAGATGAAATTACATGCGAGATATGGGGAAACAAATACAATTTTATATGGAGTTGACATCTTCATCTCGCACGTTAGTTTATTAATCTCGAGTGCCACGAGAAATAGGGGTCCAGATTAAAAAAAAAGTTATCTACGATAAAATTGGTGGTGATGTCACATTAACATGAATTAAAATTTGAGTTTTGAATATGAATTTTTATTTTATTTCCTCTCAGTAGTTGTGAAAAGCACTATGTCTGCCTCGGTAGAAAGTGCAATTTATGGACTCGTACACTAGAGGGCCTTAACTACGTTTCGGCTCTCTATGACTCGTCCAAAAATCGCGTACTTTCTATCCTCTGCAACAATGTACTATTGATTTTATTTAGCAGTGAGCCTAAATTTTGGGACTAGGTCAATTTGTGTAACATTATCCCCGGCTTATTGCAATTTGTTTAAGAGCATTTTGTCATAATAAACTAAGATGGACATGTCACCCGATATTTATTATAACCAGCGTTGGCCAGAGACTTCGTAAAGGTAAAACAATAGTACATTACTACACTTCACTTTCGCCACATTTCCGAGTAGCGGCGTGAAAATAGTACATTGTTGCAGAGGTTAAAAAGTAAGCAATAGATGGACGAGTTAGTTCGAAAGTACGAGTCCATCTATTGCACTTTTGGCCGAGGCTTAATACAGTGCTTTTCACGATTACTGCGAGGAAATAAAAATCAGTCCTTATAATAAATTTATAAACACTAAAATGTTTACGCTCTCCCGCCAATTTTTACTTCTTTTTGAACGATACCGTTCTTAGTGGCCAGTCATTCAAAGGGGTTTTTTAAACTGACGGCTCTGACCGTGCCAGAACTATATTTCAGATAATTAAAACAGACATGTATGGCTGTATGGAATCCAATTCCTTTGCCTATCCGTGAAGGGATGAATATTATTAAAAAATAAAACGACTTCTCATTGGCCAATTTAATTTCATATGCAGCACAAGTCGTGTTCTGATTGGTCGAATCAGTGATCAGCGGACCGATGTGATTGGTCGACTTGCTCATTGGAACAGACCAACAATGTTACATTTTTGGTCAGTTTAATTTCATAGAAGGCCTGCTCATTCAATGTACAACTATTGATTGTTGTAGGGACCAAGAACAGACCATCTTTCGCCATATTTCCGAGCAGTGGCGTGAAAAATACTTTTTCAAATATATTTATTTTGGCCAATGAGAAGTCGTTTTGTTTTTTAATAATATTTATCCCTTCACGGATAGGCAAAGGAATCAGATTCCATACAGCCATATATGATGTCTGTTTTAATTATCTGAAATATAGTTCTGGCACGGTCAGAGTCGTCAGTTCAAAAAACGCCTTATAATGACTGGCCACTAAGAAGGGTATCGTTAAAAAAAAATTGGCGGGAGAGCGTAAAAAAAATAGTGTGTTGTAAATTTACTATAAGAATTGATTTTTATTTCCTCGCAGTAGTTGTGAAAAGCACTGTGTTAAGCCTCGGCCGAAAGTGCAATAGATGGACTCGTACTTTCGAACTAACTCGTCCATCTATTGCTTACTTTTTAACCTCTGCAACAATGTACTATTTTCACGCCACTACGCGGAAATGTGGCGAACGTGAAGTGTAGTAATGTACTATTGTTTTACCTTTACGAAGTCTCTGGCCAACGCTGGTTATAATAAATATCGAACTAACTCGTCCATCTATTGCTTACTTTTTAACCTCTGCATCAATGTACTATTTATCGAATAAACAGCCCGGTGAAGGTCGTCTCCTATTCGGATCTTAGACCATAACCAAAATCAACTTTTACGCGGACGGAGTAGTCGTAGCCGCCTACGGCGTAGCGGATACGTCACAGACCGCTACGCCGTAGGCGGCCAATAATCAATTCAACTGACGAACTTATTAATAGTAATAGTAATAGTAGCCTTTATTAACAATCTTAGATCTAGTGTTTACATACATATATGTATATTAATTTAAATATAACAATAGTACATTATTGCCTAGGCATGGAAGTAGGCAATTGCGGGCCGAGTATTGGTTTAAACGGACGAGCTTGCGAGTCCGTTTAAAAATACGAATCCCGCAATTGCTGTTCCTGCCGAGGCAAATATAGTGCTTTTCTCAAAAATAGCAAGAAAAAAATTGTGTTGGAGTCAAATCTTCATCGCTTGAACTCATTTTTTGAATTGCATACAAACAGAAACTTCATGAAAAAAAACCATCACTCCTTACCGCCTTTTTGTTTATGACAAGGAGAAACGCAATTCTTGTTTTAAAAAAAACATAAGCTATTCCAGGCACAAATAAAAAAGTTATGTTTCGAGTAAAATTTGGATGTATAAGACTTGTGCCCTATTTTATTACGGCCCTTTTCACTTTTTAAAAAGTTACAAGGTAGATAGTAATGGAATTTGTATGCAACACGAGCTCGACTGCGTCTCGGCCACGCTAACTCTACTCGTCCCGCAACGGCCCATTTCCCGGTCTGTGCAGTAATGTACTATTGCATACATTGGACGACAATGCAATACTATAATGATGTGGGATTAGTCTGGCTGCGTCTACATCGCGTATCTAATGTGGATAAAGCATCCGTCACTCTCGTACTTATGTACGTGTCAGAAGGTGACGGATGCCTTATCCACACTTTGTCACGCGATAAACACAGTCATGTTAAGCCCTCTACGCATTATCCTTCGCGACGTACAGCCGCGCACGACCGTCAGGCACGATGGTGCTGTACGCACTATCGTGCAAAGTATCTATCATGCTGTCACAGACCACAAATTCTTACTTCGCTCATTCCGTTTCATTCAGAAATTGTGGCTGCTACACTCGCTTCAAGAACCTTATGTGTATAATATGTTCTTTTTATTACACAAGCGAAATTCTAAAATCAAGTAGATTTTTTTGGGAAAAACAGTAGAGCAGTAGATATACCCCAAAACAAATAGCTCCCCTGTAAAAACAGGAGATCTGGCAACACTGCGAAGATTTGACAGATGTCGACTGAAGGACCTAGCATCCACGGTCAAAAAAAATGATTTAAAAAAACAAAATGACGGACGTCAAGTCTACGCATTACCATGCAAGCACGATGCACGATTGAACTGACGTACGTCAGGGCTACGCACCATCCAGCCGCACGTCGTGCGAGAAGGAGTGGGGGGCTGGTTGGATACAAATTCGGTCGTGCAAGTCCTTCACGCTAATAATAATAATAATTAACGCCCAGCAAGCCTACGCACTATCGTTTTCCGTCGTGCATCGTGCCCGGAGGGATGGCACGGAAGGATAATGCGTAGAGGGCATTAGGGCCCCTGATGATGGAGTCGGAAGGTGGCAACAGGATCTCCGCTATATTTAACGTAGACCCGCCGTGTTGGGGCTTATTGGTTTGGTCTTGATAAGCAGATAATGTCTCTGCAAAAAAAAGTACAGACAGCAACAAAAGCTCGTACCAAAAAAAATTTTTTTGATAGAATCTTTCAATATACTAGATACCTTTATTAAGATAATATTAACTAATATGGATCTTTAATATATTGTTATCGCTATTATCGTTTTGATGAATCGATATCATAACAATAATCGAGCCCCGTTTGCCATAGCTATAGATTTTAAAACGTCTTAGCACAAAAGGTAATAAATAAATTAAAAATTAAAAAAACCCCGTCTCAAAACAGTCTGTAAAAAAATCTCTAAAAAGTAAAAAATAATAAGTATCGGCCCTATAAGTTTAAATAAGTCGGTATTAATATTTTGATCCGAGCGTCGTCACGTAGGAGTAAGTGCTTGTTTACGGAGACGTGGGGCGTCGCGCGTAGCGTTGGGCGGCGCGGTCTGCACTAAATTCAAACATATGGCGTTGTATAAAAGCGTTTACGGAGAAGCGGTTTTGCGCGCGTTTGCTTCAAAAACAGCGTTACTTGCAGCGGAGCCCGCGGATGGCATTGCCGCGTTGCACGCAGCGTCGCACGCGTCAATAACGGCGGTTCCCGCCACTGCGCCCGCAGCGGGGCCCGCGGCGGAATCTTCTGACAGTCTTGTGCTCCGCCGCGCGTTCCGCTACACACTCAAGAGTCCGCCGCGGATGTAGCGGGCACCGCTACTCTCTACGCCCCGCACCACGCGCCGCATCACGCGCCGCATCTTTATAAACAACACCGTACATTCCCATATGTTTGTGCGCGTGTGATGACGCGGTCTGCTGCACGCGCCGCCTCTCTGTAAACGGAAAAAACGCCCGTCGCGCCGCGCAACGCCAAGCCGCACGCCACGCGTGACGCTCCGCGCTCCGTAAACAAGCCCTAAGGGCTGATTGTTTGCTAAGTAGGTAGTTAACTGAACTCATGGTTGAAAATCGTAACCAATTGTTAAATCTCAATCAAATGTGTCACATGTGACAAGTCGGGGGACCGCTAAGTAAATGAAATAATATGAAATACCCAGCCACTATCGTAGCTCCCAAACGTATGAACGGATTTGGACGCACGTTTTTTTTAATAAAGCTACATTAATTGGTTGTTAGCAAGATCTCATGAAAATTGGTTGGGCCGTTTAAGAGATATCAGCTCTAAAACGGCTGACTCGATTTTGATGAAACATGTCTAAAAACCACCGCTAAAAAACCTGCTGTCAAATAAAGAAAAACGCATCCAAATCGGTTCATCCGTTTAAGAGCTACGGTGCCACAGACAGACACAGTCAAACATAGCGATCAAACTTATAACACCCCTCTTTTTGCTTTGGGGGTTATATATAAACGATATTTAAAGCTCCGTGCACAAAGCTCATCACTATAACAACGGAACGTGTAGCACGAAGCTCTGATGCCATCACCTGTGGAGAGCTTTTATCTCGCTTTGAGTTAAAGCGATCGATCGCATCCGATACATTAAGAAATTGGGTCAAGCGTACATTACACCGCAGCTTACTTAAACAGCGGGAGCTTTGGGACAAAGCTTTCACGTTACAAAGACAGTTTTTGCTGCGCATCAAAGGGAATATTTGACTGTTATAGAGTTTGATGTGGAGAGATTGCTGTTTTTCGTCAGTTGCTAACGCGGGATAAAAGGTTTCCTTCCACGTCTGGATTAGGGAATGCAAATAACCGGTTTAAACCGATTTTAACCGGTTATTTTCATACAAAAACGGTTAATAACCGGTTAATTTGCATTCCCTAGTCTGGATATTACTGGGTACTGGATTTCTCGAATGGTATAAATTGTAGAGTACATAAGTTAAACAATAAAAATGTTTATCTACACTCTTATCATAAGTCCTATTTTATGCGGTCAAAACCCGTAGGCAATGACCAGCATTACCTGTGGTAGTAGGTGACAGCGAAGACAGCTGTTAATTTTGGAAGATGTTCCAAATTTGGATCTCATTAACTTACAATATTCGATAACGTAATTTCAAAATCACGTTACAGCTGTCATCGCTGTCACTGTCACCTACTACCACAGGTAAGGTAACGCTGGTCATTTGCCTTTCGGCTTCTGAACCCATCTTAGAGTACTTATAATTATGTGTGTAGATGAAGTATTGTACGCGACTCTGCGTAATTGGCATTACAACACTCGTGTGATCGGTTATGAAACTCGCCTTGCGGCTCGTTTCATAAACCACACTCGTGTTGTAATGCCTGTAATTACGCAATCGTCACGTCAACTACTATTAGGCTTCAAAGTATTACGTTTAGGACGGAAGAACTCGAGAGAACTGTAAAGGAATTTTATACAAAATTTAACGCCTAGGCCTAGATTGCAGTCTTGAGATTGCCATCTTAAGATTGCAGTCTTGAGATTGCCATCGTAAGATTACAGTAATGAATGTACTTTGAATATTTTCAGTGATGTATTTTTTTATTTTATTGTATATGTTTGAGAAAAGCACATACTTCGCCGTGAAAAAGGGGTTGCCACCCTCGTAACTATCCTATATGAACTCGGCCGGCAACCCCCTACTTCCCGGCCTCTATAGCAATGTACTATTATTATTCACTAAACAGTAATAAAAAAAAGGAGATTATAAACCTCGCATTAAGTAAGTAATATATTACACTCGTTAAAGCCAGTTCTCGGTGCAATAATAAATTACTTTCAGCCCGGTAAAACACTCTGCTTTAATGAAATTTCTCACGATCATTTCACGTTTGCACAATTGAACTACAGGAAAATACAGCGACCTTGAACTTAAACCATTGGCCGACTTTTTCCTCGTCCGTAATCAATTATTGCAATTATTTGATTTAAATATTCAGTAGATTGAAAAGTCGTACTGGTTTTTAAACCGACGTAAAGAGGGTTTTTATATGATTGACCGCTGTGTGTGTGTGTTTGTGTCTGTAGCTCTTAAACAGGTAAACCGATGCGAATGCGGTTTTTTTTATTTAAAGGCGGGTTTTCTAACGGTGGTTTTAAGCTAGGTTGTACATAAATCGGTTGGGCCGTTTTAGAGATATCAGCTCTGAAAGAAGGGGACACCATTATATCGGTGGTTTTATCTATCTAACCATTCTAACACATTGAGAATTGATTCTTATTTTAAAGGTTCCACAGTCAAACAGTGTCATCGGGTTAACATTATGTTTTTCGGCCTATTAACATACCGACAAACCGACTAGTAATAGTACATTGTGTATTAAGGGTGGTAAAGGCAGAATTACAAACGAGTCTGTTAGAACCCCAAAGCCGAAGGACTATTGATCTCGACTGTCACTAGAATCGGACTCCTGAATACGTTTGACATTATCTGTGGTAAATCATAGACAATGATGTAGTCTGCCACTAATTCATAAATACTGATTATAAACTGTGTGATTCCAAAATAATAATTGAAACGGGGTCTTTGTGCACATATTAAAATTTATATATCAATAAAAAACGTGTCGTCGTCAGAAAAAATGGATGATGCGACTCCACCGGACATCGCCAACGCGGCTAAAATTGTTAGTGAGAATCGTATGTTAAAAATATGATCTTTTGTCTGATTTAATTTCCTCGCAATTGTGATGACAAACATTGTATGATTCACGGGCGGTACGGGAATTACGAACCTCGACTCAGAAAGAGAGCTAGAACTAGAGCCTCGATCGTAATTCCTTACATACCGCCCTTAATACACAATGTACTATTGCGACACACAATCAGCACCAACAATTTTGTTTCTACATACATACATAATTAACTACATACCCCTACCTACCTACCTAACCTACCTACCTAATACCTACCTTCACGCATGTAATCCCACAGTGTGGTAGGCAGCTACAGAATTACCTACAACTCTAAAAACTTGTTGATAATTTTGTAACCACACTTTGTTTCTGATTCTGTGTATTTTGGATTTTCTATAAATAAGTGTTTATTTACCTTTACACATACTCGTAAGAATGAACGTAGTACAAGTTAGTTCGAAAGTAGATCAATTTGTGATACATTATCCCCTGACATTTATTTTAATTTATATTAAAGTATTCGTATGTTTTTAAGGCAGTTGTGATGTAAGCTACGACACTCCCCTGCCGTGTAATTCCCCGACGTATTTCTTGCAATTCTGACGTCATGTTCGGTGCTCGAATATACGTCCATTTACTTTCTCAAACTCGTATCTGATCGAATAGTTAGATAGGAAAAGCACTTATGTTGCCTAAGGGATAAAGACTACTTTCCTATCTAACGATTCGATCAGATACAAGGTTGAGAAAGTAAAGGGACGATATACGTCCTGAGACTGGGGAATAGATGGAATAATAACAATGCCGTTTTGTGCTGCAAATGTATTGGGAGTTTATTGACGAATGCATATGTAATAGAAATATAAATCGTTATCTACACTCATATCATAAACCCTCTATGATGCGTTCAGAAACAGCATAATAATCGACTCTGTTGTTAGAGCATTTTTTTTATCTGCGGCAGTAATCTTATGGATTCATAAGAACATCAATTTCGATGTTCTTATGACATTAAAATTTCGAACATCTCTGAAAAACAAAGAAATTTGATTTGATCGCTATTCTAATATCAGTCGAGATGACGTTTAGTTCGAAATGAATTGTCAATTTGCATACAAATTTGACAAATGTGCACGTAAGTAAGATATCGAACGATATGATAGTTGGAGCCGACTCTAGTTTGTCTCTGAATTAAAAAAAAACTATGACAGCTGCCAGAAAACTATTCAAACTTTTCATTACCGCCATTACCGGTTAAAATTTAATATGCGGCTCCTGAATGCATCATGGAGGCTTATGACATGTGGGTAGATAAAGTAGTGTATGCAACTGTACATAATTAGGCCTTAAAATACGAGTGTGGTTTTATGAAACGAGCGTCAGCGAGTTTCATAATAGGATCACACGAGTGTTTTAAGGCCTAATTATGTACAGTTGCATGACAGTAGTTTACGTGACGGTTGCGTAATGCTAATTACGCAGAGTCGCGTACGATACTTTATCTACACACATATTATAAGTACTCTAAGATGGGTCCAGCATTACCTTACCTGTGGTAGTAGGTGACAGCGATGACAGCTGTAACGTAATTTTGAAATTACGCTATCGAATATTGTAAGGTAATGAGATTCAAATTTGGAATGTCTTCCAGAATTAACAGCTGTCATTGCCTACGGGTTTTGAACGCGTAATAGAGGACTTATGATATGAGTGTAAAATCGGCTTCTGAACCCATCTTAGAGTACTTATAATATGTGTGTAGATAAAGTATTGTACGAGACTTTGCGTAATTAGCATTACAATACTCGTGTGATCTATTATGAAACTCGCCTTGCGGCTCGTTTCATAAACCACACTCATGTTGTAATGCCTGTCATTACGCAACCGTCACGTAAACTACTATTATTGTATTGGGGATCACCTTTATTATTTCAGTATCTTAAAAAAAGTTAGTACATCCGCAGTAATAACATATATTCTGAATAAAAACATCAACCCTCTATCCAATACGGTTCGAAGGATACAGCTCTTTAAAGTTCGGTCGGACAGCTCAGGCGTATTAATAGGGTCCCGTTGGCCTCCCGGTGCGGCTAAAAAGTGCGATAACTGTCAGTTGGTAACCTATCGCAAACTCGAATTTTTTTTGACCGAATTTCATTTGATCGAAAACGTTTCGTTTTTTAACGTTTCTCCGATGGCACGATTCGTATTTTTATTATGTAAGTAAACATATCTTTAGTCCGAGCAAATTTTCTCCTTGTAATCACTTGCCCTATGTATTGTTACGTATTTTATTTCAAAGCCTATTTTTCACTACACCAGTGCTACAACTAGCCTAGTGATCGTTTCGTATTTTGTTTCTTAACCCATTTTTCACTTCATCAATACTACATATAGTTTTCGCTACGTTACGTCAAATATTCATTTCAGACCAGAAAATGTTTTTTTTTTTCATCTTTCAACTGAACAAAGTCGATTTAGAAATAGGTAAGCAAACACTCAAAAAAATGAGAGCCAACAAAGAGAGATTTTCACTTAGTTGACAAAAAATGATTACAATAGTTAAGATATTAGTTATATCCACCAAAACAGATAGTTAACGACAGCATTTTCTTTAGTGATTCAACTAACGTCTTAGTTGATGTATCTAACGTCTTAGTTGGTGTATCTATCGTCTTGTCAGGCTCGTATGGGATCAAGACGCTTATGCACAACAATCACAATCTTGTTACAAGCGCCAATATTTTTTTTCAGTGTAGATAAATTGACAAATTGGACAACTGTTTGTACGCCGAAACCAGTAATAAGGATAGATAGTTTGTCAAATCGGTAAAAAACCAGAACAAGTAATGACTAAATGCAAATATTCGAAGTGACCTTTCGGGCAAACGTAAAAATAACCAAACCATAATTGTCGAAAAATATTTTTCGAGCCAAAATTCGGTCAAACATTTTTCGGAGTTCAGATAGGTAACCCTGACAGTTACTTGAATATTAATAGAAACGTGTGACGTACGAAGTTAATTTTGGTTGATAAGAACATGGGTAGATTGGGTTTGAATAGAAATTCGCTACGAAACGCTAAAAATGGCCGCCTCAACTTTTTTTGCACAGTCATTCTTTCCTTATTAACGCCACACTTAGAGCGATGCTGCACGAGCGTTGGCTGTGCGTTGCGTCGTCGCCGCTGGGTTGTGCTACATATCAATTAGAACGACATGCCACACGATGCGTTGAAACACTTGCGTCGCTCCATGTTGAAATCACAACGTTGCGACGTAACGCACCAGCAACGCTCTTGTGGCATTTATCTTACCTATCAGGAGGCCCTGCCAAGATGCACTACACTACCTAGCGTTTCTATTCGTTTCGTTTTTAAACCAATCGCGTCACTGGTAGATCACGTGACTCGTCGTATCACTTCATCTACCAGTGACGCGATTGGTTTAAAAACGAAACGAATAGAAACGTTAGTTAGCGTAGTGCATCTTGGCAGGGCCAACAGATCCGCATACAGTACGGGTCGAACGGCACATACCTTCAGCAGTACCGGCTTCGGAGGGGGGCATTGGGTTGTTTATTATCATGAAAGGAACCCCTGTACCAAATTTCAAGTTTCTAGGTACAGTAGTTTCGGCTGTGCGTTGATATCTAAGCCAGTGAGTCAGGTTTGCCTTTTATATAGATAGAGGGTATGTGGGTATGTTCGTTCCATTGTGACATCCTGTAAACGGCTTGACCGATTTTGAAGAGTGTGGTGTCGTTAGGTTTGTCTTGGTTGTGGGCGTGACTAGGCTATAATATTTTAATCAAAATTATGAGGATAAATAGTAGATTGTTCAACGAGAGACTAAAACAAGCCATAATGACAAGAGATGTTTAGCCACGCGAGCGAGCGAGCGAGCGAGAGTGGCTATAGTTCGAGTGTCATTATGGTTGTTTAGTCTCGCGTTAAACACTCTACTTTTCACTTTGAATGCGAGGAAAAAAAACGTCGTCCTGTACAAAATTACTTTATTTAAAAAAGTTTTTTGTAAAGTGACACAAATGCTTGCATATTTAGCCAACAGATACAAGCTTGAAAACTATTTGGACCATGCCTATTAAAATAAAATTATCCTTAATATATTGAAATAGATTCATATTCGTAATCATTAATCGTGTTTCACGAAATTAAATCGTTTTTTTAAATATTTTTGCACTGTTGTCATTTTGAGGTTTCCACGGCCTAAAAATGGTCCATACACAATCACTGAAAATGCCAATAATCCTCCATTCAAAAACACCGTGATTGGTTTTTTAGGGGTTTCCAAATTAAAAAAAAAACACTTTAATCCCAAGAGATTAATAAGGAGCTTTAGTCCCGATGTGCAGGGATTAAAGTATTATTTAAGAGCATGAGAAGTGAATAAATAAAAATGACATTAAAAATTAACACTATGTTGACGACAATATCAAATAATGCAGCCAGGTTTTTTAAAGCCCGCTTCAAAAAGAGACCCACTCAATACAATGCCGAGGCAAGCCACGCCTCTGATTTTCAGTGGGGCCCTTGGACCACGGAAGGACATTTGGCTGAAGTTAGAAAAGCATTTTTAGCGAAAACCGTTTATCTTTTTAGGATTGTCATAAAACCTTACTTAACCTATAAACTCTATAAGTAAATCTCTTGACGCGATGTATGATTATTAATGCACACTAGCTCGAAGGAACCCCCCCCCTTAATGATATTCTAGCGCCGCCATTGCTTCCCGAGCAAACACGCGTGGCATAACCATGTTTGTGCAACGAAGGCAGCGAGCGAGGGGTTGCAATAATAGCGCATTTCAACAAGGATGCAGCTCAAATTGAGGCTGCACCTTCCCTCTCTGGAATGCGCTCCAACTTTATATTAGACACGAGGGGTGCCCTTACACTGACCTAAAATTTTTTGTGCTAAAATTTATTGGTCGAAAATGTTTCCTATATTATTGAATGGCATCTCCATATTCTTCTTTCTTAGCATAAAGTTTTTTTTGCATACATATTTTTTGTTCTAAAGCACTTTTGGTCTAAAATTGTTTTGTCTAAACTTATAATTACTAAATGGCTAAATCCATAATATTGTTTGGTCGAAGCCCCTCCCAGTATAAAACACCTAGGTCTCAACTAATCTATAGGTTAGGTTAGGTTAGAATTGTGTCAAGGCGACACAACTACGCGGAATAGGAGCTCCGCCAAGCGGAGCTCCGTCGACTTAGCCTCACGGTCAACGTTATACCAAAAAATCATTCGACAGAAAAAAAAAATTCCAAACATGTTATACTAAACAATATTATGCAAAATAATTTCGATCAAACAATTTTCGACTTTTAAATCATTAGACGAAACGTTGGTATGCAAAAAAATATGATGCTAAACAAAAATAGGCCAAAAAATTTTAGATCAACCGATATAGACCCAGAAACGAGCCCTTAAAAAACTTTCGATACCACTGAGGGCCCTGCCGCTGCCTGCGCTAACTAGCGTTTCTATTCGTTTCGTTTTTAAACCAATCGCGTCACTGGCAGATCACGTGGCTTTTCGTATCACGTCATCTACCAGTGACGCGATTAGTTTAAAAACGAATCGAATAGAAACGCTAGTTAGCGTAATGCGTCTTGGCAAGGCCCTCTGAAAATCTAAGGAAATAAAACATGAAACTAATGATTTTTCGTACCATGTACATCAGGGAAAATTACAAAAAAATCAGATGGTCAATATCTCCGAAACTAGTAAAAATCGCTGAACAAACATAGGGGTTAAATTGATAGCTTTTTAGCTGCTCTATCAGCCCTAGGCGGGTTGAACTCGATTTTTGGAACACCTTGTATATTTGTTATCATGTTCTCGAAAACGGCTCTAACGATTTCGATGTGCAATGCAGAGGTTTACGAGGGCGAAAAATCGATATGTCAAGTTGTCATCTTCGGGAAAACTCGTTTTCAACCCGAGCGACGCCCAGACTTCTAGGTACTTATTTATTTATGTTAAACCAATGATTACGATAGTGAAGCAATGTGGGCTAAACTAATGTAAAATAAATATTATATAGGTCAATATTTAAAAGGTAAACAATATTATTTGCTTTTGTTAAAACACCGCCGGGTCGAAAAAACAAGATCAATCAAACGACTCGCGCGACGGAAACGCCGCATCTCGCAAATCATCTATATCAATTTGTACTCTAAACAAAGCGGTGTAAGGTCGATAGTTGAAGGCACTCTATGTGTGTATAGGGCTCGATCAATCAGGCTTGTGTGTGATACGTATCAGTCAATAGTGACAGAGAGCAACTTGGCTATATCTTTAGTGGTAAGTAAGTTTTGTTAAGAAATTGCAATAGTACATTGTGTATTAAGGGTGGTAAAGACAGAATTACAAACGAGAGTCTGTTAGAAGCCCGAAGCCGAAGGCTGAGGGCTTTAATGACTCGAGCTTTGTATTTCCTTTACCACCCGTGTAACATACAATGTTTTTCATCACAATTGCGAGGAAATGAAATTAAATCAGACAAAAGATCATATTTTTAACTTACGATTCTCACTAATAATTTTAGCCGCGTTGGCGATGTCCGGCGGAGTCGCATTACCCATTTCTTCTGATGACGACGTTTTTTATTGATATATAAATTTTAATATGTGCGCAAAGACACCCTTTTAATTATTATTTTGGAATCACACAGTTTATAATCAGTATTTATAAATTAGCGGCAGGCTACATCATTGTCTATGAATTACCACAGATAATGTCAAACGTGTTCAGAAGTCCGACTCTAGTGACAGTCGAGATCAATAGTTTATATGCGAGATTTTTAGAAAATTGTATGCGACTGACATTTATCTCGAATGAAACTTGAAGAATTGGGGCCCTGACGTATTATGATAGTTTGAGTCCACGAATTATATTTAAAAAAAAAAACTATTACGTACGATAGGGCGTAATGGTAAAAAAAAGGCCCGCGGGTATTATTTTGGACTTACGGTCGATTTTTCTAGCATATTAGGACACTATTTACGAGCAAGTGTGATGAAAAACATATAACACTTACGTTTTATTTTAAATTGGATTTTGGATAGTAACCCCGACAATAAAGAGGGGTGTTGTAGTATATTTTTCACTTGTGTATTTATGTATATGTGTACGTCTGTGGTGTCGTAACTCCTAAATCGATCGAATGGGATGCGATTTCTGATTTATTTTTTATTTTTAGTTTTATTTATTTTCAGAAAGCTTGTACACTTTGTACAGTCTATAAGCACTTAGAAGATACTTCGGGTTTGTATTTCTCTCTCACTCGCTCTTAACAAGAACGCATGAGAGCGAGTGAGATACAAGTACAAACCCGAAGCACCTTAGAGCTATCGCACTGTATTTATTACCGGTTTTATTTAATTATTTATCTACACTCATATCGTAAACCCTCTATGAAGCGTTCAGAAACCGCAAATTATGACCAGCATAATAATCAACTCTGTTGTTAGAGAAAAAAATTATCTGCGGCAGTAATCTTATTGATTTATAAGAACATCAATTTCGATGTTCTTATGACATTCAAATTTCGAACATCTCTGAAAAACAAAGAAATTGGATTTGACCGCTATTCTAATATAAGTCGAGATGACGTTTAGTTCGAAATGAATTGTCAATTTGCATACAAATTTGACAAATGTCGCACGTAAGTAAGATATCGAACGATATGATAGTTGGAGCCGACTCTAGTTTGTCTCTGAATTAAAAAAAACTATGACAGCTGCCAGAAAACTAATCAAACTTTTCATTACCGCCATTACCGGTTAAAATTTAATATGCGGCTCCTGAATGCATCATGGAGGCTTATGATATGTGGGTAGATAAAGTAGTGTATGCAACTGTACATAATTAGGCTTTAAAACACTCGTGTGATCCTATTATGAAACTCGCTGACGCTCGTTTCATAAAACCACACTCGTATTTTAAGGCCTCTCATTATGTATCAGTTGCATAAACTACTATTAAACTTTATTGCATAATACAAAAATTAAGTACAAATGGCGCACTTAATTTCTTAAGGCATTCTCTACCAGTAAACTACTAGGCCAAACAGAGAATAGTTGAGGTGGGTGCGAGCATTTCAGCAAGAGACTAGTAGTTTTTACGATGAAAGCAAAGCAAAAATCCCTTAAGACTTATTTTTTAAATGTTTTTAAAGAAAATCCATCGTTATATAACACATTCTATAAAATAATTAACTATACGTTATTAATGGTTTAAAAAATGGGGCGTTATCTATGTACAGGGACCTTATTTCGATGGCGCTTACGCCGCACTGCGTCACGCGACGTTGTATTTATATCGGAGCATCTTTAATAATGGCGGAAGCGCCATCGATAATGAAAGTTGAAAAAGACGAAGCAATAAGGCCCCTCTTGCCACCTTTTGGTTACGGGACCCTAAAAGGGCTTCAATTAAAAAGAAACCCTTAAAACCCCGACGGCATTTTTTTTTAAATTTCTTTTTTATTGCAAAGGGAAACATACAGCATATATATTACAACTAAAATAACAAATGTAAGCCAAAACACTTTCCACCTAAAGTTAACGCATTCATTTTGCTCAACGAGTTCACATTATTTTATCATTTTCATCATCATCATCATCATGTCAGCCGAAAGACGTCCACTGCTGGACATAGGCCTCCCCCAAGGCTCTCCACTCAGACCGGTCTTGTGCTTTTCGCATCCACCGCGTTCCCGCGATCTTTCATTAACTACGAGTAAATAATTAAATAGAGAACACAAAACGAATAATACAATTTAAAACTAAATTTCAAATTTGAATTTTGAATTCTGATACTGTACATTAAAACACAAAATCCGATTTAAAAATGTTTTTTAACATTTTTTGTCACGACGAATATATTGACGTATCATTTTTCAAAATCGGCTGACCCGTTGAGTAGTTAATGACATAGGAACGGACACACATACATACACACAAGTCAAACGCATAACCCTTCTTTCGGCTTCAACGCAGTCGGGTAACAAGCCCGACTTATATCCCGGATAACATAACTCTTTGCATTTTATGTCTTATTTCGATCACAATTTTGATCACAGCCAGGAGACCCACTAACCATCGTCGCAGGGTAACCTGTCCCAGGGCTACGATAAAAATGTAAATAAAAATACAATTTCCCTCTTTGTGCTTTTAATAATACATTATTGCCTAGCCCGGGAAGTAGGGGATTGCCTGACGAGGTGGTTACTAAAATACGAGTCAGGTGACACAGTTTCCACGGAGGCATGTATAATGCCTTTCACAAATAATGTGAGGAAATGATAGAAATACATTTGTAAAAAAAGTTGAGTTGGGTGTATGGTTTTTTTTTATTTAATTTATACGCATAGAGAACGTTTTTAAACAAAACATCGCAGCGGACAGGAGTATTTTAAGGTAAGGTAGGTAAAGGGAACTCAAATCAAATTAATCGTTATTCGTCGGGTTATTCGTCCTTTGGGATAAAGATGTTTTCGTCTTGGGCGAGCTTGAATCCCTCGCTGCACTCAGGACCCCTTTTTTAATCCCCTGGCTTCGCTCAGGAATTAACTCGTAACACCCTCGCTACGCTCGGGAGTTAAATCTGGAGTCCCTCATTTGCTCAGGATTCAATATCGCGCCCGTGACATAAAACAATGCTTTATCCCCTCGGTGTATAATCTACTATTATATTTCATTCTCGGTTTGGTTAGCACCATCTTATTATTCATCCTGGTAAGATCAAATTCTGAAGCAAGCAGTCGAAGTCGCAGGCAGAAGCTAGTTGTTGATAAATTAATAAAAACGCGTTCTCACTGCGTTTAGCATATTTGACGAGTTCCGGATATTTTGACGATGGAATCGTCATTATCACGGGATAATTCTGCCCTTGGGACCTAATCTGGCTGCGTTTATCGTATGACAAAATGTGGATAAAACACCCGTCACTTTCTGACACATATTGCACGAGAGGGTTACCTATCTGAAACACTAAAATCGTTTTCCAGCTTTTTCATTGGTCCGAAAGTCATTTTTCTCTAAAACCGTTTAACTTTCCTGAATTGTTATAAAATAAACCTTACCTAACCTACAGGTTCTGTAACTATATCTCATTAAACATTTTGAAAATTTATTGGGTTCAGAATAAAATGAAAATTATGGCAAATGAAACAGCTAGCAAACGTTTTTAGTGTTTGCGATAGGATACCGTACGAGAGTGACGGATGCTTTATCGATATTTTGTCACGCAATTAACGCAAATATACTAGGCCCAAAGCTAAGACAAATGGCGGTATCTCTGACATAACTCTAGCAAATGCAACCTTATTACTAACGAGATAGGGTTGTATCTGCTTTGGCTATTGAGTTTGAGATATCACGTTTTGGCTTATGAGAGCGGAATTGAAGTCTGCGGTTGGTTGTCAATATCGATTGTTAATTGCGACATCGTTGGAATATTGAAAATTCTCCATTATTGTAACAGCGGGAAGAACTTTTTTATCACCTTTATTATCTTAAATAATAACCGAAATCACTAAATAGTATAAAACAAAGTCGCTTCCCGCTGTCTGTCTGTCCCTATGTATGCTTAGATCTTCAAAACTACGCAACGGATTTTGATGCTTTTTTTAATAGACAGAGTGATTCAAGAGGAAGGTTTTTATGTACAATAAGTTTTGAATTATGTACGGGTATTACAGAAAACTGGCATAAACCGAAGCGAAGCGAGGGCGTATCACTAGTATAGTATAAAACAAACTCGCTTCCCGCTGTCTGTCCCTCTGTATATACGCTAAGATCTTTCGAACTACGCAAAGGTTTTTAACATCGATGGATAGATGATGATTCAAGAGGAACAGGACAAAAACCGAAGCGAAGCGAGGGCATGTCACAAGTAGATGTTTAATATAAATGTTAATAATGAGCACTTTAAAGAAAAACGATTTCCCTTTGCACATCCGTTTGTTTAGGGTTCCGTAGTCAACAAGGGACCCTTATAATCGTTTCGCTATATCCATCTATCTGCTATATATGTATATAACACAGAGACTCTTAATACAACTGTTCTTTGGCATAATTAAACATTTAAATTATGTTGATAAAGTTGTAATCGCTAAAGTCGCATTCCTCCCTGCAGCCAAAAGGTCTTATCGCACCTTATAACAACTCAACGGCGACTCGATTCTATGCCAAATATTGAAATATAAGCCCTATGTCATATTCTCTAGGTTTAATTTCAAAAAAATATAATAAAGTAGTGTACGACGTGTGTATCTACGTGTCGTACACTAAGGTCAACTCCGACACGTTTGTCACGCGTTGACCACACGTCGTCCCCGCGGCGACTATGCGCTTGCGACTGACACGTGACGGGCAACCATTCGCGTTGTCCACTCGTTGATAACGCGTTGTCCATTAGTGACCATTGGGTGGATCAACTAGTTGACTCATCGAAAGTAGTAGAGTTGCTGCCGCAGTGGCGTGGAGTTGATATAGTGTGCGAAGACCTAAAATTACATGTCGTCGGCCTAAATTGCAAACCTGCTAAATTCATTTTTAGGATTTAGCAGGTTTGCACTTTATTTCATCTATTTAGAATGCAAAACTGCTAAATCCTAAAAATAGATTTAGTAGGTTTGTAATTTAGGCCGACGATGTGATAAAAATCTATAAAATATCTTTTCACAACACTGCTCGGAAATATGGCCATAGATGGTCTTGTTCGGGGTCACAAAACGTCACTTATAAGGACAGACCAAGAATGTTTTTGTCGGCGTGTTTGCTGATTGGTCGAGAACATTGTTGTCCAACTTTAAGAACCAATGAAAATCTATCAATAAATTTTTGTGTCATAGCTCCTTAAAAAAAAAATTGAAATCGACCAATTAGAACACACCGCATTTTGTGTCGTAAAATATTAGGTGTTTTTTATTTTTTTATTTAATTCAAGCTTGGCCCCTAATCTCGAACCACTAGAGATGAAATTACATGGGAGATATGGCGAAACAAATACAATTTTATATGGAGTTGAGTTTGCATCTTCATCTCGCATGTTAGTTTATTATTCTCGAGTGCCACGAGAATAGGGGTCCAGATTTAAAAAAAGTTATCTATGGTAAAATTGGCGGTGATGTCTGCCTCGGTAGAAAGTACAATTTATGGACTGGTACAATAGAGGGCCTCAACTACGTTTCGGCCCTCTATATGACTCGTCCAAAAATCGCGTACTTTCTATCCTCTGCAACAACTATATATGAAATGAAATGAAAGCACATTATAACACTTTAATCCCCTTACTTATAAACCGTTGGGTAGCTAACAATGCTTTGTCTTTATCTGTCAAATTCAAACGTAACAATGACAGATAAGGACGCATGGTTTAGCTACTCCACAAGGACATCTATCACGAGTCAGTAGACTTGACTTGGCATGCCTAATTAAGGTAGAACATAAGCACATCCTATTCCGCGAAGACCTGTATAATTACTATGTTCTGGCAATAAATGTGTATATGTCTTTGTCTTTTGAAATAACTTGAAACAGATCATCATACAGATGTAGTGAAATATCCTTTCATATCGTATTTTCTCGGAAATGTTCGTATTTGTCATGCTACTTCAGTCTGACTCAGTACCCATCAAGACAACGTGGGGGAACGTCGCATCGTGAGAGTGATAATCGATATATGTAGAGTGGTTAATACCAGAGTATTTTTTTTGTTAATTAAGGGTAATTTTGTTTTCAGTTCTTTTTAATAGTCATGCCGAAAGCTAAGACCTGGGAAACGTTTAGATCGACAAGGCTGTGAAATTATTTTCAACATTTATTTGTATATCTTCTTGTTTACCTACACTTAATTTCTATATATTTAATCGTGGTGGTTTTAACATCTCGGTGTGATATACTTCAAACTCGTGGTTTGACATTTGACACTGATAACTAAAGTACTCTATTTATTTAATACGAACATGCCACTTAATGATTCAATAATTCATAGACACGTCGAGATCATTCGGAAATCGACGTAATTTCCGAGTTTTCACGATGTGAAAGGATTATTCACTAGATCTGTACTTGTTGTTTAGTTTTGAAAGAGCCCTACACAGCATGTTCCGACATGCTGCCCGGTTTTAAATATCTGATAGGTAGAGGGTGATTGCAATTTATAACCGTAAAAAAGCTGATCACAGAATTCATTAAAAACATTGTCGTATGTTCAAGACAAGCGAAGACCTTTCGTTCAAAGTTTCAAAGCTCTTTGCAATTCAGATCCGTGGCTAAACTTGTTCCAAGTCCATTTCGTTAACTGCCTTGTTCCTTAAAGCTACTGCGAACGCTTAAAAGCTCGTGTAAGTAGTATAGTTAGAATTAATCATTATAAATTTTAGGTGCTGGTTATTTTGTAAGCTTTTCTGACTGCCCCATTTCAGAGTGTTGTTTTATTGAGTGTGTATGTATCCATGTTTCTTAAATATGAAACATCCTGTAGACGAAACGGTTTGTAAGGTTTCGAAGTGTGGGGTGTAGTTAAATTAAGTATTGTTATTAGGCTTTATTTTATAAATTATCAAATTTAGTCAACATATAATATTAAAAAACTTCAACGTTTTAAACTTTAATTACAATTAAAATTAAAATGCTATTTTGTTGTTAATTAAAACTACGTTATTATTTTTTCTACTACTGAAGCTACAATTTTTTTAATAAAATTAATGTTTTTTAAATACGTCCGTTTTTGTAATGTGTATTTGTGTATTTTATGTATTTTTAGATTATCCTTTAATCAAATTAAAATTGCAAATTTAAGAAAATTAAACGAGCTTTAAATATCACATTTTTGTATTTAAATGTTTTTCTTATACATATAGGTTAACAAAAAAAGTTGTACCCGTGTTAATTTACACACAAGGCAAGCTTAAAGCTCAAAGCATTGTCCGCCACCCAACCTGTATGCGCTTTCCTTTGTCTGCCTGCAGCCGCCCCGACATAACCTCAAAACAGCATTCCGCTCAAATTCAGTTTCTTTGTTTGAAAAATATATAATATATAAATTCCGTGGATATTCGCTTACTACATAAGGTGTAAGTGTAAAACTACGATAATAAAGATGTAAAAACGTAGATTACCGATTAAAATATCGGTTTTTCACATTTCGTATGGGCACTTTTTGTAATCAATGTTAATAATGCTGTAAAACAATTTTAAACACCATTTGAAACGGTATTGTCTGTATTATTGCAAAACGCTTCATTTTTATAAATTTAGGCAAAAATTAATGACTGTTGTATGACGTGTGATACAAATAATAAAAACAACTCAGTACATTCACTCGCAGGATGGACAGAAGACGAAACAATTAAGTAATATTTTTAATTTTTTAAAACATTTTATATCCATTTAAAATATTTATATTGCAATAACAAATGATATCGATATAAACCATTCGTGTCACGGCGAATCGTATGATATGTCATTTTTCGCATAATTACACATAATCCTTTGACATAATTACTAAACGAAGCTAGGAATAGCGACGCATTCAGCCGTCGCTGCATAGAGCAACATGGCTGAAAAGGACGCTTGGAACAAAAACGACACAACCAACAAAGGAACACCATGTATTATTCACTTTTTACTTCTAAATGGCTTCAAGGAGGCTTATTACCTAGAGGAATTTGTTTTTTTTTGTTGGTCATGTCTTTTGT
This sequence comes from Acleris literana, assembly GCA_946894065.1. Taxonomy (NCBI): domain Eukaryota; kingdom Metazoa; phylum Arthropoda; class Insecta; order Lepidoptera; family Tortricidae; genus Acleris; species Acleris literana. The sequence continues at coordinate 12,636,422 of OX335695.1, read as the reverse complement.
CTTTGTATCAAAAAGTGACTTACACCGTTTTGCTCCACCGCTCACTGAACAAAGGTTTATTTCACTTAAAAAAAACACCACTTTTGACTAAAGATTACTAATCATAAAAGTTAACACCAACCGAACCGGGTAGCAATTTTAATCTAATTAATAATCACTCGAAAAATAGGTTGATTATTTTTGTTGATTACAAAAATGTAATCGTTTATTTTTGTTGATTATTTTTTTGCAATTGATTTTTTTATTGTTTTTTTTGTTTGTTTTTTGTCGACGTGAACGCACCGTGGGAGCGTTGGAGGCACACTGATTCTCTGCAGAAGCTTGTATGCATTGATTAGGCGTAGCTCTGTAGTTATAGCCGTCCCGCCCTAGCTCAGGGGCGGGCTGTCTCCCTCGCACGCGTGGAGCCGACGAAATTTGGCTTCGCAAATGTTAGTAAATTTAATTACGACTAGTTTTTTGATTGATTCCAAATGAATTGGGATTGTTGAAATATTTAAAAGTCCATTATATTTTCGTTACTTTGTAGTATTTATGTGATGGAAATAAAAAGAAGTTTTAGCCTGTGGATATGTTTGCTTATTTATTGCATTCACCGTATAAACTGTATTTATTTTGATGATCTAAAGATATGTAACACGTTGAGATATTTATTTTATATATTTTATCTTTATGAATGAAGCAATTTTCAACTCTCTAACAGACAGGGCTGCTATATTTGGGTTTTATCCCATTGTCTGTCGAAACATAAACACAGAGGCGGTTATTATTTCAGGTTCCTTTTTAATACCTATAAAGTTATTTAGCGATATATTTTATTCGATCCCAAGAGTTTAATGCTTTTACATTATGTGCTAATTGTCAAATACAGAATTGTGTAAGTTGTAAAATTTATATCGATTTATAATGCATTCGACATAGTATTGCGTTTAAATTGTTTGTATCTTCAAAAAAAAATTTTTTTAAATATTGCTGTGATATTTGTAACGTGTGTATTTGTCTTTCTGTACCTCCCAAACGGATGAACTGATTTGAATGCAGTTTTTAATAGACTTACATACAAACATACATTAAATGCGTCGGTTTAGGGTCTCCTGACCTGGACCTTTCTTAATTCGTCCCCGATCTGATCATAGAACGTTGGCCTTGGCCTTCCTCTTCCAACATTTCCATTTATTCTTCCCTTATATATCTAATTTAATAGAAAGTTAGTTTAATCAGACTGTTTCTGAGCTATTATAGAAATCGGTTGGAACTTTAAGAGATGTCAGCTCTCAAAGAGATATTGCCATTATATCTGGGTTATTGTCTTTTGAATAATATGTTATACTAACTAGCTTATTACGACAGATTTGACTTTATTATATTCTTTCCCGATTCGGATTTTCGTTTGTCTGCATACTCCTCCCAATCTATTAGAGATATCAGCTTACGATTGACAGCTGTCACGTTTGACGTAAGGTTGTTTGTTGTAGTATGTTATATTAGCAAACCGCTTCGCTCCATTTAGACTTGCTCGGGGACGGTAAGTGCACCTAGTAATTTTACTCCAACTTGGAGTTATAGTACTGCACAGACCGGGAAATAGGCCGTTGCGGGGCGAGTAGAGTCGCTCGGTCTTCCAGGTACTTTTATTTATAAACGCAATTTCTATTAAAAAAATAGTCAAACTATTTGACACACTTTGAAATACGTTGTAAACGCTGTTTGAAAATGCTTAACTATGACATTTAAAAAGTAAAATATACAAGGAACTATTTTGATTGCACGAGTGTTTGGCTGTTCGGAGATAGTTATCCTAGTTCAAACATGGTTTTAAAAAGTAAAACACCAGGTACGTAATGAAATTTCATACATTTACGCGGCCGCTGCCGTTGGTAAATAATAATTTTGTTTTTTTTATTTTGCCTGGGCCTGGAACTTGGAACTTCGCGGGCTGATTTGACAACAGTAAGGTTAACATTCCCGAGCATGTGGGAGGTAATAAAATACCTACTCAAGACTAACAATATCAAAAGTCAAACGATCAGACGCCAGCTGCGCCTCTATTCTAGGCGATAGAATCCAAATCGTATTTGACCTGTTATGGTATTGGTTAACTCGGCTGCCATTACTGTCAGAATAAGAGCTACGTTGACAATACGATAACAGGTCAAAAGCGATATAGTTTAACGACTTAGAATAGAGACCTAGCAAGGTTGCGTTTATCGCGTGATGTGTATAAAGGATCCGTCACTCTCGTACTTATGTACTCGTATACGTGTCAGAAAGTGACCGATGTTTTATCCACATATTGTCACGCGACAAATGCAGCCATGGTAAGCATTCACCGTCGCCAATTATCGTCAGTATTTCATCGGGTTTTCATAATTATGTGTACCAAAGGACAATGTGCCTTAATTAGAATCATCATCATCATCATCATGTCAGCCGAAAGACGTCCACTGCTGGACATAGGCCTCCCCCAAGGCTCTCCACTCAGACCGGTCTTGTGCTTTACGCATCCACCGCGTTCCCGCGATCTTTACAAGGTCGTCACTCCACCTTGTTGGAGGCCTACCTACAGCTCGTCTCCCGGTCCGCGGGCGCCACTCAAGAACCTGCTGACCCCATCGGCCATCTCTCCTGCGAGCAATGTGCCCCGCCCACTGCCACTTAAATTTGGTTATTCTTCGGGTTATTTCGGTAACCTTAGTTCTAATGCGGATATCATCATTTCTGATTCTATCACGCAGAGAACCCCGAGCATAGCCCTCTCCATATGCGTAGCAAAGGACAATGTGCGTTAGTTATAGGTCTTGATGTTATATGAAGACATTGAACAAGCTTTTAGTTAGTTGATAAACCCACTATCAAAAGACAAGACAAATGAGTCCGAATTTGACGAATAACTATCAACACATAGTATAAAACAAAGTCGCTTCCCGCTGTCTGTCTGTCCCTATGTATGCTTAGATCTTCAAAACTACGCAACGGATTTTGATGTGGTTTTTAATAGACAGAGTGATTCAAGAGGAAGGTTTTTATGTGTAATCAATTTGGATTAAATACGGGTATTACAGAAAACTGGCATAAAACGAAGCGAAGCGAGGGCGGGTCACTAGTGTACTATAAGCCGGGATCCTATTGAAGCACCGGTCATTTGATTTGATGTATAATTTCATCGAAATCTAATGCCGAAACCTTATGGTTCTTCGGGATATCAAAATCAATATAAACTAACTCCGGACCAAAGGGGTTTGGGTAAAAGTGTTGTCATTTGTAAAATTCATACATTTTCAAGGTGAGCGGCCATTCGTAAAAGTGGTAAATTATGAAAGAATTATTAAAAATAAACATATTTTGTTACATAATGTAATACTCTTAAGTGCATCGGAGCTGAGATATTTAAATATTCATACTTGGGCGTACTTTTGTACTAAAAACTTAATACTTAAATCTTTAAAATCTCCGCTCCGATATTATTTAACGCCATAAATTATATATATCTATGTGTATTTAGAGGTCCTCTAAATAAGTAAACTATGAAAAAATCATCCATGGCCTCTGAAAAAAAATATGACAATATTCTTCAAACAAATTTACCCATAAATTTATAAATATATATATATATATATATTTATAAATTTGCCCTTTCACATCAATCGTTAGAAGAGTTGGACTGTAAAGACGATACGCGATAAACGACCGAATGTTTCAACCGCGTCTCTTAGTTATTATCGTTCAAATAAGTTTCTGTCGAAAATATATTTTTTAGGACCATCTTTTGTACCGACTTAAATTACTAACCGAGTTAAAAATGATTATAGAAACCTAAAAATGATTTTTAAATACCTATTCAATGATACCCCATTTGTCATAGTTTGATGACTTTTTTTTTTTCTTTTTTACAATATGGCGTCTAGTTGCTGCCATATTGAATTTTGATTACTGTCATTTCTTTAGTGACACTCACAAGATAAAGACAAATCGATTTCCATAAGAATCATCAAAATCGGTCCATGCCCATTTTCTAGAGCGCCACAAAGGAACAAGCATACATATATAGACTGATAAACACATTTTCACAACACTGCTCAGAAATATGGCCATAGATGGTCTTGTTTGGGGTCACAAAACGTCACTTATAACGACAGACCAAGAATGTTTTTGTCGGCGTGTTTGCTGATTGGTCGAGAACATTGTTGTCCAACTTTAAGAACCAATGAAAATCAATCAATCAATTTTTGTGTCATAGTTCGAATAAAAAAACAAAAAACCGCCTTCAAAAAGCAAAAAATAACTTGTTTAAAATGGTAGGTAAATAGGTCAGTCGAACTGAAGTCTGCTTTTGGTTAAAATATTGTTGGACGTAAATATTGTTGCTAAAAGATACACAGACTAAAAACTATGTCACTGCTTTTTTTTTTAAATGTAATTCAAACTTGGCCCCTAATCTCGAACCACTAGAGATGAAATTACATGGGAGATATGGCGAAACAAATACAATTTTATATGGAGTTGACATCTTCATCTCGCATGTTAGTTTATTAATCTCGAGTGCCACGACAATAGGGGTCCAGATTAAAAAAAAGTTATCTATGGTAAAATTGGCGGTGATGTCACATTAATATGAATAAAAATTTGAGTTTTGAATATGAATTTTCATTTTATTTCCTCTCAGTAGTTGTGAAAAGCACTATGTCTGCCTCGGTAGAAAGTGCAATTTATGGACTCGTACACTATGACTCGTCCAAAAAGCGCGTACTTTCTATCCTCTGCAACAATGTACTATACCCTCCACCTTCGGCAGTCGGGTAAAAACAACACTGCTCTTGACGTGTAATCGTACCGTTAACATTAGGATAGCTCATGTTACCCGACTGCGCCAAATTCCAAAAGGAGGGTTATGTGTTTGACATGTATACAGGGTGCCGCTGACCTTGGGGCTTTAAATGCATGGATCGTTTCTACTCCTAAATCTTCTTTTGTTCTCTAAGTTGTTAAAAATAAGTCGAACATATTTTTTTTTTAGCCGACTTCAAAAAAAGGAGGAGGTTCTCAATTCGTCTGTTTTTTTTATGTTTGTTACCTCAGAACTTTCGACTGGGTGAACCGATTTTGATGATTCTTTTTTTATTTGAAAGCTGGTGCTTCCAGATTGGTCCCATTTTTTTCAAAATGAAGATCTGATGGTGGAATCCATGAGGAATCGACGGAACTCTTCAAAATTTATAGGCACACCTATAGTGATTTTGGTATTTTTCATTGTAACTCGTGTATTTAGTCTTTGAAAGCACTATTTGGTGAAGTGGAACTGATGATGAAGACCACAGATGGCCACCGGAACTCCTAAACGGTATATATTTCGAGAGTGGCGACAAGATATTTCGATTAAGATAGTTGAGCGACTATGACGAAGCATATTTAGGTTTAAATATATGATGAATATTACTTTCCCACGGCGTTGCTTGCGGCGAGATTGAAATGTTCTATTGTTTCTTGAGAAATGGGAGAAAAATGGGAGAATAACAGCATAATTATGATCACTAAAAAGTATAAAATAAAATAAATGTTTAAAAAAACAAAAACCCGCCTTCATAAAGCAAAAAATAACTTCTTTAAAATGGTAGGTAAATAGGTCAGTCCAACTGAAGTCCGCGTCCAACAATATTTTAACCAAAAGCAGACTTCAGTTGGACTGACCTATTTACCTACCATTTTAAAGAAGTTATTTTTTGCTTTTTGAAGGCGGGTTTTTGTTTTTTTTAACTTTTTTTCAATGTACGCGATCCAATTCTCCAATTTTCCTTTAGCCCTCGTACCAAGGAAATGTCGCCCCCATACCATGAGATAGTCATTAATACGGCCATGATGTAATACACTGATTTTAACACTAGACTTTAACATCAATTAGTTATCTAAACTTAAGTTATTTTTTAATGTTGCAGAACAAAAGTAGTTCAGTTTAGCGAGTAGAATCTATGGTTACATTTAAAGCCCCAAGGTCAAAAGCACCCTGTATATGTCGGACTCTACTGGTATGTCCGCTCGTAACTACTAAACGGCGTATCCGATCTTAATAAATTATACGTGGTTAGATTCTTCTTAACCTCTACAGTGTCACAGGCTATATTAAAATTTAAATGTGAAATATGCGAAATAAAAAATATATCTATGATAAGTAACATTACGACGACGCGCTGGCCTAGTTGTTAGTGACCCTGCCTACGAAGCTAGCGGTGCTGGGTTCAAATCCCGGTAAGGGCAGATATTTGTGTGATGAGCGCGAATATTTGTTCCTGAGTCATGGATGTTTTCTATGTATTTAAGTATATATTTCTCTATACAAATATTTGTATCGTTGTCTAGTACCCATAGTACAAGCCTAGAGCTTAGTTTGGGACTAGGTCAATTGGTCGACATTGACCCTTGATATTTATTTATTATATTTATTATTATTTTATTACTTTGACGACATTATCCAAACAGCAGTTGGGTTTTTTACCCGACTGCCGAAGGAGGAGGGTAATGTGTTTCACAGCCTAAGTATATATGTATGTTTGTTCCTTTGTGTCACTATAAAACTAAACCCGTTGTCCGATTTTGATGATTCTCATGTCAATCGGTTTGTCTTAATCTGGTGAGTGTCACTGAAGATAAATGACAGTAATCAAAAATCAATATGGCGGCAACCAGACGACATATTGGGCAAATTAAAAAATAAAGTCGACCAAGTATGACAAGCGGGGTATCATTGAATAGGGATTTAAAAATCATCTTTAGGTTTCTTTCATCATTTTTAATTTTGAATGATCATTTAGGATTTATAACGATTTAAAGTTGGTTAGCAACACTCGGGTTTTGAAAGCTTGCTTTTTGTTAAAGCTTGTTTACTTGACTTATTTAATTGTCATGGTTGTCAGTTGCTATCCTATTTCATAATTGATAAACTGATGTATCACTCCATTTTTAATCCTAGCCCAGATATCGAACCAGTGACCCGCCGCTCCGCAGTCTAACAAAGAGCCGCGCGACCTACATACGACAACGAGCATTGCGCCACTCTCTTTAACGATATCGTTATCATATTGCTAATGTAGTGGTAGCTATAATTAATTTGACAGTGTTGGCGGCCATACTCAGGAAAAATAATACGTTAAATACGTCAATCATTATTTTGACAGAAACTTACTAACGATATGGCCTCCTTTAATAGGGCTCTTTTCTATTGAACCAAACCGGTATCCTGTCGCAAACACTAAAACCGGGCAAGAGCATGTCGGACCATGCTCAGTGAAGGGTTCCGAAGCCGTTACTACAAACAAATTAACTTTGCCGTTGGAAAACTGTTATCCCCATACATCGACATAGGTCGCGGTCAGTTTACCAACACCGCAAATAAGTTTTCGGTAGGTATAAACATTTAAACCGATTGTAACTCAAGAACCAATGAAGTCTACTTAGTCGTGATAGTTTTCCTATTAAATTCATTATATGTGCTTTCATTTAAGATATTTTTCAGATTTTTAGTATGTGTAGTTTTGGCTGTAGGGGGGGGACACTTGACTTTAACAAATATTAGCGCTTTAAAGCTTAATATTTCATAAACGGATACCTTAATCGAGAAATTGTTTTCACAAACCCACAATATTTTTGAAAGACCTATCCAACGATATCCCACACTATGGGGTAGACGAGAAAAAAAAATTACATCCCCACGTTACGTGTAGGGGAGGTATAGTAAAAAAAATATTTTTCAAGATTATATTTTACCACTTTCTTGGCGTGACTAATATGTATATTCATGCCAAATTACAGCTTTCCAGTACTAATAATCTCTGAGCTAGGCTGCGGACGGACGGACGGACATAGCGAAACTATAAGGGTTTCTAGTTTGACTACGGAACCCTAAAAACGTTTGCCAGCTGTTTCATTTGCCATAATTTTCATTTTATTCTGAACCAAATAATTTTCTAAAATGTTTAATGAGATATACTTACAGAACCTGTAGGTTAGGTTAGGTTTATTTTATAACAATTCAGGAAAGTAAAACGGTTTCAGAGAAAAATGACTTTCGGACAAATGAAAATTATGGCAAATGAAACAGCTGGCAAATGTTTTTTAGTGTTTCAGATAGGTAACCATCAAGACCATATGTCTTTGTCAAAAGTAGCATGGTTTTACAGGGTATAAGAAAGCCAAAATTATTATTTCGGTAAACAGAAGGGTGGGCTAATTGGCCCTATATGACCAATGAGGACGAGCGATCTGTCACCAGATGCTATATCATCATCATCATCATCATCATCATGTCAGCCGAAAGACGTCCACTGCTGGACATAGGCCTCCCCCAAGGCTCTCCACTCAGACCGATCTTGTGCTTTTCGCATCCACCGCGTTCCCGCGATCTTTACAAGGTCGTCACTCCATCTTGTTGGAGGCCTACCTACAGCTCGTCTCCCGGTCCGCGGACGCCACTCAAGAACCTTCTGACCCCATCGGCCATCAGTCCTGCGAGCAATGTGCCCCGCCCACTGCCACTTAAGTTTGCGGATGCTATATGCTAAGTTGTAAAACTATTAGGTACTACGGCAGGTAGTTCGAAATTTTTGTGTGAAAAAAGTTATGCAAAGAAAGCGGTGTTTCAAAGTAATTATGCTAACGTCGTCTATGTAGGCGTCCCGATGTTCCATATTTTTAAATATTTCACACAATTTGAGGTTCCCCGCTTCACAAAATCGTTGTAGAATTAAAAAGGATATCCGATAATATAGTGCTTATACATCAGCTTTATATAGTACATTACTACAGAGGCCGGGACAAAAGGGGTTGCCGGCCGAAGACATATAGACGGCCGAGCAAAGCGAGGCCGGATAGGTCTGAGGCGGGCAACCCATATTTCCCGCCGAGGTAGGTAGGTATAGTGCTTTTCTCGAACATCAAACATAATAAAAATTCATTAAAAAAATTAAAACAAAAATTACAAAGTCAAATTACTAGGAGTGCATAAACATTAAAAGGAACCTACAGTGCTCCGTCATCCGCGCTGTGTCGTGTGCGCCCGCCTGCCCGCCGGCGCCCCGCAGCGCACCGCCCACCTGCGATCTAAGTTGCGCTACGCACCCCTAATAACCTTTGTTCTCCTAGTACTTTAGATAAACATGCAAAAGCTTTGGTTAGTAATATAAAAAAATAAACAGCTATCTAGCCTATTCACAAACACAGCCGCCATGTTTACACTAAAATAAAAATAAATCGTTTATTGTTTTTTTTTAATACGCATAGTGGCAGAATGTCATGATGCCTTTGCCACAAATTTATGTGGAATGGAAATTAAAAAAGAGGACTTTGCAGGCCTAGGCCTGCAAGATTTGTATGAAATTCCATTATCAACCTTTTGTCCTAGCCGCACCTGAAACGTTATACTTCGCAGCCTATTATGAGGCACATAACGTCAACATTCCATTGCATGTTTGAGAAAATATTAGTATAGGTGATTTGGACATGAGCAGAAATGCTACGTCGCGGACGGTCTACGACGTAGCATGCACCGTAGCGGCGGCGTAGCGCGGCTACTGACTCAGCTGTTCAAAGATGGCCGTCATTGGTCGATGCTAATTAAAAGATAAAAGATAAAAGAAATTTATTCAGTAAGTAGGCCGCACGGGCACTTTTACACGTCAAGAATCTACCAGCGCTTCCCAAGAGAAGACCACTGCCGAGAAGAAACGCCGCAAGAAACTCAGCAGTCAGTCATTTTTTAAACATATTTCTTATTACAATGGTACTACTTAGTCTAGCATTATATAAAGCTATAAATATCAAATTAAATATAGTATCAAATAACATGCGTAGTTCAGCAGGAAAACACGCCAATTAAGAATCTTACGGGAGAGATAGAGAGAAAAAAAAAAACCCATACTTATGTGTATATAAGATGGTGCGAGACGACCACATAAAAATTGTTTAAGTTTGTCTGTGTATTTGTTATTAGTGCTTCTATGTTACTAGTCTGTCTATAATCTACAGGGTGGTACTCGATAAACTGTAAATATTGAAAGGGGTGAAATTTTAGGTTAACTTATAGGTAAAACATTTTTATCTTTAAATTTTTAGCCTCTGGTTTTTTTTTACAGGTTATCAAACTTTTTAATAAAGTTTTGGTAGTACACTTGCTTGTGAAGGTGTAACTTTTGATCTAATAGCCCAAAAAAGTTAAACAAAATGCATAGTATTGATATTAGTTAGGGTTATAATAATTGATAACAATATTAGACCAATTAAAATAAAAAAAAATTGTGGAAAATTACAGCAAAAATATCATTTTGTTTTCATAAAAACACGATTTTCTTAAAATTTTGCCGTTATTTTACAATTTTTTTTAACGTTTTTGGATCTAAAATTAAACGAGGAATAATAATAAACAAAAAAAAACTAGTGAAATATCTACAAAATTTTGAGAAAATCGTGTTTTTATGAAAACAAAATGACATTTTTGCTGTAATTTATTAAAAATGTAAGAAAAAAGTGGCAATTTTTTTTTACCTGTTTTACCGGTAAATTAACCTAAAATTTCATCCTTTTTAACCGACTTCAAAAAAAGGAGGAGGTTCTCAATTCGTCGGGATATTTTTTTTTTAATGTATGTTCCCCGATTACTCGAAGACCACTGGACCGATTTGAAAAATTTTTCGTTGTTCGAATGTGTATACTTTTTAGTTGGTTCCATTGTCACCACGTCAGGATCTGATGATGGGATCATGGAGAAATCAAGAGAACTCCTCAAATATTATAGGCACACCTATAGCGATTTTGGTATTTTTCACTGTAACTCGTGCATTTGCTTTTGAAAAATACTATATAGTGAAGTGGAACTGATGATGAAGACCACAGATGGCCACCGGAACTCCTTAACGGTACCTATTTTAAGGGTGGCGATAAGATATTTCGATAAAGGTAGTTGAGCGACTATGACGAAGCACATTTAGGTTTAAATATGAATATGACATTCCCGAGGCGTTGTCTGCGGCGAGCTTGAAATGTTCTATAGTTTCTCATTAATATTTAGAAGTGGAGCTACGTAACAGCATAAATAGGATCACTAAAAAGTATAAAATAAAATAAATGTTTAAAAAAACAAAAACCCGCCTTCAAAAATGCAAAAAATAACTTCTTTTAAAATGGTAGGTCAGTCTAACTGAAGTCGGCGTCCCACAATATTTTAAACCAAAAGCCGAATGCAGTTGGACTGACCTACCATTTTAAAAGAAGTTATTTTTTGCATTTTTGAAGGCGTTTTTGTTTTTTTAAAACATTTATCAATATGTACAGTTTATCGAGTACCACTCTGTATTTTTTACGGTGAAATCCACAGATATAAATTCACATAGATAACGTAAATATCTCAATCTGTATGAAAATCAAGAGAAGAGAACTTTCCGTTTCCCGCGCAAAATTGATTCAAAGTCGTCGCTTTGTTGGGCTATCGCAGTTTATTATCACGCAACGAGGCATTTTCTTAATTTTCACGACCGGCCGGTTGCAACAACAGGCGCGCGGAACGTCAGTAGCGACGGCCGACGCTTGGTCGGGGTTTAAGTCCGGATTCGGACACGCGAAGTAGCTGTATTTGCGTTATCTGTTATAGTATTGTCAACGTTTTGATAGCTCTCAATTATTTCTTGACAGTAATGTTGGCCGAGTTAAACAATATGATAGCATGTCATGTCAAAGACGGAATGTTGAATATTGAATAGGGGCCCAGCACCAGCAGTGCCGCGCATCGCGTTTTTAAAGCTAACACATTTGCTTCTGTTTAATCTACAAGACAAAACCGACCAAGTGCCAGTTGGACTCGCGCATGAAGGGTTCTATACCATTATCTAAACAAAATTTCAAAAAGGCATAAAAATCACGTTTGTTATATGGGATCACCCCGTAAATACGACGACGTGACGTGCTAGCCTAGTTGGTAGTGACCCTGCCTACGAAGCTAGCGGTCCTGGGTTCAAATCCCGGTAAGGGCAGATATTTGTGTGATGAGCACGAGTATTTGTTCCCGAGTCGTGGATGTTTTCTATGTATTTAAGTATATATTTCTCTATATAAGTATTTATATCTTTGTCTAGTACCCATAGTACAAGCCTAGACCTTAGTTTGGGACTAGGTCAATTTGTGTGAGATCGTCCCGTGATATTTATTTATTTTATTTATTTATTTATTTAAATACATCATCATGTCAGCCGAAAGACGTCCACTGCTGGACATAGGCCTCCCCCAAGGCTCTCTACTCAGACCGGTCTTGTGCTTTTCGCATTCACCGCGTTCCCGCGATCCTTACAAGGTCGTCACTCCACCTTGTTGGAGGCCTACCTACAACTCGTCTCCCGGTCCGCGGACGCCACTCAAGAACCTTCTGGCCGTAAATACTTATTTTATTCTATTTTTTTAGCCTAATTGTGCAAATTGTGGTTATAGAATTAACAACAAGTTTTTAGAGATGTTTGTAATTCTGTAGCTCTGCCTACCTCACTCTGGGAACGAAGGCGTGAGAGTATCATATCGTGAGAACTGTCATGTCATGTCACTTGTCAACCATAACAACTGTAACAACATGAATTCGTCGACTTCGGGCAGATTGCGGCTATCCGCTTTTACAAATCCGTTAGTCACTTTCATTTTAAACAGCGTATGTCAAAACTATAGTATTACGAGAATCAAAAGCGTGTCGTTAGAATCAAGTAATCCGGCAGACATGAAAAATGGACATGACAGTTATATATTTTTTTCAATTCCTATGGTGATAAATGGACTAAGGGCACTATAAGTGTATTCCTAACATTCACAATAAAACTTTTTTTACTGTTTTTCCTAAATATGAAAAAAACTACTGCATAAAATAATCCAAAAATATTTTTCTGTAATCAGCAGTGTAAAATCTACAAACGGTATTTTATTTTACTACTTTAGCACATATGAATTGTTGTCAATTTCAGGACTTTATTGGCGCCGAGATGCTTGATCTCCTCTGGGCACATTAGGTGCTTTCCCAGCGAGGAGCTACGGTGTCGCATTAAGGCCGGGCAGACGCTGAGAAGGTGCATAGGCGTTTCCTCCCCCAGTCGGCAGAGTCTGCACAATCTTGTGTCACATTTCCCGATCGTCTGCATGTGCTTGTTCAGGCAACAGTGCCCTGTGAGCGCCCTGACCAGAATGCGGATATTGTTCCTACTTAGCGCTAAAACCTCCGTCGATGCCTTTTTAACCGACTTCAAAAAAGGAGGAGGTTATACGTTCCACTGTATGTAATTTTTTTTTTATGTATGTTCACCGATTACTCCGTCAATTGTCGACCGATTTCAAAATATATTTTTTTGGTTTGATAGAGTATACTTCCGAGGTGGTCCCATTGTCACCAAATCTGTATCTGATGAGGGAATCAGTGAGGAATTGAGGGAACTCCTCAAATATTGTAGGCAAACATATAGCGATTTTAGTATTTTTAGTAACAAGTCCAGCATTTGCATTCATAAAAAATCATTTGGTGTAGTGGAACTGATGATGAAGACCACAGATGGCCACCGGAACTCCTCAATGGTACCGATTTCAAGGGTGGCGATAACATATCTCGATTAAGATAGTTGAGCGACTACCTACAACGAATAGTATTTACTTGTTGAAATATGACTATGAATTTCCCGCGGCATTGCTTGCGGCGCGCTTGATATAAGTTAAAGTTTCATTTTAACTAAGAAGTGGGACTACGTAACAGCGTATTATGATCACTAAAAAGTATAAAATATAATAAATGTTTTAAAAATCAAAAAACCGCCTTAAAAAACGCAAAAAATAACTTCTTTAAAATTGTAGGCACCTATAGGTTAGTCCAACTGAAGTCGGCGACCACAACATTTTCAACAAAAAGCCGACATCAGTTGGACTAACCTATTAGGTGCCTACAATTTTAAAGAAGTTATTTTTTGCGTTTTTGAAGGCGGTTTTTTGCTAAATGCTCTTATGAGAGCCATGGAATGGTTTAATCCTGGAGTTGTCCTCTAGAGTTGGATGGCTGCATAATAGCAATATATCCACAAGGTAAGTTTTGTTAGGCTTTTAGAGATGCCGCAGAATTATCGATATTGATACTAGTTAAAGAGAGTAGCCCTGATCTCTTGTCCTTGTCTATCCACATTATCTTTGCAGATTGTGTTAGCTTTAACCATTTAATATTAATTACAATTTCCATCACGCAGTCTGAAACAGACTATGTAACGCAAAGTACATATTTATTTACATTCATTCAATTTTGTCGAGCAAATTTACTTTGTAAATGAACGAGAGGTAAATAAGAGTTATAATGTAAGAACGGATTGAATATACAAGCATTTTTCTGCGGAATTGCCTGAGTATTTGTCACTTGAAGTTCCCGAAAATAAAACAACTTTTAAACAGAGAAAATCCGGCTCGAAGGACCATATGTTGCGGCCCTAGGTTCCTATGGGAGATGATGCAGGGATCCTAGGGTTTTAATCAGTGGAGAATGAGATGTAGGAGTATGCGTGTTCGTTCCTTGATGGTAAGGTAGAGGATTCGTTGACCAACTGTCAATTTTTAACCGACTTCAAAAAAAGGAGGAGGTTCTCAATTCGTCGGGTTTTTTTTTAAATGTATTTTCCCCGATTACTCGAAGACCACGGGACCGATTTGAAAAATTTTTTCGTTGTTTGAATGGGTATACTTTTTAGTTGGTCCCATTGTCAAGACGTCAGGATCTGATGATGGGATCTTGGAGAAATCAAGAAAACTCCTCAAATATTATAGGCACACCTATAGCGATTTCGGTATTTTTCACTGTAACTCGTGCATTTGCTTTTGAACAGTGAAGTGGAACTGATGATGAAGACCACAGATGGCCACCGGAACTCCTTAACGGTACCTATTTCAAGGGTGGCGATAAGATATTTCGATTAAGGTAGCTGAGCGACTATGCCGAAGCACATTTAGGTTTAAATATGACTATGACATTCCCGCGGCGTTGTCTGCGGCGAGCTTGAAATGTTCTATAGTTTCTCATTAATATTTAGAAGTGGAGCTACGTAACAGCATAAATAGGATCACTAAAAAGTAAAAAATAAAATAAATGTTAAAAAAAAACAAAAACCCGCCTTCAAAAAGCAAAAAATAACTTCTTTAAAATGGTAGGTAAATAGGTCAGTCCAACTGAAGTCGGCGTCCAACAATATTTTAACCAAAAGCAGACTTCAGTTGGACTGACCTATTTACCTACCATTTTAAAGAAGTTATTTTTTGCTTTTTGAAGGCGGGTTTTTGTTTTGAATGTTCCAACCGCCACAAGGTGTCGTCACCAAAGCTGCGTTTTGGATGCGTTCTAAACAGGCCTTGATGTAATGAAGCAGGCAGTTAATGGCCTCTATTCTAGGCGGTTAAATACATATTGTCTCTGACCTGTTATGGTATTGTTTTAAACTCAGCCGTCGTTACTGTCAAGTAAATAAGAACTATCGAAACTTGGACTATACGATAACAGGAGTATCCCCCCTAGACCGAGATTCTAGGCTGTAAAACAATATCGTATTTGATCTGTAACGGAATCGTTTTTTTCTCCCACATACTCGGAAATGTTAACCTTACTGTTGTCAAATCAGCCCGCAAAGTTCCAAGTTCCAGGGTCAGGCAAAATTTAAAAAAAACAAAGTTATTATTTACCAACGGCAGCGGCCGCGAAAAATTTATGAAATTTCATTACGTACCTGGTGTTTTATTTTTTAAAACCATGTTTGGACTAGGGTAACTATCTCCAAACAGCCAAACACTCGTGCAATCAAAATTCTTCGTTGTATATTTACTTTTTAAATGTCATAGACTAAACAGTTCAGCCTTTTCAAACAGCGTTTACAACGTATTTAAAAGTGTGTCAAATAGTTTGACTTTTTTAAATAGAAATTGCGTTCATAAACAAAATAAATTGCCGAAATAACATAATCGCGTAATAAATGTTATAGTTTAAACTATCTTTTATTCAAATTGAATTTATTACGTTTAAATTTGTGATTTATTTAATGCTTTATTTCAGTGTCATTCTAAATCGTACGTTTCTGTTCTTTTTTTCAAGGAAATGTTGGGACTGTGTTTAATATTATTAACAATTGTGTTAAATTTCCTCACATCTTGGAGAAAAGCACTATACAAGCCTCGACCGGGAAGGGCGGTTGCTGGACTCGTATATAGGGCGGCCTCGACTGCGTCTCGGCCACGCTAACTCTACTCGTCCCGCAACGGCCTATTTCCCCGTCTGTGCAGTAATGTACTATTTCTCAAACATGCAATGGAATGTTGGCGTTATGTTAGTTATTTTAGGCCTCAAAGTATCACGTTGCGGGCGGAACACCTCGAGAGAACTGTAAAGGAATTTCATACAAAATTGAAGGCCTAGGCCGGGAAGTATTATTTTTTTTAATTTTTATGCATGGCGGCTGTGTTTATGAACAGGGTAAATAGCTGTTTTTTTTACATCCTAAGCTGTGCATCCAACTAAAGCGTTATACAACTTGCTTGCCCGCATCTGTTTTTAGTTAAAAAAAAATATAAATTATTGAAAACGGGTCTAGAATGAGGGGTTCAAAAATGAAAATGGTTTGATTATAGGTAGCAAGTGTCAAAACTATTTTTATTTTTTATTTTCTGTGATGGACTTTTTGATTTATAGGCAAAAATGTACAAAAAATTACCGTTCCCCCCTTATCTCCAAAATTTATTAACCAAATATCTGAAAAGAATCTGGCGTATAGATAATTATTTATATTTTATGGGAAAAATAAAACGGTGTTAATTAGTTACAGTTATTAGAAATAACAAAAAACTTTTAAAATCCGTTTTAAAATTTAGGCTTGTCAAAATGGATCTTATTTCATAGAAAATAAAGTTTTGCGGTAACCGAGCATATTATGTTAAATACGGAACCCTCGGTGCGCGAGTCTGACTCGCACTTGACCGGTTTTTTTATGTTGGGGGTTAGAATGGCTACATGTATGGAAAGTGAATTGGAACGTTTCACCTCAACACAAACACACGTAATTCCAACTCTCGCTTGTTTATGAATGAAATAATATATGTATAACGTACTCGGATCCAGTTCCGAAGTTATTTGTAAACAACCCCCTAACTCCCCCCTAACCACCGTGATCCTTCTCGTTCCGATCTCATGAAATAGGATTGAATATCAGTGTTAGTCTTTACTAACACTGATATTAAGAGCCTTTGCTCTTTTCACAACGCTGCTCGGAAATATGGCCATAGATGGTCATGTTTGGGGTCACAAAACGTCACTTATAAGGACAGACCAAGAATGTTTTTGTCGGGGTGTTTGCTGATTGGTCGAGAACATCGTTGTCCAACTTTAAAAACCAATGAAAATCAATCAATCAATTTTTGTGTCATAGTTCCTTAAAATGAAAAATTGAAATCGACCAATCAGAACACACAATTTTGTGTCGTAAAATATTAGGTGTATTTTTGCTAAAAGATACACAGACTAAAAACTATGTCACTGCTTTTTTTTAAATGTAATTCAAACTTGGCCCCTAATCTCGAACCACTAGAGATGAAATTACATGGGAGATATGGCGAAACAAATACAATTTTATATGGAGTTGACATCTTCATCTCGCATGTTAGTTTATTAATCTCGAGTGCCATGAATACGTAACGGAACGACGTAAAATTGGCGGTGATGTAACATTAACATGAATTAAAATTTGAGTTTTGAATATTAATTTTTATTTTATTTCCTCTCAGTAGTTGTGAAAAGCACTATCTCTGCCTCGGTAGAAAGTGCAATTTATGGACTCGTACACTAGAGGGCCTCAACTACGTTTCGGCCCACTATATGACTCGTCCAAAGATCGCGTACTTTCTATCCTCTGCAATAATGTACTATTCTTTCTCGTTAAAACCATACTTAATAGTAACACTATCGTTCAACTTTTAACTGTTCGATATTCCCCGATTCGGATTTTCGTTTGTCCGCGTACTCCTCCCAAACTATTAGAGATATCAGGATCAAACTTAGCCCGTAATATGACATCTAGCAGATGCGCAGACCAATTACGCAGAGTCGCGTACAATACTTTATCTACACACATATTATAAGTATTCTAAGATGGGTTCAGAAGCCGAAAGACAAATGACCAGCATTACCTTAACTGTGTTGGTAGGTAACAGCGATGACAGCTGTAACGTAATTTTGAAATAACGTTATCGAATATTGTAAGGTAATGAGATCCAAATTTGGAACATCTTCCGAAATTAACAGCTGTCATCGCTGTCACCTACTACCTACCTTTTAGTTGGTATTAAAATATTTTTCTCAAAAATGTCCGGAAATGTTGACATTCCTATTTACATATTGAGACGCGAAGTACATAGTTTACTGACAGTTCTCAAATTAAAAAAAAAGAAAACATTGCGTGCTCGCTACACAAGCCCGCAATGTTGCATACAAATTCCATTACTATCTAGCTTGTAACTTTTTTAAAAGTGAAAAGTGCCATAATAAAATGAGGGCACAAGTCTTATACATCCAAATTTTACTCGAAACATAACTTTTTTATTTGTGCCTGGAATAGCTTGTGTTTTTTTTTAAAACAACAATTGCGTTTCTCCTTGTCATAAACAAAAAGGCGGTAAGGAGTGATGGTTTTTTCACATGAAGTTTCTGTTTGTATGCAATTCAAAAAATGAGTTCAAGCGATGAAGATTTGACTCCAACACAAAATTTTTCTTGCGATTTTTGAGAAAAGCACTATATTTGCCTCGGCAGGAACAGCAATTGCGGGCTTCGTATTTTTAAACGGACTCGCAAGCTCGTCCGTTTAATCCAATACTCGGCCCGCAATTGCCTACTTCCACGCCTAGGCAATAATGTACTATTAAACGGTTTATTATACAAATTAAGAAATCAAGTGTTCACTAAACGCCAATATTTATATCCGGAATGAACGTAACCATGGTGATAACAATGCTATAATAATTATTATAGAACTGTTATTACCATGACAACGCTTATTATAGAATTGTTTTCACGCTGCTGTTACGCTATAGGTGATATTTTGATACCATTAACGATATCAATATTAGCGGTTTATTGCCTAGGCATGGAAGTAGGCAATTGCGGGTCGAGTATCGGATTAAAAAATACGAAGCCCGCAATTGCTGTTAGGGGCAAATATAGTGCTTTTCTCAAAAATCGCAAGAAAAAAATTGTGTTGGAGTAAAATCTTCATCGCTTGAACTCATTTTTTGAATTGCATACAAACAGAAACTTCATGTGAAAAAACCATCACTGCTTACCGCCTTTTTGTTTATGACAAGACGAAACGCAATTTTTGTTAAAAAAAAAAAACATAAGCCATTCCAGTCACAAATAAAAAAGTTATGTTTCGAGTAAAATTTGGATAGTAATGGAATTTGTATGCAAAAAAAAACATTGCGTGCTCGCTACACAAGCCCGCAATGTTTTTTTTTTTAAATTTGACAACTGTCAGTAAACTATGTACTTCGCGTCTCAATATGTAGATAGAAATATCAACATTTCCGGACATTTTTGAGAAAAAACGTTTTAATTGCTCTTATTTACATGACAGTAATGGTGGCCGAGTTAAATACAGGTCAAATATGATACGGTTTTTACCGCGTGGAAGAGGCCTTGTTTAGTTTACGGCAAGCATCAAGGACGGAGCTATAGCAGCTATATATGTCTGTCCTTTACTCTCAGCGTTAACTGAAATGTATACATTTATAGCTATAGCTATGTCATAATATTCATATAAATAGACGTCATTTGATACTATGTGTAACGTGTTTCTTATCCCTTGATATTTCATAAACCATAACAAAATCTTTACATTTTCTTTTAATAATCACTAAAATAAACAATTTTTTCTCGGTTTTCAAAACCTTTTCACCCGAAGTAGAAGCAATGAATAACAAAAGATACTTTATTAAAGCAATGTACCCCGTGCTAATTAACCAACACGGTGGAGCGGTCAAGCGTGAGCCGCGCCTGCGCTCTTGGCCGCCTGCCATGTACCTGTAATGCTTTATTTATACAGCCACGACACGAGAACGTTAAGCCATTTCACTGCTCTTCATAATTTAGCCGAGTTATACTGGGCCTGTTTCCACTGGGAATATCGTTTTACAGTGTTGAATATAGGGTCAGATAGTTCCATATTTAACTCCCAAATCCTATATTCAAACCGCGGATAGATAAGACTTATACTTCGGGTTAAAATGTTGACATTTGCCCACACAACATGTGTCATCCGAAGTAAACCTATCTGACCGCGGTTTGAATATAGGTTTCGGCTGTAAGTATTATGGTATATCATGGAATTTTAATACTTACATACTAAAGTCTGCTCCGTCACTCTTATAAACAAATCAATTTACCATTATAACTCCATATTCGCGTACTTTTGAAGGTTGAGCCTACTTATTATTTATTTATACCCTTTATCATTGTCTTCATGTCCATTTTAAGGTAGTAATCTCTATTTAATATTGTATTTTTTGATGAAAAGCACATTCGCTGAAAACACCATTACACTGACAGAGTCTTGTCATAAAGATATTATTTTTCGAACTATTTCTGATATTGAAAATATAGTGAGGTTTGATTGATAAGTGAGGTTTTCTGTCGCACCCAGCATAATAATACGTTGATGATGATTAATATATATTCAACCTTTTTAGTAAACTAATTAGAGGTAACATTATTCTCATTACTATTTCATCCTCTATCTAAAGACAATTTCAGTCAGGTATACTTGTTATTGTCATTGGCAGTCTGAATAGGAACGGACTTTAGACACTTATTGATTCCAAATTCAAAGTCACCCGATTTAACCCAAGAGGTGTCATAGGCTATATTTTAAAGTTTTGGGCCTCAAATCCTGATGCTGTACAGGCACTGCCTGTATTAAACTAGGGTTGGGTTAAGGTTGGGGTTAGGGAGAGGTCAATATTAATATAGTTTTGGAAAAAATACCGCATATTTACTTCACATGATGTTTTAGGGAGATGTTAATAGAGAGATCTCTCTCCAGGCGGGCGTTATGCCTGGGGGCCGAAATCCATTGGGATGAAGTTGGAAGTTGTATCTATACCGACTGATTAGGCAAACTTGACAGCGCACTGTCAGATTTAGTTGCGCTATTACCTATTAGACACTGGGGGCGCTGCCGTAGCTCGTTGCCTCCTGCATGCAACGTGCTGCCGCTAGATGTCGCTAGGTTGCTACAACGTGTATCAAAAAGTAAAAAAAAACAAAAACCCGCCTTCAAAAAGCAAAAAATAACTTCTTTAAAATGGTAGGTAAATAGGTCAGTCCAACTGAAGTCTGCTTTTGGTTAAAATATTCTTGGACGCCGACTTCAGTTGGACTGACCTATTTACCTACCATTTTAAAGAAGTTATTTTTTGCTTTTTGAAGGCGGGTTTTTGTTTTTTTTAACTTTTTTTTATTTTATACTTTTTAGTGATCATAATTATGCTGTTATTCTCCCATTTCTCAAGAAACAATAGAACATTCAAATTCAAATTCAAATTCAAATTCATTTATTCTGTAAGTAGGCCCTGTAGGCACTTTTACATGTCTGAGTCTACCATTTCAATCTCGCCGCAAGCAACGCCGTGGGAAAGTCATAGTCATATATTTAAACCTAAATATGCTTCGTCATAGTCGCTCAACTATCTTAATCGAAATATCTTGTCGCCACCCTCTAAATATATACCGTTTAGGAGTTCCGGTGGCCATCTGTGGTCTTCATCATCAGTTCCACTTTACCAAATAGTGCTTTCCAAGACCAAATACACGAGTTACAATGAAAAATACCAAAATCGCTATAGGTGTGCCTATAAATTTTGAAGAGTTCCGTCGATTCCTCATGGATTCCACCATCAGATCTTCATTTTGAAAAAAATGGGACCAATCTGAAAGCACCAGCTTTCAAATAAAAAAAGAATCTTCAAAATCGGTTCACCCAGTCGAAAGTTCTGAGGTAACAAACATTAAAAAAAAAAAAAAAAAATACAGACGAATTGAGAACCTCCTCCTTTTTTTGAAGTCGGTTAAAAATAATTTCCAACGATGTATTTACGCTTAAATCTTTAAAACTACGTAACGGATTTTAATGCTGTTTTCGCCAATGGATAGCGTGATTTACGACGAAGGTTTTTATTTATAACAAGAGGACGCTCGCGATTTCGTACGCTTAGAAATAATTTCCCGCTATTCCCCTTATTTCTTCCCGGTGGGGGTCGATTTTCGGAAAATCCTTTCTCAGTGCTCATAGAAGGAACCCCTGTACCAAATTTCAAGTTTCTAGGTACAGTAGTTTTGGCTGTCCATTGACATGTCAGTGAGTAAGGGCTTGTTGTTTGATCAGTACTTAAATTAACTAATCGTTAAAAACCGTGACTAATGGTTAAGGTCTCAAGGAAATGTGTAAAATTTTCGATTCCTTTATCGAAACTAAAATTAGGTGAGTTAACTACTGATCAAACAACAGGCCCTTAGGTTTGCCTTTATATAAATAGGTAAATTTTGGATTATGTATGAGTGCTACAGAAAACTCACATAAACCGAAGCAAAGCGATCGTCATTTTATTCAGTAAATTGGCAACATTATGATTATTTTTCATCACACTTGCTCGTAAATAGTGTCCTAATATGCTAGAAAAATCGACCGTAAATCCAAAATAATACCCGCGGGCTTTTTTTTTACCATTACGCCCTATCGTGCGCAATACCTTTTTTTAATTATAATACGTGGACTCAAACTATCATAATACGCCAGGACCCCAATTCTTGTGCCATTCGATATGAAGTTTCATTCGAGATAAAAAATGTCAGTTGCATAAAATTTTCTAAAAATCTCGCATATAAACTATTGATCTCGACTGTCACTAGAATCGGACTCCTGACCACGTTTGACATTATCTGTGGTAAGTCATAGACAATGATGTAATCTGCCGCTAATTTATAAATACTGATTATAAACTGTGAGATTCCAAAATAATAATTAAAAGGGTGTCTTTGTGCACATATTAAAATTTATATATCAATTAAAACATGTCGTCATCAGATGAAATGGATAATGCGACTCCGCCGGACATCGCCAACGCGGCTAAAATTATTAGTGAGAATCGTAAGTTAAAAATATGATCTTTTATCTGATTTTATTTCATTTCCTCGCAATTGTGATGAAAAACATTGTTGCCTTCGGCTTCGGGCTTCTAACAGACTCTCGTTTGTAATTCTGTCTTTACCACCCTTAATACACAATGTACTATCGCACGTCGTTAATTATGGAATAAGTCTACCAGCACTTCGGAGTAGAAGCAACAACAACAAGCGAAGTATGTAGGTCATGTAGATACAACAAAACTGTTATTCTATGTTAAGCGTAGGTATAGTAGGTCTGTGTTCAGTGTTAGTGCGCCTGGAACGTATTTAATAACAGACAAACGGACAACGTCCCAACGCGTGACCGTACGGTCGGCAGAAAAATATCATACTCTAATAATATAGAAAATTAAGTAAAAATAGATAGGCAAGTCAGACTCGCGCATTGGGGGTTCCGTACCAATGCAGTTGATTAACTACCTAACCTTAACCTTAAATAAGAACGGGACGGCCAAGATTTTTATTAAATATTCTGTATTGGGTACAGTCACCAGTGGTCAGCCAGAGACCTGTAGTCGGCCACTGCCTATTCTTTGTATGAGTGGGAAGAGTACGAAAGATATATTTCCCACTCTTCGCATTGCACTCATATAAGGTCAACTACTTGTACAGATCTAGTGAATAATCCTTTCACATCGTGAAAACTCGGAACACACGTCTACTTCCGAATGATGCCGACGTGTCTATGAATTATTGAATTATTAAGTGACATGTTTGTATTAAATAAATAGAGAACTTTAGTTATCAGTGTCAAATGTCAAACCACGAGTTTGAAGTATATCACCCCGAGATGTTAAACTACCACGATCAAATATTTATAAAATAGGTGTAGGTAAACAAGAAGAAATATAAATAAATAAATATTTTTTCTCAAAAATGTCCGGAAATGTGGACATTCCTATCTACATATTGAGACGCGAAGTACATAGTTTACTGACAGTTCTCAAATTTAAAAAAAAAAACATTGCGTGCTCGCTACACAAGCCCGCAATGTTGCATACAAATTCCATTACTATCTAGCTTGTAACTTTTTAAAATGTGAAAAAGGCCATAATAAAATGAGGGCACAAGTCTTATACATCCAAATTTTATTCGAAACATAACTTTTTTATCTGTGTCTGGAATAGCTTATGTTTTTTTAAAAACAAAGCTTGCTTTCTCCTTGTCATAAACAAAAAGGTGGTAAAGAGTGATGGTTTTTGCACATGAAGTTTCTGTTTGTATGCAATTCAAAAAATGAGTTCAAGCGATGAAGATTTTACTCGAACACAAATTATTTCTTGCGATTTTTGAGAAAAGCACTATATTTGCCTCGGCAGGAACAGCAATTGCGGGCTTCGTATTTTTACCAATACTCGGCCCGCAATTGCCTACTTCCATGCCTAGGCAATAATGTACTATTACAGGTTTGTCGATCTAAACGTTTCCCAGGTCTTTATGCTTTCGGCATGACTATTAAAAAGAACTGAAAACAAACTTAATCTTAATTAACAAAAAATACTCTGGTATTAATCAATCTATCGATTATCACTCTCGCGATGCGACGTTCCCCCACGTTGTCTTGATGGGTACTGAGTCAGACTGAAGTAGCATGGCAAATACGACCAATTGCGAGAAAATACGATGTGAAAGGATATTTCACTACATCTGTATCTGGCTGACCACTGGTGACTTTATTCTTGTTCCTTTTAGGAGCTAGAGGCGTTGCCAGTCAATGTTGAATCAGTTAACAAATCAAAGACTCATAATAGAATGAGCTGAAATTTGGATAAAAATGTAACCCCAATGACAATGCAATATTATAGTATCAAAGAGCTGATCTGATGATGCTTGCAAGTATGTATTTATGTACGGATCAAATCTTGCAAGTTAAATTTGACCCACTTGCCGGTTTCCGATGAAGCTGAAAATTTGCCTACATGTGTAAATTGGATGACAATGCAATACTATTATGACATGGAGCTGATCTGATGATGGAGTCGGAAGGTGGCGACAGGATCTTTGCTATACTTAACGTAGACCTATCGTGATGGGAGTCATTAGTTTGGTCTTGATAAACAAATAATGACTTTGCAAAAAAAGTTCAATCAGCAACAACAGTTTGTCTCAAAATAAAATAAATGTTTAAAAAAACAAAAAACCGCCTTCAAAAAGCAAAAAATAACTTCTTTAAAATGGTAGGTAAATAGGTCAGTCCAACTGAAGTCTGCTTTTGGTTAAAATATTGTTGGACGCCGACTTCAGTTGGACTGACCTATTTACCTACCATTTTAAAGAAGTTATTTTTTGCTTTTTGAAGGCGGTTTTTTGTTTTTTTAAACATTTATTTTATTTTATACTTTTTAGTGATCCTATTTATCCTGTTACGTAGCTCCACTTCTAAATATTAATAAGAAATTATAGAACATTTCAAGCTCGCCGCAGACAGCGCCGCGGGAATGTCATAGTCATATTTAAACCTAAATGTGCTTCGTCATAGTCGCTCAACTTCCTTTATCGAAATATCTTATCGCCACCCTTGAAATAGGTACCGTTAAGGAGTTCCGTTGGCCATCTGTGGTCTTCATCATCAGTTCCACTTCACCATATAGTACTTTTCAAAAGCAAATGCATGAGTTACAGTGAAAAATACCAAAATCGCTATAGGTGTGCCTATAATATTTGAGGAGTTCTCTTGATTTCTCCATGATCCCATCATCAGATCCTGACGTGGTGACAATGGGACCAACTAGAAAGTATACCCATTCGAACAAGGAAAAAATTTTTCAAATCGGTCCAGTGGTCTCGGAGTAATCGGGGAACATACATAAAAAAAAAAAAAAAAAAAAAAAATATCCCGACGAATTGAGAACCTCCTCCTTTTTTTGAAGTCGGTTAAAAAGTGATTTTTGACAGAAATTTTATATCTATCTAACAGCTATTTGTGTTTGTAGTAACAGCTTCAGAACCCCATGCTCTCGTCCGGTTTATTACCCAACTGCGGCAAAGCCCAAAACGAGAGTTATGTGTTTGACCTGGGGCCTAATTTTCCACTCAACATTTTGCATTTTTAAATTTATCACGTTTAGTCGTTTATAAAACATAAATCTGATTGAAAAGCGCAAAGTGCAAAGTGAAGAGCTGAAAAAAGTCTGCTTTTGGTTAAAATATTGTTGGACGCCGACTTCAGTTGGACTGACCTATTTACCTACCATTTTAAAGAAGTTATTTTTTGCTTTTTGAAGGCGGGTTTTTGTTTTTTTAAACATTTATTTTATTTTATACTTTTTAGTGATCCTATTTATGCTGTTACGTAGCTCCACTTCTAAATATTAATGAGAAACTATAGAACATTTCAAGCTCGCCAAAGACAACGCCGCGGGAATGTCATAGTCATATTTAAACCTAAATGTGCTTCGTCGTAGTCGCTCAACTACCTTTATCGAAATATCTTATCGCCACCCTTGAAATAGGTACCGTTAAGGAGTTCCGGTGGCCATCTGTGGTCTTCATCATCAGTTCCACTTCACCATATAGTATTTTTCAAAAGCAAATGCATGAGTTACAGTGAAAAATACCAAAATCGCTATAGGTGTGCCTATAATATTTGAGGAGTTCTCTTGATTTCTCCAAGATCCCATCATCAGATCCTGGCGTGGTGACAATGGGACCAAACAGAAAGTATAACCATTCGAACAACGAAAAAATTTTTCAAATCGGTCCAGTGGTCTTCGAGTAATCGGGGAACATACATAAAAAAAAAAACCCGACGAATTGAGAACCTCCTCCTTTTTTTGAAGTCGGTTAAAAAGGGCGTTTAAAAATTAGGTCCTTGTATGTATGTCAGACTCTATGTTCCCTCGTAACTACTAAACGGCTAACCCGATGTTAATAAATTATACGTGGTTAGATTCGTCTTAACCACTAGAGTTTCATAGGCTATATTAAAATTATTGGAAATCAAAATGGCGGATTTTTGTCGCCAAATTGCGCGGCATGAAAACTAACATTATGTTGACGACATTATTCAAACAGCAGTTGCGTTTTCAAAGCATGCTTTTTGTTAGGCTTGTTTATCTCGACAAATCTCGAGTCAGGCGTCTTGCGTCTGTTTTGCCGTCCCTCCATCCTGGCAGGAACGCGCGCCCATTCATCGTCGCAATTCGGCCGCCGCGGTGACCCTGAGCTAGCTGGAGCCTTGGAAAGGCCTCCATGGTTCCGTAACAAATAATTTTTCACGCCACTGCTCGGAAATATGGCCAAAGAAGGATCGAAATCAGAATAGAAAGTTGCTCTTAGTAGTACAACACAAAAACAGTCCAACAATGTTGAGTTGCAAAGTAAAATGGAGTGTTTTTAGACCAGTTTACTTTCTACTCTGCTATTGATCGGTTATTTATGACATTAGTAACTCGTTCGGAAATAAATAAAAAAATGTTTGACAAATATGACATTAGAACGTTTAATTAAAAAATTAAAACGTCAAATCCGCTCAGTGAAAGTGTATTTTTGCGATTGTAAACGTGTTTTTATGTAAGTTTTTAAGGCGTACGTGAAAAACGCCTTTGCATCTTTAAATAAGGTAAAAATTAAAAAAGTTAAAAAGGCGGGAATGAAAATTACTTCTGTTCTTTTAATTGGAAACAAACGCTAAACTTTTGAACTTTTGATTGGAAATTTGTACGATATTCAACAAAAATGAGTGATACAAGTACAGATATGGATCTTACACCGCCTGAAATTCAGGATACGGCAAAGTCGGTAATTCGGAATTTTACTTTTAATTAAACTGTGTATTATGTCCTAACCTGTTTTATTTCCTTACATTAGGCGTGAAAAGCACATAGTATTGCCTCGGTAGAAAGTGCAATAGATGGACTCGTATCTTCGCGGTCCTCACCTGCGGCTCGGCCCGCGAACTAACTCGTCCATCTATTGCTTACTTTCTGTACCTGGGCTACAATGTACTATTTTCTCAAACATGCAATGGAATGTTGGCGTTATGTTAGTTATTATAGGCCTCAAAGTATCACGTTGCGGGCGGAACACCTCGAGAGAACTGTAAAGGAATTTCATACAAAATTGAAGGCCTAGGCCTGGAAGTAATTTTTTTAATTTATGTGTGTACATGGTGGCTGTGTTTATGAACAGCCTAAATAGCTGTTTTTTTAATATACTTAGCCGTCGTTCCAACCAAAGCGTTTGCATAAAGGCACCAGGTACCAGGAGGGCAGAGGTTATTAGGGGTGCGTAGCGCAACTTAGATCGCAGGCGGTGTATGTAGCACGGTGCGGCCAGCGCGGCGGCGCAGCGGCGGCGGGCGGGCGCTCGCACCCGACACAGCGCGGACGACTGAGCACTGTAGGTTACTTTTCTCAAAAATGTCCGGAAATGTTGACATTCCTATCTACATATTGAGACGCGAAGTATATAGTTTACTGGCAATTCTCAAATTAAAAAAAAAAGCATTGCGTGCTCGCTACACAAGCCCGCAATGTTGCATACAAATTCCATTACGATCTAGCTTGTAACTTTTTAAAAAGTGAAAAGGGCCGTTATGAAATGAGGGCACAAGTCTTATACATCCAAATTTTATTCGAAACATAACTTTTTTATTTGTGCCTGGAATAGCTTATGTTTTTTTTTAAACAAAAATTGCGTTTCTCCTTGTCATAAACAAAAAGGCGGTAAGGAGTGATGGTTTTTTCACATGAAGTTTCTGTTTGTATAAAATTCAAAAAATGAGTTCAAGCGATGAAGATTTGACTCCAACACAATTTTTTTCTTGCGATTTTTGAGAAAAGCACTATATTTGCCTCGGCAGGAACAGCAATTGCGGGCTTCGTATTTTTAAACGGACTCGCAAGCTCGTCCGTTTAATCCAATACTCGGCCCGCAATTGCCTACTTCCATGCCTAGGCAATAATGTACTATTTAATGTTTATGCACTCCTAGTATTTGACATTATAGTTTTTGTTTTAAAAAAATTAATGAATTATTTATATGTTTGAGAAAAGCACTATACAAACCTCGGCGTGAAGTGGGGTTGCCAGCCTCGTAACTATCCGGCCTTGTTTCGCTCGGCCGTCTATATAAACTCGGCCGGCAACCCCCTGTAGTAATGTACTATTAATAAATACCTCCGATATAATGGTCCCTTCTTTCAAAGCTGATATCTCTTACACGGCCCAACCAATTTTCATGAAACCTAGCTAAGAACCACCGGTAGTGCGGTCAAGTGCGAGTCGGTTCGTGCACCGAGGGTTCCGTGTTTGAGATAATATGGTTCGAAAACGGAAAAGGAAATACTGATGACTTACACACGTCACAGCAATGCACATCACTGTAGATTACTTTTAATGTTATGCACTCGTAGTATTTGACGTTTTAATTTTTGTTTTAACAATTTTATAGTAGTTTTTTTATTTTTACTACTTGTATATATCCCTTTGAGCTCATAGAAAAATATTATATTCATAATCAGCCATTGAGACACAAGCGTATCTATTATAGACATAAACTCGCACTCGTGTCTTAATGGCCCTTATTATGATACAGTTGCATAAACTACTTTTTTCACATAAAAAAGATTTTTTTCCGTTTCCCTTCTCTTATCTCCGAAGTATATTAATCAAAAGATCTGAAAAAATCCTGACGTATAGATAATTACTTATATTTTATGGGAAAAATAAAATGAAGTGTTCATTATTTACAGTTTGTGAGAAATCCCAAAAAAAAATGAAAATTTGTATTAAAATTTGGGCTAGTCAAAACGGACCTGATCGCGTAGACAATAAAGTTCATATCAAAATGAGTAAGTCCTTTTTTCGTTTTCCAACTGAGTCCGACTCGTGCTTGACCGGTTTTTTTTTAGATAGTTTTTGTGTAGTAACGGCTTCGGAACCCCACAATGAGCATGGTCAGACATGCTATTGCCCGGTTTTTAAGTGTGCTTATCTTTGTCCAGTACCCATAGCACAAGTAACCTTAGCTTGGGACTAGGTCAATTCATGTAAGATTATCCCCAAATTATTTATAAGATAGATAGATTCATTTATTCGGCTATTAAATAAAAACAGAAAACACATGCATTTGACAAAACAAAAATGCTTGTGCTGTGGCACGGAGTCGCTGCGCTGATTTTCAGCTGGACCCGTAAGAGATGGTAAGATAGCAAAAAACAACAAAAGAAATATAACAATCACATAAAAAATATTCTGGACATACAATTAAGATAATAAAAACAATCTAGAACTATAATTATAAAACTACAAGGGTTAAACATCATCACAAAATGAGATCTAGCGCTCTCAAAGCATTCTTATTTGCTTACATTCATAAACGTAAGCAAATAAATGGGTTCGGTAAACGCAAAGGGCCGTCAGTGCTCTAAGGGTTTAGTATAACAACGCCTTCAGGGTGCTGATGGGACTGCCGCGCTACTGCAGCGCGTCCGGCATGTTCGCGGCGGCGAGCGTGCCGGGATTTCACGCCATCATACGCGCCAGAACGGCCTCGCTTATGCGCCGGGTACGCGGCGGCTCCAACACCATCCTGAGCGCGCTTGTTGAACGGGCAGACTGTCCAATGATGCGACACTGGTCGGAGGCGCATGCATCGGTGTGTGCCCCCGTCCGGCGTTTTTAGTTGTTTATCGTTTGTTGTAATTTTGTGTACCTACTAACACTAGTTTTTTAAGATTATTATAACTAACAAAATATGGACCCCGGAGTCCGAAATAAATGATTTTTATTTATTTATTTATTTATAAACTAAATATTTAGCAAACACAAAAATAAAGAAAAAATGAATAATAGTTAATAGTTAAACATGAACCACAACGACAACCATTATATCATTACAAAAAGTGATCTGAGGGCTCAGACAAGATGCACTACGCTAACTAACGTTTCTATTCGATTCGTTTCTAAACCAATCGCGTCACTGGAAGATGACGTGATACGAAAAGTCACGTGGTCTATCAGTGACGCGATTGGTTTAAAAACGAATCGAATAGAAACGTTAGTTAGCGTAGTGCATCTTGTCTGAGCCCTCGGTGCAACCGTCTATTTGTAGCGACAGAGGTAGCTCTTTCAATTTGTTCTTGAAACAACTTAAAATAAGCCGTACCATTCTTTATTTATTTATTTATTTCACATATACATTCTTCGCACAGCAACAGACCCAGTCTCTCCAGTATTCCAGCCCTCCCCCTCAGCCCCGGGCCAACGTTCTCGACAAACAAACCAGAAAGACGATGAAATAATTATATTTTCACAAAACATTTTTTCCGTAACAAGAGGAATTATTTTGCTGTAATTGTCAAAAACAGGCGGCTTTGTAATTGTGGATTTTGTGTGTACTGTTGCCGCGTGTGTGGTGGGCAGCTACTAATGCCAAATGGGTGATTCCACGGGCGTTTCAACCGCCGTCAGTCCGCTGTCATAAATATTGAAAGAATGAGCTTCACCAAGCAGCTAACATTCACACAGAGCTATACTGTTATCGTACTTCTTGCCACAATTGATCGAATTTTAAGTATATTATCGCCTATTTCTTAAATACTTACGACAGCGGACTGACGGCGGTTGAAACGCCTGTGGAATCACCCAAATGAGTCGCGCACGGATGGGTCGGAAATTGGTCCCGTACTGACATACAGATGGACAGCGGGGCCAAAGTTGTCATATAACGGGTTCCAATTTTAGGGTTCCGTATCCGATGGGTGCCTAAGCAGTGGGTCCGTCCATCGGTCCGCCCTTACTTTAAAGACATGTATCTTTTGAACGGTAATTATGTAGAAGCGGGTATTTTTACAGAATATGTTTTATTACTGCAGATTTTGGCGCGTACACATAGAACGTCCGTTTTTACAGGATCCGTTTTTAACCGACTTCAAAAAAAGGAGGAGGTTTTCAATTCGTCTGTTTTTTTTTAAATGTTTGTTACCTCAGAACTTTCGACTGGGTGAACCGATTTTGATGATTATTTTTTTATTTGAAAGCTGGTGCTTCCCGATTGGTCATATTTTTATCAACATGAAGATCTGATAGTGGAATCCATGAGGAATCGACGGAACTCTTCAAAATTTATAGGCACACTTATAGCGATTTTGGTATTTTTCATTGTAACTCGTGTATTTGGTCTTGGAAACCACTATTTGGTGAAGTGGAACTGATGATGAAGACCACAGATGGCCACCGGAACTCCTAAACGGTATATATTTCGAGGGTGGCGACAAGATATTTCGATTAAGATAGTTGAGCGACTATGACGAAACATATTTAGGTTTAAATATATGACTATGACTTTCCCACGGCGTTGCTTGCGGCGAGATTGAAATGTTCTATTGTTTCTTGAGAAATGGGAGAATAACAGCATAATTATGATCACTAAAAAGTATAAAATAAAAAAAAGTTTAAAAAAACAAAAACACGCCTTCAAAAAGCATAAAATAACTTCTTTAAAATGGTAGGTAAATAGGTCAGTCCAACTGAAGTCTGCTTTTGGTTAAAATATTGTTGGACGCCGACTTCAGTTGGACTGACCTATTTACCTACCATTTTAAAGAAGTTATTTTTTGCTTTTTGAAGGCGGGTTTTTGTCCCCTTAAAAATGCGTAGGGAACATCATGACCAAATTTTACTTTATAAAATTTTGAACAATATCGTCGATTCTCCATATCTCCTCAGTAACATTTCATTGAAATGCTCATGTTTAAGTCCTTGGTCCAAAAATATGTTCGCTATACAATTTTGCAAGAACAACTATTCAAAAAAGAACAAAAACCCGCCTTCAAAAAGCAAAAAATAACTTCTTTAAAATGGTAGGTAAATAGGTCAGTCCAACTGAAGTCGGCGTCCAACAATATTTTAACCAAAAGCAGACTTCAGTTGGACTGACCTATTTACCTACCATTTTAAAGAAGTTATTTTATGCTTTTTGAAGGCGTGTTTTTGTTTTTTTAAACTTTTTTTTATTTTATACTTTTTAGTGATCATAATTATGCTGTTATTCTCCCATTTCTCAAGAAACAATAGAACATTTCAATCTCGCCGCAAGCAACGCCGTGGGAAAGTCATAGTCATATATTTAAACCTAAATATGTTTCGTCATAGTCGCTCAACTATCTTAATCGAAATATCTTGTCGCCACCCTCGAAATATATACCGTTTAGGAGTTCCGGTGGAAGCATCAGCTTTCAAATAAAAAAAGAATCTGCAAAATCGGTTCACCCAGTCGAAAGTTCTGAGGTAACAAACATTAAAAATAAAAAAAAAAAAAAAAAATACAGACGAATTGAGAACCTCCTCCTTTTTTTGAAGTCGGTTAAAAAAACAAAAACCTGCCTTCAAAAAGCAAAAAATAACTTCTGCTTTGGTTTTTGTTTTTTTAAACTTAATTTTTCATTTTAGTATTTTTTATCATAACGGATCTTTTCACCTTGTAATCTTCTTTTTTACTAGATGCTACAACTACATACGTCATCAAATAACGGACCCGTAAAACGGATCGCTATGCGTACGCGCCCTTAGTAGATGTCGTAAGAGGCGACTAAGGGAATAAAGGCTTGTAGTACTGTTAGGCGATGGGCTTGCAACCTGTCACTAATTCGCTTGTAAACATCTTAGCCTAACTGTGCATAATGTGGTTACAGAATTAAAAACAAGTTTTTACAGTTGTTGGTAATTCTGTAGCTCTGCCTACCACACTCTGGGAATGAAGGCGTGAAGGTGTGTATGTATGTAGTTTACGTGACGGTTGCGTAATGCCAATTACGCAGAGTCGCGTACAATACTTTATCTACACACATATTATAAGTACTCTAAGATGGGTTCAGAAGCCGAAAGGCAAATGACCAGCATTACCTTACCTGTGGTAGTAAGTGACAGCGATGTCAGCTGTAACATAATTTTGAAATTACGTTATCGAATATTGTAAGGTAATAAGATCCAAATTTGGAACATCTTCCAAAATTGACAGCTGTCATCGCTGTCACCAACTACCACAGGTAATGCTGGGCATTGCCTACGGGTTTTGAACGCATAATAGAGGACTTACGAGTATGATATGTGTGTAGATAAAATAAATTAAGAAATTTAAATATACAAGAAACTTTTCTCCCACATGCTCGGAAATGTTAACCTTACTGTTGTCAAATCAGCCCGCGAAGTTCTAAGTTCCAGGCCCGGGCAAAATAAAAAAAAAACAAAGTTATTATTTACCAACGGCAGCGGCCGCGAAAAATGTATGAAATTTCATTACGTACCTGGTGTTTTACTTTTTAAAACCATGTTTGGACTAGGATAACTATCTCCAAACAGCCAAACACTCGTGCAATCAACATTCTTCCTTGTATATTTTACTTTTTAAATGTCATAGACTAAAAAGTTAAGCCTTTTCAAACAGCGTTTACAACGTATTTAAAAGGGTGTCAAATAGTTGACTATTTTTTAATAGAAATTGCGTTAAACCAAATAAATTGCAGAAATAACATAAACGCGTAATAAATGTTATAGTTTAACTATATTTTATTCAAATTGGATTTATTACGTTTAAATAATTTGTGATTTTATTTAATCCTTTATTTTAGTGTCATACTAAATCGTACGTTTCAGTTCTTTTTTTCAAGGAAATGTTGGGACTTAATATTATTAACAATTGTGTTAAATTTCCTCACAACTTGGAGAAAAGCACTATACAAGCCTCGACCGGGAAGGGCGGTTGCTGGACTCGTATATAGCGAGAACTCTACTCGTCCCGCAACGGCCTATTTTCCGGTCTGTGCAGTAATGTACTATTATTTTTGTCAACGTATTGTTTGATTTGCTGTATCGTAAAACGGTGAAATACCGCCGGGTTCCTTACCGCCTGAGTCACACTTGACCGGTCTTAGTATTTGTTGATTTAGGGTTCCGTATTAAATACTAATAAACAGAACCCTTAAATGATGGAGACGGAAGGTAGCCATAGTAACTCCTCAACTGCTCATAATGGATACGTCGAGTTTGGGCTTATTTGATTCGTCTTTGGATGAATTTCATGACGACGCGCTGGCCTAGCTGGTAATGACTCTGCCTACGAAGCTAGCGGTCCCGAGTTCAAATCCCGGTAAGGGCAGATATTTGTGTGATGAGCGCGAATATTTGTTCCCGAGTCATGGATGTTTTCTATGTATTTAAGTATATATTTCTCTATATGTATAAGTATTTATATCGTTGTCTAGTACCCATAGAACAAGCCTAGAGCTTAGTTTGGGACTAGGTCAATTGGTGTGACACTGTCCCCTGATATTTGTCCCCTGACTTATCTGTTTAGCCGTTCTGGCGAGATTGAGTAACACACATCCAAACTATCGCATTTATAATATTAGTAAGATTATATTAAGATATTTTTTTGAAAAATTATCTGTAATGGCTGAAGCTATTGGAATGAAATTTGGAATAGGTGTAGTATTTTATTGTCCACGAAAGGCCTTAATTATATTTATTTAGGTACTAAACTAAAATTATATTTTTAAAACTTAATTAATTATATTTTAAAAGTAAAAAGCTATATCTATAGTATATTGGGAATGTGAAATTACTGGGAGCCCTTTGTTTCCCATAATTTTATTGGTCATAATGTAATTGTTGACATAATTTTTGATAGTCATAATTTTTTATATCACTGAAACTGTAAACTTTTCAGAAGATCTGAAATATCTAACGTGTAGACAAGGCTAGGTTAGGTTAGGTTTGATTTATAAAAATCCCGAAAATGTAACAGTTTCTTTAAAAAAACACGAATTATGACCTAATTATGCACATTATGACAAAAAATAATTATGTCAGTCAATATAGACCCGAAATTACTACAGCAGCGAAAAATATGGGTCACCAAAAAAATGCCTTAACCTATTATGAAAGTCAAGCCAAGAGTAAGCGGAGGATCCTATAATTGAATCACGAACGTAGCGAGTGATTCAAGGTTAGAACCCAGAGCGGAGCTAGGTATTCAGAAACACGAGATGCAAACTTTGGTCTCGTGCACATATAACTTTGCACCTCAGCAGCGAGAACGTAATACCTTAAGGTAAAGAAATACAACACGGTAAAAATTAAACCACACGTATATTTACCAACCCAGCCACCCACACATTTATTTTGACCCAGCACTGTTCAGGGCATTTTTTTAAATTAAAAAGTTACTTTGTCTTGCGCTCGCAGCAAAATCTAATTTTGCCCAGTACCTTTAAACAACTAAACCTGCCTTTTTGACCGTTCATAGTGACAATATCACATTCGCAAATCATCATACCAGCAAAAATTCAAAATATTCAAAATTCAATATATTTATTCAGTAAATTGGCCACATGCGGGCTCTTTTACACGTCGGTAACATGGAGTGAATCTACCAGCGCTTCGGACAAGACCATCATTGCGGAGAAGAAGCGCCGCAAGAAACTCCAGCAGAAGGTCATTTTTTCCAATCATAAAATACAATAATACTTAAAAGTAACATTACAAGGTAATACAGTAATAAATACCTAATTATTTTAAAACTAACACAAATAAAATCATTACAAATGTAAGCTAAATTACTTAAATTAAAAATAGTGACTAGCAAAACATCATATACGCATAACATCATACTAGCAAAACATCATATACGCATAACATCATACTAGCAAAACATCATATACGCATAACATCATACTAGCAAAATATCATATACGCATAACATCATACTAGCAAAATATCATATACGCATAACATCATACTAGCAAAACATCATATACGCATAACATCATACTAGCAAAACATCATATACGCATAACATCATACTAGCAAAATATCATATACGCATAACATCATACTAGCAAAACATCATATACGCATAACATCATACTAGCAAAACATCATTTACGCATGACATCATACTAGCAAAACATCATATACGCATAACATCATACTAGCAAAATATCATATACGCATAACATCATACTAGCAAAACATCATATACGCATAACATCATACTAGCAAAACATCATATACGCATGACATCATACTAGCAAAACATCATATACGCATAACATCATACTAGCAAAACATCATATACGCATAACATCATACTAGCAAAACATCATATACGCATGACATCATACTAGCAAAACATCATATACGCATAACATCATACTAGCAAAACATCATATACGCATAACATCATACTAGCAAAACATCATATATGCATAACATCATACTAGCAAAACATCATATACGCATGACATCATACTAGCAAAACATCATACACGCGTGACATCATACTAGCAAAACGTCATACACGCATGACATCATACTAGCAAAACATCATATACGCATGACATCATACTAGCAAAACATCATATACGCATAACATCATACTAGCAAAACATCATATACGCATAACATCATACTAGCAAAACATCATATATGCATAACATCATACTAGCAAAACATCATATACGCATGACATCATACTAGCAAAACATCATATACGCATAACATCATACTAGCAAAACATCATATACGCATGACATCATACTAGCAAAACATCATATACGCATAACATCATACTAGCAAAACATCATATACGCATGACATCATACTAGCAAAACATCATATACGCATAACATCATACTAGCAAAACATCATATACGCATGACATCATACTAGCAACACATCATATACGCATGACATCATACTAGCAACACATCATATACGCATAACATCATACTAGCAAAACATCATATACGCATGACATCATACTAGCAACACATCATATACGCATGACATCATACTAGCAAAACATCATACTAGCAAAACATCATATACGCATGACATCATACTAGCAACACATCATATACGCATGACATCATACTAGCAACACATCATATACGCATAACATCATACTAGCAAAACATCATATACGCATGACATCATACTAGCAACACATCATATACGCATGACATCATACTAGCAAAACATCATATACGCATAACATCATACTAGCAAAACACGATATTAGCAAAACATGATATTTACAAATAGTCGGGCTTGGTTATTGAATCGTAGGCAGGTTAGGCTATGTTAGATTTACAGTAGCCACCCAGAAATAGGAGCTAATAATGTCTACTTCATGTCTTACTAATAATTATTTTTTGCACATGTGATGTTTTGCTACTAAGATAATTTGCCAATGTTTTGCGATATTTTGAGAATATCATGTCTTGCGAATTATGATATCCAACCACGGAGAGCTTTTTGAGGTGCTGGTAAAATAATTTATTCAACACTAAAAAAATCGATATCTTTTTAAACATTTGAGTTTATGTATATTAACTCAATAAAAACTTTCGCACTTGACCTGTTTTATTGTTAGCCAAGGCGAAAATTTGACTTTGACTTCATATTAATTCCGTAAACTTCGCTCAAGAGTTAAGTTTTCCATGAACCTGTTCCAGCTCTTCTGAAAAAGGCCGTAAAAGCGTTTGAGCTCCATGTTCACATACTCCCTTATTACCCCGGCAGCTCTCTCCCCGAAGCGGGGGCCCCAAACTGACCCACCCGTGTTTGTTCCGAGTTGCTAAGTAAGTTATATGTACGCCATGAATTTTGCACTGCGGCTGGGGGGGCGCGTGGCCCAAGGGGGGGAGGGAGCGGGGAATATTAACAATGCTTTTAGGAATGGTTTTTTGACATCATAATAGCCTTAGTTATAGGAATAACAAAAGAAGCTTTTACAACACCGGTTAAGTGCGGGTCGGATTCGCTCACCGAGGGTTCCGTACCGCCACATAGTAGGTTTTTATATTTAGCGCGAGTATGTACATATTATAAATAGTTCAGACATCATAAAAATAATTAAAAATCTGTTTAAACTTGTGCCAATGAAGCCCTTTCATACGATACCCCATATAAAATTTGGACCGCCTTTCCTTACATAAGGGCTCTGTTTTTTTTTGTAATTTAATTAAAAATGTATAGTTTTCAGATTTTTCCCCAATACTTGTGTTGTTGTTTTACTTGCCAAATTTTATAGTTATAGGCTTATAGGTCAACGGAAAATACCTAAATAAATTTAAACCATATACTCAAGTCTACAGTCCCTTGAAGCTGTGAAAAAATCGAACTCCTAAGTTAATGTAAAAAAAGATACGGCCGTTTATGCCGCAAAATACGTATATTTTGACACTCTCAAAGGAATCAAAATTTATAGGGATTTTCCGTTGACCTAGAACTATGAAATTTGGTGGGTCTGTCTTAAACTACAAGTATAGGAAAACATCTGAAAACCCAACATTTTTAGTTAAATCACAAAAAAAAGTTAACCGTGTCATGTGCGGAACCCTCGGTGGGCGAGTCCGACTCGCACTTGTCCGGTTTTTTTTTACAGAAATTTATAATACTAGTAAGATCTGTCACAGCGTCGCCCCGCTCTCCTCTCCTCCCCGACACCCCAACCGCGCGCGTGTGGGTAGCTCGCTGATTTCCCCGCGGAGCGCCCGCGGCGCCAGGGGGCGCCCCCGTCGCCACCTGTGGAGCCGTCAAAAACCGCCACATTCAAATTTAGAAGAATTTCATTTACGGCCGTTATAAACTGGTATTGACATGCTAGTATTAAAGAGAGCGCGCAGTTTTCTGTAACTTGATGTGAAACCCTGAAGTCTTCACGAAGCGAAGTGAAGCGATGCTACACGAGCGGAAGCCCGTTGTTTCACTTTTTACCCGACTGCCGAAGGAGGAGGGTAATGTGTTTCACAGCCTATATATGTATGTTTGTTCCTTTGTGGCACTATAAAAACTAAACCCGTTGTCCGATTTAGATGATTCTCATGTCAATCGATTTGTCTGAATCTGGTGAGTGTCACTGAAGATATGACAGTAATGAAAATTCAATATGGCGGCAACCAGACGCCATATTGCGCGAATAAAATAAAAAAAGTCGACCAAGTATGACAAGTGGGGTATCATTGAATAGGGATTTAAAAATCATCTTGATTTTTAATGATCATTTCGGATTTATAACGATTTAAAGTTGGTTAGCAACTGAACAGTCGGGGTCCTAAATAACTTTAACAAGTTCCGTACCAAAATGGTAAAAAAGGAACCCTTATCGTGAGACTTCGTTGTCTGTTTGTCTGTCTGTCTGTATGTCACAGCAGGTTTTCTCAGCAACCATAAATGCTATCTACTTGAACTTTGGCATAGTTGTACAACTTGCTTGCCCACATGTATTTTTAGTAAAAAAAATATGAAATTAATTTTATAAGTAGTTGAATAGGGGTCTAGAATGGGGGGTTAAAAAATGAAAGTACTCGTAGTTCGATTATAGCAAATGGGGTGTCATATGAAAGGGCTTAATTTGCACATTTCAAAAGTTTTTTTTTTTTGGTATGTACTTTTTGATTTATAGCCATATGTGCAAAAAAATATCGTTCCCCTATCTCCGAAGATTATTAATTTGAAAATCTGAAAAAATCGTTGAGTATATGTAATTGTTTATATTTTATGGGGAAAATTAAATAAGTGTTAATTATTTACAGTTTTTGAGAAATAAACAAAAAACTTTGAAAATCTGTTTTAAAAATGTAGGCTAGTCAAAATGGACCTTATTGCATACGTTAAGAATAGCGGAGATCCTGTCGCCATCTTCCGACTCCATCATCGGATCACCTCTTAGATATCATAATCATACGTAAATAAATACATAGAAAAAAATCCAAGACTCAGAAACAAAATTATTCGCGCTCAGCTCACTATCTGCCTTATCGGGATTTGAACCACAAGACTATCGTGGACATGACGACGAAGACAAAGTCGCGGGCTGGAGCTAGTATCTACTCTACCTATGATGGGATAAGTTAAGTGGCGTAAAGTGGCCATTAGTCAGTAGTACGGCTGCGGTAGGCGATGGTTGCGGGTAGTTCGCCGGAAGTGGAGTAATTGCGCATCAAATATTAACCTTCCGGTGTGCGGTAGTGGGGCCGGTGGCACCGGTAACCGTTGGTAAGCGGCTGAGTGGTCTCGGGGAATAGGTTTTTTTGGAGGTTAATAGTATCGACCAGTGTTTTTTTAATCTGTGCGTCGCAAAGCGTACTATAAACCGCTAAAATTGATATCGTAAATGGTACCACAATACCACCTATAGCGTAACCGAGACGTGAAAACTATTTTATAATGAGCGTTGCCATGGTAATAACAGTTCTGTTATAGTTATTATAGCATTGTTATTACCATGGTTACGGTCATTCCGGATATCAGTCGTGGCGTTTAGTGAACACTGTACATCCTAATTTGTATAATAAACTGTTAAAAATATTTTAATACGAATTAAAATTACTTGTCTAATTATGAGTTTAAAATTATTATTTTATCAAATTACTAAAAATAGATGATTAATATCCATCGATTAGTTATTTGGTTACCATGGTTACGTTCAATATGGATACCAACAAAATGGCGTTTCATTTGGCAACCCATGTTGTATGATAAATTGTCAGAATTGTTTATTAACTATTTAAATTGGCATGCAATTTGTAAACATATACTTAACAATAAAATTCACAATCTATTAACGCCAATCGGAAAACCTAATGAAAATAACCGACTTTGTTAGCAGAAAAATCGATGAAAGTATACAAGAAAAGTTAGCGATTGTTTATTTTTGTCATTATCATTTTAAGCTTGTAGAAAAAGTTATGTATGCAACGGTACATAATTAGCACTTAAGGTACTCGTGCGAGTCGTGCGTGTAATTAGAGCGCTCGCAAGCTCGCGCTCTAACCTCGGCACTCATACCTTAAGAACCTTCATTATGAACCAGTTACATAAATAACTATTATCTACACACATATCATAAGTCCTCTATTATGCGTCCAAAACCCGTAGGCAATGACCAGCATTACCTGTGGTTGTAGGTGACAGCGATGACAGCTGTATCGTAATTTTAAAATTACTTTATCGAATATTGTAAAATAATGAGTTTCAAATTTGGAACATCTTCCAAATCGAACAAAATTTAATTCGAGTATCAATTAACACGTCAACTTGGCATATTTTTTAGTACAACATCGTACGACATTTGATTTCGAACGACATGAGAATAGACACTTTATTAGT
The DNA here is from genome assembly GCA_946894065.1 of Acleris literana. NCBI lineage: Eukaryota > Metazoa > Arthropoda > Insecta > Lepidoptera > Tortricidae > Acleris > Acleris literana. Next base: position 12,594,056 of record OX335695.1, on the reverse strand, counting down.
TTGTCTATGATTTAAAAAAAACATTCATATTCGTGACACTGACACAGCAAAAGTTTGTTTTGCCGCCATTTTTGTCTTAAAGTCGTCGGCTTCTGAACCCATCTTAGAGTACTTATATTATGTGTGTAGATAAAGTAATGTATGCAACTGTACATAATTAAGCCTTAAAACACGAGTGTGGTTTTATGAAACGAGCCAAAGGTGAGTTTCATAATAAGATCACACGAGTGTTTTAAGGCTATCAGTTACATAAACTACTATTGTTGTTATAGCGGCAATAAAAACACACACACTGTGGATTTTTTTTATCTGTGCACCTTATCCTTATTGGCGGGGTCCTTACGCATACACTTCGACCCTATGGGATCTTTTGTGTAGTACCCGTCTTTTAGCACTCAATCCAATGCAGCCTCCACCCCTTCCAAAAAGCGGATAGTGGAGTGCAATATGGCAGTGCCTTGAAATCGTTCGGTTCTGGGTAGCCACAACCGAGGACTCTCATTCTTACTCCGGCGAGCGCATCACATTCACACAATAAGTGTCATTGTTTCCACCTCTTCGCCACATATTCTACAATCTGTTTTGTCATAAAGGCCCATCTTTGCTAGATGTTTAACCCCTAAGTGCTCAGTAAACACTCCGATAATGTATTGGAGTTGTCTTCTGCTGCCAACTAACTTAACTTAACTTTTAAAGAAGTTATTTTTTGCTTTTTGAAGGCGGGTTTTTGTTCTTTTAAACTTTTGAATGAACATTTAGGATTTATAACGATTTAAAGTTGGTTAGCAACAGTCGGGTTTTGAAAGCATGCTTTTTGTTAAAGTTAGTTCTCTAGAAAGCAAGGATTGTAGGCCACATTATTATTACAACACTGTTCGCACTTCAGATCTGGCAAATTAAATAACTTTAACAAAAAGCAAGCTTTCAAAACCCGACTGTTGCTAACCAACTTTAAATCGTTATAAATCCTAAATAATCATTCAAAATTAAAAATGATGAAAGAAACCTAAAGATGATTTTTAAATCCCTATTCAATGATACCCACCTTGTCACACTTGGTCGAGATTTTTTTTAAATTTACACAATATTGCGTCTGGTTGCCGCCATATTGAATTTTGATTACTGTCATATCTTCAGTGACACTCACCAGATTAAGACAAATCGATTGACACAAGAATCATCAAAATCGGACAACGGGTTTAGTTTTTATAGTGACACAAAGGAACAAACATACTATAGGCTGTGTAACACATTACCCTCCTCCTTCGGCAGTCGGGTAAAAAGGTTGAATAACACGGGTATAGGCGATCCCATATTATTCATTCCTCTCTTATCAGTAATATTTGGCTCAGGCTCGTTTTATCTCTTATCCCTTTTAGTTTCAGACTAAAATGATCCTACGGCTGCCGTTGTTGTGATAAAGTTCATCCGAATACGTTGTGGTAACCAGTCCGTTGAAGCGTACCATTTCACATTTAACTTTTGTAATAATTCAAACAATCCTTTAAAAAACCGATGAAGTGCTAGTCGAACTCACGCACCGAGGGTTTCGTAATTACGGTACGCAATAGAACTATTTCCCAATTTCGGGTATTCTTTAATCCCAACAAAAAAATAAATGTGAAAATGGGAGCCAAGTTTAATATTTTAAGAATATGCGATGCATGGTTATCGACTTCACCGACAAAGGAATTGAGATCTAAACGGGTGCCAAGTTCCGTCGATAATCCTGATATTTATTTATTAAGAACAAACGGCATTCAAAAATTAAAAACACAATTTCTTATTTTCTCTGCTACAACAATAAATGCTATTTAAAAGTATAACTTCTTAAATTTGAACACTCGAATTATTTACACAAAGCAGATACCTTAGGATAAACTGAAGCTCAATATTTGGCTCCGCTAGTTTTTACCACCAAGACTAAGATATGACCACTTGCGTTAAACATAAAGTAGATAAATTGATTAGCCAAATGTAACATAACTTGTAAGTGAAAACTAGCCAAGTCAAATGTTAAGCTTCAGTTTATCCTAAGTTATCTGCTTAAAAACTCACATAAATCGAAGCGAAGCGAGAGCGGGTTACTAGTTTACCAGCGTTCCGTACCCAAAGGGTATTCATTAAAAAAATAAAAAAACGAATGCCGTTAAAAAAAATTAACTAAAAAGTAAAAAATATTTTTTTAACTTTTTAGTTCAATTTTTTTAACGGCGGTCGTGTTTTTTAATTTTTTAATTATTAAATTTTATTTTAAGCATGTTTAGTGCCTTGTAAAGCCTAGTTTTAGTAAAAAAAAAAATATTTTTAAACAACCCAAATTCCTTTTTTATGTGCTTGAATATGTACTTGAAGGTATTTTATAGTATTTATCACGTTTTCTAGGTAAATCCGTTTATTAATGTTACTATAGTTTTATATTTGAAATGGTCCCATTAAGGCCTTTCAAATGATACCCATATTGTAATAATTAGAGACTTTTTTTTTACATATATAATTGTCAATTTGCCATTGTTGTTATTTCAATTTTAACAGTTTAGGTATCCTATGACACCCGGGAAGATGAAAGGATTCTAACGATACCTCACACATATAAATCGGCTAAGGCGTTTAGAAGTTATGGTGGAATAAAGAATCATGCATACATACATACATACATGAACCCTGAAAACGTTATTCTCCTTTTTTTGGGCAGTCGTGTAAAAACGGGACCCTTTTACTAAGACTCCACTGTCCGTCCGTCTGTCACCAGGCTGTATCTCATGAACCGTGATAGATAGACATTTAAAATTTTCACAGAAGATGTATTTCTGTTGCCGCTATAACAACAAATACTAAAAAAAGAATAAAATAAATATTCAAGTGTGGTCCCATACAACAAACGTGATTTTTTTACCGTTTTTTGCTCGATATTAATAACGGCAACAGATAATAATATAATAATAATAATAATTTATTTCAACTTAATACTTAAAAGGTTACATATTTTAACATTACATATTTCACAAAGACAGGCAAGTATTACGTTACCTAAAAGTACTTCAAGAATTATGCACTTTACTCCCCGTACTAGTAATAACTGTATTACGGAAGAATAACATTCATCTTTCCAAAAATAGATAGGTGTGACAATATTTTCGCTTACAAATTGAGGGTAAGATTTAAATGCTAGCATGCGATGTTAGCGCGTAAACAAGTAGTATACGTAACAAATACACATGATTTCGCGACAGATAGACGCTTGACATATTTACAGAATATTTAGTTGTCTAATGTTCTATGATAATGGTACGGAACTTTCGTATGGGAGATGACATGCAAAGCAGCAGCCAGTTAAATCACTTTTCTCAAAAATGTCCGGAAATGTTGACATTCCTATCTACATATTGAGACGCGAAGTACATAGTTTACTGACAGTCCTCAAATTAAAAAAAAAATACATTGCGTGCTCGCTACACAAGCCCGCAATGTTGCATACAAATTCCATTACTATCTAGCTTGTAACTTTTTAAAAAGTGAAAAAGCCATAATAAAATGAGGGCACAAGTCTTATACATCCAAATTTTATTCGAAACATAACTTTTTTATCTGTGTCTGGAATAGCTTATGTTTTTTTAAAAACAAAGCTTGCTTTCTCCTTGTCATAAACAAAAAGGTGGTAAAGAGTGATGGTTTTTTCACATGAAGTTTCTGTTTGTATGCAATTCAAAAAATGAGTTCAAGCGATGAAGGTTTTACTCCAACACAAATGATTTCTTGCGATTTTTGAGAAAAGCACTATATTTGCCTCGGCAGGAACAGCAATTGCGGGCTTCGTATTTTTAAACGGACTCGCAAGCTCGTCCGTTTAAACCAATACTCCGCCCGCAATTGCCTACTTCCATACCTAGGCAATAATGTACTATTAAACTCCGGTTACCGTACCACCGGGCCTCCGTTAATACGCCCGTAATCCGTATTTGACATGGCGGCCCCGTGTTCACCACCCAAGGCTCCTTATTACCTCAAAATCGTATAGAAACCTCACAGATGGGCACTCAGTATGTCATATGTGCATCCAAACCAAAAGCGATCTTATATCAACTGACGGTTGTGGCGTTCTTAACTTTATTATCATAATGATGACGTGTAAATGATAATTAGAACGGCGTAAACGACAGATAAAGGAAGGTAGTTTTTGGTTTGTGTGATTGTTCTGTCGGCAGGGACATTGTGATCTTTGATAGCTTTATAATATTAATGGTGTTTACACATCACTTACACTACAACAATAACATTAATAATTAGTAATTAAAATTTAACAGATAAAATAAAGAGCTTAGACAACGCTTTGTAGAATACAAATACTGACCAAGTAAGGACCAAGTAGTGAAGAGTTGAAACTTGGAATTAATTAATAAGTTTTGAAATAAGTCATTGTTTGGTATTTTCAACACATATAGTACATTATGTATTAAGGGTGGTAAAGACAGAATTACAAACGAGAGTCTGTTAGATGATAATAGATGTTTAATGACTCACGCTTTGTATTTCCTTTACCACCCGTGTAACATACAATGTTTTTCATCACAATTGCGAGGAAATGAAATAAAATCAGACAAAAGATCATATTTTGAACTTAAGATTGTCACTAATACCTAATATTAGCTGCGTTGGCGACTTAGCGATGTCCGGCGGAGCCGCATTATCCATTTCTTCTGGTGACGACATGTTTTTTTATTGATATATAAATTTTAATATGTGCACCAAGACACCCTTTTAATTATTATTTTGGAATCACAGTTTATAATCAGTATTTTTAAATTAGCGGCAGATTACATCATTGTCTATGACTTACCACAGATAATGTCAAACGTGTTCAGGAGTCCGATTCTAGTGACAGTCGAGATCAATAGTTTATATGCGAGATTTTTAGAAAATTGTATGCAACTGACATTTCATCTCGAATGAAACTTCATATCGAATGGCACAAGAATTGGGGTCCTGACGTATTATGATCATGAAGTTATGGATAAATGTGGAGGCAACACTCTCTGAAGCCGAATGAAGCGCCCTTGAAGTCATTCTATCTCAAACACTTTGGTCCCCTCCTCTCTTTCTAACTAGGGTAGTTAGAAAGAGAGGAGGGGACCAAAGTGTTTGAGATAGAATGACGAAAAAGTACATAAAAGATGCTTTCTTTTTGGTCTAGAGACTGTGGCCTCCACCTTTATCTATAACTTCATGATTATGATAGTTTGAGTCCACGTATGATATTTAAAAAAAAAAAGGTATTACGCGCGATAGGGCGTCATGGTAAAAAAAAGGCCCGCGGGTATTATTTTGGATTTACGTTCGATTTTTCTAGCATATTTGAACACTATTTACGAGCAAGTGTGATGAAAAATAATTAAAAAATCGGTCAAGTGCGAGTTGGACTCGCGCACCGAGGGTTCCGACACAGTAGGCATTATCATCTTCTGATTTGAAGTCGGTTTCAAATCGAATCAGAGCGAGCCCAACCCATACATGTAATTTTTTTAGTATTGGTTTTTTTCTGAGTTTGTACTATTAATAGCAAAGATGCTTGTATGTTTTACTGTTTTTACGACTCAACAAAAATAAAATGACGTTGAAAAAAAACGTGTCATATATGGGGACATCCTTTATTAAATCACTTAAAAAAATACTTGTAAATCTGCAGTGTTAACAATATTCTGAAAAAAAAACAACCAGGGTCACGTTTTATAAAGCTACAAGTTACAATTTTACAGGTCTAAACTGGCAACACTGCTCAAACGGCTGGTCGTCATTGGTCGAGGTTGTGTCAAATGGAAACTTGTAACCTGTAAATTGTAATTTGTAGCTTTATAAAACAGGCCCCGCTATCTATCACCGTCCCACAATGTTTTTAACCAAAATAAATGTTTAAAAAAACAAAAACCCGCCTTCAAAAAGCAAAAAATAACTTCTTTAAAATGGTAGCTAAATAGGTCAGTCCAACTGAAGTCTGCTTTTGGTAAAAATATTGTTGGACGCCGACTTCAGTTGGACTGACCTATTTACCTACCATTTTAAAGAAGTTATTTTTTGCTTTTTGAAGGCGGGTTTTTGTTTTTTTAAACATTTTTTTATTTTATACTTTTTAGGGATCCTATTTATGCTGTTACGTAGCTCCACTTCTAAATATTAATGAGAAACTATAGAACATTTCAAGCTCGCCGCAGACAACGCCGCGGGAATGTCATAGTCATATTTAAACCTAAATGTGCTTCGTCATAGTCGCTCAACTACCTTTATCGAAATATCTTATCGCCACCCTTGAAATAGGTACCGTTAAGGAGTTCCGGTGGCCATCTGTGGTCTTCATCATCAGTTCCACTTCACCATATAGTACTTTTCAAAAGCAAATGCATGAGTTACAGTGAAAAATACCAAAATCGCTATAGGTGTGCCTATAATATTTGAGGAGTTCTCTTGATTTCTCCATGATCCCATCATCAAATCCCGACGTGGTGACAATGGGACCAACTAGAAAGTATAACCATTCGAACAACGAAAAAATTTTTCAAATCGGTCCAGTGGTCTTCGAGTAATCGGGGAACATACATAAAAAAAAAAAAAAAAACGACTAATTGAGAACCTCCTCCTTTTTTTTGAAGTCGATTAAAAAGCCGTCATCGGTTGGATTTTTGGCGATTTTTTTCAAGCCGAGTGAGGAGTTCCGGTAGCCACCTGTGGTCTTCATCATCAGTTCCACTTCATCAAATAATACTTTGTAAATGCAAATGCTGGACATCTTACTGGAAATACTATAATCGCTATGTGTATACCTATAACATTTGAGGAGTTCCCTCAATTCCTCACGGATGCCCTCATCAGATACCAATTCGGTGACAAGTGGGTTGTCCCAGAAGTACAATTCTAAATCGATACTTAACTGACGGAGAAATTAGACAACATACATACCTACAGCCGAATATAGAACCTTCCCCTTTTTAGGGTTCCGTAGTCAAACTAGGAACCCTTATAGTTTCGCCATGTCCGTCCCTCCGTCCGTCTGTCTGTCCGTCCGCAGCCTAGCTTAGACACTCTTAGTACTAGAAAGCTATTATTTGGCATGAATATACATATTAGTCACGCCAACAAAGTAGCAAAAAAAATGTTGAAATAGTTATTTGTTATACAAGAGGGGAAAGTTGTATTTTACCTGCGAGTGTTTCAACACACGAGACGTAAAATAACTTTTCACCCGTGTATAACACAAAAAAATTCACGTCACTAAGCTCAATTCCGCATTATGCACGGTTTCCCGTAAAAGGTGTTAATACGTCATTCGTCACTCGAATCACTCACTTTTAATAACAAAACAAACTAGAAAAACATGCGAGTATTTATTATTATTATTTATTTATTTTAATGGCGTCTACAAGTTATGTAATTTTGCCAATGTCAAGTATATATAAGCAATTGTACGGTGAATCGTCGTTGTCGTCGGCGTCTTCCAGTCCCAGTCGGCACACCATTGAAGATGGCGGGCATCCACTTCAATGGCTTATTGGCTTGGAGTGTTCTTGACCGCTTGCTCATTCAGAATCAACTTTTCACTGATATTTTATTAGATGCATATTCTTCGTCAGTGTTGGAGGTTACTTCACAAAGTTGCCCTGGATTTGCGAACCAAAATCAACGATAAAGCAATTTAGAAAAAATGAAATAATTAGACAGATGTTTTCAAAATGACAGCTGGACAAGAACTCCATGCGAGTATTTAACGTTGACGCAAAGATGAAGGAAAACTGCTTTACTACCTCTATGCGAAAAAGTTTTGACTTCAGTTTTTTTTTTATTATTTCGGATGCGTTTTGTTCGCACATCGACTTACTTGGACTGTCAGAACATTTTATCCGTTTTTACAACAAGAATGAAGGGTAATGTTGAATGCTGATATTTATGAATTAAAATAAAGTTGTAAGACTGTATTTAGTATTTTTTACTCGATGCAATTCATTAATTATGATGTTAATAATTCAGCGGTTTTAACGTTTTGTTAGCTGTCAAGTATCACTAAAGCTGCCTTCAAATGTCAAAACTCTTTCATCACATGTGGATAAAAAGCGATTAGCGAAACAAACAAAAAGGGCTTTCCGAGCTAGTGAGATGCAAATTATAATTGTTAGTGTACCTCCCATACACGTAATGTAGGGATGTATTTTTTTTCTCGTCTACCCCATAATGTGGGGTGTCGTTGGACAGGTCTTTCAAAAATATTGCGGGTTTGCAAAACAATTTTTCGATTAAGGTATCCGTTTATGAAATATTAAGCTTTAAAGCGCTAATTTTTGTTAGAGTCAAGTGTCCAAAACAGCCAAAACTACAAATACTAAAAATCTGAAAAATATCTTATATTATAACAGTTTTCCAACGGCAAAGTTAAGTTTGTCGCGGGGTCTAATTTGTTTGTAGTAACGGCTTCGGAACCCTACACTGAGCACGGTCCGACATGCTCTTGCCCGGTTTTTAAAATAGGTTAAAATTATACCCTCCATCTAGAGCAGTCGGGAAATAATTCTGTCATTTCGTTTGTTTTTCTGCTTGATTATTATTCAATTAACGGTTTAACAACGTCCCTAATTGTTATTTAACGGCGGAGCCCGCAGCGCTGACGTGTTTTTAACAGAGTACAGTCGGCATGAATAACAAGGACGAGGCGGATAATAAACCTGGACGCCATTTTAAGGGCTCCATTATACAAAAGGAACCCTTATAGTTTCGCCAGCTCCATGGGTCCGTCTGTCCACGATTTAACTTAAAGATTGTACAAAGCTGTATTTTGGCGTAGGTTATTGAACTACGCCGCCAAAGAAGTGAAATAAAATTTCGAAATACATTTTTTTTTGGTAGGTAAAGCAAATGTAGAAGAGGACAGATGATGGGACATGGGGAAGAGGAAGACCTAGGCTTACTTACTTTAGCCAAAAAAAAAAGACAGAAGGCCAATCTCGTGTCGTATCAGGAGGTGAAAAAGCTGGCAGAGAAGAAAAGTGGCAATTACTGCACCGAAAAGAGCCTAGCTCTTAAGTTCAATGATGATGAAAGCTATAGTACATTATTGCCTAGGCATGGAAGTAAGCAATTGCGGGCCGAGTATTGTTTTAAACGGACGAGCTTGCGAGTCCGTTTAAAAATACGAAGCCCGCAATTGCTGTTCCTGCCGAGGCAAATATAGTGCTTTTCTCAAAAATCGCAAGTTTTTTTTTGTGTTGGAGTAAAATCTTCATCGCTTGAACTCATTTTTTTAATTGCATACAAACAAACTTCATGTGAAAAAAGTATCACTCTTTACCTCCTTTTTGTTTATGACAAGGAGAATCGCAAGCTTTGTTTTAAAAAAAAAACATAAGCTATTCCAGACACAGATAAAAAAGTTATGTTTCGAATAAAATTTGGATGTATAAGACTTGTGCCCTCATTTTATTATGGGCTTTTTCACTTTTTAAAAAGTTACAAGCTAGATAGTAATGGAATTTGTATGCAACATTGCGGGCTTGTGTAGCGAGCACGCAATGTTTTTTTTTTTTAATTTGAGATCTGTCAGTAAACTATGTCCTTCGCGTCTCAATATGTAGATAGTAATGTCAACATTTCCAGACATTTTTGAGAAAATGTATTTTTTTTTATACAATATTACATCGATTGAGGTATAATTAGATAGCTCTTAAAACGGGTGCGATTTAATTTGCATCATAACGTTTAGCATAACGTTTTGAATTATTTTAGGCAAAACCTCATGTCCCTTGAATGCGATGTTGTAGCTGTCACCGAGTCTTTCCTTACTGCAGCGGTCGATGACTCTGAGCTCTCTTGTGGTGGTTGGAGTGTGCTGCGACGGGACCGCGGCACGGGCGCGCGGGGAGGCGGCGTGCTGGTCGCGGCGAGGCCTGGGCTCGTGCTGCAGCGCCATCTGGACTTGGAGACACCGACCGGGGAAGACTTATGGATTTCTTTCGCCGTGGATCATATTACCTGTTATCTGTGCGTGGTCTACATTCCCCCTAGTGCTTCAGCTGAAATCTATATGCGGTGGTTTCAGGCAGTGGAATCAGTGATTGACACATTGAAAGGTGTAGTACTTGTAGTCGGTGATTTGAACCTGAATCCAGTCTATACATCAAATAGTGTTTTAAGTTATTATTGTTATTTTCTAACTGTATGTGGTCTAAAAGAGTGATTGATGAATGTGCATGGTGGGAAATTGGATGTTGTGCTGGTATCGGAGCATGTCTATGACGCTGTGGTCTCTGAGGCAAAGGGCGGCGGAATGGTTCCGAGATTTGATGCGTACCACCCACCATTGGAGATTACTATCCTAATAGATTGTGCCGCACAACGACCGCCTGCTGAGTTAATGGGTCCTAGTAATGTGGACGTGCGACAGGATTGGAATTTCACTAGAGGAAATTATGAGCTTCTACATAAGCTAATTTCAGAAGTCAACTGGCAGGAAGTTCTCAGTGCTGGGCACGTTGACGTTGCAGTGGACTTGTTTTATAAAGTATTGTATGGTATTTTTGATATTTGCATTCCTAAGAGGTTTAGATCTAGGGTGCCTAGTAGGTGCTATCCAGTTTGGTTCACTGCAAACCTGATCAGAGACCTTAAACATAAATCTAATCTCCATCGAAAGTGGAAGTCCACTAAAGATGAAGCTGTTTACAGTGAGTTCGCCAAACTGAGGTCCAAGATGAAAAAAGGGATATCATCTGCTTACAATTGCTACCTTGGTCGAATTCAGGCCAGACTAAGAGACAATCCTCGTGCATTCTGGCAACACATGGACAATCTGAAGTCAAAGGGTGGGTTCGTGTCCCGTGTGACTTTTAATGGGAGACAGTTTGCCGATGGAGAGGTTGCTAATGTGTTCGCTCGGTTTTTCTCTAGTGTATTTCTGCCTGATGTTTCTTAACCCAAACTTTAGACAAGATAACTGCCAGGGACAGAATTCCAATTATGTTAACGTAAAATCGATATCTTTTAAGGAGATAGAGGCTGGCATTAGGCGTCTTACTCGTAAATCAAATTCTTCCCTGGGACCCGATAACTTACCTGCTTATATTGTAAAGGGATGTACGGAGTACCTGAAAACTCCGATTCATTATATATTTAACTTAGCACTCACCTCTGGAACCTATCCGAGCTGCTGGAAAGTCTCAAGGGTAAGGCCAATACCAAAGGCGAGTGGCAGTACTGATGTAGAAAACTGGAGGCCTATAGCAGTTCTTTCTACGCTAGCTAAGCTGTTTGAATCTATACTCCACCGGACCTTGTCTACACAGGTTAAGCCATTTCTATGTGACGCACAACATGGATTTATGTCCAAACGCTCTGTCAACACAAATCTATTGGTTGACATAATTTCTGAACATCTAGACAGGGGCATCCAGGTTGATGTAGTTTATTTCGACTTTAAGAAGGCCTTTGATCGCGTAGATAACGATGTGCTCCTAAGAAAACTTGATGGTATTGGCTTTTGTCCCATGATGCTTAAATTTTTTGCTAGTTATCTACGGGATCGGCAGCAGTAGGTTCGGCATGGATTCTACGTTTCGGCCCCGTATCAAACTTGATCTGGCGTCAGTCAGGGCTCTATATTGGGACCCTTCTTATTCGGTATAATGATAAATGACCTTAAATTGGTTCTTAAGTCTGCCCAATGTCTTCTCTATGCTGATGACCTAAAATTGATTTACGGTGTCGAACAAAGGGCGGATTGCGAGTCATTACAAGAGGACGTCAACGCGGTTGTCCGGTGGAGTATGGATAACAAACTCCTTTTCAATTCAGCCAAGTGTTATGTCTGTACATTCAGTCGATCATGTTCTCCTCTCGGCTCGGCTCTGACCCGAGCATATATTGAGCATGTCTCAATATATGCTCGGGTCAGAGCCGATTAACCGTGTCTTTTCTATTAGAGACCTCGGTGTGGTGTTCGATGCGCGCTTTACTTTCCGTGAGCATATCTCAAAACTTGCTGTCTACTGCTTTCGGAGATTAGGCTTTGTAATACGTAACGTTAGAGATTTATATTACTCTAGCGCCATACAATTGGTTTATAATGCTTTAGTGAGAAGCAAGATGGAAGCATCCTCACTTGTATGGCATCCGCACGAAATAACCTACTCCTTACTTTTGGAGAAAGTGCAAAAAGCCTTTCTAAGGTTTTTATATAAAAAAAAGTACGGGTACTATCCGTTTTTATATCCCACTAAATATCTCCTTGGGACTCTTGGCTTTAATTCTCTCGAGGTGAGGCGCAATTATAGCTTGTTGGTCTCGGCTTGCCGCGTTCTGCGTGGTGAATCGGATTGCCCTGAGATGGTGACTCAACTCATGAGACTGCGCGTTCCATATGTGCCCAGGATTGCCCTTAGGGCGCGTCACCGCGAGCTGTTCGCGGTGCCGCCGGCGCGCACCGTGTCGCGCAGGACCTCGCCCCTCCCCCGCGCGCTTGCGCTGCTCAATGGGCTCTTATCATCTGCGCCAGAGTTCGGCCTGCTTGCAGGCCGATGGTCGGCTGTGTGTTATGAATGCATGAGATTTTGTGAGTTGAAGGATGCTAGGCAATCGAGTGTCCCAATATAGTCTAATAATTTTTACTTAGCTTAATATTGTTAATCTTGTTTCATGGTGCATTAGTCTACCAACTGTAATACCATGTAAATATACTTATAAATAAATAATGTCATTTAACTATGTTCAAAAAGCATATTAAACGTTTAGCCTAAAAACTAATTATTTAAGGTCTGTTCACCTATTTACCTACCATTTTAAAGAAGTTATTTTTTGCTTTTTGAAGGCGGGTTTTTGTTTTTTTAAACATTTATTTTATTTTATACTTTTTAGTGATCCTATTTATGCTGTTACGTAGCTCCACTTCTAAATATTAATGAGAAACTATAGAACATTTCAAGCTCGCCGCAGACGACGCCGCGGGAATGTCATAGTCATATTTAAACCTAAATGTGCTTCGGCATAGTCGCTCAACTACCTTAATCGAAATATCTTATCGCCACCCTTGAAATAGGTACCGTTAAGGAGTTCCGGTGGCCATCTGTGGTCTTCATCATCAGTTCCACTTCACCATATAGTACTTTTCAAAAGCAAATGCACGAGTTACAGTGAAAAGTACCGAAATCGCTATAGGTGTGCCTATAATATTTGAGGAGTTCTCTTGATTTCTCCAAGATCCCATCATTAGATCCTGACGTGTTGACAATGGGACCAATTAAAAAGTATACCCAATCAAACAACGAAAAAAATTTTCAAATCGGTCATCAAAGGAGGACCTTTTTTTGAAGTCGGTTAAAAACAGCTCTTTTATCGTAAATAAAATAAACAGAGTTTACATTAAGGACATCACTTGGCCAATGTATTGTCTGCGATTGCTTTATTTTGTTTGAAATAGCTGTTTTACCCAAAAAAGGTTAGAAAGTTGTTTACTATATAAGACAAGTAAGGACGAACAGACCTTAATTTTATCAGTCATACGATCATAATTATAACATACTTAACACTAATTTATCATAGGTAACGATCATTTTCTTGTTGTTATGCATTTTAAGTTAAAAAAAAATACTGGGTTAGGTTAGAACTGTCACCATATGTTAGTAGTTATCAACTTTACAAATGTCTACTGAACATAACATTCCTAAACATAAATTAAAATAATAACATAATGGTTTAAGAACAAAACCGGGTACAAGCATAATAGTAGATTATGCATCGAGGGGATAAAGCACTGTTTTATGTCACGGGCGCGATATTGAATCCTGAGAAAATGGGGGCCTCCAGATTTAACTCGCGAGCGTAGCGAGGCTGTTACGAATTAAAACGGAGTCCTGAGTCAGCGAGGGATTCAAGCTCGCCCAAGACGAAAACAGCTTTATCCCAAAGGAGAATACTCTACTTTTCTCACCTTTTGTTTTATTTTCTTTGTTTTGCGTATATGGCTTGTAGTGGCCAGTTCGATTTTCAAATAAGTTTGCTGTAGGTTTCTATGGAACAATTTTTCATACGAATTCAAATCTCATTATAACCCGCTCGTTAGCCGATGGCTATAATCACTTACTTTAGGTGAGGTACGCATGATATATAATTGGGCAAATTCGAGCATGTGGTGTGAAAAGGTATTTTTAACATTATGACACCTACGAGTATCATTCAAAACTTATTTATTTAATTGCCAATTTTTAGATAATGTGGACCGTTCAGAAATATTGAACTCGAAAAGTGTAATTTTAACTAGAGTTGCGCGTTTTCCCAATTTCCCCAGCTGACTGTACGACCCGCAAAAACGCAAAAAACACAGAGCCACTAATTACAGTAAAAATTACAGCGTTGATGAAAGCAAAATACTGGCGCGTGCAATAACAGCCGATACCGGTGTTTAGTTAGGCCGCGGGACTACGATGGTTTATCTGGCAAGTTGGGCGGGCGGACAGTTCCGCCCTGCTTAGAAAAAGGGCGCATGTCTCATAGAACCGCGTATGTAAAATATACTTTATTTCGTAAGATAGAGGGTTAAATTTGCTTTGAGTGTCAAATTGCGCTTGTGTCCTTTTTGTTTAGAAGGGCATAGTTTTCGCACGCAGAGCGCTCGCCAAGTTTTAGAACTATCGTAAGAATAGTTATTAACAAGACAAGTGTAGATTTAAAAAGCCAATTGCTGATTGGACAATGACGTCAACGTAATGTTAGTTATCATGTCGATTTAAGGATAAAAAAACAAAACCCCGCCTTCAAAAAGCAAAAAATAACTTCTTTAAAATGGTAGGTAAATAGGTCAGTCCAACTGAAGTCTGATTTTGGTTAAAATATTGTTGGACGCCGACTTCAGTTGGACTGACCTATTTACCTACCATTTTAAAGAAGTTATTTTTTGCTTTTTGAAGGCGAGTTTTTTTTTTAACTTTTATTTTATTTTATACTTTTTAGTGATCATAATTATGCTGTTATTCTCCCATTTCTCAATTAATAAGAAACAATAGAACATTTCAATCCCACCGCAAGCAACGCCGTGGGAAAGTCATAGTCATATATTTAAACCTAAATATGTTTCGTCATAGTCGCTCAACTATCTTAATCGAAATATCTTGTCGCCACCCTCAAAATATATACCGTTTAGGAGTTCAGGTGGCCATCTGTGGTCTTCATCATCAGTTCCACTTCACCAAATAGTGCTTTCCAAGACCAAATACACGAGTTACAATGAAAAATACCAAAATCGCTATAGGTATGCCTATAAATTTTGAAGAGTTCCGTCGATTCCTCATGGATTCCACCGTCAGATCTTCATTTTGATAAGAATGGGACCAATCGGGAAGCACCAGCTTTCAAATAAAAAAAGAATTATCAAAATCGGTTCACCCAGTCGAAAGTTCTGAGGTAACAAATATTTAAAAAAAAAACAGACGAATTGAGAACCTCCTCCTTTTTTTGAAGTCGGTTAAAAATACTGCTGCGTGCAATAACAGCCGAAACCGCTGTTTAGTTAGGCCGTGGAGCTACAATAGCGCCGCATTATCTGGAAAGTTGGACGTGTAGTGCGCCCGTGTATCGATGTAATTAGTTTAAATAGCGTGTCATTAGATAATTAAATCAGATATCAACTGTCCGTTGGTGTTTCAATCCGCAACTCTTAGCTCGCCCAGGTCCACTCTCTGGGAGCTGTCTTTCCCCCGGGTGCGCCAAAGTTCATATAAAATTGCAAATTAGATTATTGGAACTCCGAAAATGTATCTCATATAATTTTACAACCTAATGATCACTCTACATAATCTTCATAATATTTTTTAATACTAATGATCGGAACTTATAATCATCTGAACTTATAACGCCAATATTCATGGAACCGTACACTTTTCACAATTTCTTAAATATCTTACGTGTAGACACAAGGGTATTTAGGTTAGGTTAGGTTAGATTTATAACAATTTAAAAAAGTAACAGTTTTTGAATAAAATGCATTATGAGTTGCGATGATTATGACTTACAAAAGTATAAGCAAAAATTTTCGAAGAAATGATGAGTATAGACACAAATCGTTATTTGTATAAAAAATCTAAAGACCAATATTTATATGAGCCAATATGGGCCCCTTTCCCCTTCACCACACCCTCACTGTGGCCAAGACACCCTTAGCCATCTTTGATCAGTTCTGTGAGTCTGCAGACTGGCGGCGAAACTACCCTAACCTGCTGGAACCATGATCCTACCACTCATCCGTCTTCCTGAGACTTCCTGTCTCTTTTTATTTGTGTATATATTAGTCTATATGGTATGTTAGGGCTGTAGGGACTTAGGGAAAGTAGGGATTTAGGGAACTTAAGGTGTTCACTCCCCTACTTCATGCAGGGTGCAACTGACTTTCTCTTGGTAGTTTAACTTCAAGTTTACCTGACCCGAGTAGAAATAGTAGATTGATAACCAAGGGTTGAAAGTGACCCATTTCACCCGAGATATTTCTGGCGCTCGAACGATGTGAGAGCGCCAATAGTTCGAGGTGAAATGGGTAATTTCACCCGAGTTAGATAGACACTCTACTGTTCATTTCGACTGTGAGGAAAGTAACGCACATTTTATAAAAGAAATGGAATATATTCGTGACGTAATGAGGTCAAATTTCTTGTTCCGAACGGATATTCGGCGTTCAACCTCCAGTGTTGTATAGAAGCTCCTTGGTCGTGACCAACTCGATTACACTTTTCTAATGTTGGCAGTATGTATTTTCTAGTTGGTCATGCCGAAGCTCCTTGGTCGTGACCAACTCGATTAAACTTTTCTAATGTTGGCAGTATGTGTATTTTCTAGATGGCCATGCCGAAACGTGAAAATGCTATGCTATCATGGTATGATTTAAATGTTCATTTTATGTAATTGCGAAAAAAATAGTCAAGTCGTAAAATGATTTTAATATGAATCTATAGATCGTAATAAATACGTCGTTTAACGTATAGCCGAGTTTAGATATCGGTCATTCTCCAGAATTGTGTTCTCAGTCTAATTAACACCGCCCTTTTTTTCCACTTGGTTTTTGATAAAATTTATGCAAAATGTAGTAACATATCGACCATTAAAACTTTAATATTTATTGGGCACTTAATTATTATTAGCGGTTAATTAACTAGAAGGGTTTTAATATTTGCGTGACGCGCGAATTAGAAAAGCGATGCGTTAATTAGGTTTACTTGCTTGCGAATTAAAAAAACTACGCGTTTATTAGATAAATTTTCATGCCAAATATATATTTTTTAGGAAATAAAACAAAAACTGTCAGACTGTCTATTAATTTTATCATATTTATTATATTGCAACGTTGAAACTATTAGGAACATAAAATATCCATCACGATATACATACATAATAAGCTAACTAATATTTCACTGAAATAATCGTTCTATAATCAACAATGAAAACGATAAAAAAAAACAGAATTAATAACTTTATATTATACCTTAGGTATTATGAACAAACGATAACAAATAAATTGCCGTATCTGCTAAAGAAAAAATAATACTTCTTCCTCCTACTTTTTACATTCCCTATCTATCTTTAAAAAAAGTAATTTAAAATTTAAAAACCCGATGAACTAAAAGGATATAAATAAACTAGTTAATTTTATTGAATCTAAGGACACCTCATAATTCATAATGCTAAAATCCGTCGAGCCGTTTAAGCTTTACATACATAAGTTATGTAACATAACATACAGACATTCAACTTTAAGTATGTAGTTTAATTATTGCGGGTGGTTTTAATACATAATTTATACAAATATGAAGAATGATGCCGGGTCCCTAGGATTTTCCTTACATGATTAGAATTACAGTTGTCACTTATTGTCAAAATGCAACTTTTTAATGCAGTCAGCAAAATTTTCATGTTTTCCAAGAGAAATATGCTAGGAAAAATAAAATAACCTCTAAAAAACATATTGTCCAAGCACTTAAGCACACAGATACGATCATAAGGATGATTTTAAGGTTAGGGCCCCTCTAATAACACGTTTGACATAATATATGTCATTCTAATCATGCCATCATTCTTCCGGGAATTACATTTTTGTAAAAAAAATATTCCTGTAAATTAATTTAAACTGGTTTAACTTAAGCGAGCAATTAGAAATAAAATACTTTTATGTACCAAAAACCTTTTTTAATACTCTTAAACTAATTAACGCGTTCATTTTTGGCCCGTGAATTAGACGTGTGTATTAGGGATTCTTGATAAAAAAAATATAACTTCTTTTAGGTACATGTGATAAACTACATAATCCAGTAACTGTTAAATACTGAGGTTCTTAATGTATACAATAATTTACAGAGCTATAGAGTTATTGGCTGATTTTAAAAACGTGAACGTGTTAATTAGAATTTACGAGAACCAAAACATGCGAATTAGATACTTACATTTGTAGTGTGCGATCCACACAATATTAACACGTCTTTCTCTCAAGAGGGTCTTGACATGAGTGTCTGCTCACGCAAAATGCATTACAGACGTCTGTCTATTTCTTCAATGGCCTTGCACGGACAAGAATGAAAGCGGCGCGTTAATTAGTACACGTATCGGGACAAAGTTTCTTTATTTTATATCTTAGTGATATATTACTAAATAAATTTGGTATTTATTTTGTAATTTGGATATCTTATCTTTCATTAAATAAAAATACTTTCATTCATCTTTCCTCTTGTATATGATCGGGGAAAATAGTTATATTAGTGATTTCGGAAGTGGGACGCGCGGTGTTAATTAGGAGAATGGGGTATTGATTTTTTTTTTCTCCTAGAAAGGTATTGAATATTTACTTGAAAAATCATGTACACCTCAATACGAGTACCTTCTAGGAACAAAAAATATAAATTATACCAAATTCAATAGTTTTATATTTTTTAAGCCCGAGGACATACAGAAATGGCTGTCTGGAGAATGACCGATATATTAAAAGCTTTTTTTTAATAATATGACGTTGCTCAATTATCTTCGACTCCGTGGCCAATCGTAAGTATTTAAAAAAAATTACTTTCCACCCTAGAGGTGAAAACGCAATTTTCCACCCGGCTATCTACCCATTGAAATATAAACTTTCCGAACAGGAGAGATGAAAAATAATAATTTGGGTCATTTACTTAAGCAATACAGCTCTGAAATAAGAGGTCGATGTTTCCGTCTATGTCATAGTTATGTAAGATTCGTTGTTAGATGCGTTAGCAACGCTGATAGTTTTTCGATAAGCTTAACGATGTACCAGGCTAGCAGGACCCCAGCTACACTATACAGCTCTACCTACCTATAGACTTTTAAAGGACGTCACACCAGTGTTTTCCAAATTTAAAGCATATAAAATGAAACTGAACGAGATAAAGGCCGGACCAATGGAAATAAATCTCCATGTCGGCCATCTTTATTCGTCGGGGCTGATTAGTGGGGAGAGGGGGGTTGGTATATATGCTAATAAGGGCTACATTTTATGTTCAATTTTGTCATGCAATGGCGGTATGTGTTTGTTTAGAGTGAGAGGTGGTATATTTTGCGAGAAATTGCAAAAGTCTTCCTAACTAAAAAAAATGTCAAGTACGAGTTGGATTTATGCAACAAGGGTTCAGTATAAAGAGTGTGAGCACTTTGCCGGTGTTTAGTAATTGTGGTTTTTCTTTAGGGTTATCTTTACTATCTTTACTCTCTTTACTAATATTATAAAGAGGAAAGATTTGTATTTTTGTATGTGTATGTTCGTAACGAATAAACTCAAAAACTACTGGACCGATTTCAAATTCTTTCCCCATTAGGATGCTACATTAATCCTGAGTAACATAGGCTATGTTTTACTTTTTAAACAGCTAGTGCATTATGATCACCCAAAGGGCATTGGGTAAATTTGTTTGAAGAATATTGTCATATTTTTTTTCAGCGGCCACGGATGATTCTTACATAGTTATTTAGAGGACCTCTAAATACATATAGATATATATAATTTATGGCGTTAAATAATATCGGAGCGGAGATTTTAAAGATTTAAGTGTTCAGGTTTTAGTACAAAAGTACGCCTAAGCATAAATATTTAAATATCTCAGCTCCGACATAATAAAATATGTTTATTTTTAATAATTCTATCATAGTTTGCCACTTTTACGACTGGCCGCTCACCTTGAAAATGTATGAATTTTGCAAATGACAACACTTTTCCCCAAACTCCATTGACGCTTTACTGTTTTGACGATACAGCTATAAGTCTCTGTCAAAACTTCATTTTTGGGACAAGCTTTGTATTTTTCATTGTAAAAAGTCATTATCTGCTTATCAAGACTAAAGTAATGAGTTCCAACACGATGGGTCTACGTTAAGTATAGCGGAGACCCTGTCGCCACCTTCCGGTCCATCATCAGATCACCTCTTTGATACCATAATATTGCATTGTCATCGGGTTTACATAATACATGGTCCAACTTTTAGCCTAGGTTTGCAGTATAGTTTACGCTGAGAGAAAAGGACAGAGCTATATGACTGCTATAGCTCTGTCATATCGGTTAATCCTGACCCACCGTGATACAGTGCAAACTAGTACGGGGGTCAGTTGACCCTTACTTTTGGTTTTCACCATAGAAATAAAATAACTTAAAATGTAAGTAGTAATGCGTACTTTTTTCTTGTGAAATAAATTTATTATTATTATTATTATTATTATATTACAGTCATAATAACTTCCGTGGTTCAAAATTTGACTTGCAAATGTTAAAGCAGACAACTAACATACATACGCTTAGTGAAAGTTAAATAAATCGTTGTGATAGTACATTGTGTATTAAGCGTGGTAAAGACAGAATTACAAACGAGAGTCTGTTAGAAGCCCGAAGCCGAAGGCTGAGGGCTTTAATGACTCGAGCTTTGTATTTCCTTTACCACCCGTGTAACATACAATGTTTTTCATCACAATTGCGAGGAAATTAAATAAAATCAGACAAAAGATCATATTTTTAACTTACGATTCTCACTAATAATTTTAGCCGCGTTGGCGATGTCCGTTGGAGTCGCATTATCCATTTCATCTGATGACGACATGTTTTTATTGATATATAAATTTTAATATGTGCACAAAGACACCCTTTTAATTATTATTTCGGAATCACACAGTTTATAATCAGTATTTATAAATTAGCGGCAGACTACATCATTGTCTATGACTTACCACAGATAATGTCAAACGTGGTCAGGAGTCCGATTCTAGTGACAGTCGAGATCAATAGTTTATATGCGACATTTTTAGAAAATTGTATGCAACTGACATTTCATCTCGAATGAAACTTCATATCGAATGGCACAAGAATTGGGGTCCTGGCGTATTATGATAGTTTGAGTCCCCGTATTATATTTAAAAAAAAAGCTATTACCCACGATAGGGCGTAATGATAAAAAAAAGGCCCACGGGTATTATTTTGGATTTACGGTCGATTTTTCTAGCATGTTAGGACACTATTTACGAGCAAGTGTGAAGAAAATATATATCATGTTGACAAAAAACCTGTTTTATATGGAAACCTATTACTATCTTTTGCTGTCCGTTTGTCTGTTACAAAGCTATATCTTTTACCGTGAAAGCTAGCTACACTTCAAAATTTTGCAGAGCGTGTATTACTATGGCCGCTATAACAACAAATACACACATAAACACATACCTTCGCGCCTTCATTCCCAGAGTTCTACAGAATTACCAACAACTCTAAAACTTGTTGATAATTCTGTAACCATATTTTCCACCATCAGGCTAAGATGTTTACCAGCGTATGTATTAATGAGAGAATTTTACAAGCCTTACACAACAACAAACAAATAATAATAATCAACTTTAAATAACAAAAAGCAAGCTATCAAAACCCGAGTGTTGCTAACCAAATTTAAATCGTTATAAATCCTAAATGATCATTCAAAATGAAAAATGATGAAAGAAACCTAAAGACGATTTTTAAATCCCTATTCAATGATACCCCACTTGTCATACTTGGTCGACTTTTTTTCTTTTAATTTGCACAATATGGCGTCTGGTTGCCGCCATATTGAATTTTGATTACTGTTATATCTTCAGTGACACTCACCAGATTAAGACAAATCGATTGAAATAAGAATCATCAAAATCGGACAACGGGTTTAGTTTTTATAGTGTCACAAAGGCACAAACATACATATATAGGCTGTGAAACACATTACCCTCCTCCTTCGGCAGTCGGGTAAAAAAATAATGGCGTCCCAACACAAGAACTATTGTACCGGGAATATTGGACGGTGGTACGGAACCCTTCGTGTGAGGGTTCGACTCGCACTTGGCCGATTTTTTATTTATACAAGGTATTCTGGAAGAGAGCGCTATTTAGCAACAATAACGTCTTTTTACCTCTAAATTAAAATACTTGAAAAAAACGTTTCAAACTTCATCAGACCCATCATCACGTCATAAGTTAATTAAATTTTGATTAATTGTATAATTATGAAATGTAATGAAACTGGACTCACGTCAGCTGTTAGTGGGTCGCGCCACGCCTGCGCCGGGCGACATTAATCACAAGGGCCTATTCTGCCCTCATAAGCCAAAAGGCGATATCTCAAATAATAGCCAAAGCAAATACAACCCTCTCCCGTTAGGAATAAGGTTGCACTTGCTACAGGAGTAACGTCAGAGATACCACCCTTTGTTACAGCAGGGCAGTATTATGTTTGCGTTTATGGATGTGGTTAAATGTGAACACAACATCTGTCATTTTCTAACTAGTATGTATGTGCGAAAGTGACGGATGCTGTAACCACCGCGATATAGACGACGTAATACGGGCCTTGGCTCAGCCGTCG
The DNA here is from genome assembly GCA_946894065.1 of Acleris literana. NCBI lineage: Eukaryota > Metazoa > Arthropoda > Insecta > Lepidoptera > Tortricidae > Acleris > Acleris literana. The sequence continues at coordinate 12,571,181 of OX335695.1, read as the reverse complement.
CGTGTCGTGCCGTTGTTTTAGAGTAACGCATAAACACGGCCGCTCGCTGAGCAACGTGAGGGGGACGTGTCGATATTAATATATCGATAGTTTTTTTTATGTGAAAAAGGAGGCAGGCGAGCAAGCGAGCCACCTGATGGTGGATTTTAATAGTACATTGTGTATTAAGGGTGGTAAAGACAGAATTACAAACGAGAGTCTGTTAGAATTCTCGGCTTTAATGACTCGAGCTTTGTATTTCCTTTACCACCCGTGTAACATACAATGTTTTTCATCACAATTGCGAGGAAATGAAATAAAATCAGTCACAAAAGACCATAACTTTTTTTGAACTTACGATTCTAACTAATAATTTTAGCCGCGTTGGCGATGTCCGGCGGAGTCGCATTACCCATTTCTTCTAATGTCGACATGTTTTTTTAATATGTGCACAAAGACACCCTTTTAATTACATATTATTTTGAAATCACACAGTCTATAATCAGTATTTACAAATTAGCGGCAGACTACATCACTGTCTATGACTTACCACATATAATGTCAAACGTGGTCAGGAGTCCGATTCTAGTGACAGTCGAGATCAATAGTTTATATGCGAGATTTTTAGAAAATAATTGTATGCCTCTGACATTTCGTCTCGAATGAAACTTCATATCGAATGGCACAAGGATTGGGGTCCTGACGTATTATGAGTTTGAGTCCACGTATTATATTTTAAAAAAAGACTATTACACACGATAGGGCGTAATGGTAAAAAAAGCCCCCGGATTTTTGGATTTACGGTCGATTTTTCTAGCATATTAGGACACTATTTACGAGCAAGTGTGATAAAAATAGTTTAGTTACTTGGAGACAAAGCGTTTTTGAAAACTGTTTCTTCGCAAAAATGCTCGCTAAAGAACGATTTTCATTCAAAAACAAAGATTTAATGAGCCTTATTCTTCTTAGGAGTAAAAAAACTTATGAAAACCTATTCCTGTCCGAAGCGTAATTTAAAAAAAATGTTGACATTTGCATACAAAATCGTAAGGATAATGAAAAAGTCGTATACAGCCAACTTAATAAAATGCCGCCGCCGATCGTTACGCGTGAACTATCACAATTCTCGCTTTTAAACCGACATCGAGAACAGGAGATTTTCAATTCGTAGAAATCTTTTTAGCACACTTATATTAGCTTTATTTAACTAATAAACTGACAAGAAATGTTATCAAGTCTTGGAAAGTCAGTTTTAACCTATTCTGAATTGTAGAATCGTTTTATTTTTGTACACCGAGGGTTCCGTATTTCAGATTTAAACGCATTTATATCCACTTCATCGATTGTATCATTTCATGGAACGCAATTTTCTGCTGAAACCATGATGTTTTCAGGATATCTTAAACATTAAATAGGTAGGTTAGGTTAGGTTAGGTTAGGTTAGGTTAGGTTAGGTTAGGTTACACTTGTGATACCAAAGACAATTAACTCATGCGGCGATAAATACCTGTCGATAAAATAAAAATACGTAACGTTCGTGGGAAGGTGTTTCGATATAATAGGCAACCGATTTAAACAAACAAATACCACTTAATGACTTTATTTTGTCTGCAATAAGGTCCATTTTGACTTTCATAAATCATTACCTTGACCTACATTTTTAACCGACTTCAAAAAAAGGAGGAGGTTCTCAATTCGTCGGGTTTTTTTTTTATGTATGTTCCCCGATTACTCGAAGACCACTGGACCGATTTGAAAAATTTTTTCGTTGTTCGAATGGGTATACTTTTTAGTTGGTCCCATTGTCACCACGTCAGGATCTGAGGATGGGATCATGGAGAAATCAAGAGAACTCCTCAAATATTATAGGCACACCTATAGCGATTTTGGTATTTTTCACTGTAACTCATGCATTTGCTTTTGAAAAGTACTATATGGTGAAGTGGAACTGATGATGAAGACCACAGATGGCCACCGGAACTCCTTAACGGTACCTATTTCAAGGGTGGCGATAAGATATTTCGATAAAGGTAGTTGAGCGACTAAGACGAAGCACATTTAGGTTTAAATATGACTATGACATTCCCGCGGCGTTGTCTGCGGCGAGCTTGAAATGTTCTATAGTTTCTCATTAATATTTAGAAGTGGAGCTACGTAACAGCATAAATAGGATCACTAAAAAGTATAAAATAAAATAAATGTTTAAAAAAACAAAAACCCGCCTTCAAAAATGCAAAAAATAACTTCTTTTAAAATGGTAGGTCAGTCCAACTGAAGTCGGCGTCCCACAATATTTTAAACCAAAAGCCGAATTGTGTGTAGTTTGCTGCAAGTGGCTCAATGTCAAAATTGGATAATAAAGTTTAAAAAGTAAATAGATAAAATTCCCTGATATAATGGCATCTCCAAACATATTCCAAGTTAAATAATTAGGTACAACGTATTCATCTAGTCCTAACCTACAAACGTCTTGCGTGCTACTCTTACAAACACCTGAACTATTTCTCCCGGTTGAAGCCCTACATTGTTTCACCCGGCTCCACTCGGGACCCTTATTTAAGGAAGGTGGCTTAAGATTAAGAGGGTGCTGTTGAGAAGTTCTCGTTTAAGTGAATGTTACCCGACTGTCGTAGATAAAGTCAAAGTCAAAATATTTATTGCATGTCACATTACACAAAACAACAGATGGAACAATAGTACATTGTGCATCAAGGATGGTAAGAAGGGGCTTGCTAACGAGAGACTTAATAGAATAGAATAGAATAGAATAGAATCATTTATTTCGAGTAAATTTACACTCATATTATATTGTTAGTAGTTCCATAATCCTAATTGTTAGTAACTAATTAATAACACTAATTGTAAGGGGCATGTAGCCCACAACAATGACGCATGTAAGGGCAGTCTACCCTACTCCCTATCATGCTGAGGATGATGTTGGGGCTGGCCCGCACGCGGCGCACCAGGGACGCGGCCCGCTTGCGCATGGTGTTGTGAAAACGCCGACCCCGGCGGCCGCGAACATCCCTGACGCGCTACAGAAGCGAGGCCGCCCCACTATCACCCGGAACGCATTGTTGTACTGGACACGGAGGGCTCCATAGGCCCGTTGCGTGTATTGCATCCATAAGCTGCACGTGTACAGGGATGTACAGAAAGCTCTAAACAACGTAACTTTTACCTCCCTTGTACAGCGCGCAAACTTACGAGCTATCATATTAGCCCTAACGGAAAGAGCCCTCCGTTCCCGCTCTTAATGACTCGAGTTTTTAATCCCCTTACTGCCCGTGATACACAGAATGTTTTTCATCACATTTATAAGGAAATAAAAAATAAATTAGAGAAAAAAAGCAACACTCAAACAAATGAACTCGACTCGCTAAAAGAGTTTGTCACCTTTTTTCAATATAGTCTTCCACAGATAATACTTAGAACTGCTTTAGTTTTTAAACTTGACAGGCCATACTGCCAGATTGTACCGATTTTCAAAATGAAGTTTAATAAAATAATTGCAAATGTCTCTGAAATAATGGTAAAATATAAATATAATGCAGATAAATGTACCGTATAAGTTTAAATTATACAGTAAAATTGGTTTGTAGCCAAGTTTTGAATATAGGAATCAAACCTTGGCTGATTTTACACCTCCTTAGTCTGAAATGATGTACGAGTAGATTCTATATTTTAAAACTAAACTCATAACTAGGGAGGTAAATCGGCTATAACTGCCCTACACGCCTGCGTGTTATAACACCCTTTCCGAGCAAGTGTGATGAAAATAAATACATGTGACGCCCTGGAAGGGCACAGCAAAATGCAAGAGGACGACTATGTCGACTATTATACATATTATTATAAGAAAGAGGGTAATGTTTTTGAAAGGTCATATTGTAGGTAAATAGTACATTATTGCCTAGGCATGGAAGTAGGCAATTGCGGGCCGAGTATTAGTTAGAGGACGAGCTTGCGAGTCCGTTTAAAAATACGAAGCCGAAGAACAAAATTGTGTTGGAGTAAAATCTTCGTCGCTTGAACTCATTTTTAACCGACTTCAAAAAAAGGAGGAGGTTCTCAATTCGTCTGTTTTTTTTTTTTTAATGTTTGTTACCTCAGAACTTTCGACTGGGTGAACCGATTTTGAAGATTCTTTTTTTATTTGAAAGCTGGTGCTTTCAGATTGGTCTCATTTTTTTTCAAAACGAAGATCTGATGGTGGAATCCATGAGGAATCGACGGAACTCTTCAAAATTTATAGGCACACCTATAGCGATTTTGGTATTTTTCATTGTAACTCGTGTATTTGGTCTTGGAAAGCACTATTTGGTGAAGTGGAACTGATGATGATGACCACAGAAGGCCACCGGAACTCCTAAACGGTATACATTTCGAGGGTGGCGACAAGATATTTCGATTAAGATAGTTGAGCGACTATGACGAAGCATATGACTATGACTTTCCCACGGCGTTGCTTGCGGCGAGATTGAAATGTTCTATTGTTTCTTGAGAAGTGAGAGAATAACAGCATAATTATGATCACTAAAAAGTATAAAATAAAATAAAAGTTTAAAAAAACAAAAACCCGCCTTCAAAAAGCAAAAAATAACTTCTTTAAAATGGTAGGTAAATAGGTCAGTCCAACTGAAGTCTGCTTTTGGTTAAAATATTGTTGGACGCCGACTTCAGTTGGACTGACCTATTTACCTACCATTTTAAAGAAGTTATTTTTTTCTTTTTGAAGGCGGGTTTTATATTGCAAATATGCGAAACATGAGTTAAAACCGACTGATTTTGCGATCGCGGTGAATTTGAGTCGACTGCGCGCTCTTAACTCAAAGTAGGTACACCCGGTATCGATTGCAGGCAGCGGGTTAAACGAGTTAACCCTCCCGCGGCCGTGTATGTTTGGGCGTTAACTAAACCGTGCTTGTTGAAGATTTGAGGCAAAAGTTATATTTTCTCAAAAATGTTCGGAAATGTTGACATTACTATCTACATAATGAGACGCGAAGCACATAGTTTACTGACAATTCTCAAATTAAGAAAAAAAACATTGCGTGCTCGCTACACAAGCCCGCAATGTTGCATACAAATTCCATTACTATCTAGCTTGTAACTTTTTAAAAAGTGACAAAGCCCGTAATAAAATGATGGCACAAGTCTTATACATCCAAATTTTATTCGAAACATAACTTTTTTATCTGTGTCTGGAATACCTTATGTTTTTTTAAAAACTAAACTTGCGTTTCTCTTTGTCATAAACAAAAAGGCGGTAAAAAGTGATGTGATGTTTTTTCACATGAAGTTTCTGTTTGTATGCAATTTAAAAAAACAAAAACCCGCCTTCAAAAACGCAAAAAATAACTTCTTTTAAAATTGTAGGTACCTACCTAATAGTTCAACTGAATACCATAATTAGTTCAACTGAAGTCGGCGACCACAATATTTTCAACAAAAAAGCCGACATCAGTTGGACTAACCTATTAGGTATCTACAATTTTAAAAGAAGTTATTTTTTGCGTTTTTGAAGACGGGTTTTTGTTTTTTATAACGTTTATTTTATTTACCTTATTGCATTGTAATAAGGACACATCCGTTCATAGTCAACTGTACATAAAATAATGTTAATAGAAAGTCTGCAAAAGTAATCTACTTAATGCTATATGATATGCTGCTAAATGTAGTATGGGTAGTGATGGTTATGCCAAGTATATCTTTATGCAAAACTATCATTTTCTAATAGTGCTTCTGCGATATATGTTATGAGAATAGTATTTGGAACAATTGATATTATGCCAGATACGGGTAACCGACTAACTTTCATTCCAGCGGGACTAGCAAGATTACCGCATTCGCTGCCGTCCCCTTGCCCAAGTTTATCCGACATAATCTTTTTAACCCCTTGTGTCCCACGCTACGCGAGGTCAAAAAGCAGCGTAACCCACGGGTTTTAAAGACACCCACCGCGTTAACGACTTGATTTGCTTTCCACGTCCTATCCACTTACTCGTACACTTTTTATACATAGAAATGTACATTTTTAGAAAGGTGAAAATATAACTTACCCAATTATGTCCAAAACAAAACGGAATAATGCATAATACAGTGTATGCAGCCAATTGATTTCAGAGAAAAGTTAAACTGAGACAGTTTCCCAAAAACACTCATATCTAAAAATATACTAAACAAACGTATGTATTTTTGTAATTTTCTGTATCTCTATGTTATATTCTATAAAAAATGTATGAAAAAATACAGTAGATCATCACATAAATTAAAAAGATATATCACTGCACATGCACTCACGCAACGATTGGATAAAGTAGACTGAAGTTTACCATGAGTTCACCTGACCATATTTAGATTTTTTCTGTTTAAGTGTTATGATTGGTTGATGTTGGTTTATAGCTAATTTCACACTTAATCCATTGACATACAATTCATGGGAATTTATGTATTAATGTGAGAGACTAAGGACAGAAAATCGAATCATGGTGTACCGGAAACCACCCGGCAGCTATGCTTGCCGGTGGGTTACGTTGCTTTTTGGGGCCGGCAGCTATGCTTGCCGGTGGGGCACAAGGAGTCCCCCGACACTAAGAGAAGGGTGTTTATAAGTTAAACGTGTGTATCTGTATGTGGCCTCGCAGCTCCCAAACTCTACATTTATAAAGTTCAAATAATCTATTAAATAATCTAGCTCGACTATTCAGATGTAGGTAGTATAATGGTATAAAGGAAGCTCAAATCTAACAAAAACAAAGACAATAAGTCTACTGTGATTATCCTGGTTCGTCTCTAGGTCGTATGTAATAATTAAAGGATCATGATTATCGAGAATTTTCCTTCTCGTCTCAATATGCGTCGCACTAAGGTGATATCAACGTGACCAATGCGAGAAATGTCATAATTGTAATACGTTTGGATACGTACGAGTACTTATACTATTGTTGTTTTATAACCATCCATACTAGTCTACATAGTGCAACGTGTCCTAGCCCCGCATTAAGAAGCAAATGCTAACCACTAGCGTTCCAAACAGCGGCATTATCTGGGTCTCTTTTTTCTTTTCTTTTAATCTTAATAAAATTGACTCGCATGCTACGCACGCTACGCAAGATAAACTCGCTACGTACAGTCACCAGCAATAATATATTGTCCAAAATTGGGCGTGAAAATATCTGACACGCTCTTATACCTCTAGTAATAAAGACGTGTCAGATATTTTTAAGCCCAATTTTGGATAATATATTATTGCTGGTATGACTGTACCTAGCAAAATGTATGTTGATACTCCCACTGCAGCGCCGCACACGACTAAATGTGGCTCACGTGCGTAGCGTACGCCGCAGTGGAATTCCAATGACAATCAATCATACGATGGTGGTAGAGATAGTTTAGTAGAGATAATATCCGATTGTGTCGAAGATCTTTTAGTTGTCCCGCGTGCTCCTATCACTACCACCTACCACTTTAGCCAAGCTCCTCCGAAGACGATACCTGCGACTAAAGTGACAAGACGCGGACAAGAATATGATACGGTCTGACAGGTCAATTTCACTGGTTATTCGTTGACTGACGAGCTGATAGCGAATCGTTGATGATGGTGTTATTATTCCAGCTCGATCCTGGAGAAAAACGGCAGCGCCGTGGACGCCGCCATCGCGACGCTATTCTGCGAAGGCGTGGGCTGTGCGCAATGTATGGGGCTGGGCGGGGGCTTCCTAGCGACGGTGTACGACGCGGGGACGCAACGCGTACGCGTTTTGAACGCGAGGGAGCGCGCACCGGCGGCCACCACGCCCCAAATGTTCGAGAACGCCTCGTCAACCGTCGGCGGTCTCGCGATCGCCGTGCCCGGAGAGCTGAGAGGGTAAGTGATATTGGATAAATAAGTTTCTCCCACATACACATATATACGTATAGATCTAGTGAATAATCCTTTCACATCGTGAAAACTCGGAACTCACGTCTACTTCCGAATGATGCCGACGTGTCTATGAATTATTGAATTATTAAGTGACATGTTTGTATTAAATAAATAGAGTACTTTAGTTACCAGTGTCAAATGTCAAAGCTTGAGTTTGAAGTATATCACTCCGAGATGTTAAAGCCACCACGATTGTCCACGATCAAATATATGGAAAATAGGTGTAGGTCAACAAGAAGAAATATAAATAAATGTTGAAAATAATTTTACAGGCTTGTCGATCTAAAGGTTTCCCAGGTCTTAATGCTTTCGGCATGACTATTAAAAATAACTGAAAACAAACTTAATCTTAATTAACAAAAAAATACTATGGTATTAACCACTGACTGTATATCGATTATCACCAGAGGTCGAAATAGGTAGTGCTTATTAACCTAAACTTGTTGCATCTTCATTCAATAACGTATTCCCATCTCACTCACGCATGAATGAACATGAGTCTAGTTTAGGTTAATAAGCACTACCTATTCCGACCTCTGATTATCACTCTCGCGATGCGACGTTCCCCCACGTTGTGTTGATGGTGTAACAATGTAGTTGTTACGCTGCTTACCTGTGTACCTGTTTTGCAATTTATAAACAAACAACTGTAAAATTAACTTAATATCACCTTACTTTCACTTAAATTCACCATAATAAAACAGATCTTATGTTGTTGTTTACTAATAACTGATAACTGTCAAACAGACAGCACATCGCCATAGATTATTGGAGATGTGATTGTCATAGATCGACTTTGTCAAGTGTTAGCGACGCTTACCTGATAGATGGCGTTACTAGCAATCTTTGTTATTTTATTACTAATCTTCAAATCTTTATTTATTTAACAGTTAACTTAAATGTAAATAATCTTATAATAGCTTATTCATATTAATTGAAATTAAACATTTTATTAAATTCTTTTTCATACAGCGCATGAGAAAATAATTTACTTTAGCTCATGACGCGATTAGGCTTGCTAACATTCCTTTGTTCGTTTTTAAATATTCAAAATTAACCGAAAAGGGCCAAAGTTTATAAATAGGCCGCGCTCATTCGACTCGCCCTCTTTACCGCCTTAACAACTACGCAAACACCTTGCATCTACGCTGTTTAATAACTAAGTATTTAATATCAGTGCTATTCCCCGAATCGGGGTCCACGGCTTGGGGTCTCTACGTCCACGGCTTGGGATATCTACGTCCACGGCTTGGGATATCTACGTCCACGGCTTGGGATATCTACGTCCACGGTTGTGGTACCTACATCCACGGTTGCCTACTGCTCCGCTGGAAGCATAACACGGATCGCGAGTTCTACGCCTGAATACTTCACTACTTGGCCGGTGCGGCCTCTAAATACGCGACCAGGATCGTCGAGAGGGATCCGGTGCTACACACCGGGTGCTACCCCCGACGCCAGGGTCCTGTCGTCGCACACCGTCGGGCTGCCGTCGGTTTCTTCACCGCCGCTCCGCGCCACTAAACTGCGAGGGAAGTGCTAGCTCGCTTCGCAGAACCGGACCACCCCCTACGAACCTACTACCCTCTTCTGTTCACACTACCGGGGTAGGGCGTGACAATGGGTACTGAGTCAGACTGAAGTATAGCATGACAAATACGAACATTTCCGAGAAAATACGATGTGAAAGGATATTTCACTACATCTGTACCCGTACGTATACCTACGCCTGTCTCCCAATGGGGTAGGCAGAGACTGGAACGCCAGGTGCACCGGTCTAAACGGTTATTTTTTTTTCTGCCCAAAAAATCTTGCTTGTAATTTATCCAGAAAATGCAACGATCAAGACGAATCAGGGTAGAACCAAATCGGACAGGTTAGCATAGTCGATTTAAAAATAGGTAAACTATTAATACACCGAGCCGTTACATTGGGCAAATGATACTAAGGTAAAATCAGAAATGGGAAATAGATAAATTAACAAACCATTACATTGGACAACTGTTTGTACGACGAAACCAGTAATATGCCGGCACTTCACTTGGCTATGTTTGCCAAATGTTGATCTTACATCTCTTACATTTGACATACCGAATGAAAGAGATGCACCGACAATATTTGACAAATAACAACCAAGTGAAGTGCCGGCATTACGGAATAGATAATTTGTCAAATCGGTAAAAAACCTAAACAAGTAATGACTAAATGAAAATATTCGAAGTGATCTTTCGGGCAAACGTAAAAAAAACCCAAACCATAGTTGTCGAATAATATTTATCGAACCAAAATTCGGTCAAACATTTTTCGGAGTTCAGATAGGTAACCGCGTCTAGGGCGTCCCCAACCGACTAGTCCGACATCTCACCATACCCACAAACAAAGTAAACAAGAAAATTAAGTAAACATTTTTGAGATAAAATTTATTTGCTGACCAAACTTTATTTTTATCGGGACTAATGTAAAGTTTAAATTCAGTGGGTCTATTGGATACAATCCTATTGCCACCTATGACTACTTCATTTTCGATCACTGTTTAGAATCAAAGTCCTATATTCCAAGCACATGTTTTATTAGTCTTAAGTATTTTCAATCTGTGGCATCTCTCTCTCTCTCTTATTAGTGGCCAAAGGAAATGGCTGCATTTTTGGTTACTTAAAATGTAATAATTGTGTTGAGTATAAATAAAACAAGCTATGAAGAAATATGGTTTTATTGAAAGATCCTGATAAGAAATAAATCAACAATCACATTCATAGGCAGCATAATATGGCATTGTCATTGCATTTACATATGTACTCCATTCGGAATTTTAGCTCACTTTAGTAATGGTAATATAGATAATCAATTGTATAATGATGATTGTATTTATTGTATTAAATAGATTTGCATGGCTAATCGACGCGGCTAATCTAATTGAGTGAGCGGATCACTGTGTTATGCAAATTGAAAAGAAAAAAAAAAGAAAAGAAAAGAAATTGCAAACTTTTTTTATTTTTTAGAATCTTAGTGTGAACTTTGTATTTGAAATACTAGTGGATGCTAACTGTTAGCCACAAATTGTAAACCTAATCTCAAAGCAACCAAAACGGTGTCCAAAGTTGGACTGGTTGGTTGCATGGTAATGTGTTTTTTGCATTTTTAGGCTTTAGTAACCCTCTGGGTGCCAACGGGAAGGGTCCCGGAGCTCAGTAATAGGGATTAGAGCCTCCGCTGTCCGTCCCTCTGTTTATCAGCGGGCAATACCTACTGTATCTCAAATAATATCAAAAACGCAAAAAAAAACTTCTTTAAAATTATAGGCACCTAATAGGTTAGTCCAACTGATGTCGGCTTTTTGTTGAAAATGTTGTGGTCGCCGACTTCAGTTGGACTAACCTATTAGGTGCCTATAATTTTAAAGAAGTTATTTTTTGCGTTTTTGAAGGCGGTTTTTTGTTTTTTAAAACATTTATTTTATTTTATACTTTTTAGTGATCATAATACGCTGTTACGTAGTCCCACTTCTTAGTTGAAATGAAACTTTAACTTATATCAAGCGCGCCGCAAGCAACGCCGCGGGAAAGTCATAGTCATATTTCAACAAGTAAATATTATTCGTTGTAGGTAGTCGCTCAACTATCTTAATCAAGATATCTTATCGCCACCCTTGAAATCGGTACCATTGAGGAGTTCCGGTGGCCATCTGTGGTCTTCATCATCAGTTCCACTACACCAAATGATACTTTCTGAATGCAAATGCTGGACTTGTTACTAAAAATACTAAAATCGCTATATGTTTGCCTACAATATTTGAGGATTCCCTCAATTCCTCACTGATCCCCTCATCAGATACAGATTTGGTGACAATGGGACCACTTCGGAAGTATACTCTATCAAACCAAAAAAAAAATTTTGAAATCGGTCGACAATTGACGGAGTAATCGGTGAACATACATAAAAAAAAAAAAAAATACATACAGTGGAACGTATAACCTCCTCCTTTTTTGAAGTCGGTTAAAAATGAGTTCAAGCGATGAAGATTTTACTCCAACACATTTTTTTTCTGGCGATTTTTGAGAAAAGCAATATATTTGCCTCGGCAGGAACAGCAATTGCGGGCTTCGTATTTTTAAACGGACTCGCAAGCTCGTCCGTTTAAACCAATACTCGGCCCGCAATTGCCTACTTCCATGCCTAGGCAATAATGTACTTTTATATTAACAGCTTTATTGTGTATCTACACTAGCGAATGCAAATTAACCGGTTATTAACAGATTTTGTATGTAAATAACCGGCTAAAATCGGTTAAAACCGATTATTTGCATTCCCTAATCTACACTAATATTATAGAGAGGAAAGATTTGTATTTTTGTTTGCTTATAACGAATATACTTGCAAACTACTGGACCGATTTTAATAGTACATTATTGCCTAGGCATGGAAGTGGGCAATTGCGGGCCGAGTATTGGATTAAACGGACGAGCTTGCGAGTCCGTTTAAAAATACGAAGCCCGCAATTGCTGTTCCTGCCGAGGTAAATATAGTGCTTTTCTCAAAAATCGCAAGAAAAAAATTGTGTTGGAGTCAAATCTTCATCGCTTGAACTAATTTTTTGAATTGCATACAAACAGAAACTTCATGTGAAAAAACCATCACTCCTTACCGCCTTTTTGTTTATGATAAGGAGAAACGCAATTCTTGTTTTTAAAAAAACATAAGCTATTCCAGCCACAAATAAAAAAGTTATGTTTCGAGTAAAATCTGGATGTATAAGACTTGTGCCCTCATTTTATTATGACCCTTTTCACTTTTTAAAAAGTTACAAGGTAGATAGTAATGGAATTTGTATGCAACATTGCGGGCTTGTGTAGCGAGCACGCAATGTTTTTTTTTTTTAAATTGGAGATCTGTCAGTAAACTATGTACTTCGCGTCTCAATATGTAGATAGGAATGTCAACATTTCCGGATATTTTTGAGAAAAAATTATTTCTTCATTAGAACGCTTCATTATCGCTCCTGAGTAACATAGGCTACATTCGTCCCTTTACTTTCTCAACCTCGTATCTGATCGAATAGTTAGATAGGAAAGTAGTCTTTATAGTTTAAGCAACATGAGTGCTTTTCCTATCTAACTACTCGATCAGGTACGAGGTTGAGAAAGTAAAGGCATGAATATGTATTATTTTTCTGCGCGGACGGAGTCGCGAGCAATAGCTAGTGTATGTATATAACTATTAAATTGATAAAACGCTTTTGCAGCTGATATCTTTTAAACGGCTCAACCGATTTTCATGAAACCGAGCTAAAAACAGCTGACTAAACCAGCTTTGTTTTAACCAAAACTGAATCCAAATCGGTCCATCCGGGTGTGCCAAGCCTATGCTCTTTTACACGACTGCCCCAAAAAAGGAGTGTAATGTTTTCAGGGTTCATGTTTGTATGTATGTATGTGAGTACTTATTCCACTATAACTTCTAAATCCCTTGACCGATTTAGATGTGTGAGGTATCGTTAGAATCCTTACGTCATCCCGGGTGACATAGGATACCTAAACTGTTAAAATTGGAATAACAACAATGGCAAAATGTCAGTTATTAATATAGGTATATCAACGACGGTATAAAAATACAGTCGGGTTTTTAAAGCTTGCTTTTCATATAGTTATTTTAATAATAACGTCCATATATTCTTGCAAACTTTCACATTTCGCATCTTTAGAATTATAGTGACCTAACTCAAAAATGTTGGATTTCGAGTTACGTCTTTATAGTAATAAATATATGTCTCGAAATCGACAGCTGAAATGTTGATTTAGGTCACTATAGTTCTAAAGGTGCGATTTGTAATAGTAATTTAGGCTAGCTAATTCTGTCAAGGTGATCCTTAGCTTCAAAATGGATTAGATGGTTCAAAAGTTACAAAATCAGGGAGGCCCGTATTATGCCTGCCAACTTTCATGCAGCGGAAGAGACAGAGCTATATGACAACTATAACTCTGTCTCTTTTACTGCTTGAAACTTGGCACTAAAAGCAGATCGAGTAGGAATCGAGGGCTCTTACCGGGTGTCGTCTATAATATTTTACAAGCTTTTATTTAACTTGAAATGCAAATTAACCGGTTCTTAACCGTTTTTGTATGAAAATAACCGGTTAAAATCGGTTAAAACCGGTTATTTGCATTCCCTAGTATGTATGTGCGGGTCAAATCTTGCTAGTTAAATTTGACCCACTTCCCGGTTTCCGAAGAAGCTGAAAATTTGCATACACCTTTAGTTCTGATGACGATATAATAATATAATACCATCGAGCTGGTCTGATGATGGAGACTCGGGGTAGCCCTAGCAACTCCTAAATGACTCATGGTAAAACCGTCCTGTAAGGGCTCGTTAGAATCGTCTTGACGAGTAGGTGACGACTGTGCAAAAAACAGTACAGAGGGCTCAGACAAGATGCACTACGCTAACTAACGTTTCTATTCGATTCGTTTTTAAACCAATCGCGTCACTGGAAGATGACGTGATACGAAAAGTCACGTGGTCTACCAGTGACGCGATTGGTTTAAAAATGAATCGAATAGAAACGTTAGTTAGCGTAGTGCATCTTGTCTGAGCCCTCTGTTGTCAACAAAACCTTGTCCCAAAAAATATTTTTTTGTCAGAAACTTATTTTCATATCTATTTGTGCCCATGACAGATTGAATTTTTTCTCAAACATGCTCGGAAATAACGGTTTTCCGATTGAATCACATGGACGGAAAATGCCTCTTTTTACTCCTAGGAGTAAAATAGTACATTTCGATGCTAGTGCGGAAAGTATGTCATTACTTACTTAATGATATTTCCGCATGTGTATCGAACGACGTTTTTTAATACATTTGCGAAATTTTTTGTATCTGCGTATGTGTGTATGTGGGTATCTGTGTCTGTCCTCTTTCCCCCGGACCACTGAAGTGAGATAACGACGTGTGAACACACTCTGTCCGAAATTACTTAAATTTTAATAAAATTATTAAAACAAAAATGATAACGTCAGATACCAGGAGTGCATAAACTCTAGAAGTACCTACCTAAGTCATCCGCGCTGTGTCGGCTGCGATACGGGTGCGGTACTATTACATTCCACGCGAACGTTCCTACCAATTGAGAAGTCAACTTAAAAAAACCGGTCAATTGCGAGTCGGTCTCGCGTACCGATGGGGTTTAAGATAATATGGTTGGAAAACGCAAAAGAAAATACTCATTTTGTTATGAATCTTATTTTCTATGTCATACGGTACATTTTGAGTAGCCTTTATTTGTCGCTGGTAGGTAAACATCTTAGCCTAATTTGTGAAAAATGCGGTTGTGGAATTTTCAATAAGTTTTTGACTTGTAAGTAATTCTGTAGCTTTGCCTAACGAAGGCGTGAGTTTAAGTATGTATGTTAATTTTAATACAGAATTTTAAAGCTTTTTGATAATTTTTCCAAAATTGTAAAATTATACTACTTTATTTTATTTTTCGTATAAAACATAAATCATTAAATCAGGATTTTTTCAAATATTTGGTCCATAAACTTCGGAGATTTTTTGTACATGCTATAAATAAAAAAGTACGTCATGGAAAATGATTAAAAAAAAGGTTTTTAAATTTGCAGATTAAGTCCTTTCATATGACACCCCGTTTGCTACGGTCAAATCAGTTTAATTTTTCAACCACTTTTAAATTTAATAAAATAATTTCATTATGTTTTTACTAAAAACGATTTTAACGAGCAGCATCATAAATTTTTTCAAATGACATCTGTCACAACTCACAGGCACAATAAGATATGAAAAATATTATATACGAGCGCAAATTCAAGAAAATAAACTTCTCAACACCAGTTTGACCTAATGGTTGACTGATAGAGAATGCTTTAAGTATGCCGCCACCAAAATTTGGAATAACATTCCGCCACCGTTGCGTGAATGTAAATCGGTTCATAGTTTTAGGCTAAATATAAAAAATCATGTATTTTCGCTTCAGGGTGGCGGCACCCCTGCTCTGTATTAAAACCCGCTCTGCTACACATAATATTTGTTAATGTCACCGTCTGCCTTTGCCTTTTGTTTGTATTTCCATATTGCGTGTAATTGCACACAAAGTTTTCTTATTGTTTGATATCGAATTTCACGTCATCGAATGTTATATAATATGTATGTTAGACACGGGACTGCTCTCCGAGTAAACTCATTGGTCCAGCTGAAAATCAGCGCTGTGACTATAAGTCACAGCATCTTGCTGAGCTGGTCGCCTTTTAAGTGCTTGCATGTGCCTTTTGTTGATGCTATCTTTAAGTATATTATAATAAGTTTTTATTGTCTTGCACTTAATAAACGCTTTTCTTTCTTTCTTTCTTTCTTTCTTTAAGGCATTAAGTTAGCTGTACAAAAAGTTTAAATACAAGTTTTTTTTTTAAGTCTTTGCAATGATATTATTTATCGATAAAATAAAATGAAGCTTTTCCCATCTCTATTTCAGGATTCAGGTGAACTTAGTAGGATGTATCAACTATCTCTTTATACATCGCTTAACTGTAATACTCTGCCACGCGCTCTTCCAAAACCAGCCCTAAACCCATCAATTACGGCTCAATATTCACCAAACCTTGGAATCCACTTAAGATGTTATTGCTAAAAAGGTTTCTTCCTTTATGAATCAAGGTCTACAAGCTCAATTCATATTTAAACCGGATACATTAGAGTTGGTTTTTGGCTAGCAATCCATTGTATGTGAATTTTATAAGTTATGTATGTGTTATGTTGAAACTGACCTTTCTAAAACAAAAGAGCTTAAACGCTAAACATCTTTTATAGTATTCAACCTTACTAAATAGGAATAAAGTCGAGATTGTTTTGGATATTTGGTGGTAGTAAGATAATTTTGACTCAAAAGGTCTAAATTTTCGTTATGACTTGGTAAATTGAAACCTGGAGGTAGATTGCTCTAAATTTCGTAATTAAGTTTTTTGGTTCAAAAAGACGTGTTGTTTTTAGGGTTCCGTACCCAAAGGGTAAAAACGGGACCTTATTTCTAAGACTTCACTGACCGTCTGTCTGTCACCAGGCTGTATCTCATGAACCGTTGAAATTTTCACGGATGATGTATTTCTGTTGCCACTATAACAACAGATACTAAAAACAGAATAAATTTAATATTGAAGTGGGGCTCCCATACAATAATAGTACATTACTACCGAGGCCGGGACAAAAGGGGTTGCCGGCCGAAGACATTATAGACGGCCGAGCAAAGCGAGGCCGGGTAGGTCTGAGGCGGGCAACGCCATATTTCCCGCCGAGGTATGTGTAGTGCTTTTTTCAAACATGAAATGAAATAAACAACAAAAAATCAAAGATTTATTTATAACCTCGTAAGGCCCACCAAACTACAAACAGGGAGTTTTTTGTCAGTGGGACTTTGAATCTACCGTCACTGCAATAAAGTTCAATTACGTTTGTTCGATTATACCATTTTCCGTTTACGAAGATAGGAAACTACACCTTATTCCCATTGCAACACAGTTCAAATTAAATTGTCTTGATTATTTACATCCTATTGCACCCTGGGCCTTACGAAGTTATAATGCATTTTAATACGCATAGTGGCAGAATGTCATGATGCCTGTGCCACAAAGGGGTTTGGGTAAAAGTGTTGTCATTTGTAAAATTCATATATTTTCAAGGTGAGCGGCCATTCGTAAAAGTGGTAAATTATGATATAATAATTAAAAATAAACATATTTTGTTATGTAATGTATTACTCTTAAGTGCATCGGAGACGAGATATTTAAATATTCATACTTGGGCGTACTTTTGAACTAAAAACTGAATAGTTAAAACTTTAAAATCTCCGCTCCGATATTATTTAACGCCATAAATTAGGGATCCCCTTGGAACGCATAATTTTTCACGCATATTTACTTTTCGCATATATTTTTTTTTGCATAACTCCCTTTTAGGCTAACATTGCAGAATTTAGTAAACGTCTATTTTGTAGATTAGGTTAGGTTAGTTTTTTATAATAATTAAAATAAATCCGTTTCTATTGTAAAAACCGTTTTATGTCAAACGATTTTATGCGTAAAGATACGTTATGCGTAAAAAAAATATGCGATCCAATAGAGATCCCATAAATTATATACTTCTATGTGTTTGTAGAGGTCCTCTAAATAACTATGTAAAAATCATCCGTGGCCGCTGAAAAAAGAATGACAATATTCTTCAAACAAATTTACCCAATGCCCTTTATGTGGAATGGAAATTAAAAAAGGGGACTTTGCTGGCCTAGGCCTGCACGATTTGTATGAAATTCCACCTCTTGCCCTAGCCGCACCTGAAACGTCATACTTCGCAGCCAACATCAATATTTCATTGCATGTTTGTTTCCTCGTGGTTGCCGAGTTAGAATAGTGCCACTCCATGTCTTCCCGTGGATGTCGTAAGAGACGACTAAGGGAATGAAGGCTTGTAGTACTGTTAGGCGATGGGCTTGCAACCTGTCACTAATACGCTGGTAAACATCTTAGCCTAATTGTGCAAATTGTGGTTATAGAATTATCAACAAGTTTTTACAGATGTTTGTAATTCTGTAGCTCTGCCTACCCCACTCTGGGAACGAAGGCGTGAGATTATGTATGTGTATGTTTGAGAAAACGTGATTTTTTTGCAGTTTTTTGCTCGATATTAATAACGGCAACTGGTATAGTGTCTAATGTGATAGATAATGGAACGGAACCCTTCGTGCGCGAGTCCGACTCGCACTTAGCCGGTGTTTTTAGTGGACTGTCCAAGAAGAAGGCTAATGCTGCCATGATACCAATAAAGATAGCAAACTGCATAGTAATAGTACCCTCTTATACCACTACTATACAGCGGAATAACCACCCAACTCAACAAAGGTCAAGTAGTCCTTGATAAACAACGATAGATGGCGTCAGCATGCCCTCCGAGTATGAAAAAGCAAGCGATCACTAATTTCGTGGATCTTAAGTAGGGTCTTGGCGGCATAATTGGTAATGCGCCTGCATCGGCCCGGAGAGCCAGAGGAGACGTAGGTTCGAATCCTTGCTAAGACCAACGAAATTATTTTGCTTTAGTATAGAATTTCGTAGAATCTGTTAAATTAAAAATGTCCTTGCTTGAGTTTAACAAAAAAATGTTTTTCTTAAGTTTTTTACCTATACTTAATGTTATTACAGTATAAAGGGCATTGGGTAAATTTGTTTGAAGAATATTGTCATTATTTTTTTCAGCGGCCATTGATGATTTTTACATAGTTATTTAGATGACCTCTAAATACACATAGATATATATAATTTATGGCGTTAAATAATATCGGAGCGGAGATTTTAAAGATTTAAGTATTCAGTTTTTAGTACAAAAGTACGCCCAAGTATGAATATTTAAATATCTCGGCTCCGATGCACTTAAGAGTATTACATTACATAACAAAATATGTTTATTTTTAATTATTCTATCATAATTTACCACTTTTACGAATGGCCGCTCACCTTGAAAATGTATGAATTTTACAAATGACAACACTTTTACCCAAACCCCTTTTTGTAAGGTTATGAGTTTAAATTTGGAACAGCTGTCAAAACTCAAGAGGGTTCTCAAGAGGGTTCTTTTCTAGTAGGTATCCATAGATATTAAAACAGTCATAAATACGAAACGTCAGTTCTGTATGTTTTTTTAATATAAATCGCACGACATTTGGCTTGAGTAACATGAGAATAGCAACTTCATTCGTTTGTCTATGATTTAAAAAAACACAGCACAAGTTTATTTTGCCGCTATTTTTGTCGTCAATTCATCGGTTTCTCAACCCATCTTAGAGTACTTATGATATATGTGTAGATAAAGTAGTGTATGCAACTGTACATAATTAGGCATTAAACACTGTCATTATGCATCAGTTGCATAAACTACTATGCAATCGACGTATTTATGACCGTTTGCTGCAATCCTAAGAAAGAAGTCCTAAAACTGCCAATGTGTTGGTCTAAGATCCGAATAGGGGAAGATTTGGACCGGGCTGTTTATTCGATGAAAAGTATTTTATATCAAATTGAATACGCTAAATAATATGTGGCGAATAGGTAGGCTGAAAAAAATCAGTCCAGTACTTATATCATTAAATAAAATAATTAAAAATGAACTTTTTTTTAAAATTGCAAATGTTTGTTTAATAGACAAATTACATACTAATCGAAAGTATGAAGTCTATAGAATATGCAAACGTTAGGTTTGGTGCAAATTACTAGTACCGACTTACCTGTTTATACCTGCCTACCCAATAGCTTGACGGGAAAAAAATAATCAAACTAACGTTTGCATATTCTATAGGCTTCATACTTTCGATTGGTATGTAATTTGTCCATTAAACAAGCTATTGTATTTTTTTGAAACAAAGTTAATTTTTATATTTTTAATTAATTATATACTGGACTGAAATTTTTCAGCCTACCTATTCGCCACATATTATTTAGCGTATTAAATTTGATATAAAATACTTTTCATCGAATAAACAGCCCGGTCCAAATCTTCTCCTATTCGGATCTCCTAGTATATCTCAGATCCCGTTTACCACCAGCCCCTTAACTCACCATCATGACAGGGATAGTTGAAAGGTGACAATTCACTATACATTGCAAAGTTAACAAGCTTCCACATCTGCGGTATTCATATAAGCCACATCATGTACATTGAAATGTCACCTATCACCTGGCATTGTCAGGATAGTGAAATAGGGGGCAGGTGGCCTGCGAGCTCCTGTGCCTTCTCCCGCAAGCCTGTAATGACTGACCTTTGCTGGCTGCTCCGGCGGCCATCGACGCCGGTGCGGGGGTCAGACTCTGTAACAAACAACATCAGGTGTCACATTCATAATTCACGTGGGTGCTGTTAGAATAACTTCTTCGGTTTTTGGGTTCCGTAGCCAAATTGGCGAAAATGGAACCCTTATAGTTTCGTCATGCACGTCCGTCTGTATGTCACGGGATTTTAATCAAACATTTAGAGGATAGAGTAACTTAGCATAGACTTAACGGAGCAGAACCTTACAGGAGTTTAATACAATAACATAATATTTTAATAGTACATTATTGCCTAGGCATGGAAATAGGCAATTGCGGGCCGAATATTGGTTTAAACGGACGAGCTTGCGACTTAAAAAAAAAAAACATTGCGTGCTCGCTACACAAGCCCGCAATGTTTTTTTTTTTAATTTGAGAACTGTAAGTAAACTATGTACTTCGCGTCTCATTATGTAGATAGTAATGTCAACATTTCCGGACATTTTTGAGAAAATTTAGTTTCTACCGTAAACATCTTAACAGGCAGCGCAGGGGAACTCATAAAGTAACTCGAATAAGAAATAAGTACTATACTAATATTACATTATAAGTACTAATATTAACTAATATCCTAAAAACATATAACTCTAATAACTAACGGAAAGCTAGTTTAAAAAACCCTGACTGCTTTTTTGATACTGTCGTCAACATAATGTTATTTTTAGGGTTCCGTACCCAATGGGTAAAAACGGAACCCTTGTTA
This sequence comes from Acleris literana, assembly GCA_946894065.1. NCBI lineage: Eukaryota > Metazoa > Arthropoda > Insecta > Lepidoptera > Tortricidae > Acleris > Acleris literana. The sequence goes on along the minus strand of OX335695.1, from coordinate 12,549,716 downwards.
TTACTAAGACTGCACTGCCCGTCTGTCTATCTGTTACAATTGAAATTTTCACAGATGATCATTTCTGTTGCCGCTATAACAACAAATACTAATAAAAAACAAAAAACCGCCTTCAAAAACGCAAAAAATAACTTCTTTAAAATTGTCACCTAATAGGTTAGTCCAACTGATGTCGGCTTTTTGTTGAAAATGTTGTGGTCGCCGACATCAGTTGGACTAACCTATTAGGTGCCTACAATTTTAAAGAAGTTATTTTTTGCATTTTTGAAGGCGGTTTTTTGTTTTTTAAAACATTTATTTTATTTTATACTTTTTAGTGATCATAACACGCTGTTACGTTGTCCCACTTCTTAGTTGAAATGAAACTTTAAGTTATTTCAAGCGCGCCGCAAGCAACGCCGCGGGAAAGTCATCGTCATATTTCAATAACCTCCTTTTTTGAAGTCGGTTAACAAGTAAATATTCTTCGTTGTAGTCGCTCGACTATCTTAATCGAGATATCTTATCGCCACCCTTGAAATCGGTACCGTTAAGGAGTTCCGGTGGCCATCTGTGGTCTTCATCATCAGTTCCGCTTCACCAAATGATACTTTCTGAATGCAAATGCTGAACTTGTTACTAAAAATACTAAAATCGCTATAATGTTTGCCTACAATATTTGAGGAGTTCCCTCAATTCCTCACGGATCCTCTCATCAGATTCAGATTTGGTGACAATGGGACCACCTCGAAAGTATACTCTATCAAACCAAAAAAAAAAATGAAATCGGTTGACAATTGACGGAGTAATCGGTGAACATACATAAAAAAAAAATACATACAGTGGAACGTATAACCTCCTCCTTTTTTGAAGTCGGTTAAAAATATGATCTTTTGTCTGATTTTATTTCATTTCCTCGCAATTGTGATGAAAAACATTGTATGTTACACGGGTGGTAAAGGAAATACAAAGCTCGAGTCATTAAACAGACAGTCTAACAGACTCTCGTTTGTAATTCTGTCTTTACCACCCTTAATACACAATGTACTATTTTTTATCTCTGTGTTGTGTTAGTGAAATTTTTTACTAACTTACATCACTTTGGCCGACTGTATTTCCTCACAAGGCTACAGCCAGGTACCGAAGCCGACTGTACTCGCTCCGAACACGATTACAAGCCGTCGTAATAACTTGTTGCTACATTAAAGGGGATTCCCCGAATTATCCAGTAATCTGAGTTCGGGGCTGCAGAGGAGCTGTACGCCTGGAGCGGCGCGCGTTTCCACTGCCGCGGTGGTCCGTCAAATAGCCTGAGACGCCGTGAGACAACAGTGCCCGGCCGATAAGAAGTCGGTATGGAATATGCATGAATTATTTTCACAGCTTCAATAAAAGCTGATTCATGTAACAAACAGTTGAGAAAAATACTTTTTGGGGTTCCGTAGCCAAATGGCAAAAAACGGAACCGTTATGGATTCGTCATATCTGTCTGTCTGTCTGTCTGTCCGTCCGTATGTCACAGCCATTTTTTCCGAAACTATAAGAACTATACTGTTGAAACTTGGTAAGTAGATGTATTCTGTGAACTGCATTAAGATTTTCACACGAAAATAGAAAAAGAAAACAATAAATTTTGGCGGTTCCCCATACTTAGAACTGAAACTCAAAAAATTTTTTTTCATCAAACCCATAAGTGTGGGGTATCTATGGACAGGTCTTCAAAAAAAATATTGAGGTTTCTAATATATATATTTTCTAAACTGAATAGTTTGCGCGAGAGACACTTCCAAAGTGGTAAAATGTGTGTCCCCCCTGTAGCTTCTAAAATAAGAAAATGATAACGCAAAAAAAAAATATGATGTACATTACCATACAAACTTCAGCCGAAAATTGGTTTGAACGAGATCTAGTAAGTAGTTTTTTTTTAATACGTCATGAATCGTAAACCACAACTTACCTTTCACGGAACCCTTCATGGGCGAGTCCGACTCGCGCTTGGCCGATTTTTTTATTATAGAAATAACCAAGAAATATTTGTTCCTATGTCTTTCTAGTAAAACAGGATGTAACATGAAGTTTATATGGCCGACCTATTACATGACGTCACAGTGCATATCGTCTCTGTCTAATTAGCAGGCTAAAATGCGTTTTTCTACTCGCGTACTATAAACCGCTCATATTGATATCGTTAACGGTATCAGAATACCACCTGTAGCTTAACCAAAGCGGGAAAACAATTCTATAATGAGTGTTGCCATGGTAATAACAGTTCTATGATTATTATTATAGCATTGTTATTACCATGGTTACGGTCATTCCGGATATCAGTTTTGGCGTTAAGTGAACACTTGACGTCTTAATTTATATAATAAACCGTTTAAAATATTTTAATACCAACTGAAATTACGTGTTTTAAATACAGACTAAGTTTTTGGACTGAGTATGTGTTTAAAATTACGTTTTTATTAAATTACTAAAAGTAGATGATTAATATCCACCGATTTGTTATTTGGTTACCATGGTTACGTTCAAAATGGATGTCAACAAAATGGCGTTTCGTTTGGCATTCCAACTTGTATGATAAATTGTACCTAACTATTAAAATTTGCATGATATTTGTAAATATTTAACAATAACATTCACACACTATTAACGCCAATCGGAATAATGAAAATTACTTTGCCGACAAGTAATTTGTCAGCAGAAAAACCGAGGACAGTAAACAAGAAAAGTCAGCGATTGTTTATTTTTGTCATTATCATTTTAAGCTTGTAGAAAAAGTTATGTATGCAACGGTACATAATTAGCTCTTAAGGTACTCGTGCCTGTAATTAGACCTCCGCGCTCGTGCCTTGAGAACCTTCATTATGTCCCAGTTACATAAATAACTATTATAATCCGTATTTCTTGGTGGATTTTAAATTTAATTTCAAATTTGGGGAGCTCTTTTACGGTTTAAAAGCACTTGGAGCGGTCCGTTGGATTTTCAAATGGACGGAAAGCCAGCGCGACGCGCCAACGCGCAATCCGAATGGAACTATCGTGAATATATAAGGTCAACGTTGGAACACACCACGCCACCGCGCCAAGCCAAATAGCGTCGTCGTGAATGCGTTCTATGGCTGCCATTTCCTAAACAGTAATCAGAAATCTAACGTTTCTATTAGTTTCTTTTTTAACCAATTGACAACATTTAAAAAAAAAACGTATTCTTGTTTTTTCGCGTTTATAATAGCTGGTTAAAAATTAGACTACCCGTGTTTCTCGGTTTATTTAACTTAAATTCGTCGTTAATAATTTATTAAAGATATAGTCATTAAAAAGACCGTATATACAAAGTTAGGAATACTAATGTCGTGATCTTAGCATGATGTAAAATAAAAAAGTAACTTTAAACAGAAACAGAACTGACTGTCATGTCATGTCACTTGTCAACCATAACAACTGTAACAACATGAATTCGTCGACTTCGGGCAGATGGCGGCTATCCGCTTTTACAAATCCGTTAGTCACTTCCATTTTTAATAGCGCATATCAAAACAATAGTATTACGAGAATCGAAAGCGTGTCGTTAGAATCAAGTAATCCGTCAGACAGATGAAAAATGGACATGACAGTTGTATATTTTTTTTCAATTCCTATGGTAAGAAATGGACTAAGGGCACTATAAGTGTATTCCTAACATTCACAATCCAACTTTTTTAACTGTTTTTTCCAAAATATAAAAAAGCTACTGCATAAAAAAATCCAAAAATATTTTTACTGTAATTAGCAGTGTAAAATCTACAAACGGCATTTTATTTTACTACCTTAGCACATATGAATTGTTGTCAATTGCGTCGCTCTGGAAGATCACGTGACTTTCTGTATCACGTCATCTACCAGTAACGCGATTGGTTTAAAAACGAAACGAATAGAAACGCTAGTTAGCGTAGTCCGTCTTGACAGGGCCCTCTCATGTAGCACCGCTGAAGCAGAAATTAATTGGCGAAGCGCGCCCGTTAATGTAGTCAAAATATTACGCCCAACCAATTGTATACACTTCTGTCGCCGAGACAAACGGCGCATCCGTGAATGCCCAGCTTAGGCTAATTCGTGATTTCCCGTGCCGTGAGCGCGCGTGCTCCCGCGCACCGATACACGGCCGTAATGAGGGCCGTGTACGCCCGCGGCGGTGGCTTTGTGGGGAGAACATCGGCCGGCGCAGGACCTTGGGCGTGACACTTGCCTACTTGACTGATACGACTAATAAGATATCCCATCAAAAACATAAATGTGAAAATGAGAGCCAAGTTCAATATTTTTAACCGACTTCAAAAAAAGGAGGAGGTTCTCAATTCGTCTCTTTTTTTTTTAATGTTGTTACCTCTGAACTTTCGACTGGGTGAACCGATTTTGATGATTCTTTTTTGTTTGAAAGCTAGTGCTTTCCATTTGGTCACATTTTTATCAAAATGAAGATTTGATGATGGAGTCCATGAGGAATCGACGGAACTCTTAAAAATTTATAGGCACACCTATAGCGATTTTTGTATTTTTCATTGTAACTGGTGTATTTGCTCTTGGAAAGCACTATTTGGTGAAGTGGAACTGATGATGAAGACCACAGATGGCCACCGGAACTCATAAACGGTATATATTTCAAGGGTGGCGACAAGATATTTCGATTAAGATAGTTGAGCGACTATGACGAAGCATATTGAGGTTTAAATATATGACTATGACTTTCCCACGGCGTTGCTTGCGGTGAGATTGAAATATTCTATAGTTTCTTATTAAATGAGAATAGGGAGAATAACAGCATAATTATGATCACTAAAAAGTATAAAATAAAATAAAAGTTTAAAAAACAAAAACCCGCCTTCAGAAAGCAAAAAATAACATCTTTTAAATGGTAGGTCAGACCAACTGAAGTCGGCGTCCTATAATATTTTAACCAAAAGCAGACTTCAGTAGGTCTGACCTACCATTTAAAAGATGTAATTTTCTTAGAATATGCGATGCATTGTTACCGACTTCACCGACAAAGGAATTGAGATCTAAACGGGTGCCAAGTTCCGTAGATAATCCTGATATTTATTTATTAGGAACATACGACATTCTAAAATAAATTAAAAACACAATTTCTTATTTTCTCTGCTACAACAATGTTTGCTATTTAAAAGTATAACTTCTTACATTTGAACACTCGAATTATTTACACAAAGCCGATAACTTAGGATAAACTGAAGCTCAAAATTTGACTCCGCTAGTTTTTACCAGCAAGACAATTATTTGGAAGAGTAAAATATGACCACACAATATAAATACAGTAAGGAGTGGTTCAGTTTAAAAGTAGCAATATGTATTATCTGGTATAAAATGGGGTTAGTTTGATTAATTTTTAAAATAAACCTTCTGTATCTCCCGCATTTAATCGTAAAATAAATTATTAAAAATATTGTATTGGCGGCTACTCATTTGGAGTAACTTAAAGCAGCTAGAGGCAGACTACGGCAGACGGCTTAGTAGGAAAAAATAATTACGCAGCTAAAATCTCGATTCTTAAAATGGGGCTACTTTGATTATCCCTGTGTTTACATCACAATATCCAAGTCACCCCTGAAGCATGTCAAAAAAGTGTGGTTTTTTGTTTTGAAGGTTTTAACTCCAATTTGTCTGAGAATACTTGAACTACTAATATTTTGTGCTCGCATATGAAACATATAAAAGTAATGTCGCGAAAGAGCTAAATAAAAACTTAGACATTCACAAAATCGATGATTCAAAAAATTATCAAAGTCACCTCGCGTTTCCAAAGTCACCCCATTTTACGGTATATATTTTTTATTTATTGCTAATTATGAATCAGTTTTTTTTTAGTAATCTGTAGATATCATACTATATAAATAAAAATACAATCATATTGAAATGTATGAGATTCTTTAAGTTTTCTCAATATTTATTGCAGGTACTTTATATCCTTTTGAACAACACAATTTGTCAATCTTCGCTTGCCGTTTTCTACAATGCCACAATAGAATTTCCATTTTGTTTTATTCTTTTAGGAATATCATCTTACGGATAAGTTTTACCAATAAACTGGATTTTACTTTGGGTAGTAAGGAAGTCCCTCCAATCTAACCTCTGACAGAGGTTTTTCTATGGGAGACAAATTTCTATAAAAATGGTAAATACATTAATGTTGAAATTCCATGTAACTACCTCAAAGTGAAGTCAAATAAAAAAAGGTAACTATTGATCAAAAGACAATTTAATAAGGTATTAAGTAGCCCATCAAAGTTTAAGGAAAAACTATGTTTATGACAAACACCTCATTAATTCCCTCAGAAGACGCTGTTCAAAAAGTTTTAGGTAAGATGTAATGTCTGCTTTTGGTTAAAATATTGTTGGACGCCGACGTCAGTTGGACTGACCTATTTACCTATCATTTTAAAGAAGTTATTTTTTGCTTTTTGAAGGCGGTTTTTTGTTTTTTTAAACATTTATTTTATTTTATACTTTTTAGTGATCCTATTTATGCTGTTACGTAGCTCCACTTCTAAATATTAATAAGAAACTATAGAACATTTCAAGCTCGCCGCAGACAACGCCGCGGGAATGTCATAGTCATATTTAAACCTAAATGTGCTTCGTCATAGTCGCTCAACTTCCTTTATCGAAATATCTTATCGCCACCCTTGAAATAGGTACCGTTAAGGAGTTCCGGTGGCCATCTGTGGTCTTCATCATCAGTTCCACTTCACCTTATAGTACTTTTCAAAAGCAAATGCATGAGTTACAGTGAAAAATACCAAAATCGCTATAGGTGTGCCTATAATATTTGAGGAGTTCTCTTGATTTCTCCATGATTCCATCATCAGATCCTGACGTGGTGACAATGGGACCAACTAGAAAGTATACCCATACGAACAACGAAAAAATTTTTCAAATCGGTCCAGTGGTCTTCGAGTAATCGGGGAACATACATAAAAAAAAAAAAAAAAAAAACCCGACGAATTGAGAACCTCCTCCTTTTTTGAAGTCGGTTAAAAAGGCGAAAACTTTAGATCGCCCGTTCATTTATACGATTGTTATTTTTTATTTTATTGAATAGTATCTACAGATTACTATAACAAATGCACTGCTTAAAAATGTTTTAAAAAACAAAAAACCGCCTTTTTTTGCGGTTTTTTGTTTTTTAAAACATTTATTTTATTTTATACTTTTTAGTGATCATAATACGCTGTTACGTAGTCCCACTTCTTAGTTGAAATGAAACTTTAAGTTATTTCAAGCGCGCCGCAAGCAACGCCGCGGGAAAGTCATAGTCATATTTCAATAACCTCCTTTTTTGAAGTTGGTTAACAAGTAAATATTCTTCGTTGTAGCCGCTCAACTATCTTAATCGAGATATCTTATCGCCACCCTTGAAATCGGTACCGTTAAGGAGTTCCGGTGGCCATCTGTGGTCTTCATCATCAGTTCCACTTCACCAAATGATACTTTCTGAATGCAAATGCTGGACTTGTTACTAAAAATACTAAAATCGCTATATGTTTGCCTACAATATTTGAGGAGTTCCCTCAATTCCTCACGGATCCTCTCATCAGATTCAGATTTGGTGACAATGGGACCACCTCGAAAGTATACCCTATCAAACCAAAAAAAATTTTTGAAATCGGTCAACAATTGACGGAGTAATCGGTGAACATACATAAAAAAAAAAAAAATACATTCAGTGGAACGTATAACCTCCTCCTTTTTTGAAGTCGGTTAAAAATTACCACAAAATAAACAAATAATCCATATTATGTGCTGCTACTTTTTTTCCGGACCACTCTTAAACTTGCGTGAAACATAAAGTACGTAGATAAGTTGATTAGCCAAATGTAACATAACTTGTAAATGAAAACTACCCAAGTCAAATTTTAAGCTTCAGTTTATCCTAAGTTATCTGCTTCGTGTAAATAATTCGAGTGTTCAAATTTAAGAAGTTATACATTTAAATAGCAAACATTGTTGTAGCAGAAAAAATAAGTAATTGCGTTTTTAATTTATTTTAGAATGTCGTATGTCCTTAATAAATAAATATCTGGATTATCTACGGAACTTGGCACCCATTTAGATCTCAATTCTTTTGTCGGTGAAGTCGATAGCCATGCATCGCATATTCTTAAAATATTTTTCTCAAAAATGTCCGGAAATGTTGACATTCCTATCTACATATTGAGACGCGAAGTACATAGTTTACTGACAGTTCTCAAATTTTAAAAAAAAAAACATTGCGTGCTCGGTACACAAGCCCGCAATGTTGCATACAAATTCCATTACCATCTAGCTTGTAACTTTTTAAAAAGTCAAAAGGGCCGTAATAAAATGAGGGCACAAGTCTTATATATCCAAATTTTACTCGAAACATAACTTTTTTATTTGTGCCTGGAATAGCTTATGTTTTTTTTTAAACGAGAATTGCGTTTCTCCTTGTCATAAACAAAAAGGCGGTAAGGAGTGATGGTTTTTTCACATGAAGTTTCTGTTTGTATGCAATTTAAAAAATGAGTTCAAGCGATGAAGATTTGACTCCAACACAAAAAAAATCTTGCGATTTTTGAGAAAAGCACTATATTTGCCTCGGCAGGAACAGCAATTGCGGGCTTCGTATTTTTAAACGGACTCGCAAGCTCGTCCGTTTAATCCAATACTCAGCCCGCAATTGCCTACTTCCATGCCTAGGCAATAATGTACTATATTTTGAAAGACCGACGACACCCCACACTATGGGGTAGCCGAGAAAAAAAAATACATCACCTCGTTACATATAGGAGAGGTACACTAAAAAGATTTTTTTTTAAAGATTTCGTTTTACCGCTTTGTTGGCGTGACTAATATGTATATTTAAGCCAAATAACAGCTTTCTAGTACTATGAGTCTCTGAGCTAGGCTGCGGACGGACGAACAAACGGACGGACGGACATGGCCAAACTATAAGGGTTCCTAGTTTGGGCCTCACCCATATAGACTAGATAATATCAAATACAAGAGACCCACCCCAACCCGTAACCGAGATCAACGCGTGAACAAATTTTCATTGCACTAACTTATAAATCTCATCATCAGTGAGATTCAAAAATCGATTCCTTGATTTGAATTTCATTCGCCCAGCAAAACCTAACATCACTATCCTTCCACATATTATTGTCCAACGCCATCTATGCAAATTTCCCAACAACGCTCTGACACTAGAAAATGTATTCTTCACAGGGAAAAACGAAGACGTCTGACTTTCCACCCGGTACCGTCGCGTGTTAAGAGATGGCGCCACTAGTTGCGGAAATTGTTTTCTCTGCTATAGTTTTTACTCAACTTTCTAAAAAGAAGATTTATGTTTTTCGCTTAAGTACGTCTAGTTTTTGCGTTTCCTGCTAAGCTAACCATTGTTATATCATTATTATTAATAATTATGATTATAATGACTGTCTATTTAAGGTCTTATAATTTTGGGATGAGCACGAAATATAAATAAAATTAGATCCCTTGAAAAAAGCAGCTATAACTGAATTTTTTGCCTACTGATTAAATGGGCCAACTTTACAACATGCCACCTTTTACAGCATTTTTTTCAGTACGAATAATAGTCACAGTTCTCAAATGAACAAGTCTACAAAAAGCATGCTTTGAAAACCCAACTGCTATTTGAAAAACGTCGTCAACATAATGTAAGTTTTCATGCCGCGCAATTTGGCGCCAAAAATTCGCCATTTTGATTTCCAATAATTTTAATATAGCCTATGAAACTCTAGTGGGTAAGAGGAATCTAACCACGTATAATTTATTAAAATCGGTTTAGCCGTTTAGTAGTTACGAGGGGACATAGAGTAGGACATATATACAGGTCAAACACATAACCCTCCTTTAGGGCTTAGCCGCAGTCGGGTAAAAACGAGAAATGCTTCAGTGCGAGCACTAATACTTATTCTGTGGTGCGAGCGTTAATATTTTGGAACTATAATGTTATTCAATATAGTCCTATGTTTAAAGATTGGATATCAAGTACTAGAAACAACAATTATAGCTATTTTAGGTCAAGGGAGGCAAAGGTGTACCGCAAAACCTTAATAACTCCTAAACTTAATAAGAAAAGTTAATAAGTTAAATAGTACATTGTATAACTAGGGTCTAAAATAAGCCATAACTAGCACCACGAGATGGTTAAATTGTTCGAGGGGTACATAATATGGCTTTTAGACCCGAGTTATACACTCTACTTTTCACTTCGATTGTGAGAAAATAAAAACATACAAAGGTAAAAAATTAGCAAAGATTATCCACCACAAATTCCACGGCGAAAATATTGTTTTAATTAGGCGGCATGTTTTTTTTAAACTACTTTGACACAGATACAAAATAAAGACACCGCAATTTTGTGATTGACCTGTATATATGTCCGACTCTATGTTCCTTCGTAACTACTAAACGGCTAAACCGATTTTAATAAATTATACGTGACTAGATTCGTCTTAACCACTAGAGTGTCATAGGCTAAGTATATTAAAATTATTGGAAATCAAAATGGCGGATTTTTGGCGCGGCATGAAAACTAACATTATGTTGACGACATTATTCAAACAGCTGTTGTGTTTACAAAGCATGCTTTTTGTTATACTTGTAATTAATTACACGTACATTATAGAAACATGAATATGAACGATTAGTCGTCGACTCTATACCTATAGGTTACTACGCAAAAACTTACATAAACTAAAAAAACATTTCTGTTTGAAAAACTTTTCTATTGTTCTTTCCACGTACGGCTAGCAAAAAATATTCTGCGAACTGAAACAAAATGGCGCGGTTCCCTTAAAAATACACCTCTTATATAAATGTGGGAAGATAGGTTACAGAAATAAAGCTAAAATAATAAGTTGGAGATATTTAGAATGTTTGGTAAATTCTCGAAATTGTGATCTAATAGCAGATTATACACCTAGGGGATAAAGCACTGTTTTATGTCACGGGCGCGATATTGAATCCTGAGCAAATGAGGGACTCCAGATTTAACTCCCGAGCGTAGCGAGGGTGTTATGAGTTGATTCCTGATCGAAGCGAGGGAATTAAAACGCGGTCCTGAGTGCAGCAAGGGATTCAAGCTCGCCCAAGACGAAAACAGCTTTATCCCAAAGGAGAATACTCTATTTTTCTCACCTTCTGTTTTATTTTCTGTCTTTTGCGTATATGGCTTGTAGCGGCCAGTTCTATTTTCAAATAAGTTCTGATTGCTGTAGGTTTCTATGGAAAAAAAAATCATACGAATTCAAATCTCATTATAACCCGCCGGGTTATAATATTGTACTGAATCTCATTATAACCCGCTGGTTAGCCGATGGCTATAATAACTTACTTTAGGTGAGGTTTACATGATATATAATTGGGCAAATTCGAGCATGTGGTGTGAAAAATATGTGAAGTATAACATGGTAAGGACCAGAGTGCACTACGATGTACAATCATCAAGGCAATTTAATTTGAACTGTGTTGCGATGAGGACAAAGTTTATTTTCCTGTTTTCAAAAACTGAAAATGGCATTTAAAACAAGTCTAATTGAACTTTAAACATAAAACTTCCGTGAGACTCAGACATATTAAGGAGATCACACCGGGTTACTCACGTAAAATTAATTAATTATTGCCATAATGAGGAAAACGGGGGTAGTTTCTCGCCGGCCACGCCGTTCGCACCGAGCAGCCGGGCTGACAGAGCGCAGGCCCGCAGTGTTCGTCATGCTGCGGCCGCGTCTGCTCATGAATAGGGACTACGGACGAGCCCGAAACATGTCGAGCGTTTTTCGACAATTTTTACGTGAGTAACCCAGTGTGATCTCCTTAATAAGTCTAATTGAACTTTATTACCTTGACATTAGATTCAAAGTCCCATTCACAAAAACGCCCGGTTTTTAATATGGGGGGCCTTACGAAGATAAATAACTTATAGATGAAAAAACCCCGATATAATGGTGATTCCTTCTTTCAGAGCTGACATCTCTTAAACGGCACAACCGATTTTCATGAAATCTAAAAAAAATACTGCATGTAAATCGGTCCAGCCGTTTAGGAGCTATGATTCCACAGACAGACATATAAACAGATATACTTTACACAGTTACTGGTTTTAAATTTATTTTTCTCAAAAATTTATGGAAATGTTGACATTCCTATCTACATATTGAGACGCGAAGAACATAGTTTACCGACAGATCTCAAATTTAAAAAAAAAAACTTTGCTTGCTCGCTACACAAGCCCGCAATGTTGCATACAAATTCCATTACTATCTAGCTTGTAACTTTTTAAAAAGTGAAACAGCCCATAATAAAATGAAGGCACAAATCTTATACATCCAAATTTTATTCGAAACATAACTTTTTTATCCGTGTCTGGAATAGCTTATGTTTTAAAAAAAAACAAAGCTTGCGATTCTCCTTGTCATAATCAATAAAAAAACAAAAAACCGCCTTCAAAAAGCAAAAAATAACTTCTTTAAAATGGTAGGTAAATAGGTCAGTCCAACTGATGTCTGCTTTTGGTTAAAATATTGTTGGACGCCGACTTCAGTTGGACTGACCTATTTACCTACCATTTTAAAGAAGTTATTTTTTGCTTTTTGAAGGCGGTTTTTTGTTTTTTTAAACATTTATTTTATTTTATACTTTTTAGTGATCCTATTTATCCTGTTACGTAGCTCCACTTCTAAATATTAATAAGAAACTATATAACATTTCAAGCTCGCCGCAGACAACGCCGCGGGAATGTCATAGTCATATTTAAACCTAAATGTGCTTCGTCATAGTTGCTCAACTTCCTTTATCGAAATATCTTATCGCCACCCTTGAAATAGGTACCGTTAAGGAGTTCCGGTGGCCATCTATGGTCTTCATCATCAGTTCCACTTCACCATATAGTACTTTTCAAAAGCAAATGCATGAGTTACAGTGAAAAATACCAAAATCGCTATAGGTGTGCCTATAATATTTGAGGAGTTCTCTTGATTTCTCCATGATCCCATCATCAGATCCTGACGTGGTGACAATGGGACCAACTAGAAAGTATACCCATTTGAACAACGAAAAAATTTTTCAAATCGGTCCAGTGGTCTTCGAGTAATCGGGGAACAAACATAAAAAAAAAAAAAAAAACAAAAAAAATATCCCGACGAATTGAGAACCTCCTCCTTTTTTTGAAGTCGGTTAAAAAGGCGGTAAATAGTGATAGTTTTTTCACATGAAGTTTGTTTACATGCAATTAAAAAAAATTAGTTCAAGCGATGAAGATTTTACTCCAACACAAAAAAATCTTCGGTTTTTGAGAAAAGCACTATATTTGCCTCGGCAGGAACAGCAATTGCGGGCTTCGTATTTTTAAAGGGACTCGCAAGCTCGTCCGTTTAAAACAATACTCGGCCCGCAATTGCCTACTTCCATGCCTAGGCAATAATGTACTATTTGTCTGCGAACCATACTTAAGAACTCAGCGACCAACGTAACCCACTTTTCATTTTCTTCCACGATGCGGTACGTGATTCTCGTCACACTAATAACACTCGGTACATTCACAAAAGCGGGACATGGCCCGCACAACGACTCCAGCGTGGTGGTGACCTACTCAGGCCACGCAGAAGCGGTACCATCAAAAAAAAGTGGTACATGTAAAACTGGTACATGCAAAGCCGGAACAAGCTCTAAGAGCGAATCGGCTGTTAAGGAGGATTACTTGAGGGAAGGAGGGGAGCCGGGGGGATACGCCGAACGACATAAAAAGGTACGGTTATTTTACTATAAAAACCGGTTAGTGCGAGTCGGACTCGCGCACCGAAGGTTCCGTATTGAAGATAATATAGTTGGAAAACGCAAAAGAAAATACTCATTTTGTTATGAACTTTATTATCTATGCAATAAGGTCCATTTTGACTAGCCTAAATTTTAATTCAGAGTTTAAAAGTTTTATTTCTCAAAAACTATAAATAATGAACACTTCATTTTATTTTTTCCATAAAATAAAAGTAATTATCTATAAGTCAGGATTTTTTTAGATTTTTTTTGGTTAATAAACTTCGGAGATAATGAGGGAGTAAATTTTTGGCTATTAATCAAAAAGTAAATCACCGAAAATTTAGAAAAAAATAGTTTTGAAATGTGCATATTGAGCCCTTTCATATGACACCCCATTTGCTATAATCGAACCACTTTCATTTTTTAACCCCCCATTCTAGACCCCTTTACAATTATTTATAAAAGTAATTCCATATTTTTTTCACTAAAAACAGATGCGGGCAAGCAAGTGTACAACTATGCTTAATTTCATGTTGATAGCATTTGTAGTTGCTGAGAAAACCCGCTGTGACATACAGACAGACAGACACAGACAACGAAGTCTCACTATAAGGGTTTCTTTTTAGGTACCATTTTGGTACGGAACCCTACAAAAGACAAAGTTATTTTCACATTTTTAATATTAGGGATAAATCCGCCATCTTGTCCCCAGAACTCCGAGACCGACGCGCCCGACGTGGTCTTTATCCCGAGCGGGAACCACGATGCCGGCGAGTACGCGAGCAAGCGAGACAACCTGCCGCCGAAGACCGACGAGGTCAAGCTGAAGGACGTGCTCAATCGGCAGACCATCAACGACATGGTCAACCACCCCATGCGGGTGGAGACAGGTGAGGCGATCACTCAATCTGTCAATCAATCAATCAATCAGTAATCAATCAATTCATCATTCAGTCAGTCCGTCAAGCAAACTAACCGTCAATCAATCAATCAATCAGTCAGTCCGTCATACGAAAGATTTTTCAATCAATCCATCAATCTATTTATAAATCAAGTAGTCATTCATGCAAACTGTCAGTCAATTGTGACGGTGACGACAGGCGGGATAATCAATCAATCATTCAATCAATCTATCAATCAATCAGTCAGTCTGACTTCAGTCATGCGATAGGTCTTTCAATCAATCCATCAATCTATCAATTAATTAGTCAGTCAGCAGTAATGCAAACTGTTAGTCAAACGTGAGGGTGGATACAGGTGGGATAATCAATCAATCAGTCAATTGTTAGTCGGTCATGTCACCGGTCAGTGAATCAATTAAGTAATGATCAATTATTCAACCAATCAGTCACTCGTGCAAACAGTCAGTTAATCGATCCCAGATTTGATTCCCGGTAAGATCTGTTACAATGAGAGTCGCATAAAAGTTTCTCATTCTAACGTATAGCTGCGTCCCTCTTAGTCTGTCAGTCCGACTGATGGCCTGTGGAAACCTTTAGCAACGACAGCATGCATTTCCCTTAAAATAAATCCGTTCAAAAACTAGTCGGACTCGCGCACTGAGGATTCCATACCTCCGCACAGTAGGTACTATTATCGATTTCGAATCGAATCAGCGTAAGCACAACTCACACTTGACGGTTTTTTAGTTTTTTAACCATCTTAAAAAAAAGGAGGAGTTTCTCAATTAGTCTGTATTTTTTTTAAGTTTGTTACCTCAGAACTTTCGACTGGGTGAACCGATTATGATGATTCTTTTTTTATTTGAAAGCTGGTGCTTCCCGATTGGTCTCATTCCTATCAAAATGAAGATCTGATGATGGATTCCATGAGGAATCGACGGAACTCTTCAAAATGTATAGGCACACCTATAGCGATTTTGGTATTTTTTATTGTAACTTGTGTATTTGTTGTCGGGAAGCACTATTTGGTGAAGTGGAACTGATGATGAAGACCACAGATGGCCACCGGAACTCCTAAACGGTATATATTTCAAGAGTTGAGCGACTATGACGAAGCATATTTAGGTTTGAATATATGACTATGACTTTCCCACGGCGTTGTTTGCGGCGAGATTGGAATGTTCTATAGTTTCTTATTAAATGAGAAGTGGGAGAATAACAGCATAATTATGATCACTAAAAATTATAAAATAAATAAAAAGTTAAAAAAAACAAAACCACGCCTTCAAAAGGCAAAAAATAACTTCTTTAAAATGGTAGGTAATAGGTCAGACCAACTGAAGTCTGCTTTAGGTTAAAATATTGTAGGACGCCGACATTATTTTAACCAAAAGCAGACTTCCGTTGTTCTGACCTATTACCTACCATTTTAAAGAAGGAATTTTTTGCTTTTTGAAGGCGGGTTTTTATTTTTTTAAACGTTTTTTTTTTGTGGTTTTTTTTCAGGGTTTGTAATAAAATCATACCAAATTAGACGCTTGTATTGTTTATTGTTCGTACGATACAACAAAAAAAACGTTGAAAAAGAAAGTTTCTTGTAATGGGGTCTCCTTTATTACTCGTATTTGAATTTCTTCAATTATTATTTTTTCAAAAAATATACAGTTAAAGTTAA
Organism: Acleris literana; assembly: GCA_946894065.1. NCBI lineage: Eukaryota > Metazoa > Arthropoda > Insecta > Lepidoptera > Tortricidae > Acleris > Acleris literana. Next base: position 12,533,357 of record OX335695.1, on the reverse strand, counting down.
GACGGACGGACAGCGTAGGCACATTATGAGGATCCCTTTGGGCTCCCTTCTGAAACCCTAAAAACGACTAAACAAATCTCAAAAACTAATTCTTTATCTCAGATACTACTTTATTAGTACATTGTTGCAGAGGATAGAAAGTACGTGATTTTTGGACGAGTCATATAGAGGGCCGAAACGTAGTTGACTCTAGTGTACGAGTCCATAAATTGCACTTTCTACCGAGACAGACATAGTGCTTTTCACAACTACTGAGAGGAAATAAAATTAAAAATCATATTCAAAACTCAAATTTTAATTCATGTTAATATGACATCACCGCCAATTTTACCATAGATAACGTTTTTTAATCTGGACCCCTATTCTCGTGGCACTAGAGATTAATAAACTAACATGCGAGATGAAGATGTCAACTCCATATAAAATTGTATTTGTTTCGCCATATCTCCTATGTAATTTCATCTCTAGTGGTTCGAGATTAGGGGCCAGGTTTAAAAAAAAAGCAGTGACATAGTTTTTAGTCTGTGTATCTTTTAGCAAAAATACACCTAATATTTTACGACACAAAATGGTGTGTTCTGATTGGTCGATTTCAATTTTTCATTTTAAGGAGCTATGGCACAAACATTGATTGATTGATTTGCATTGGTTCTTAAAGTTAGACTACAATGTTCTCGACCAATCAGCAAACACGCCCACAAAAACATTCTTGGTCTGTCCTTATAAGTGACGTTTTGTGACCCAAAACAATACCATCTATGGCCATATTTCCGAGCAGTGTTGTGAAAACGATATTTTCTACTACTAAGATAGCTCTGCAAATGCCATGTCCTCCGTCTTTCGGAACTCCAAATCATCAAAATCAAGGAACACCTTCGGCGGCTCTTGCGTCCCCCTCACACCCAGGTCCCAGGTCGTGCCCGTGTGGACCACTTCCTCTGGATCCAGATCCTGGATGTGCTTCTTATGGGTTTTCGGCAGGAAAAGGGACTCTGCGTCAATGGAGCTGGTCCCTACTGGAACGAGAATATTGAGTTGTTGCCTTTCGAAGCCATCATCAGACCAGTATAATGATACCACAATATAACAACACTTGCATATGGATTGCAAAATTTTTAGCTACAAAGTGCAGTTAAAATGCGGTTTTGTGCGGATGCCATAACTTCATCGAAACTGCAAAACGACTGTGCAGCTGGTGTGCAGATCTGACGACTGCATACCGGCCGCTGGCTAGCTGGGTGATAGCAATGCAGTTCTGTCACAGTTTCTTGTTTATATCAATAAAACATCAAAGTTTTTAAATGTAAATATTATTATTACTGACTTACTTAAAAGCAGAACGAAAACTAAACGTCTGCCCTCCATCCTGGCCGTACGCGTTCAACTTCGAGTCAACTTGTGCACGGCGGCCGGGCAGACCGAAGATAATTAGGTAGTTTATAGTCCATAAATCCATTTTACGGCCATATTGATTAGTATACTAATCAGTTCCGTTTTAATTGTTTGTAAACGTGATTAGGAGTCGACCGTCCGCGCGCGGTGCCAAAATGGCGGATGATAGAAGCAGGGCTTGGGAGTGGTTCGAAAAATACTGGTTAGTTATGGTTTTTCGTAAACACTCTGTAGGAAGAGAGGACAATAGAGAGATCTGTCTCCAGGCGGGTTATGCCTGGGGACCAGGCGGGTTATGTCAACCGACTGTAGAAACTTCGTTAGCGCGATGTAGAACACTTTAGTTGCGCTGTCTGACGCAAGTTGTCGCTAGATGTCGCTAGGTCGCCAGAACTCGCTCCGAGTGGAATCGATTCGCGAGCGTTATGATCACTGTGATTATCCTGGTTTTTTTAGGGTTCCGTAGCCAAATTCTTCTCTTCTTCTTCGTCGCTTCCTCATGACTGAGGGTCGTGACCACTTGAGGCCATAATTTTGCGCACCAAAGCTCTCCACTCCACACGGTTTTCCGCTTTCCGGATTGACGCCTGTAGACTTTCCTGACAGGCGTCTTTCACGGCATCGGTCCATCGGGTCGGCGATCTTCCGCGACCCCTTTTTCCTTCCACATGGCCAACCACGATGAGCTTTTCCAAATTATCTGGCTCGCGTCTAGCCACGTGACCGAAGTACTGCAAGATCCGCTGAAGGCAGATGGTCGATAAGCGGCTCTTGATCTTCAAATTAGGAACCCTTATAGTTTCGCCATGTCCGTCCGTCCGTCCGTCAGAGACTCTTAGTCCTAGAAAGCTGTCATTTGACATGAATATACATATTAGTCACGCCAACAAAGTGGTAAAATAAATAATTGAAAAAAAAAAATTTAGTGTGCCTCCCCTACACGTAACGTTGGGATTTATTTTTTCTCGTCTACCCCATAGTGTGGGGTGTCGTTGGATAGGTCTTTCAAAAATATTGTGGGTTTGTGGTAACAGTTTTTCGATTAAGGTATCCGTTTATGAAATATTAAGCTTTAAAGCGCTATTTTTTGTTAGAATCAAGTGTCTCCCCCCCTACAGCCAAAACTACTAATACTAAAAATCTAAAAAAGATCTTAAATGAAAGCACATATAATGAATTTAATAGGAAAACTATTACGACGAAGTAGACTTCATTGGTTCATGAGTTACAAACGGTTTAAATGTTTATAACTACCGAATACTTATTTGCGGTGTTGGTAAACTGACCGCGACCTATGTCGATGTATGGGGATAACAGTTTTCCAACGGCAAAGTTAAGTTTGTCGCGAGGTCTAATTTGTTTGTAGTAACGGCTTCGGAACCCTACACTGAGCATGGTCCGACATGCTCTTGCCCGGTTTTTTTTGTGTCAGGATTGGCTTCTTATCTTCCCAGAACCAACCCGATTTAAAGTAGCTTTTTCAATTCGGAAGATCTGTTTAGGAGTTACGATGCCACAGACAGACACGCTGATACGTCTTATCGGCCTAGTACTGTAGCTAAATTTCATGAAAATCGGTTTGGCCGTTGAGTAGATATCAGCTCTAAAAGGGGTCGCCATTATATCGAGGGTTTTTGAAGGGTGTGTAATGATCGGTATAAAAATAATTAATATAATTTCATTTAATATAATAACATTTGATATAATTTTAAAGGATATAATCACTCATTTTATATAATAAACGATTGGTATATTATCAAAATATCTATTTTTATTTACTATAATTATCATTTGGTATATCGTTTATTTATTATAAACATCATTTGGTATAATCATCATTTTGTATAAAAATCATATTGTATAACTATCAAGTGGAAATTGCGTTTTATTTACCTAACCTAAACTACTTTTCTGGTAGTTGTTAAGTATATTTCTTTGGAATAACTTTTTTTGTCGCATGTTTTTTTGGTACAACGCTGACAGTGAGGCAAAGTCGACGGAGCTCCGCTTTGCGGAGCTCCTATTCCGCGTAGTTATGGCGCTTCGCGCCTTGACACAATTCTAACCTAACCTAACCTATACAGGGTGTTTTTTTGGTCAACAACTTCGACAATAGGGGTTACTATATTTTTTTATACCAACTGTACTTTATATGAAATTAGCTTTATATCATAAGTTGATTATAGTAAATATGCATTATACTTAATGCATGTTATATAAAATATTTTTAGAACAAGTGATCGTTATATAAAATGATAATTATATCATATTTAAATATATTAAATGATGATTTAATTATTATATCAAATGAGCGTTATATCGACTGATATTATAGAAAATATTTTTATATCGATCGTTACGCACCCGTTTTTGAAGAATAACTTCTTATGGGATGGTAAACCGCTTCGTTACGTAACGCGTTACGGCGCCGCATAGAGGTAGGAAATCATACTGCCGCGCTAGCGATATTGGCAGTAAGTATGTATGGTAACCATACACACTGCTTTGGTGTGCGTACACTCAAAAAAATGAGAGCCAACAAAGAGAGATTTTCACTTAGTTGACATAAAATGAATACAATAGTTAAGATATTAGTTATTTAAACCAAAGCTGATAGTAACAAACAGCGATTTCTTTAGTGATTCAATTAACATCTTAGTTGGTGTATCTAACGTCTTAGTTGGTGTAATCTATCGTCTTGTTAGGCTCGTATGGGATCAAGACGCTTATGCACAACAATCACAATCTTGTTACAAGCGACCAATTATTTTTTTGAGTGTAAGTTTGCAGACAGTAAAACAATTTCAATATTAAATAGTACAACTTAGATTAGTTTAAGTTATCACTTCTGTCGGGCGTCCCGAGACGCACACGATTTTCTTTATTTCATGTTTTAAAATGTTTTAAAAAACAAAAAACCGCCTTCAAAAACGCAAAAAAAAATTATTTTATTTTATACTTTTTAGTGATCATAATACGCTGTTACGTAGTCCCACTTCTTAGTTGAAATGAAACTTTAAGTTATTTTAAGCGCGCCGCAAGCAACGCCGCGGGAAAGTCATAGTCATATTTCAATAACCTCCTTTTTTGAAGTCGGTTAACAAGTAAATATTCTTCGTTGTAGTCGCTCAACTATCTTAATCGAGATATCTTATCGCCACCCTTGAAATCGGTACCGTTAAGGAGTTCCGGTGGCCATCTGTGGTCTTCATCATCAGTTCCACTTCACCAAATGATACTTTCTGAATGCAAATGCTGAATTTGTTACTAAAAATACTAAAATCGCTATATGTTTGCCTACAATATTTGAGGAGTTCCCTCAATTCCTCACGGATTCTCTCATCAGATTCAGATTTGGTGACAATGGGACCACCTCGAAAGTATATTCTATCAAACCAAAAAAAAAATTTTTGAAATCGGTCGACGATTGACGGAGTAATCGGTGAACATACATAAAAAAAAAAAAAAAAACATACAGTGGAACGTATAACCTCCTCCTTTTTTGAAGTCGGTTAAAAAAGAAAGCGCCCTCTATTAGCGTCGGGGGTCGAAAATAAATCAATTAGATGTTTTCTGATGGTTACCCACATGGTTTGGTCTGTCCTTGTGGTATTATTTATCTACCCTATTAACTACCATTAAAATAGCGTACATAGTTTGTGATGCTATGGAACCCTCAGTTCGCGGTTTTAACCGCGCTTGAACAGTTTTTTCATTAAATATGGATTTAATTTCACGGGACGCTTGTTTTTGGCGGGAAATCGATTTACAATTAGTTTTTACAACTTATCAAATCGAACCCTTTGCGTACAAAATGGATTTGTCTCGTGAAATATTTCAAAGCAAAGATTTTCCTAGCGTGTAATAAACTGGCTGGTAGAGAATGAATGCCTTTTTAGCGTACAATAAAATAAATATTTAAGGTATATTCCATACAACAATAGTACATTGTTGCAGAGTATAGAAAGTACGAGATTTTTGGACGAGTCATATATGAGGGCCGAAACGTAGTTGAGGCCCTGTGCACGAGTCCATAAATTGCACTTTCTACCGAGGCAGACATAGTGCTTTTCAGACCTACTGAGAGGAAATAAAATAAAAATTAATATTCAAAACTCAAATTTTAATTCATGTTAATGTGAGATCACCGCCAATTTTACCATAGATAACTTTTTTTTAATCTGGACCCCTATTCTCGTGGCACCCGAGATTAATAAACTAACATGCAAGATGAAGATGTCAACCCCATATAAAATTGTATTTGTTTCGCCATAATCTCCCATGTAATTTCATCTCTAGAGGTTCGACATCAGGGGCCAGGTTTAAAAAAAAAGCAGTGACATAGTTTTTAGTCTGTGTATCTTTTAGCAAAAATACACCTAATATTTTACGACACAAAAAGGTGTCTTCTGATAGGTCGATTTCAATTTTTAATTTTAAGGAGCTATGACACAAACATTGATTGATTGATTTTCATTGGTTTTTAAAGTTGGACAACAATGTTCTCGACCAATCAGCAAACACGCCGACAAAAACATTCTTGGTCTGTCCTTATAAGTGACGTTTTGTGACCCCAAACAAGACCATCTTTTTTTTTGTGTTGTTTTTATTGCAATCTATCATCAGTGGATATTCAGCAATTGGTGTAATAGTAAGTTAGGGCTTGTGCAGCGCTCTCCTCACTTGGGAGCCTGACCATTCATATAGTCTCATTCAATGAGGTCTTGTGGGCACTTTCTTTTTAAACTTCTGGTAACTGGCTTTGGCTGCATTAGGTTTGTCGTCAATTTGTTGGGGTGATGTGAGATTCTAACTTTGTATGCTTTGGCTCTCTCTACGATTTCTTCTTGCACAGTATTGATGTCTATGTCATGATGTAGTCTGTCGTTTGAGACGTACCATGGTGCGTTTACAATCATCCTTAAGACTTTCGATTGGAACCTTTGCAGTATATTTAGGTTTGACTTTGCCGCTGTTCCCCACGGTTGAAGCCCGTATGTCCAGGTTGGTTTAATGATGCACTTGTATAGCAGCAATTTACTTTCAAGTGAGAGTTGCGACTTCCTATTAAGTAGCCAGTACATTTTACGTAGCTGCTGACCCATGGCTAGGCGTTTTGAGAATATTTGCTTTGTCCATGTAAGGCGTCTATCTTAGTATATTCCAAGGTATTTAGCGCTTTCGTCCTGGTGCAGGTAGAGGCTGTTAGGGTCACAGGAGCGCATGAACCCTTTCTGGTCCATCTATGGCCATATTTCCGAGCAGTGTTGTGAAAACGTGTATTTTTTGCCGTTTTATGCTCGATAATAATAAAGACAACAGGTAGACGCTTGAAATATTCACATAATATTTAGTTCTGTGTTGTATTCACTTTAAAAATAAATAATTAAAATAAAATAAAATAAATATTTAAGGGGGGCTCCCATGCAACAAACGTCATTTTTTGTAGATAATGGTGGTAGATAATGGATCCCTTATAGTTTCGCCATGTACGTCTGTCTATTTGTCCGCGGTTTAACTAAGAAACTCTTGGTACTGCAAAGCTGAAATTGGCATAGTCATGCATTTAAATTACGCCGACAAAGCGAACTGAGGTATCATTGGATAGCTCTTATAAAATCATTACGAACATGTTATGAACATGGTCTATATCGACCCCCAGGGGTCGACGACGACCCGCAAGGGGTCCATGTGAGCGGAAAAAATAAATGGGGGTCCACGATAGTGGATCCCATTGAAGCAGGTCGCGACTTTAATTTAATAAAATAAATAGAAAAATCCATATTCAAACCCAGATAGTACCTAGGTAGTTAGTAGGTCTCACATAACACTTTCTTAGAAATATATAAGTAAACAAATATTATCTAATATCTATATAAATTATGTTTCAATTTTCTCTGTGTCTAGTTTTTTTACTTTTTAAAAAATATTTTGCAGCGCTAAATTATAATTTTTAGCCGGCTAGACCTCCAATGTTATCCGTACAAAAAATCCCGAAGATTTTTGCTTAGTTTTTATGTGATAACGTAAATATTAGGTAAGCAGGGGGTCCGCCCAAAACCGAAACAATTGCCAAGTGGTATAATAGACAAAAAAAATTGGGGACCTCTGATTTAGAGGACCGTTTAGGAAATATTAAAATTGAAACGTGTAATCAAAAGTTCCATATTTCAGAAGTATTTACAAAAGTTTGAGAAGTTCTAGGAACTTAAATTTCTACATGTAGGTGGCGTCATATACTCGTAGGTCGAATAATTTTCATAGTTTACCAGCTGTTGTATAATAGTAGTTTTCACTTCTCATGCTCTAAAAGTCCGTCTTTATGTCGTGCGTAGGCGACATAAAGTCTCTTTTTATGCTCTAGTGCATAAAGTAAAATCTTCGTCGAAGGCCAAGGCAATCGGTCCAACAGCCACACAAATAACTTTAACTTCATAGAATAACCTCTTTATTTTATTTCGTTTCGTTAGTATTCTAAGACCAAGGCAAGGATACCAACAGCCAAAGTACACAATATAACTTCATGAAATAAACTTATAATTTTTATTTTGTCGCATTTATTATTATTATTATTATTATATTTGAGTAAATCAATATATTTAAAGCATGAAAATAAGTTATCATAGATATAAAAAACCAAATGTTTTTATAACTGAGCAGTATGTAACGACCTAAGTCAGATGTCACGTACCTACCTATAGAAAAAAAAGGTAATTGGCGGGAACCATACTTATTTTGTCATTGACAATAATTTACATTTTGCTGTTTCATTTCCTCGAAAGCGAAGTGAAAATTAGAGTGTACAACTCGTCCATAAAACCCATTTAACACTCGACTTTATATCCATCCAAGCGAGCTTGCGAGCGTCTCCCGTAAAATGGTGCGCTTTATGCCCTTGTTGTACAATATACTATTATGTGGCTGGTGCATAATAAGATCACACGAGTGTTTTAATGCCTAATTATGTATAGCCGCATACATAACTTTATCTACATGCATATCATAAGTTTTCTATAATATGTTCAATTATGGCCTGTATTTTTATTAAGTTAGTGTTACTGTTAACTTGTGTGTAGTACCAAAGCTTTAAAAAAAAAACTTTATTTATAATGTACAGATATGGCTTGCATTTTCAAGTTAGTGGTACAGTATTACCGATACTTTAATGTTTAGGTACCGACACTTTAATGTAAACATTACGATGCACTATACTTTAATGTAAACATTAAGATGCAACCACAGGTACAGGTTTCTTAATATAGGCGATTTGCTTATCGCTTCTGAACGTATTGTAGGGACATGGTTGCTCACAATGGCACAATGGGCCTCATAAGAAGGTTCAAGGTCACTCAAAGGGCGATGGAAAGAGCTATGCTGGGTGTCTCCTTGCGAGATCGAATCAGGAATGAGGAGATTCGCAGGAGAACTAAAGTAACCGATATAGCTCACCGGATTGCAAACCTTAAGTGGCAATGGGCGGGGACATTGCTCGTAGAACTGATGGCCGTTGGAGCGGAAAGGTTATAGAGTGGCGACCGCGAACCGGGAGACGAAGTGTTGGCAGACCTTCCACAAGGTGGACTGACGATCTGATAAAGGTCGCGGGAAACCGCTGGATGACAGCAACAGAGGACCGATCGTTGTGGAAAACCTTGGGGAAGGCCTTTGTCCAGCAGTGGACGTCTTGCGGCTGATAATGATATGATATGGATGTATATAAAAATATTAATTAAATCTGTTTAATTATTTTTTCCTAGGACTTCGGTAAAAAAGCTTAATTTTTCATTACACGCCGGAAGTTTGTTACAGCCATCCTGCATCCATCATGACCATTCATGATTTCGAGTAATCCCTTCTTGAGTCTTGTGATCTGGTCTCAATCTATCTATGTATATAAATAGGTCAGTCGAACTGAAGTCTGCTTTTGGTTAAAATATTGTTGGACGCCGACTTCAGTTGGACTGACCTATTTACCTACCATTTTAAACAAGATATTTTTTGCTTTTTGAAGGCGGTTTTTTGTTTTTTTAAACATTTATTTTATTTTATACTTTTTAGTGATCCTATTTATGCTGTTACGTAGCTCCACTTCTAAATATTAATAAGAAACTATAGAACATTTCAAGCTCGCCGCAGACAACGCCGCGGGAATGTCATAGTCATATTTAAACCTAAATGTGCTTCGTCATACTCGCTCAACTTCCTTTATCGAAATATCTTATCGCCACCCTTGAAATACGTACCGTTAAGGAGTTCCGGTGGCCATCTGTGGTCTTCATCATCAGTTCCACTTCACCATATAGTACTTTTCAAAAGCAAATGCATAAGTTACAGTGAAAAATACCGAAATCGCTATAGGTGTGCCTATAATATTTGAGGAGTTCTCTTGATTTCTCCATGATCCCATCATCAGATCCTGACGTGGTGACAATGGGACCAACTAGACTCAACGCTCAGCTTAAACCATTAATTGATTGATTTGATTTGAATTTGATTTGTACCCTTGGACCTAAAAAACTGTTTTTAGGGTTCCGTAGTCAAATTAGGTCCGTCCGTCCGTCCGTCCGCAGCCTGGCTCAGAGACTCTTAGTACTAGAAAGCTGTAATTTGGCATGAATGTACATATTAGTCACGCCAACAAAGTGGTAAAATAAAATCATGTTTTTTTTGTGTGTTCACGTAACTTGGGGTTTTTTTTTCTCGTCTACCCCATAGTGTGGGGTGTCGTTGGATAGGTTTTTCAAAAATATTACGGGTTTGTATAAACAATTTTTCGATTAAGGGATCCGTTTATGAAATATTAAGCTTTAAAGCGCTAATTTTTGTTAAAGACCCCCCCCCCTACAGCCAAAACTACAAATACGAAAAATCTGAAAAATATGTTAAATGAAAGCACATATAATGAATTTAATAGGAAAACTATCACGACTAAGTAGACTTCATTGATTTTTGAGTTACAAACGGTTTAACCCCCTTACTAATAAACGTTGAGTAACGGTGGTATAGCTATACAATGTTTTGTCCTTATCTGTCATTGTGACATTTGAATTTGACAGATAAGGACAAAACATTGTATAGCTATACCACCGTTACTCAACGTTTATTAGTAAGGGGGTAGATGTTTATACCTACCGAAAACTTATTTGCGGTGTTGGTAAACTGACCGCGATCTATGTCGATGTATGGGGATAATAGTTTTCCAACGGCAAAGTTAAGTTTGTCGCGAGCTCTAATTTGTTTGTAGTAACGGCTTCGGAACCCTACACTGAGCATGGTCCGACATGCTCTTGCCCGGTTCTTCCAAATAACGTGTTTCTAACTTCAAGAATTTCAGCTTTGTGTCCTGCATCTGTATCAGTTAATCTTTCTTAGTCTAGCTTATAATTTATTACCCAACTGCCGAAAGAGAAGGGTTAAATGTATTTTCTCAAAAATGTCCGGAAATGTTGACATTACTATCTACATATTGAGACGCGAAGGACATAGTTTACTGACAGACCTCAAATTAAAAAAAAAAACATTGCGTGCTCGCTACACAAGCCCGCAATGTTGCATACAAATTCCAATACTATCTAGCTTGTAACTTTTTAAAAAGTGAAAAAGCTCATAATAAAATGAGGGCACAAGTCTTATACATCCAAATTTTATTCGAAACATAACTTTTTTATCTGTATCTGGAATAGCTTATGTTTTTTTTAAAAACAAAGCTTGCGATTCTCCTTGTCATAAACAAAAAGGCGGTAAAGAGTGATAGTTTTTTCACATGAAGTTTGTTTGTATGCAATTAGAAAAATGAGTTCAAGCGATGAAGATTTTACTACAACACAAAAAAAATCTTGCGATTTTTGAGAAAAGCACTATATTTGCCTCGGCAGGAACAGCAATTGCGGGCTTCGTATTTTTAAACGGACTCGCAAGCTCGCCCGTTTAAAACAATACTCGCCCTCGATTGCGTACTTCCATGCCTAGGCAATAATGTACTATTATCAGCTTAAAATGTATGTATGTATAAGTTTATTCCTTTTTGGCGCTCTAGAAACTAAACGCGTGGGCCATTTTTGATGATTCTTAAGTCATTCGGTTTGTCTTAATCTTGTAAATTTTACTATTGATATGACAGCTACCAAAATTCCATATAGTTGCAACCAGACGCCAGTTGCTATGACATGTGAGGTTATGTGGGGTTATCACGTTGAATAATCATTTAGGATTTACAACGATTTTAACTTGGTTAGCAACAGTTGGGTTTTATAATGCTTGCTTTTTCCAGAATCACCTCCAGCCATCATGTTCATTTCCGGCAAAAACAACGAGAACATGGAAAGACCGAAGAAAGAAGAAACATACCGCAGAAGTGGTAATCAGGCCCCGCAGAAGGAGGCTCCAGCTCGCCTGGACTGCAAACACCTGGACTGCAATAATACCCAGAATTCCGTCTGTGGGGTCAAGCTGGAGCAGAGGAAACCGAAATACAGACTGTTTTTGAACGAGTGCTACTTTAGGAAAGTCAATTGTGCTTTCAGCTACGAGTATAGCCGTAAGCATAGTCACAGCTTCCTGTCCTTGTCGCACATTAAGAAGTACATACACATAATCACGCCTCTTTCTCGTAGGGATAGGCAGAGACCACTTCCTTCCACTCGCTATGATCCAGACAAACTACCCTCACCTCCTCCGCCCTCGTAAGTCTCTTCATACTATATTCTAAGCTGTATATTCTAGAAAGCTGTTATTTGGCATGAATATACATATTGGTCACGCCAACAAAGTGGTAAAATAAAATCTTGAAATATATTTTTACGGTACCTCCCCTGCACGTGACGTGTGGATGGACATGGTGTGGGTTTCGTTGGGTAGGTCTTTCAAAATATTGCGGGTTTGTGACAATCAAGGGTTTGTGAAATATTAAGATTTAAAGTGCTATTTTTTGTTAGAGTAGTAGTGAAATCGAGCAAAAGACCGGTTTCCCCATAAAACCTTACCATTCTTGTATTTTTTGGTATAACGGCAATAAATACGCACGCTGTGAAAAGTTCAACTGTCTACCTATTACGGTTCAAGAGATACAGCCTGGTGACAGACAGACAGACAGACAGACAGATGGACAGATGGACAGTGGAAGCTTAGGAATAGGGATCCCGTCATCACCCTCTGTTGAGGAACCCTACAAAATAATAAAATTCATCATTTTCAGGATACGGCCTCGCCCCCCTCCACAAATGCGACACAGTAGGCAGCCATTTCAGCGGTAAAATTGATATGTATGACCCGATATACGAGCCAAGATACATCCTCCATACCCCGAGGAGGATGGAGTACGAGGAGGATCTGGGAGAAAGGAGGAGCTTCTCCTCCAGAAGGTTGGTTAATTCTGGACGCAGGATCATCGGTGTTTTGTGATTGAAGACAGCTTGGTTGTTAGCTTTGCTTTCTGTTAGGAGGAGAATAATAGGAAGAGCTTTTTATCTACCAAAAAGAGGGGGGTAATGTGAAGGTAAACGAGCAAGCAACTTGATGATAAGCGGGATCTCAGACACGTAGACATTTGCATTGGCAATACGGGTATTGCCAATGCGGGACATGTTTTTGACTATAAATGAGTTGCCAGCTCTGAGGACCAAGATGGAATGCCTTTATGCTTGTTATTTTCCACGGTCGTTTTATTCTTACACCAGAACTCAAGAATGCAAATAAATACTGCTGTTTGGCAGTAGGTTAGGCGATGAGGTGGTTCCTATCCATGTATTTGCCATTGAGACGTTCTAACTCAATAGTTTGACGGGTATTAAAAAGCAAGGTTTCACTGGACTGTTGGTAAAGAAAATACTGAGAACATTCTCGGTAACATTTGGTCGAAATAAAAATGTTTCGATCTGTACAAAGATGAAGAATGTTCAAGTAATCTCATTAAAAACTTTCACATTAGAATTCTCACTTCGATACAATGCTAGTCCTGAGGAAACAGCGATAAACTTCTGCAAAGACGAAGTCACAGGTTAAATCTGATTCCCCAGAGCCCTGACGACCGGCACGGACGGCGAGATGTGCGCACACACATGCCCCACGCACTGCCGCGACGACTACTCCCCCGAGTGCGCCACCAGCGGCCTCACGCTGCGAGTCTTCATGAACCACTGCCAGCTGGACCGCCACTCGTGCGCCACCGGGGAGAGTACGTCTATCATCATTGTCGTCATCTCTGTAGATGGTGACATCGACTACTCCCGGAGTGCGCCACCAGCGGCCTCACGCTGCGAGTCTTCATGAACCACTGCCAGCTGGACCGCCACTCATGCGCCACCGGGGAGAGTACGTCTATCATCATTGTCGTCATCTCTGTAGATGGTGTCATCAATTATTCCTTAGTGCGTCACCAGCGGCCACACGCTGCGAGTCTTCATGAACCACTGCCAGCTGGACCGCCACTCGTGCGCCACCGGGGAGGGTACGTCTATCATCATTTTCGTTATCTCTGTAGATGGTGTCATCGACTACTCCCGGAGTGTGTCACCAGCGGCCTCACGCTGCGCGTCTTCATGAACCACTGCCAGCTGGCCACCACTCGTGCGCCACCGGGGGGGGGGTACGTCTACCATCATTTTCCTCATCTCTGTAGATGGTGTCATCGACTACTCCCCAAGTGCGTCACCAGCGGCCTCACGCTGCGAGTCTTCATGAACCACTGCCAGCTGGACCGCCACTCATGCGCCACCGGGGAGAGTACGTCTATCATCATTGTCGTCATCTCTGTAGATGGTGTCATCAATTATTCCTTAGTGCGTCACCAGCGGCCACACGCTGCGAGTCTTCATGAACCACTGCCAGCTGGACCGCCACTCGTGCGCCACCGGGGGGGGTACGTCTACCATCATTGTCCTCATCTCTGTAGATGGTGTCATCGACTACTCCCCAAGTGCGTCACCAGCGGCCTCACGCTGCGAGTCTTCATGAACCACTGCCAGCTGGACCGCCACTCATGCGCCACCGGGGAGAGTACGTCTATCATCATTGTCGTCATCTCTGTAGATGGTGTCATCGACTAATCCCGAGTACGTCACCAGCGGCCACACGCTGCGAGTCTTCATGAACCATTGCCAGCTGGACCGCCACTCGTGCGCCACCGGGGAGGGTACGTCCACAATTTGTCCTCATCTCTGTAGATGGTGTCATCGACTACTCCCGAGTGCGTCACCAGCGGCCACACGCTGCGAGTCTTCATGAACCACTGCCAGCTGGATCTCCGGCCGTCCACCATCTCTTACATCATTATAGTCCTAAGTAACTTCGTCATCGTATAGTAGAGGTTTTGCATCATTATTATCAGTTTCATTGCCCAATTCTTCAATATTCTATTAGTTATTGAATTGAATATTGAAGAAAGATTTTCTGACAAAAAACTCATTTTGACCAGCTTTGCTTTTTTGAACTGAGTATGACCAAAAAAGTATCTTGTCAGGTTGATCGCCATTCCTGTATCACTGGTGTTGGTTGCATCTTTAGTATCACTATAGTCTTTTGTAATTTTTTCATCATTATGGATGTTACAAGAAGCACATAGGGTGACGGCATCAATGATAGACACTTTTTAACCGACTTCAAAAAACGGAGATTTGTTAAATTTTTTTATGTTTGTTACCTCAGTACTTTCGACTGGGTGAACCGATTTTGATGATTCTTTTTTTATTTAAAAGCTGGTGCTTTCCGATTGGTCCCATTTTTTTCAAAATGAAGATCTGATGGTGGAATCCATGAGGAATCGACGGAACTCTTCAAATTTTATAGGCACACCTATAGCGATTTTGGTATTTTTCATTGTAACTCGTGTATTTGGTCTTGGAAAGCACTATTTGGCGAAGTGGAACTGATGATGAAAACCACAGATGGCCACGGGAACTCCTAAACGGTATATATTTCGAGGGTGGCGACAAGATATTTCGGTTAAGAAAGTTGAGCGACTATGACGAAGCATATTTAGGTTTAAATATATGACTATGACTTTCCCTCGGCGTTGCTTGCGGCGAGATTGAAATGATGTATTGTTTCTTGAGAAGTGGGAGAATAACAGCATAAATATGATCACTAAAAAGTATAAAATAAAAAAAAAGTTTAAAAAAAACAAAAACCCGCCTTCAAAAAGCAAAAAATGACTTCTTTAAAATGGTAGGTAAATAGGTCAGTCCAACTGAATTCGGCGTCCAACAATATTTTAACCAAAAGCAGACTTCATTTGGACTGACCTATTTACTTACCATTTTAAAGAAGTTATTTTTTGCTTTTTGAAGGCGGTTTTTTGTTTTTTTAAACATTTATTTTATTGTTTTTTTAAACTTTTAGCTGACAGGCACCAGTAATGGACTCTTCACTCTTAATTCAAATTTCATACGGTCCTAAATTTATTGTTGTAAAACAAATGAATAACCCTTAATTTCTCTAAAATAAGAATAAAGTGTCCATTATTGGTCTGTATCGACTACTGGGTTCCGTCACTCTACTAAAAAAATTAGAAAATGCAAACATATAGACTGATCTTGTGTATTTTTTGCAGTGTGGCAAAAACGCCCCCTCGCGGACTGCGTGGGACCTAAGAAGGCGGAAGTGCAGAACAACAGAGCCTTCATCGGCTGGATGCAGCGCGTCGGCATCGTCGACACCAAGGGCCGCATGGTGCTGGCGTGAGCGGTTAATGCAATACGACGTTTCGACTAATATACGCACGATTAATTCAATAGTGACACAAAATTACGAAAAAACTATACAAATAGTGACATTATTGCGGTTACAGAGAGTCTAATTTTGATGAATTAATTTTTCGCATAGTGCCACTGTTGGATTTATTAATGCATTAAATACAATGTGGCTTAAAGATAAATTGAGATACTTATTCATATACACTGTTTTCTTTTGTTTCCCGATTACGGTTTTAAGGTTCCTAACCCTATAACTAAAGCTAGCTGTATATCCTTCTCTGTCTGTAAAGCTGCTTTTCCACCGGCGAGGTGAGATCGAAATTTGTATTGAACAAGACTAATAAAAAAGCAAGCTTTAAAAACCCGACTGTTGCTAACCAACTTTAAATCGTTATAAATCCTAAATGATCAATTTTTTTTTTTCTTTTTTAATAAACCTAAAGGTATTTTTTAAATAACTGTTCAGTAATACCGAGCCGCCTCGTCTATGTTCGCCTCGCCGGTGGAAAAGCACCTTTATCTACATCCATATCATAACTTCTCTACAATATGTTCCGTAACGATTAGCAAATGGCTTATATTGAGAAACCTGTATGTGGATGTGGTCGCATCTTAATAATCACATTAAAGCATCGGCGACCGATACTTTAATGTGAACATTAAGATACAGTTACATTAGGATACAGGGCAACTACAGATACAGGTTTCTCACATATTGTAGAAAACGCTATGATATGCATGTAGATAAAGTTATGTATGCGACTGTATACCTAGTAATTTGGCATTAATACACGAGTGTGGTTTTATGAAACGAGCCGAAAGGCGAGTTTCATAATGAGATCACACCAGTCACATAATCTACTATTTTGTTTGGTACCACGGAACTCCGTCATCAAACCGATTTGCATTTTTCTTATTTATTTGAAATAGGCACAGCCAAAATTCCAACGCTGCTAACGGTTCTGTTTTCTATGGAATCGAAATTGTTGAGTTGACGGTCAACGCGATTTCGTCAATCTTATAAATTTTTGATGTTCGAATATTGGTATCCCGCCATTTTCCATATATGGTGTATAATCTGGAATACGTACTATTATTACAATAAACTACCTATTCTAGCTCAAGGAAGGTCTCCTTTGGGTACAACGACGACGAGCGAGGCGAGGAGGAGTGTTAGAAACCGTTTTTTTTTAATTCTATACTTACAACACAACCAAAACAATAGGCTAGTGTCCTAAAAAAATCTAATAAGTCCGTCATTTACATTATCAAAAAATAGTGAACACATATTTTTTTCTTTTGTCAATGAGACCATAAATGACGAAGATAAAGTGCGTTGAAGTCTCGCGTGACGTCACGCCGTGGCACACTTTATACCACGTTATGACGTCACGAGACCCCACCCCCGAACTTTGATGCGCGTTATATATTTGTTAATTTTGATTGATTTGATAAAGCAAAAAGTACGTGTTCAATATTTTTTATAATCTTCATCATGTCAGCCGAAAGACGTCCACTACTGGACATAGGGCTCCCCCAAGGCTCCACTGAGACCGGTCTTGTGCTTTTCGCATCCACCGCGTTCCCGCGATATTTACAAGGTCGTCACTCCATCTTGTTGGAGGCCTAGCTACAGCTCGTGTCCCGGTCCGCGGACGCCACTCAAGAACCTTCTGACCCCATCGGCCGTCAGTCCTGCGAGCAATGTGCCCCGCCCACTGCCACTTAAGTTTGGCTATTCTTCGGGCTATGTCGGTAACCTTAGTTCTACTGCGGATATCATCATTTCTGCTTCTATCACGCAGAGAAACCCCGAGCATTTGATAATCTTACTGTGACTAATTAGAATTTTTTTTTTTTACCCAGTACACAACCCTACTCTGAGTGTTTTATGGAAACAAAAAATTTATTATGGTGTTTGAATTTTCAGGCATGCAATTTTAGTACACTTGATAATAGGGAAAATGAAATGTTTGACCAACATAATTATCGTTATGGCACATAAAATTAAAGCACATAAATCGTTATGGAATATAAAATTATGGCAAATGACATTCGGGCAAATGAGATTATTGCATATGAAATTCGGGGAAGAGAACCTCGAAAAACAAAAAACGGCCTTCAAAAACGCAAAAAATAACTTCTTTAAAATTGTAGGCACCTAATAGGTTAGTCCAACTGATGTCGGCTTTTTGTTGAAAATGTTGTGGTCGCCGACTTCAGTTGGACTAACCTATTAGGTGCCTACAATTTTAAAGAAGTAATTTTTTGCGTTTTTGAAAGCGGTTTTTTGTTTTTTAAAACATTTATTTTATTTTATACTTTTTAGTGATCATAATACGCTGCTACGTAGTCCCACTTCTTAGTTGAAATGAAACTTTAACTTATATCAAGTGCGCCGCAAGCAACGCCGCGGGAAAGTCATAGTCATATTTCAATAACCTCCTTTTTGAAGTCGGTTAACAAGTAAATATTCTTCGTTGTAGTCGCTCAACTATCTTAATCGAGATATCTTATCGCCACCCTTGAAATCGGTACCGTTAAGGAGTTCCGGTGGCCATCTGTGGTCTTCATCATCAGTTCCACTTCACCAAAAGATACTTTCTGAATGCAAATGCTGGACTTGTTACTAAAAATACTAAAATCGCTATATGTTTGCCTACAATATTTGAGGAGTTCCCTCAATTCCTTACGGATCCTCTCATCAGATTCAGATTTGGTGACAATGGGACTACCTCGAAAGTATACTATATGAAACAAAAAAAAAAAAATGAAATCTGTCGACAATTGACGGAGTAATCGGTGAACATACATAAAAAAAAAAACATACAGTGGCACGTATAACCTCCTCCTTTTTTGAAGTCGGTTAAAAATTACTTACTTCAGGGCATAAGTAAAGATAGATATAGATATAGAAGTATAGATAAGAGCGGCTAACTCTATAGCCTTTAATATCTAACAGCCTGATAGCTAGATTCAAAAGATTCAAAGATTCAAAGATTTATTTGCTCAGAATACAGTTGTGTAGATGTTACATTCATTTTTAAATTATATCCAGTGTATTCAGCCTGCATGCAGGCGTGCAAAACATTTGTCGGAGCGATACAATTAAAATAATATTAAATTAAAGACAAAAGACAATCATTAGAAAATAAAATAAAATAAAAAGAGTAGAATAACAATACACAATCAATAAAACAATAAACATTCAATTAAATTAAAAATGTCAATTACGATTTAAATATTTCTGAATGGTATAAAAGCAACGGTCTAAGAGCCAGGTAGTCAATTTATATTTAAAACTATTTCCCTCGAGTAACTTTATGTCCTCAGGTAGATTATTGTATAAGTCTATGCACATGTTACAAACATTTTTCCTGTAGATCATTTTATGAGCCCGTGGCTTATAAAGTGAATTCATAATTTTAATTCTGGTTTCTCTGTGCATTACTTCACCTCGTTTTTTGAATAAATATCTATGGGCACTTACAAACAGACATATTTCCCGTATATATAAGCAAGGTAACGGAAGAATGTGCAGTTTTTTAAATAAAGGGATGCAAGAGTCATCATTCCAAGCATTACAAATAACCCTAATACATTTTTTTTGGACTTTAAAAACTCTTTCTATATCGACGGAACCACCCCACAGAATCAGGCCGTAACGAAGAACTGAGGACACATAGCCATGATAAGCTGTTAATGCGGCTTCCACTGAGACAGTGTCTCTCAGTCTTCGGAGAGCAAAAACAAACCGATTTAGTCTGTTACATACCTGCTCGATGTGATCTTTCCAATTTAGATGTTTGTCTAAGTTGAAACCAAGAAACCCGATAGAGGCAACTTCTTCTATGTTTTCGTTTCTGTATTGAACTGTAATTGGTAAATTATTAGAATTATAAGAATTTAATTGCATTAATTTAGTTTTATTAATATTAATTTTTAAATCGTTCATGTCCATCCAATTTACAATATCATTTAAAGAATTATTTATGTCTTGATTAAAAGTTAACCTATTACTACATTTGACCATGATGGTCGTGTCATCTGCAAACATAATGACTTTATGACGGGTTGCGTTCGGCAAGTCATTGATGTAGATAACAAAAAGTAGGGGGCCTAATATACTTCCCTGGGGGACTCCAGTATTATTTACTTTATACTATCGACCAGTTAATGCACTTGGCGGCGTGACAGGGCTAATACCTAGACAGGCTGGAGCTAAAAGGCTGTCGTTTTGAAGTAACGACACCGGTTTAAAGTGGTTGGGGCTGCATTCCAATTTAAGCAGAATTTGAAGACGGTTCATTGTTTTCAACCCTACGGACATAACTGTCCTACTAATATTCTAAGAGCGCACGACTAGCTAGTTCGATAAGTAGCCTAAGCAACGAAGACCAAAAACTGCCCTGAGGGGAAAAAACTCGTGTATAAGCGAATTTTGGCATAGTTGCAGGGAATGGTGTTTTAAACCACATACTGAAAGTACTGATGGGTTGGGCTGGAGCTAACGGGTGGAAGGGGGTGTAAAGGTCCCTTTTTTTAGCTTTTCGTAAATAACTCGTAAACAGTGGCCCATAGCAAAAATGTTCCGGTACATCATTAATTTACATAAAATTTTCTACAAAAAAGTTTCAATACTCTTTTTTGCTGTGATCAATATTTAATGAGATGTGGAGGGAAAAATGATTCCCGAAAGGCCATAGTCGGGTTTGCATAGTAAGTCGGCCCTTACATCAAATGGGCTCGGGTTATTTTTGTGAGTACCTCTTATAGTGAAGAATATTTATGCTGAGTATCAACATCTTAATTGTGACAGTTCTCGACTTATGATTACTTTTGATGTACCTACTGTTTTTCGGGATGTATTCAACCGATTTGCTTTAAATTTTGAAATAATGTTTTTTTCATAGATTTGCATCGCCTCCCAAAAAACAAATACTAGGTATCATATAAAAAATAAAAAATATACATTATTTTTATATGGTTGTGACACCTCTACATTTTTTTTTCAGAATAGCTAGGTCAACCGATAATACCCTGTAAATTTTAATTCCTTAGAGAGTGTCGAAATATACGTTTTTTGCGGCATAAACGGCCATATCTTTTTAGGGTTCCGTAGTCAAACTAGGAAACCTTATAGTTTCGCCATGTCCGTCCGTCCGTCTGTCCGCAGCCTAGCTCAGAAACTCTTAGTACTAGAAAGCTGTAATTTGGCATGAATATACATATTAGTCACAGCAACAAAGTGGTAAAATAGAATCCTGAAAAAAAAATTTTTTTACTGTTCCTCCCCTACACATAACGTGGGAATGTATTTTTTTTTTCTCGTCTTCCCCATAGTGTGGGGTGTCAGTGGACAGGTCT
Source organism: Acleris literana (assembly GCA_946894065.1). NCBI lineage: Eukaryota > Metazoa > Arthropoda > Insecta > Lepidoptera > Tortricidae > Acleris > Acleris literana. The sequence continues at coordinate 12,511,911 of OX335695.1, read as the reverse complement.
TTCAATTTTTCGATTAAGGTATCCGTTTATGAAATATTAAGCTTTAAAGCGAAAAAATTTGTTATAGTCAAGTGCCCCCCCCTACAGCTAAAACTACAAATAGGTACTAAAAATCTGAAAAATATCTTATATGAAAGCCCATATAATGAATTTAATATTTAATAGGAAAACTATGACGACTAAGTAGACTTCATTGGTGCTTGAGTTACAAACAGTTAAAATGTTTATACCTACCGAAAACTTATTTGCGGTGTTGGTAAACCGACCGCGACCTATGTCGATGTATGGCGATAACAGTTTTCCAACGGCAAAGTTAATTTTGTCGCGAGGTCTAATTTGTTTGTAGTAACGGCTTCGGAACCCTACACTGAGCATGGTCCGACATGCTCTTGCCCGGTTTTTTTATGTTAACTTAGAAGACTAATTTTTTCACGGCTTCAAGGTACTGTAGACTTGAGTAGGTATATGGTTTGAATTTCAACTCGATACCTCCACGCGTTCCCGAGATAAAGGGTCTTGACAGACAGACAGATAGATGGACAGACAGACGGACAACAAAGTGATCCTATGAGGGTTCAGTTTTTTCCTACGGAACCCTAAAAATTAATGAATTCTAGATGCATATCTAGAATTCAAAAATTGTAAATATAAATAATTCTTACAATGTATGGTTCCTGTTCCAATGTATATTAACAAAGCACCAGGAGCTTTTACCCTTTATTTATTTAAGCTCTTTGTAATTAAGCTTCCGCCTAAAGCTCAGCTGGAGTCATCTCCGCGATTTAAAGGCTTTTCTTAAATTATTATGATCTTGACGAACATATTAAAGGTACCTTAAGTCGGCGATACCTAATGCTTAATATTCACTTGTAAGAAAATACTCGTAAATCTAATAAAAAGCAAGCTTTAAAACCCCGGTTCCGTACCCAAAGGGTAAAAACAGGACCCTATTACTAAGACTCCACTGTCCGTCCGTCTGTCTGTCTGTCACCAGGCTGTATCTCATGAACCGTGATAGCTAGACAGTTGAAATTTTCACAGATGATGTATTTCTGTTGGCGCTATAACAACAAATAGTAAAAATAGAATAAAGTTAATATTTAAGGGGGCTCCCATACAGCAAACGTGATTTTTTTGCCGTTTATTGCTCGATATTGATAAAGACAACAGGTAGACGCTTGGAATATTCACAGAATATTTAGTTGTATATTCATAGAATTTAATAATTAATTAAAAATTAAATGAATATAAGGGAGGCTCCCATAAGAGAAACGTGTTTTTTTATAGATAATGGTACGGAACCCTTCGTGCGCGAGTCCGACTCGTACTTGGGCAGTTTTTTTATATTGTCGTCTATATAATAATACTAGCGACCCGCCCTCGCTTCGCTTCAGTTTATATGACTTTTCTCTAACGCCCATACACAAACCAGAAAAAAATTATCTAACTGATGACGAAAACCGCATCAAAATCAGTTGCGTTGCTTAGGAGGAGTTAGCGGATATACCTACCGACAGAAACACAGAACAGACATACACGAAAAGCGACTTTGTTTATACTATTTAAAGATAAAGGAGAAGAACATTGGATTTTCTTGCTATATACGTACATACAATGATATTTTATATTAATATACGTCATGCGCGCAAAAGCGTTCCTCGAAAAGGAAGGTAATTGCCTTACTATCGTTCAGTCGCGCCGTGGCCGCTGACACGCACACGTCAAAAACAGTAAAGTTTTATTACCGAAATGCAACAAACATAAGTCGTAAAAAATGCCGTCTTGTGTTTTTATAGGCTGCCGAAATTATACTGTAACTATAAAAGGAAGAAAGGATGTCTCATTTCATTCGTAACTACCGTAAAAAAAATTTTTTTTTTTTTACATCGCCATATTTTGTGGCGGCCATCACGCGGCCATGAGCGGGCACGCCACGTCATTCGGATACACAATTTTAAACAACTATTTATCTCTTTCTAACAATAGCGTTCGCTACGGATTGCCGTCTTTGTCTGTAGAAATCTGGCAACGTAGCCACTGTCAGTAATTAGCGACGGATTTTATGTGCGTTTAGTATGAGCATAACGTATCTAAATATAAAATATCACTGCGTACATACATAAACTCACGCCTTCATTCCCAGAGTGAGGTAGGCAGAGCTATAGAATTACCAACAACTCTAAAAACTTGCTATATGCTTAAAAAATCGCGTCTTACTCGTACGCGTCCGACCACCCTGTATAACCTAGCTTGTATAAAGCGTGTTCAAGAAACAAAAGACAGACTACAAAAGGTAAAAGTTTCCGCAAAAAAAGGGGATAGAATTTTAATTGCAATGAATATTCACAAATTACTTTTTATTGGCGGCTATTCAGAAGTCTTGCGGCTTTTCAACACAGTTTATTTAATTTTACCTTTGTTTAATTGGAATCATTTATGGTTCTATTTTAAAACCACAGAATTGCGCATAACCTTCGATGATGCACAGAATACTGGATAGCTAGATGAGTTACAGTCTGTGCCAATTATATTTGACAAAGTATCGTTCGCGTAGCCGTGGGTGACGGTCGCGTCTAATTATCTACTAGTTCATGTTTGTGAGAACTGCATAACCATAGGGATTGACCTCTACCTTATGGTAATTAACCAGTGATATCGGTGTCTCGCACGACTGGTTTTTTCGTGAGCCCAGTAAGCGCAGGAGGCATATCGAACCCTCCTTGTCGCACGCGCAGGCGAAGGACGTCTGGTGCTCCCCTAGCGGGTTGTGTGAGCGCGATAGCAACTGCCTGCTACGATTGCCGCTACGATTGCTACGACGTAGCAGTGTGCATTGTAGTGTATCAATTTTATTTAATACTGCATTCCTAAAATTTGTGTTGACAGAAAGGGAAATAATAGAAACAATGGTTAATTGCACGGCTTGCAAGAATGGTGTGTTGGTAACTCATAAGCGTATTAAATGCACTAGTGCTAATTGTTCTCACTGCTATCACCAGGAATGTGTTAAGTACACAAGTGATACTCCGACGGCTCGTGCAAAATGGATCTGTCCTGAATGTGCTGCATCCCGTCCAAATTCGAATACTCCGGTGCATGAGAAAAAATCGTGTGACAACAAACTAGCGGAACCTAAGAGACCTCTATCTTCCCCGCCGCAGCTGGATACTCTCTCGGGGGTGTGTTCGCTTGATGATGTCAGAGATCTTCTTAGGACAGAAATTGGCCACATGAGAACTAACTTGGAGTCGGCACTTCAGAAATTCATCCGTGAGGAGTTGAACCCACTGAGAACTGAATTACAAGAGCTAAAAGAAACAATTGGGTTTTTTGACTCTAAATATGATGAGTTTGCAAAGAGGATGGAGCAAGTTGAGAGTAAGGTTGGAGCATTGGGCACTGCAAAGTCTGAGATTAAAGACCTCAAAACGTCTCTTACTAATATCGAGTATAATATCGACTCCAAAGAACAGTGGGCGAGGCGCTCAAATATTGAAATATTAGGGATTCCCGAGCGAAAGGGAGAAAACCTGCTTCAGACGTTTCGTAAACTGACTGAACTAACTGGCACACCTGTAGACCCAAGCGCCGATATAGACTTTATTACTCGTGTAGCTCCAATGAAAAGTGATGTCAAGAGGCCTAAGGCGATCGTGGTGCGATTTCTAGCCCGTTACAAAAAGGACGATTGTCTAAGTCGCCTGAAAAAGCTCAAAGACCTTAAAGCTTGTGACATTGGTCATGCCGGGAATAACTCGGCCATATACTTTAATGAACACCTTACTAGTTGCAATAAAGCGTTGTTGAGAGATGTGAAGAAACTCGCTAAAGAATTAAACTATAAGTACGTCTGGATTAAGAATTGCACCATTTTGGCACGACGCAATGATACCAGTCTGGCCATAAGCATTACGCATCCAGAAGATTTAAAAAAGTTAAAATAAGAGTTTATTATATGTCAATTATTTTTAAGTTATACAAGTATGTGCTTGCTTTTAATGCGGCTTATTTGTCTGATTGTTTTGTTTCATGTATTCGTATACATTGTATCGGTGATGGGTGCTATAGCAAGGTATATTTAAAAATTGTATGCAGTGGTTGTGAGGTCGATATTTATCTGCTTACTGAGAGTCTGAGAGTCGAACTTTTAAAAATATCTAAAAATGATAATAGTAGTCTCTTTATTAAATGTGCAATAACCTGAAAATTTATTACCAAAATGTGCGCGGGCTCCGGTCGAAAACATCAGTTTTTTATAACAACATGGTTAATTCAAATCATGATTTAATCTGTTTGAGTGAAACTTGGCTCCTCCCGGGTATAATGGATTCTGAGCTGTTTGATTCCCGATATGCGGTCTACAGATGTGATCGCGACTACTGCACGAGGGGTGATACGAGGGGGGGTGGCGTTTTGATTGCAGTTAGGAGCGGCCTTCAGGTGTACGATGTCGCCTGCCTGCCTTCCCCAGGGTCGACTGCTGACGTATTGACCCTCTCGGTCTCCATCCAAGTGGGTCCCAAACAAGCTCGCTGTCGGGTGTTCTGTTGTTATTTTCCCCCTTGCCCCTTATTGATCGACGCCCAACTCAAGTTCTATGAGACAGTATCCGGTAGTGTGTTGGAAAGACCTGAAGATTTTTATTTTATTGTTGGCGATTTTAATATAGGATCAGCGCAATGGTCTCCGTCTTCATGTGGTAATTTTGCCGAGCTTAATACTGGTAATAATGCAACCCCGGACATTGACTATTTACAATCTTTCTTGGCTTTCAATGATCTACGGCAATATAATTCTGTCCGTAATATGAACGAGAGGATATTGGACCTCGTTTTGTCTAATATACAATGTCTAGTGACTACTGTTCCGTTTCCTTTTGTCAATGAGGATAAACATCACCCATCTCTTGATATTGAAATCATAGATACCCGGTCAGAGGCCTTGCGTCAACCACCTCGTTCAGTCCGTCTATTTAAAGCCGCTAATTATGATGCAGTTAATAATGCTCTGGCTGACATCGACTGGGACGTTCGCCTTAACTGTGGCGATATTGATGCCTCGGTTGAGGCCTTTTATGACATTTTAAACAAAATTATTTCGGATCACGTACCCTCTAAATTTATTTATAATGGCCACAAATATCCTGTTTGGTATTCTAGGGCGCTTGTTAAAATTATAAGAGAAAAATTAAAATGTCATAAAAAATGGAAGACTTACGGCCGCCTTAGTGATTATGATGCCTTTTCAACTCTTAGAAACCGACAAAAACTGGTACAAGAATCCTGTTACCAGAATTATCTGGCATATGCGGAGTCTAAAATTAAAGTAAATTGTAAATTTTTTTGGCGTTTTGTCAAATCCAAGAAAGTTGCCTCTGTTATCCCAGAGACCTTGTTTTTGGGTGATAAGTTTGCATCTGATGGAACCCAGATCTGTAACCTTTTTAATGAATATTTCCGTTCTGTTTTTGAGCCCCCCATCACTGTTGCATCTAACTCAGTGCCTATTTTAAAATCGGCAGCGTTCGATTCTGTAAATTTAGGTAGCATTGAATTAAACATTGACCAGGTCTGTAATTACCTAAAGAATTTGGATATTAATAAGGGGATGGGCCCTGACGGGATACCCCCCGTATTTCTCCGTCAATGTAGAAGCCAGCTGTCTAAGCCAATCTCTATGTTATTTAATATGTCATTGAAGTCGGGAGTCATGCCTCGATATTGGAAACGATCTTTTGTAACACCGGTCTTTAAGGGTGGAAATAAACATAGTATTCAAAATTATAGACCAATCTCAAAATTAAGTACGATTCCCAAACTATTTGAAAAAATAATTTATGGCAACATTTTTCCCGTATTGAGACCATTTATTATTCAAGAACAACATGGATTCCTGAACAAAAAATCCACGGAATCGAACTTGTGCGAATTTCTTGACCAAGTCTATGCCGCCATGGATGAAGGTTACCAAGTTGATGTAATCTATACAGATTACTCAAAAGCCTTCGATAAAATTCCGCACAATATCTTGCTGAGTAAACTTGAGTCAGTTGGTATACATGGTGAGCTGCTAAGGTGGGTAGAGTCCTATTTGAGAAATCGTAGTCAGGCCGTTGCTGTCAAAGGATATTGCTCCAAATTTGTACCTGTACCATCGGGTGTGCCCCAGGGTTCCCATTTGGGACCTCTTTTCTTTGTAATTTTTGTTAATGACGTTATCTCACAATTTAGTTCCTCAAATTGTTTACTTTACGCTGATGATAAGAAAATTTTTAAAGTCATTAAGTCCGTTAGTGACTGTATTGACATGCAAGACGACCTCAATAGATTGTGCCAATATTGTAAAGAAAATTTTTTATACATGAATGTCGAGAAATGTAGTTTGATCACTTTTTCAAGGAAGAAACAGATAATAAATTATAATTATTTCCTCAATGGTGGATCAGTTCAAAGGACTTCTACAGTAAAGGACTTAGGAGTATACTTGGACAGCAAACTTCTTTTTGTCAATCATATTGATAGCATAACGAATAGAGCCTTTCGTCTCTTAGGATTTGTTCTAAGGATCGGAAAGGAATTTCAAAATGTCAGTACTGTTCTGGCTCTTTACTGCTCCCTGGTAAGGCCAATTTTGGAATTCTCGTCAAGTGTTTGGAACCCTCAGTATAAAATACATATAAACTCTATAGAACTTGTACAAAATAAACTGTTAAAACACCTGAAATATAAAGCTTCCAAATCTAATTACCATTTTAATTGTGACACTGTTGTTTCACTGGAAAACCGACGCACGTTGCGAGATCAAATTTTCTTATTTAAATTAATTTGTAACAAAATTGACTCCCCATATCTTGTAAGTAGATTAAGATTTAGAGCACCTCGCACCAATACACGACAAGTTAATAGTATTTTTCATGTTCCTTTCACCCGGACTAAATACGCTAGCCACTCTTTCATCAACCGAGCTTGTAAAGTATACAACGACCGTTTTTATGATGCCGATATATTTGGTTCTTCAATCCTCAGATTTAAGACCACCATCAGCCGTCTTAGCACTTAGTCTGTTTTTTATTTTTATTTTAATTTTAATTTCTGTTTCTATATTTTTCTTTTTAATTTTAATTTTTCTCTTTCATATTTTTTGTTGTTTAAATCCGACTGTTTGGAAGATTACTGTTATTAATCTTAATTGTGAATTTAAACTTTAAACTTCGTACCCATGTGCTATTTGTACTAATAACTTGTGGTAACTTTAGTGGTTAATGTTACAGTCATCTTTTTTTAGCTATTAAGTCATATTGTACCGTTTGTTATCCTAATAAACATTAAAACAAAACATTAAAACAAAGATGTTAACAAATGTTTACTGTTTGACACATAACCTCAAATATTCATAAAGCGTGTTTTTATTAAAAATAATGTATATTTTCATCACACTTGCTCGTAAATGGTGTTATTCCATGCCTGTATACAGAAGGACAGTGGCCTAAATTGTTCCCGCGGGAATTATGTCTAGTTTGTCAACCCTAGGGAGTAATGACTTTCTTTTTAAAATTTGCAACTCTTTCGTACATCATTTCTGACTAAGGAGGTTTAATTTTCAGCCAAAAATTAAATCGGTTTCTAATTTCATCTTTAAAAATTAGCTATAGACTAACTTACATTACACAAAACCTATACGCTTCATTAAACTTCATTATTTTTATACCTATTTCAAGTAATTATACATTAGATTACTAACTCGAGTCATTAAAAGCCCTCCGCCTTCGGCGTCGGGCTTCTAACACTCTCGTTAGTAATTCCCTTCATACTACCCTTGATGCACAATGTACTATTAATAGTTATTTAATGTTAAACTTAATATGAAAGCTACGATCAAGTGTATAAATCATTGAAAGACCTGCGGGCCGATTATGGTCGTGTTTATCGACGTAGATAAGCGTGTATAAAACATCTGTCACTTTCTGACCAGTCTGTAAGTGCGAGAGTGACGGAAGCTTTATCCACCGAGATAAAGGCGACCATAATACGGGCCCTGACTGGATATTTTAAAGTACGTATTAATGGTAAATTGGTTCCTTCGGTTTTGTTTACATCTTTGACAATTTCAATTGACACAGACTATAGCGGGTAGGGCCAAAATAAAAAATAGGTCAAGTGCGAATCGTACTCGCGCGCTGAGGGTTCCGCATTTAAAATAAAATGGTTGTAAAACGCAAAAGAAAATAATCATCGACGATAAGGAGGGGAACGGTCATTTTTTGTGAAATTTTTGGCTACAAATCTAAAAGTACGGCAGAAATAATTATAAAAACCATAGTTTTCAAATGTGCAGAATAACGTTCGTTTTTTCTAGACCCCTTTCCAAAACTGATGCGGGCAAGTTTTCCAAATATGCCAAAGCACAATCTTTGCTTAAAACACTTTAAAAAAAAGCCCGCGGATAAGAAGGATGTATTTTATTACTTTACACATTTAGGGAACTTATACGAAAAATAGAGCCATCTATTGAGATACTTCGTAAATAAGACATCTTGCGACTAACGTGTTGTTACGAAAAACTAAAACAGCATAGTTTTAAATATTTTATCTACACTCATATCATAAACCCTCTATGATGCGTTCAGAAACCGCAAATTATGACCAGCATAATAATCAACTCTGTTGTTAGAGCAATTTTTTTATCTGCGACAGTAAGCTTATGGATTCATAAGAACATCAATTTCGATGTTCTTATGAAATTCAAATTTCGAACATCTCTGAAAAACAAATAAATTTGATTTGACCTCTATTCTAATATCAGTCGAGATGACGTTTAGTTCGAAATGAACTGTCAATTTGCATACAAATTTGACAAATGTCGCACGTAAGTAAGATATCGAACGATATGAAAGTTGGAGCCGACTCTAGTTTGTCTATGAATTAAAAAAAAACTAAGACAGCTGCCAGAAAACTTTTTAATCTTTTCATTTCCGCCATTACCGGTCAAAATTTAATATGCGGCTCCTGAATGCATCATGGAGGCTTATGATATGTGGGTAGATAAAGTAGTGTATGCAACTGTACATAATTAGGCATTAAACACTTGTGTGATGTTATTATGTATCTACAGTCACATAAACTACTATTTCTACATCAAATAAACCCAATTCTATAATTATCCGTCACAATTTTTCCTTAGGCCAAAGCTTCTATGACCAGCGGGCCGATTATGGTCGTGTTTATCGACGTAGATAAGCGTAGATAAAACATCTGTCACTTTCTGACCAGGTGTGTTATTCTCTCAAAAAACGGCGGTCGGTCGAACGGACGAGCGAATAAAAGCGGCGAGTTTAAGTAGTCCCGACAGAGCGAACAAAACACGTTTTAGCGCGTGCATTGTCAATTAGGGAGCCTTATACGTTGGTGAAGTCATGCTGCCAAATTGAATACACGCGCTAAAACGTGTTTTGTTCGCTCTGTCGGGACTACTTAAACTCGCCGCTTGGACCTTCACTCGAGCGAACGATCACCTTTGCTTGTTAGGAGAATCACCACCCAGTATGTAAGTGCGAGAGTGACGGAAGCTTTATCCACCGCGATAAAGGTGACCATAATACGGGCCCCTGGCATTGTTCTTTCAAGTTGATAACTTGTTAGCTTCTATCAGAGAAAAACTGCCGTGACATACAGACAGACAGACAACAAAATCTCACTATGGGGGTCCTTTTTTACCATTTTGGTACGGAACCCTAAAAATATACCCTCCTACTTACTTTTCGTTAATTACTTAGTCGGGTAAAGAAAAATACAATGTGACAAACAATCAGCGTAGTAGTTTAAATAATAGGGACTATTTGAATACGGAACCCTTAAAATAAATGTATAAACTCGCGAGCACCCTGTACCCCCTAAACCTGTATAAAGCGTGTCCTAAAATCAACAAAAGGCAGCTGTCCACAAAAGGTAAAAGTTTCCGCGAAAAAACCGACGAATATTCATTGTGATGAATATTCAGCCCTATTATCTTGTTAGGCGCGGCTATTCTCGAATTGTGCGACATTTCTCGACCAAAGAGATGTAATGCGACTTATAAAGTGGGAATGTTTTTGACCTGCGAGTATGCATTTAGGTACCTAGCCCTTACTCTTCGCACAAAAAGAGCCCTTCGCACATTAGCAAGTGTAAAACCGAGGCACTCTTGTAGGGAGCTCTTTAAAAAATATGGTATTATGACACATTATTCACAATATGTTTTCGACATTATAATGTACACACGACACAATATACACCAGTTCAAACGTGTGAACATGCCCGGCAGGGTCACCCGGCAAACGGGCCGCCTCCAGCGTGTGCCGCGGCGGTTGGCGCTGCTCGACAAAAACCCGCGCGTAATAGGGCCTGCTTTCTATGAGCGTCTACCCGCAGACCTAAAAAACGAATCTTCGGATGGAATATTTGGTCGCCGACTTAATAGTACATTATTGCCTAGGCATGGAAGTAGGCAATTGCGGGTGGAGTATTGGATTAAATGGACGAGCTTGCGAGTCCGTTTAAAAATACGAAGCCCGCAATTGCTGTTCCTGCCGAGGCAAATATAGTGCTTTTCTCAAAAATCGCAAGAAAAAATTCAAATCTTCATCGCTTGAACTAATTTTTTGAATTGCATACAAACAGAAACTTCATGTGAAAAAACCATCACTCCTTACCGCCTTTTTGTTTATGACAAGGAGAAACGCAATTGTTGTTTTAAAAAAAAACATAAGCTATTCCAGGCACAAATAAAAAAGTTATGTTTCGAGTAAAATTTGGATGTATAAGACTTGTGCCCTCATTTTATTATGGCTCTTTTCACTTTTTAAAAAGTTACAAGCTAGATAGTAATGGAATTTGTATGCAACATTGCGGGCTTGTGTAGCGAGCACGCAATGTTTTTTTTTTTTAAATTTGGGAACTGTCAGTAAACTATGTACTTCGCGTCTCAATATGTAGATAGGAATGTCAACATTTCCGGACATTTTTGAGAAAAGATCTTTTATTGACGCAATCACTATATTCAGTAAAAGAGTATAGTGATAAATAGGTTAAATTGATTTGTTGTTTTTGTTTTATTTATTATTATTCCCTATTGACATGATCGTTTTAATTTATTTATTTATTTATTTATTTATTCAGGAAAGCAAACAGCAATAAGTGTGTACAAATACATTATCTCTTATAAATATTAATGAATAACATCCACTTACTCCCTCAACAGCTTTCACTAAGATACATGAAAACTGTGTTTGTTCTACACTTAACTAAACTAAATTCCAGCGATTCGAAAAAAAAAATGACTATGATATATTATAATAATAAACACCATCACCCAAATTTTAAACAGAAATGGTAGAGAAGTAAAAAGAATTAGACAAAAACAGTGCACAATAACAAGTAACCATCCATGTAAGTCGCTAGGCAGCAATGATAAGCGGCTAACCACATATTGTCACTCGTAGTCAGCCACCTCCCTCACCAGTACCCAGCAGCTCCAGTACAATTTTTTTAAAGTTAAGTCTTGACGCATTGAAAATGTCAACTGAGACCAGCGACTTGTTATACGCATCACAAATGCGTCGGAGGGGTGCGCGTGAGCCGGCGCGGCTTGCGGACAGCGGGACGGCGAACAAGGCGAAGGGCCATGAAGCGAATGAGCTCAAGTAGTTCTGCGCTTTTGTACTGTTCCCTGCAGATATTGAACAACGTTGTGGCATCAGCGAGTTTTCTCCTAGCTACAAGTGCATGTAAATTATATTTTTTGAGTAGGTCAATATACGATAGTTTCTTTCCAGTCAGCCTTCGATGCATCGATCTCAGAAACTTTTTTTGAACCATTTCTATAGCTTTGGAATATTTGGCATATATAGGATTCCATATAACCGACGCATACTCGAGGTGTGGTCTCACTAGCGATTTGTATAGCAGCAGATATGAAGAAGCTTGTTCAAAAGGCTTTGCTGATCGTATCACGAAACCCGACATGCTTTTCGCTTTTGAAATAATTTTATCTACATGGACACTAAAATCTAGTCTTTCGTCATAGGATACTCCCAGGTCACGACAGATTTTAACCTTATTGATTAAAGAGCTACCCAAACTGTAATCACATTTTACTATATTTTTGCGGTTTTTAGTAAACGTTATTTGCATACATTTGTCAACGGCAAGATTCAACTTATTATTTAAACAATAATTATAAAACATATTTAAATCATTTTGGACCGCTCTACAATCGTTGACCGTTTTTATAGTTTTATAAATTTTAAGGTCGTCGGCAAACATGACAAAGTTAGAATTTTGAAAACAAAGTTTGATATCGTTAATGAAAATAATATATAGTAATGGACCCAAAATTGATCCCTGAATGACCCCAGATGTCACCTCGGTTTGAAGCGACTTGTACCCATTCACAACTATAGCTTGAGTTCTATTGGTCAGGTAAGATATGAACCAACGCAGCAGATTGCCACGGATGCCATTGTATGCTAGTTTTTTTAGTAGCAGAAGATGATCAACCTTGTCGAATGCTTTCTGAAAGTCTGTAAATATGACATCCACCTGTTCCCTCTTATCCATGGACTCAAAAAGATAATTGCTATATAGTAAGAGATTGGTGACAGTAGATTTGTTCTTCATGAATCCATGTTGTTCAGGAAGCAGATTACGTTCAACTAAATGGGTAGACAACATCATGTATTAGACCCTCAAACATCTTGGGAATGCAAGATTGAACGGATATTGGCCGATAATTTGTTACCAATGACTTGGATCCAGACTTATGAATTGGGGTGACATGAGATATTTTCCAACGTTGTGGAAAAATTCCAGATGAGAGACATTTATTAAAAATTAGATATAGAGGGTGGACTAAAGCTGATGCCGTATTTTTCACCTTTATTGATGTCAGTATCCTTTAACTTCTTAAAGATATTAGTTTAACTCAGTGAAATATCTGCTATGTTAATGGCTGATTCAGAAGAAGGTATAATTTCGAGGTCGTGATAATTAATCGTTTGACATGGTTCAAATACTGATTTAAAGAAGTCTGAAAACAGTTCAGCCGTATCCTCTGGTATGTCAGATGATCTATCAGCATAGAACATCGTCTTTGGGTAATCTGAGGACTGTTTTTTTAATGAGTTTATGTAAAACCAGAATGATTTTATGTTTTTACGTATGGACTTTTCAGTTGTAGATGTATAGGTGTTAAAACAATCGAGTAATAAAGACTTACGACGTGTTCTGAGGAGTGAATATTCGGAGTAATCCGCTAGTGAGCCATACGTTTTCCAACGCCGCCAAACTTTTAACTTTCTCTTGAGGGTTCCTTTTAAAGCAGGGGAGAACCATATGGGATATTTTGACGTTTTTATTTGTACTAAAGGTACAAAGTCGCCTATTATGCGGAACAAAAGAACATAAAACCTGTCAACTGCCTCATCGGGTCCCAAGTAAGAAAGTTCAACCTCCCAATTAATTTTATTAATTTCGGTTTTAATAACAGCATAGTCCGCCTTCCGATAGTTATATTTTGGCACAAAAGCTTTTGAAATAGTATCAACAAGCAAAATATCCACCTCAAATTGTAAAGCAGGGTGGTGTCGGTCTATGTTAGATAATTCTATTTCCGGCTGGGAAACCTGGCAATTAATACTACAAAATAAAAGGTCTAGAATTCTCCCATTTTTATTTCTTAGTATATTATATTGTTTAAGTCCTAGAAACGTAGTTGTATCAATTAAGACTCTTTCACGTTGCCCCAGGCTTTGGTCAAATGGTAGAATTTCAGACACTCCTTGGGACTGGACCCAACAAATATCGGGCAAATTAAATTCTCCCACTAGACAAAGATCATAATTAGAGTTTACAAAATTAGAATCATCCAGTTGACTAATATAAGAATTATATGTGGTTGGATTTGAATTAGGGGGAATGTAGACTCCATTAACTATCAGTTTACGTCGTGGTGTTATTATTTCTACAAAGATACACTCAATCGTTCGAGACTCCCACTCACACCTGCGGGTTACATGTAGTTTTTTTTTGGTAGCAATAAGTAACCCTCCCCCGTCCTTCTTCGCCGTACCCGCAAAGTCCCTGTCGCGCCGGAAGACGTTATACGAACAGTCAAACAATTCTGAGTCATTGATATCGGGTCTCAGCCATGTCTCAGTTAAGACAATTACGTCATAGTTACACTGTAGTATGTTTAAACGTACCTGCGCAATTTTAGAGCTTAGTCCGCCACAATTTTGGTAGTAAAAGGTTATTTTATTAGCCGACATAATATCAAAGAAACACAATCAGAAATACTTTTGAAAGTAGAAAGGGACTTTATTAGACCCAAATTAAAGCGGATACTGTGAATAACAAAAAATAGCAACGTTGGTTTTTTCAATATAAAAGTACAGCAAAAAAATATGTACTTAATTGCGCACGAACAATTTTTTTCCAGTGACATCAAAGACATATTTATGTGGAATAGCACTATGCGGGTTTTATGCCAGAATTGATTAAAGAAGTAAAATATTACACACACGAAAAAACTACAACTAACGAAACACGGGAAATAGCGAGCACATATTGTAAATTGTTTCGAATTGAGTAAAAAGTTACTATATAGTAACTCTATTATTGCTACAGAACATTGAGCGCACCCTCACAGTTTAGAGAAGTCAGACTCACTGCGAATAACTACCACTCGGGAACTATCGTCCTTTCGGACGAGAATCGCAGCGTTCTTGATCCATACGTACTTGTACTTCTTGTCCTTTGCTTCCCTGCGCGCATGGGAATAGAGTATCTTATTCTTCAAAGTAAGATGCTCGTTTATGAAGACGGGTTGCGCAGCGAGCCGGTCATCCAGGCGAGCGCCGCCCGCGCCCGCCGCGGCGTCCAGCAGCTGGCCGGCGGAGAGGCCGCGGCGCGCGCGCGCCGCCTCTACCACGTCATCCCTCAGGCGCCGGGAGCACAACTCGACCACTATATTTTTAGGACGATCACTAGGCATGTTGTGTGCCACCCTGTGCACCGTTTTTATGGCCTCGCCAGAGATTGATACGCCGAGTACTTGGCCGATGGCAGAGGCGATATGTAACAGGTTCTCTGACTTGCGTTCTGGTAAATTTTGAATTTCAATGTTACACTGTCGCGATTTCTGATCTAGGTCGTTCTGCACATTTTGAAGTACATTGAGTTGGCAACGAAGGGCTGAATTCTCCTCCTTTACCGTGGCTAAGTCGGACTGCATTACGCTGACGGTATTTTCCAGATCAACACATCTGTCGGACCAGGTGTTTACCGATGCAACCAGGGCGTCAAGCTTTTCTTTAAAGCTATTTTTAAGCTCAGCTATCTCGTGGAACATTTGATCAAATTTCCCATTCATATTCTTCATTAAGGCTTCTAAGTCTATACTTACAATTGACGGCATATCAGTATTACAGTTGTAAGCCTGCTCATTCAAGGCAAGTGCTACCGGGGTTTTCGGAGAGCAAGAAGTCGCAGCGACCGGCTTTTTCACCAACTTGCATCTAGAGCACTTCCATTTTTTGAGGTTCATTGGGAGAATTTTCTTAAAGTCGGACTCCGACAACCCAGCACAAGTATAGTGTAGATTCTCCTGACATGTCGTACATTTAATTAGTTCGCTCTGATCCAAAGATGCATTGCATTTCTTGCAAATCATTTTATTCCTTTGAGTATAGCGAAATACTGCCGCCAACAAACAAAATAAAAAGGAACTCCCTCCCAGAGGCGCAAGTGAATCACAAACCGTAGTGTCGCTTCTGAGCTATCGATCTTTGACGCAAGTCGTCGTAGCGCTTTGTCAGCGCCGCACAGATAAGGCGACCGCTCCACACACTCTATTTACAGACTTACGTCTTGCGTTTAGGTATGATTGTAGCTTGCAACACTCCGCGGGATTTAGTTTTTCGGTTAGAGGGTAAGCACTAAAGGTCACAAATAAGTTAGCACTTTAAACTTTAAATGCGCTCTTATTACGCACTTTTTAATTATGCACGATACAAATTAATATTCTTAATAACACTGGTATAATATTTTTTTAACTTTAAAGTTTATTCTTCACTTCTTTGTAATATTAGACAATTTTTTTTACCATGGAACGACGGAATGCAATGTTAAGTGTAGTAACGTCAAAGACTAATTCCCAATAATTTGATTTGTTTTTTTTTTTTATTCAATAAATTTTTTGACATTTCTGACTGTAGCTTATTTGCTATATTTTTATTTTGTTTAATTTAATTCTTATTTTTAACCGACTTCAAAAAAAAGAGGAGGTTCTCAATTCGTCGGGATATATATTTTTTTTTTTTATGTATGTTCCCCGATTACTCGAAGACCACTGGACCGATTTGAAAAATTTTTTCGTTGTTCGACTGGATATACTTTCTAGTTGGTCCCATTGTCACCACGTCAGGATCTGATGATGGTATCATGGAGAAATCAAGAGAATTCCTCAAATATTATAGGCACACCTATAGCGATTTTGGTATTTTTCACTGTAACTCATGCATTTGCTTTTGAAAAGTACTATATGGTGAAGTGGAACTGATGATGAAGACCACAGATGGCCACCGGAACTCCTTAACGGTACCTATTTCAAGGGTGGCGATAAGATATTTCGATAAAGGAAGTTGAGCGAGTATGACGAAGAACATTTAGGTTTAAATATGACTATGACATTCCCGCGGCGTTGTCTGCGTCGAGCTTGAAATGTTCTATAGTTTCTTATTAATATTTAGAAGTGGAGCTACGTAACAGCATAAATAGGATCACTAAAAAGTATAAAATAAAATAAATGTTTAAAAAATCAAAAAACCGCCTTCAAAAAGCAAAAAATAACTTCTTTAAAATGGTAGGTAAATAGGTCAGTCCAACTGAAGTCGGCGTCCAACAATATTTTAACCAAAAGCAGACTTCAGTTCGACTGACCTATTTACCTACCATTTTAAAGAAGTTATTTTTTGCTTTTTGAAGGCGGTTTTTTGTTTTTTTAATTACATTTTGACTGCGTTTGTTTATTTTATTTCATTATTATTTTTACTTTATTTTTTTACACTTTGACGATCTTATTGTGAATTCATTATGATTATGTGACATAGAATAATGTAATTTTCAGTATGAAATAAATGCCTACCTACCTACCTACCTACCTATGTATGTGTGTGCGTAAGTTCTCTATTAGATGGCATAAAATTATTTGTAATAATATTGTTACGCATAATTGCTTTTAGCCGAAATAGCGATGTGCATAATCATCTTTACGCATATATTTTTACGCATAAAATTAAAAAGCATAAATACAAAAAGCTTAATCGTCATGAAGACTAACGTCAAATAGCATAAATACAAAAAGTCATAATAATAAATTGGCATCATTACAAAATGCATAACAGTATTGTCCTAAAAAATAGCCATGTACAAATGGCACATAGCAATACAATTGCTATAGCGAAATTCGTAGAGGTACTACGAGAAAAAATTAGTTTTGGTTTTGTGTTTATATATATTTAGGAACTAAGGCGAGGTCGACGGAGGTCCGCTTCGCGGGCCTCCTATTCTGCGTTGCTTGGGCCCTTGGCGCCTGCATATCATACTAACCTAACCCAACCTAATGTACCTAACGTGACCTAATTTAAACTTACCTAATATGTAACAACGAAACTGTGTTTTATTCATTTCTGAAATTATGGTTAATTACAGATATAACAAATAATTATTAGCCCAAACAATAATATGCATAATGTGTATTAGTCTAATACAAATTAGTCAAACTGAAATTATTCTAATAGCGTAATATGCCAAAAAAGTATTAGGCCAAAGTATTATTATGCGACAGTACTATTATGCCTATACAAATTATGCCAAATGAATTATGCGAAACAATAATAGTCTAAAACAAATTATGCGATCCAAGGGGATCCCGTGTACGTATGGTTCTTCATTTCCTTGCTGCGGCTGAGTGGATGGTCTGATTGATTACAGAATTAGGTTTATAGAGAAGAACAGAAGTAGTGAATTTTATATTAACATTTTTAGGGTTCCGTACCAAAATGGTAAAAAGGAACCCTTATGGTGAGACTTGGTTGGTTGTCTGTCTGTCTGTCTGTATGCATCACAGCAGGTTTTCTCAGCAACTGCAAATGCTATCAACATGAAATTTGGCATAGTTGTACAACTTGCATGCTCACTTCTGTCTTTAGTAAAAAAAAATGAAATTAATTTTATAAATAATTGAAAAGTGGTCTAGAATGGGGGTTGAAAAATGAAAGTGGTTTGATTATAACAAATGGGGTGTCATATGAAAGGGCTTAATCTGCACATTTCAAAACATTTTTTTTTAAATTTTCTGTGATGTACTTTTTGATTTAATGCCAAAAATGTACAAAAAATGACCTTTCCCCCCCTTATCTTCGATGTTTATGGACCTAAAAATCTGAAAAAATCCTGTTGTGTACATAATATTTATATTTTATGGGAAATATAAAATGAAGTCTTCATTATTTACAGTTTTTGGTAAATAACCAAAAAACTTTAAAAATCTATATTTTCTTTAGCGGTTGCCAAGCATAATTATTATCTTAAATACGGAATCCTCGGTGCGCGAGTCCGAATCGCACTTGACCGGGTTTTTTTTTAACCTTTCTAACGCCATTGTTAGTATTTCCTCACCTCTGATTCACCGCTAACAACGAATATTTCCGTCATGGTTGCCGGCGTAAAATAAACCTGAGTGTCTATGAGGTAAGGTTGACATTCGCTCTGAATTTTATCATTGGCGTGTGAGTGTCGACTTTTGTTTTCGACATAGCATTAAAAAGATTAAACAAAAATCTTTCATCCCAACACCGGATATTATATATAAATATAAGACCAATGTAACGGAGATTATCTAAACATTTTTAAAATTTGTAAAATTATGCCTGTTGATAGGAAAGTTAAATTTTTGCTGGCCACTGAATATTTTGATAAATTAAATTCTAAATTAATAAAATTCCGGAGCTTCTCAAGTCGACCTAAAAAGAGTAAAACATATATATCGTCACCCTCGCAGAATAAACCCATAACTTCAAAAAGTCATATTTACAGGAGAAATAAAAAACCGTAATTTTGAAATAACTTCACTATTAAAGAAAAAACACATAATATTTAAATTACATCCGAAAGCCAATTTTAAGTTCTAACTGTTGTGGATTTCCTGTTAATTTATGTAACACCGCCTTGAAGATATAGACAAAAATATACTTTACGGATAATTACATCTTAATAGTGTTCGGTAATACACTTTTAAAGGCTTATTCAAATTGGTTTCACAAATAATTATATCATGCATTAATATATTACATGGGTATTAAAGGTATATTTATCCTGTATGCAAATTCGCTACTGTAGCTTGGTTTATTCTGGTGTGCGTAAAATATTATCAGAAATGTAGTGAACTATTACAGGGTTATTCTGGGTTTCATTAATAGTTGAAATGTTTGTAAAAAGAGTATACAGGGAAAATAACACCTAATATACGTCCAAAGAATAAAATAATAACGATATTATTATGTGTTTTTTTAATAATATAATTATGATAAGGAATTGTAACAAGACATTTCTAATATTAATCAGCCTTAGAATCAGTCTCGGTAACTTATCAAATCACTTAATTGTCATATTTTACAGAAAATAGAGCGTTAATCTTAAATAAGTATTTTTACCCTTTTTTTTTTAATTTCACGCAAAAAGCATATCCGAAAAACAATTTTTAATAGAAAAAACAAAACACTATTCGAATCATGACACTACACTTCAGTACTAAAGCCCGCTTTAAAAAGTAACGAGATGTTTACATAATATCTTCATTATTCTCAGAATCACTATCTTGTGTGTAGTTATCACACTTCAAGGACTTATAAAAAGGTTGGTAGTGCAGTGGAATAGCTTCGGAAGTACACAAACTTATCAAATCGTTATAGAGAGCTTTGGAAATTGGTATTGGTTGGCTATAAGCTTGTTTCAAATCGACCTCTTCAATGGCAGCTGCCCCCAAATTCTCAAAACTATTTTCTTGATGAGTTGGGTTTTTTCTTTGTGATTGTCTGGTGTTTGTTGTTCGAGATGATCTTGTAATAACCTGTGTGTTCAGTTTGCGATAATCCTCATCAAAGTCGTATCTAAACATTAACTGACTAGAATCTGCACTGGAGACATGTACTTCCTTTATTTGAGACCATTTAATTTTGATATTGTTAATATCTCGGTCCCAATTGTTGCCAACAATGAGCTGTTTTATGTCAAAAAAGTCCAATTGCTGAATTTCTTTTATAACGTACTTATCTCCCTCTGTTTTTGCGTTCATTATTATACTATACATTTGGTCAGGCGTGTATATAATCTTGTTTTGCTTAGCTCGCTCAATACATGAATGGATCGAGTCTACCTCGGATTGGCTATGTCCAACTTACTACTAACTACTCTCGTTTATGCGGTAGCTAAACAATGAATTTGATCTTTCTGGGCTGGGTAAGTATTCAGATACGTCAGGCGAGAAGTCAGTGTCATCAGATCCCGAGAGCTCAATGTGTATTCTATCTTTTTTTGGACGTAGACTGTAGCATAAGTTTTGATACGTTGAATCTAATGAATTTGTGGAATTAATCTCTGAAAAAAGAAACAATTTAAAACCATCTATTTGGTAAATAAAAGTATGTGTAATAAAATCTATCGTTATGATTGTGTTACCTTCGTTTTCCGAATCTCCAGCAAACACAACATTTTGCAATAGACTTAAATGATTGTCAGAATCCACAAAACCGCCTGAAAGTTGACCTGAAAAATAATACATCTTCAGTATCCGTGATTACTTAATTACCTAAACTACGTAATTCTACTTTTGTGTTCCACAAAAAGGTATTTGCCTTTAGCGGGGATCAATCCTGGTACCGCGAGCTTTGTAGGCAATGTCACTACCAGCTAGGTTAGCCGAGCCTCCAAAGATCATGTACAAATTAAAAAAAACACGTAGGTATATAGGTAGACTGAACAACTTCCGCTCACTAGTTAATAACTTGGCAAAAAGAACTCGGGCGAAGTAAGTATTTAAATCAAGTTACCATAAGGATTATTTGTGTCCACGCTAACGTTTCTGTTCTGACCGCCTTGTGCTGGCTCTAGCACAGTACTATAATATGTCTTCATTGACTCTTGGACATCATTATCTGGTTAGGTAAATAAATTAAATTTGAATATTACATAGTTAAAATAATTAAAAAGTTAAATATTTAAACTGTAAATTAAACGCTAATTATTTACTTTCTTGTTGTGTGAACCTTTCTTGTTTTTTGTCCGTATCCAGTCCAAAACGTTTAAGCCCATATACTGGCTTACTTTTCAACCTATCCGTTTCATTTTTATCTGAAATGAGAAGTGCTTTTATTACGCTCGCCGTTGACCTCGGTGGGCATGCATTATTTAAGAGAATGACATCCAACACCGGAAAGTTATCCTCTAAACAAATCTCGTCTCTTATTGCGACCGATAATCATAAATTCATAATAATATTAACTGGACCCGCGTGGTCTGTGCCTCGCACAATCATCGGTACGTAATTATGCGGAGTGGGGTAGGTAAGTAGGTACCTAACAAACGTACCTGCTATTTTAAACATGCACGAGGTCACAGTTAATATTAGAAGGTTCTGAGGGGTCGAGTTAGGCTCACCATCAAAGATTTGAAAGAAAGAGAATACCTACCTTTATACACTGGTTTATCGTAGAGCCAACTGTACCAACAGCTGTGGTTCAGCCAGATGTGGCTCTTGATTCTTCTAAGCTAAGTGCCCCAAAAATAGTTTTAGATGAGTCCCCTAGACAAATTAGCAATAATAAAACTATTATTTATTCGGATCAGATAGGGTCTGGAATGGGTTCCATGTTAAGAAACAAATTGACACAAAATGTAACAAATTTTTGTTATCATAATGCAAATCTTATGCAATTATGTCATTTAATATCAAAGGGAAGTTATGACAGTTCTACTACTCTAGTGATTCTAGTAGGAAACAGTCTTGGTATAGATAAGTCTAGTGTAGGTAGATTATTGTCAACATTAAACCTTATTGAAGAGGCAGGCATAGGAAAAATTTTACTTTGTGCATTACCATATTCACAAAATATGCCATACAATTATAATAATAAAATAGCATACTTAAATTCTTTAATGTATAATGCTATATGTCATAATAGTAAATATCATTTCTTCGACTTAAATAAATTTATTAAGCACCTCACGCTAACATCTGAAAAAATTCATTTGCCAAAGAAATATATTTTGACTTTGGTAGAACTTTTGGCTTTTAATATAGAACCAAATAGATATAACAGTGGTACAAATTCCATTCCTAATCATTTAAACTAAAGTATAGGACAGCGGAAACACCTTTGAGTATAAATATAGTTCATCAAAATATTCAAGGGTTTTCCAGCAAAGAATTAGAAGTAGGATTATTTTTAGATACTGAGAATGTACACATTATGTGTATTACTGAACATTGGCTTAGACCAGATCAATTAATTTTTGATTTCGTTAATTTTAAATTAGTTAGTTTTTTTGCCAGAAAATCCGCCATTCATGGTGGTTCGTTAATAATTGTTAAAAGTACCATTAAATCCAAAGAAAGGAAAGATATTGTTAGGCTATCCATAGAGAGGCTTGTAGAAATCTCATGCATAGAATTAGAAAATTACATAATTATCTGTGTTTACAGACCACCGTCAGCTGATTTTAGCACATTTGAATCCAGTATGGAAAATGTGTTAAAATTAGTATGTAAAACCCAAAAGCATGTTATTGTCTGTGGAGATTTTAATGTTAATTTACTGGAATCTTCAAATAATACTATTAGGATCTTAAGTTTATTTAAATCTTTTAACTTAGGTAATTTGTTCTTTGAACCTACACGGATAGGAGTTTCAAGTGCTACCTGTTTAGACAATATTTATTGTAATTGCGAGTGTTTGGATAAGGAAATATTTAATTGCTTTAATTCTGATCATAGTGGCCAGAAGGCTTCTTTTTTAAATGATTTTCATCAAGAACCGCAGGCAATAACATACAGACCCATAACTAGCAATCGTTTAGAATTATTCAAAAATAAAGTTGAGAGCAATCTCTGTGGGTTATCCTTTTCAAATAATGATTCAAATAGTATTTATAAAGATTTGTTTGATGTAATTCTTCATCAATTTAACAACAATTTTAAGATGAAAACTGTTTCTGGGTCAAAAACTAAGTTTAGTGAATGGGCTACTGTAGGCATCCATAGAAGTAGAAATAGGCTTTATGAACTATATAGAGAGAGGGAGGAGAACAAGAATGCTGACTTCTTAGTTTACGTTAAGAATTATTCGAGGACCTTCAAGCGAGTTTGCTTAACTGCTAAGTCAAACTTTTTAAGTCTTAAACTCAAAGCTTCTGATAATAAGGTAAAAACGGTGTGGAAAATTATAAATAGAGAAACGGGTAAATCTAAAACTCGTGATAATCAAGTCACCCTAAACAAGGGTGACAAACAAATCACGTCAAACAAAGACGTGGCCTTAGCGTTCGAAGATTATTTCTCCACTATAGCTATTAATACAACGAAATGTCTTCAATCATCTGCGATTGTAGCTCAAAAACTACTTTGTGCTAATGTTACTAAATGTAATGTAACCTTTGATTTTAGCCATGTAGATTCAATTTCTATTGTTAAGGTATTTAAATCGCTCAGTTTAAAAAAAACTGAGGATTTATGGGGAGCGTCAGTTAAAGTGATCCATCATGTCATAGATATAATTGCACCTCACTTAGCTTTAATCTACAATAATTGCATTTCAGAGGGGGTTTTTCCAAATCTTATGAAATATAGTAAAGTCATACCACTTTTTAAATCGGGCGACATGTGTGATTTAACGAATTTCCGTCCCATTTCTATTCTACCGGTTTTAAGTAAAGTTTTTGAGAAGTTAATGTTAAAAGATATGTTAGGTCACTTCAATAGAAATAAACTGCTTAACAGTAATCAGTTCGGCTTCACCAGAGGACGATCCACAACTGATGCAGCATCTGTACTCATTAAATATATATACAATATTTGGGAGAAATCCTGTGATGCAATAGGAATTTTTTGTGACCTTTCCAAAGCTTTCGATTGCGTAGATCATGCGACTCTTATATTAAAATTAGAACATTATGGTCTGTCAAATAATTCTCTAAATCTTATGTCTTCATATCTTAGCGATAGAACACAAACGGTTGTTGTAAACCAAACACAGTCCATTGGAGCAACTGTTAAATTAGGTGTGCCTCAGGGCTCTATATTAGGTCCTTTCTTATTTCTGGTCTATATAAATGACTTACCACCCACGGTAGATAACCTTTGTGATATTGTGCTATTTGCTGATGATACTTCATTAATTTTCAAGGTGGACCGAAAATCCGTCGATTACAGTAGGATAAACGCCACGCTGGTTAAAGTACTTAATTGGTTTACTATTAACAATTTGCTACTTAACGCTAAGAAAACTAAATGTGTTAGGTTCGTTTTGCCTAATGTTAGACCGGTAAAATCTAGTATATTTCTAAATGATGAGTGTTTGGAGATGGTGGACAAGGCGCTTTTCTTAGGGATAACTATAGACAAAAACTTGCAATGGAGTCCCCATATAGCAGTACTAGCAGGTAAATTAAGTTCGGCAGCTTATGCTGTTAGGAAAATCAGGCAACTTACCAATGTTGAGACAGCTCGCTTAGTTTATTATAGTTATTTTCATAGTGTTATGTCGTACGGTATTCTGGTTTGGGGAAAAGCTGCTGACATACAGACTATATTCGTGTTACAAAAAAGAGCCATTCGTTCCATATATAACCTAAACTCCCGTGATTCCTTAAGATTACTATTTAAAGAAATTAGTATTTTGACAGTAGCGTCACAATTTATTTATGAGAATATTATTTATGTCATTAAAAATCAAGACTCTTTTGTTAAGAATTGTGATATACATAATTTGAATACAAGAAATAAAAATAAAATTGCTATTAAAAAATTTCGTGTCCGTAAGGTATATAAATCATTTGTTGGTCAATGCATTCATTTCTATAATAAATTACCTGACGAAGTTTTAAAGTTATCATTTCCAGCACTTAAAAATTACTTGAAAAAGTCGTTGATGTCGAAAGCTTATTATAGGGTCGAGGACTATCTAACAGATAAAAATGCTTGGCCTAAATTAAACACCTAAATAACTTAGTAATAGCTTAGTCAGGAAAATATCTAAACATTGTAGGTATAATTATTGTCTAGGGGACACGGTTTCTGTAGGAGAATGTATCAAAACTATGTGGTTGTGTTGCACCGTCATGGGTAAGTATATGTATACTATTATTATTACAATTTAAGAGTTCATCTGAACATACTGAGTTTTGACACATTTTCCTGCTCAACTACGCATGATATATATATTTTAATGTTAAATTCATTGTTTTATATAATGCTAGGTTAAGTTCTATAATTGTATAAGTAATTTTTAAAAAAAACGACTGACTGTTGAGTTTCTTGCGGCGTTTCTTCTCAGCAGTGGTCTCTTGCGAAGCGCTGGTAGATTTTTGACGTGTAAAAGTGCCCGTGCGGCCTACTTACTGAATAAACATCTTTTATCTTTTATCTTTTAGCCAGAGATGCTTTTAGATTTATAGCCAAAATACTGTACTCGCTTATTATATGGTAATAATACTCATTTAAAACTTAATTACGTATTATCATGGTTATTTTATGGAAACTTACCATTGTTTTCTGGCTCACAAGACATTAAAATTCTCCGTGTCCGTGGGTTTCGAAAACACATTCGGGTCAGTTTGGTATCCATTTTCTTCAAACAGGTAAATTAACACTCCATCACAAATTAACTGAATCAAACATAGGTAACACGTGACAATTGCAAACGCACTTAGCAAAACAACATCCCGAGCTAGACGGCGCCGGTAAGCGAACTAAATGAAAAAATATGGCAAAACGAAACAGGTCTTGTCCCGTTACGAAACAGCAATAGATTTGTCCTTGAATAGAAAAAGAGCACAATATCGCAGTGTTTAGTAAACAAATTTTGATTTAAGCCGTAGAGGCGTTTGCCATAACATTTATCTGACATTATAATAATTATTACCTCTTACAGTGAGTTTTTAACAGAAAGTTTTGTGTAATGGTATAAAATTATTTTTTGTCTTATAATCATGCACATGAATAAAACTTTAAAAGGTTTTATCGTTAGATAGGAAACGCAAGTTTAATGTAACCGGAGAATCCAAAATATTTTCTTATAAGCTTGAACACGAACAAACCTATAAAGGCGTTTGCTGACAAACGTCCCGTTCTAATGAATTTGAATAACATCATAACAATATGTTACAAAAAAATAAATAAAATTTCGTTTTGTAAGATTACATTATCGTTTTTTTGTAAATACTTTTATTTCATAGAATAATTCCTTATAAATCCGTATCTTCGTTAATAATCAATATAAAAATCTAAAAAAAAATGAGTATATGTATTTGAACTTGTACATTCCAAAAATGCATGAACATTAAAAAACCTATAATAGCACTTTATGGGTTTATTCTGCGGGGGTGACGATATCATGCCTAAATTCACTAATTATTATGGTTGTAGAACAAGTAATTATTTGATTCCTCAAATATTCAATGAACTACCCAGCGAACTCGTTAATGACTTAGACGAAATAAAGCCAAATGTATTTAAGTCTAAATTAAAAAAGTTTTATATGTCAAACTAAATTAGGTTAAATTAACTAGTGCGTAGATTAAAAAAAATCTGTTAAGTGTTACTTGTGAGCGTTATTGATAAAATGATTTCCAGGAGTAAGTGCCGACAAACTGCTCTGTAGTTTGGCACGAGTATACAATAAGAAACCATGTAATGCTTAAAGTAAATAAATAAATAAATAAATAATAATAAATATTATAGTCACAGTCTAACGGTCAATTTAATCTCGTACGCGACATGATATAATGTCGATCGCCACCAGAATCGCCCCCGGCCGCCCCTAATGTCAACTTCCTCCTAATTTCTATGTAAAACATCTCGCTGATAACAATGCCGCGTTTTTCGCCGATTTTGCATACAAATGATGAAATTAAATGAAAATTAAGCGCATTTTACGCTACGCTCCGTGGCGAGGGGGGAGGGGGAGAGTTTAAGGTTTTGAATAAAATAATTCAAATGACGGGGAAGAAATACAACTTTTTTTGTACATTTATGGCCATAAATCAAAAAATACGCCACGGATAACTATAAAAAAATAGTTTCGAAATTTGCAGATCGAGCCCTATTATGTGACACCCCATTGGCTATAATCAAATCACTTTCATTTTTCAAGTTGCTATTTTT
The DNA here is from genome assembly GCA_946894065.1 of Acleris literana. Taxonomy (NCBI): domain Eukaryota; kingdom Metazoa; phylum Arthropoda; class Insecta; order Lepidoptera; family Tortricidae; genus Acleris; species Acleris literana. The sequence continues at coordinate 12,484,440 of OX335695.1, read as the reverse complement.
AAAAAAAAAACGGGTTTAAAATAATATTCCAAAACTGCTTAACCATTTTTAGTTGTAAGAAAATAATACTTACAAATAATCTGACACAAAAAGTTCTGTGATTGTAACTTTAATATTTTAATAAATATCAACCAAAACTTTCAGAACTTTTGTTTCTCCCCTTCTGAAAAGTTAGGGCCGGTACAGACGGACTGCAAAATGGCAGTTCGAGTGCAGTTCTGATGCAGTTGACGTAACTGCATCAGAACTGCACGACAACCGCACTCGAACTGCCATGTTGCAGCTGGGGTGCAGTTCAAATGATGTCCGTCTGTACCGGCCCTAAAAAAAACTTACTTCAGACCTTATTGCTACTCGAGTCAAGTCGAGTATATGATTGAGGCCTGATTTTTCAATGTCCAGACAACAGTAACTGTTGGGTAAATTTTACAATTTTTGTAAATTTTCTTTTATTTGACATAGAAAAGGACCAAGCTAAAATAACCCAACAGTTACTGTTATCTGGACATTGAAAAATCAGGCCTGAGTATTCAGTATTGAATATTGAGTGCTGATGGCGTACATTATGGTTTTAACCTTGAGCTAACAGCGTCGATAGAAAATCGACAACGTCGCCTCTTCAAATGCGCTGTAGACACAGTTGTTAATTCTTTACTCATTGCATCGATTATAAATAGCTCTCACGAGTCTCACGGCGGCCCGAGAATGCCGGCAACAACGAAACAATACTTTTAGTTTTTATGCAAATGGTACTTATTATAATGTTAATCTTAAGTTTATGTACGAATTTATTCGTATTTTTTTTGTACAATAAAGAGTTTACATACATACATATATAATTCCGAAAGTTCATAATACGAGTCTCTACACTTAAAATATCGACGATTAACACATCGAAAAGCAAAATACTGAAAGTTCAAAATGCCGGTGCCCAGTATTACAGAAGCTTGAAATACCTATTTTGAAATGACCGAATGTTTTTAAAATCCCGAAAGTACGAGTAGTACGTTTGACCGAAGATTAGATAGATAGATAGATAGATAAAGCGTTTATTCGATGCTTCAATCACACACATACAATTGTCTTAATTAGTGGAAAAAACAATATCAAACTAACTAACAAACTAAGTACAATCTCAATCGCATGTGTGCGCCGCAGCAGTACAAAAAGGTCATGGCTCAGCGTATAGCATTGCTCTAGTGAGCAAAACACTGGTATTCTGCCACAACCCCGGGATACGACGAAGCCATTATGTTGCATAGAAAGGAATAATGTCATAAATATATATGTATATAAGTATCCGGAAAAAAAAAACATTCAAATGAGGTATGCATGAATTATAAGTTACCTACTTTTAGATATTTAGGTTGGTTAGAAACAAAAAACTTTAAAAACAATGAGTAGTTTAAATTAGGTATGGAAATGAAAGTGAAGTGAGATTAATTGGAGCGAAGCTCCATTCCTCCCCGATTCGGGTTTTCGTTGAGGAGTTTCGGTAGCCAATTGTGGTCTCCATCATCAGTTTCACTTCACCAAATGATAGGTACTTTCTGAATTCAAATGCTGGACTTCTTACTGAAAATACTAAAATCGATATATGTATGCCTATAATATTTGAGGAGTTCCCTCAAATCCTCACGTATCCCCTCATCAGATTCAGATATGCTGACAATGGGACCATCTAGGAAGTATTTATTTAAATCGGACAACTCTGTAAATAGTGGCGGATAAAAATACATACATACAGGTCAAACTGAGGACCTAATTTGTTTTAAGTCGTTTAAAATACCAAAACCTTCTCCTAAGTGTAACAAATACTTTTCTAAAAACCGCACCAAAATCGGTTCAGCCAAACGCGAGATAATCGCGGACAAACATACATACATTCATACGGGTCAAACTGAGAACCTCCTTTTTTTTGAAGTCGGTTACAAAGCAAACTTGTGTTTTGTTATTCAGCTGTTTCAACGGTGTATGTAGATGATAACATTTTTAAGGCTATCATAGTTCAGGTATTTTAATTTCAGTACTATGGCATTTTTAGGGTTCCGTACCCAAAGAGTAAAAACGGGACCTTTCCGCTGTTCGTCCGTCTGTCCGGCTGTCCGTCTGTCCGTCCGTCTGTCTGTCTGTTTGTCACCAGGCTGTATCTCATTAACCGTGATAGTTAGACAGTTGAAATTTTCACAGAACATGTATTTCTGTTGCCGCTATAACAATAAATACAAATAAAACAGAATATAAAATAAACATTTACGGGGGGCTCCCATACAACAAACGTCATTTTTTGCCGTTTTTTACCAGACTGCGTCAGAAGGAGGGTTATGTTTTTCAAACGTATGTATGTATGTATGTATGTATGTGTGGCGACCTAGCGACATCTAACGGCAACTTGTATCAACCAACTCGCTACCTCGCTAGCGCCACCAGCGTCAGACAGCGCAACTTAAGTGTTCTACAACGCGCTAACGAAGTTTCTCCAGTCAGATGACATATATACAACTTCCAACTTCATCCCAATGGACTTCGGTCCCCAGGCATAACACCCGCCTGGAGAGAGATCTCTCTATTTCACTCTCTTCCTACATATGTAGGTATGTATGCATGTATGTATGTATGTCTATTTCTGGTTACGCTCTGCAGCCTAAACGGCTTGACGGATTTTAACATACGAGGTGTCATTCGATTTGTCTTAATTGCCGAAGTGACATAGGGTATATAATATTTCAATATGGCGTCCGCGGAAAAGAATATGGAGGGGGAATATTGTATTTTATTTTTTATTATAACAATATGGGTATCAAATTTAAGCTATTAAATAGCCCATTCCAAATATATATACATTATAACACTTTTATGCTACTATTTTGACAGGAAAGTCAAAAAATACGTAAATGTTAAGTACTTAATAAACTCCTTTCGCTAGAAAGAGAGTTTCGCTTCAAATTACAAGCGAAATCACTTCTACCTTCGCGACATTAAAAAATTATACTCCAGAGCTTATATATTGCTTAGTAATAATTAATTAAACCACTATTTTATTAATAAAAACTAAAAAGAGTTAAATAAATTAAATTATTAAAAATAAACAAAAAACCCGACTGCAATAAAAAAAACAACTGAAAAGCGAAAAACAAGCTATATAATCTATAGAAAATTGTAAGAGTATGTACTTATGGATATTTATAACAATTTAAATTTAACTTGAATATTGGTAAAGGTGTTCCAAGCTGGGACAAGATAGTCCAAATGTTAATTTTTTCGATAGGTTTTGAAATTCATTGCTTGTCCCCGCCTGCGTCCGCCGCCTTTTGCTAATGTTGTATAGATAACGGTACGAAACCCTTTGTGCGCGAGTCCGACTCGCACTTGGCCGATTTTTAGGTTAAAATACATACAAAATGCGTTATTCTAATCTTCTCGTATTATAATGCCTGAAGGATAAGGGACTGTTGGAGCCAAGCTTTGTTTATATAAACGATAATAAGTATTAATAATAGAGTAACGCAGGTTACGCGCCATAAAGGAATTCAATAGTACATTGTGTAATTTACGACGTATTGAAAAAAAACTACTACTAGATCTCATTCAAAACAATTTTCGGTGGAAGTTTGCATGGTAATTTACATCATATATTTTTCACAACACTGCTCGGAAATATGGCCATAGGTGGTCTTGTTTGGGGTTACAAAACGTCACTTATAAGGACAGACCAAAAATGTTTTTCTTGGCGTGTTTGCTGATTGGTCGAGAACATTGTTGTCCAACTTTAAGAAACAATGAAAATCAATCAATCATATTTTGTGTCATAGCTCCTTAAAATGAAAAATTTAAATCGACCAATCAGAACACACCATTTTGTGTCGTAAAATATTAGGTGTATTTTTGCTAAAAGATACACAGACTAAAAACTATATCACTGTTTTTTTTTTTAAATGTAATTCGAACTTGGCCCCTACTCTCGAACCACTAGAGATAAAATTACATGGGAGATATGGCGAAACAAATACAATTTTATATGGAGTTGACATCTTCAAAAAACTAACATGCGAGAATGTTAGTTTATTAATCTCGAGTGCCACGAGAATAGGGGTCCCGATTAAAAAAAAAGTTATCTATGGTAAAATTGGCGGTGATGTCACATTAACATGTATTAAAATTTGAGTTTAGAATATGAATTCCTATTTTATTTCCTCTCAGTAGTTGTGAAAAGCACTATGTCTGCCTCGGTAGAAAGTGCAATTTATGGACTCGTCTATATGACTCGTCCAAAAATCGCGTACTTTCTATCCTCTGCAAGAATGTACTATTTTTTAGTTTTATTTTTATAGAAGTTACAGGGGAGGACACATTTTACCACTTTGGAAGTGTCTCTCGCGCAAACTATTCAGTTTAGAAAAAAATGATATGAGAAACCTCGATATCATTTTTGAAGACCTATCCATAGATACCCCAAACGTATTGGTTTGATGGGAAAAAAGTTTCAGTTCTAAGTATGGGGAACCCCAAAATTTATTGTTTTTTTTTTCTATTTTTGTGTGAAAATCTTAATGCGGTTCACAGAATACATCTACTTACCAAGTTTCAACAGTATAGTTCTTATAGTTTCGGAAACAGCATGGAACAGAAGTGTGGTGGTTCTCTTCTTCAAGAAAGGTGATAAAACTTTGTTGAAGAACTATAGACCCATCTCACTTCTGAGCCATGTTTACAAGCTGTTTTCGAGGGTCATCACAAATCGTCTCGCGCGCAGGTTTGACGATTTTCAGCCTCCCGAACAAGCCGGTTTCCGAAAAGGCTATAGTACCGTAGACCACATACATGCGTTGCGGCAGGTTATACAGAAGACCGAAGAGTATAACCTCCCCCTTTGCCTTGCATTTGTGGACTACGAGAAAGCCTTCGATTCGATCGAGACCTGGGCTGTACTACAGTCTCTCCAGCGGTGCCAAGTTGACTACCGATATATCGAAGTGTTAAAGTGTCTGTACGAAAACGCCACTATGTCCGTCCGACTACAGGACCAGAGCACGAAGCCTATTCCTCTGCAGCGGGGAGTCAGACAAGGAGATGTGATCTCTCCGAAGCTGTTCACCGCTGCATTGGAGGATGCTTTTAAGGTTCTGGACTGGAAAGGACGAGGCATCAACATAAATGGCGAGTACATCACTCACCTTCGATTCGCTGACGATATCGTGGTCATTGCTGAGACCATGGAGGACCTCAGTGCAATGCTCGCTGACCTCAGTGGAGTTTCCGACCGAGTTGGCTTGAGGATGAACATGGACAAGACGAAAGTCATGTCCAACGTCCATGTCGCGCCAACTCCCGTGATAGTCGGAGGCTCTGCGCTCGAAGTTGTTGACGACTATATTTACCTGGGACAAACGGTCCAGTTAGGTAGGTCCAACTTTGAGAAAGAGGTCACTCGTCGAATCCGACTCGGATGGGCAGCGTTCGGGAAGCTTCGTAGCACCTTTTCGTCCAAATTACCGCAGTGTCTGAAGTCAAAAGTCTTTGACCAGTGTGTGTTGCCAGTGATGACTTACGGATCTGAGACGTGGGCGCTAACAATGGGCCTTATAAGGAAGCTCAAAGTCACTCAGAGGGCTATGGAGAGGGCTATGCTCGGGGTTTCTCTGCGTGATAGAATCAGAAATGATGATATCCGCAGTAGAACTAAGGTTACCGACATAGCCCGAAGAATAGCCAAACTTAAGTGGCAGTGGGCGGGGCACATTGCTCGCAGGACTGATGGCCGATGGGGTCAAAAGGTTCTTGAGTGGCGTCCGCGGACCGGGAGACGAGCTGTAGGTAGGCCTCCAACAAGATGGAGTGACGACCTTGTAAAGATCGCGGGAACGCGGTGGATGCGAAAAGCACAAGATCGGTCTGAGTGGAGAGCCTTGGGGGAGGCCTATGTCCAGCAGTGGACGTCTTTCGGCTGACATGATGATGATGATGATGAGTTTCGGAAAAAAGTGGCTGTGACATACGGACGGACAGACAGACATGACGAATCCATAAGGGTTCCGTTTATTGTTATTTGGCTACGGAACCCTAAAAATGAAGAATGCTAAGAGTCGAGTATAGCTAGTCCTTTTGCCTAACAATTCCGCATACTTATGATAGCATTTTTGCCCAATCTAACCCTAAGTGTGGATCAGGGATGTTGCGAATATTCGCATCCGCATCCGCAAATGCGGAGCTTCCACATAGATTTGGACATCTGCATCCGCATCCGCATCCGCATCCGCAATAATCAATGCGGATGTTCATGCGGATGCGGATGTAATACAAGTTACGACAAGAAAGAAATTGGCCGGGGCCGGCGAATGGCGCATGCCGTTCCCACGTGACAACGACCAACGGGGGCGAAAAAAATTGTGACAAAGATCCGACGCGTTTGTTGTGGGGCATCATTTGTTTCTTGTAAATAAATCATTGCGTGTTTGTTTGCGCTGTGGCTTAATTAAAGTATTGATTACTTTATCTTCGTTTTAATTCTTCATTCATATACTATATCGATATAAGATTTTAAACATGCGCATCAGCGGATGTGAGCCTTCAAAAATCCGCATCCGCATTCACATCCACGGATATGAAAAAATCGGCATCCGCAACATCCTTGAGGGCCCTGCCAAGATGCATTGCGCTAACTAGCGTTTTTATTCGATTCGTTTTTAAACCAATCGCGTCACTGGTAGATGACGTGATACGAAAAGTCACGTCATCTACTAGTGACGCGATTGGTTTAAAAATGAAACGAATAGAAACGTTAGTTAGCGCAATGTATCTTGGCAGAGCCCTCTGGTGTGGATAGTCAACATACGGAACCCCTCCACGCGAGTTGAACTCGCACTTGTCCAGTATTTCAAAGTCAGCACATATTTATTTTGGCAATGACGGAAGTTTGCTCAGGTGTGTATAAAGTATATAAAGCCACGAGCCCATGAACCAACACTATTACAAAACAATATTTTTTCTAATACTTACCGCTGATATATTGGGCTGCGATTATTAAAGTAAGTAAATACCTTATAATTTAAATTATATTACACAATATATTTTTTCCACATGTTCGGAAATTTTAACCTTACTGTTGTTAAAACAACCCGGGAAGTTCTGAGTCCCAGGTCCAGACAAAATTAAAAAAAATGATTTGCCAACGACTGGGGCCGCCGCGAGAATGTACGCATTACAATACGCATGAGTTACAGTGAAAAATACCAAAATCGCTATAGGTGTGCCTATAATATTTGAGGAGTTCTCTTGATTTCTCCATGATCCCATCATCAGATCCTGACGTGGTGACAATGGGACCAACTAGAAAGTATACCCAGTCGAACAACGAAAAAATTTTTCAAATCGGTCCAGTGGTCTTCGAGTAATCGGGGAACATATACATAAAAAAAAAAAAAAAAAAAAAAACCCGACGAATTGAGAACCTCCTCCTTTTTTTGAAGTCGGTTAAAAATGCTTTTTAGGCTTTTTATTCAATAATCCACTTTACGTTTGGAACAAATATTCTAACTTTTTTTTGATAATTTTGTATGAAAGGGCATTGGGTAAATTTGTTTGAAGAATATTGTCATTTTTTTTTCAGCGGCCACGGATGATTTTTACATAGTTATTTAGAGGACCTCTAAATACACATAGATATATATAATTTATGGCGGTGAATAATATCGGAGCGGAGATTTTGAAGATTTAAGTATTCAGTTTTTAGTACAAAAGTACGCCCAAGTATGAATATTTAAATATCTCGGCTCCGATGCACTTTAGAGTATTACATTACATAACAAAATATGTTTATTTTAATAATTCTTTCATAATTTACCACTTTTATGAATGGCCGCTCACCTTGAAAATGTATGAATTTTACAAATGACAACACTTTTACCCAAACCCCTTTTAATGTCCTTTGAGCACCGTTTTGCACTTAAACTAGAAAGCTATATTTTGGGCATTGTAATAAGGTGGTAGGAAGTAATAAATGACCGGGGTGGCCTGCTCAAAAAACAACAAAAATGATTTTTGGATACATACATATAACAAAAGAAATTAAATAAAAAGATAATTTAAAAAAATTGTGGTTTTTGTAATTTTACTTACAATTCTAAAATAAACCAAACGATAAACTTAAGTTTTTCCCACATTTATATACAATACTGACCTCGTTCGTGACAATTTCTTTTTTAATAAATGGACAGTGTTGTAGTACATATCAAACTACCAACCACTGTAGAGCCGAATAATATATTTGTAATAATTAATTTTTCATTTACATATTTAAAGTATTAATATGAGTACTTTAAATATGAAATGAATAAAATTGTTTTTTTGATAGTGGTTATTTTTGTAAAAATGGTGATGGTTAAAAATAGCGTACATATTCTTTTTCTCAAAAATGTCCGGAAATGTTGACATTCCTATCTACATATTGAGACGCGAAGGACATAGTTTACTGACAGATCTCAAATTAAAAAAAAATAACATTGCGTGCTCGCTAAACAAGCCCGCAATGTTGCATACAAATTCCATTACTATCTAGCTTGTAACTTTAAAAAAAATGAAAAGGGCCATAATAAAATGAGGGCACAAGTCTTATACATCCAAATTTTACTCGAAACATAACTTTTTTATTTGTGCCTGGAATAGCTTATGTTTTTTTTTAAAACAATAATTGCGTTTCTCCTTGTCATAAAGAAAAAGGCGGTAAGGAGTGATGGTTTTTTCACATGAAGTTTCTGTTTGTATGCATTTCAAAAATTTGCTCAAGCGATGAAGATTTGACTTAAACACAATTTTTTTCTTGCGATTTTTGAGAAAAGCACTTTATTTGCCTCGGCAGGAACAGCAATTGCGGGCTTCGTATTTTTAAACGGACGAGCTTGCGAGTAAACCAATACTCGGCCCGCAATTGCCTACTTCCATGCCTAGGCAATAATGTACTATTTTTTACCCGACTGCCGATGGAGGAGGGTAATGTGTTTCACAGCCTATATATCTTTGTATACCTATGTTTGTTCCTTTGTGGCACTATAAAAACTAAACCCGTAGTCCGATTTTGATGATTCCTATGTCAATCGATTTGTCTTAATCTGGTGAGTGTCACTGAACATATGACAGTAATCAAAATTCAATATGGCAGCAACCAGACGCCATACTGTGCAAGTTAAAAATAAAATAAATGTTTAAAAAAACAAAAAAACCGCCTTCAAAAAGCAAAAAATAACTTCTTTAAAATGGTAGGTAAATAGGTCAGTCCAACTGAAGTCTGCTTTTGGTTAAAATATTGTTGGACGCCGACTTCAGTTGGACTGACCTATTTACCTACCATTTTAAAGAAGTTATTTTTTGCTTTTTGAAGGCGGTTTTTTTGTTTTTTTAAACATTTATTTTATTTTATACTTTTTAGTGATCCTATTTATGCTGTTACGTAGCTCCACTTCTAAATACTAATAAGAAACTATAGAACATTTCAAGCTCGCCGCAGACAACGCCGCGGGAATGTCATAGTCATATTTAAACCTAAATGTGCTTCGTCGTAGTCGCTCAACTTCCTTTATCGAAATATCTTATCGCCACCCTTGAAATAGGTACCGTTAAGGAGTTCCGGTGGTCTTCATCATCAGTTCCACTTCACCATATAGTACTTTTCAAAAGCAAATGCATGAGTTACAGTGAAAAATAACAAAATCGCTATAGGTGTGCCTATAATATTTGAGGAGTTCTTTTGATTTCTCCATGATCCCATCATCAGATCCTGACGTGGTGACAATGGGACCAACTAGAAAGTATACCCATTCGAACAACGAAAAAATTTTTCAAATCGGTCCAGTGGTCTTCGAGTAATCGGGGAACATACATAAAAAAAAAAAAAAAAAAAAAAAAAAAATATCCCGACGAATTGAGAACCTCCTCCTTTTTTTGAAGTCGGTTAAAAAGAGACCAAGTATGACAAGTGGGGTATCATTGAATAGGGATTTAAAAATCATCTTTAAGTTTCTTTCATTATTTTTTTCATTTTGAATGATCATTTAGGATTTATAACGATTTAAAGTTGGTTAGCAGCAGTCGGGTTTTGAAAGCTTGCTTTTTTTCATGTGACCTCGTGCTTACCTCTTTAGCCTTTTTAAAGGCTGTCACAGGTCATAATATGACCATAACATATTATGTTATGGAATTTCAATACTTACTTACTGGACACTTATTGATTGGTAGTGTGATTAATATCACAATGGCCCGACTTTGAAAATCGACTAACTAACGTACTTTTTGATTTATTGCCAAAAATGTACAAAAACCGGCCAAGTGCGAGTCGGACTCCGGGGTTACGTACCATTATCTATACAATATTAGCCAAAAACGAAAAAAAACGCGTTTGTTGTATGGGAGCCTCCCTTTGTTTTGTTTTTTTGTATGTTAATTTTTGTATTATGTGGTAAATGTGGTAATAAATCATTTGTCTTTCTTTCTTTCTTTCAATCTTAAATATTTATTTTGTTCTGTTTTTGTTGTTATAGCCAAAATAGAAATACATCATCTTTCTAGCTATCACGGTTCATGAGATACAGCTGTTGACAGACAGACAGACGGACAAACAGACGGACAGTGGGGTCTTAGTAATAGGGTCCCGTTTTTTTAGGGTTCCGTAGTCAAACTAGGAACCTTTATAGTTTCGCCATGTCCGTCCGTCCGTCCGCAGCCTAGCTCAGAGATTCTTAGTACTGGAAAGCTGTAATTTGGCATGGCATTTGTAAGTTTGTCGCGAGGTCTAATTTGTTTGTAGTAACGGCTTCGGAACCCTACACTGAGCATGGTCCGACATGCTCTTGCCCGGTTTTTAGCCTTTAGGTACGAAACCCTAAAATTGACCGTTCCCCCCTATCTCCAAAGTTTATGGACCAAAAAATCTATAATTTGGGCGAAAAATAACATGAAGTTGTCAAATTTTACAGTTTTGGAAAAATTATCAGATACTTTGGACCTCGAGGAAAGAAATTGGAAAGTTTTTATCTCAGAAAACGAATAGCGATAAAAAAAAACCGGTCAAGTGCAAATCGGACTCGCGCACCGAGGGTTCCGTATTTAAGATAATATGGTTGGAAAACGCAAAAGAAAATACTTATTTTGTTATGAACTTTATGACATATGAAATAAGGTTCATTTTGACAAGCCTAAATTTTAATACAGATTTTAATTTTTTGATAATTTTTACAAAACTAAAGTTTGACAACTTTATTTTATTTTTACCGTAAAATATAACTAATTATTTTTAAACCAGGAATTTTTCAGATTTTTTGGTTCATTAACTTTAGAGATAAGGGGGGGGGGCTGTCATTTTTTGTACATTTTTGGCTATAAATCAAAAAGTACGCTACGAAAAATTAAAAAAAAAATATAGTTTTGAAATGTGCAGACTAAGCCCTTTCATATGACATCCAGTTTGCTATAATCAAATAACTTTCATTTTTCAACCCCCCATTCTAGACCCCTTAACCAATATTTAGAAAAATATTTTCATACTTTTTTTACTAAAAGCAGATGCGGGCAAGCAAGTTATACAACTATGCCAAATTTCAAGAAGATAGCTTTTATAGTTTCTGAGAAAAACTGCTGTGACATACAAACAGACAGACAGACAGACAACGAAGTCTCACCATAAGGGTTTCTTTTTAACCATTGTGGTACGGAACCCTAAAAACGAAAATGGCAAAGCTGCTGTATATTATAATTTGTGTATATTTCAGGATGGCGCTCCGACTGCTCCGAGTATTTGTCTGCACGGCACTCTTGTTGGCCTTTGTCGCCGCGCAGAAAGTGAGTAACTATATATTTATAATATATAACTATAATATTGACATACATTTTTTTTTTCGCCGACAAACTTCTTTAAAAAAAACATGTGTTTATTTCTTACACAAAAAAAAAATACATTATTAATTTATCTTAACTTGTAATCTTAAATTAATCAAAGATTTTATCAGTTAAGAGTGTACATGAGTAAATTAATGAATGTTTTGGTCGAAGTGGGCTTAGCGTTTGACCTAGGGCTCGCGGTCGTATCCGTGTTTCGTGTACCCTAGCCGTGCGCCCGTTTCCGTGTTACACGGCAACGGTTTTATGGAACGTTCGGCAGCTGAAATTCGGCTACGTGTAATTAAGTCACGTTTACCCGTGTAGATCCGTGTACACGGGTTCACGTACCTTGAGTACACGCGGATCCGGTCTGCCAGCGACGTTGTGTGAAGTTAAGATGCACTGTTTTTATAGGCGACGTATAATTTTTTTTCGTGACTTTTTATTCGTAGCCCTTTATTCCGTTTAATTTATTTAAAACCCGTTCGTCCCATAATTAGTACTTAATTCAATAATAGTCTTTATTTGTTTTAATTTTAACTCCAACCGGTGGCAGCCCGGGTGCATCGTTCCGACCGGTGCACACGAACGCAGGTACGGGCTACGTATCTTGGCATGTCACGTGAATCCGGACGCGAACGAAGGTACGGGCTACGTACCGGCCGTGTTCGTGAAATTCGTGATCGTAATACCGCCCGGGTTAAGTAACACGTAGCTACGGGTCGGCGTGTACCACGGATATCCAGAGCCCTAGTTTGAACTTATACTTCAATAAAACTTGAAGTTCGGTTCTGCGCAGGCAAAGTTTGCCGGTATACATATACGAGTATGTATATATCTGAGATTATTGTGTAAGCACTTTATCGCTTAAATTATTTTTGCAATGTGGGCGTTACCCCAAACAGTAAAACGGGGTGAGAAGGGATTAAGGGGTGAGCAGGGACATAACCTTAAATGAAGCATATGTTACTAATTATAAGACTGAAATTATTTCCAATAGACGTAACGTTATTGTCCATTTAATTCTCTGTACATTATAAAAAAAGGTTTTTTTATTATTTAAGCTTTGGTACTACAAACAAGTTAACAGTAATACTAACTTAATAAAAATACAGGCCATATTTGAACATATTATAGAAAACTTATGATATGCATGTAGATAAAGTTATGTATGCGGCTATACATAATTAGGCATTAAAACACTCGTTTGATCCTATTATGAAACTCGCCTTCGGCTCGTTTCATAAAACCACACTCGTGCTTTAATGCCTCTTATTATGCACCAGCCACATAAACTACTATTAGGTTGTGTCTCTACTCACCCTGTTTTAAGGTACCTACCTATATAAACGCTAAGGGCGATTTCATACTAGCGTATTTCTACGTAAGTGCCTATTCGGTCGTTTCGGCATACGCGTTTACACGCGCGCTACAGTTAGGTCAATCCAACAGAAGCCGACTTTTGGTTAAAAATATTGTGAGACACCGACTTCAGTTGGACTGACCTACTTATAACCTACCATTTTAAAAGAAGTTATTTTTTGCGTTTATGAAGGCGGTTTTTTGTTTTTGAAAACATTTTTGAAGTCGGTTCAATACCTTATACGAGGTGTTCGCTCGAACCGTTGGATGTTAGTCAGCAGCAATATGAATTTCGATCTTATAAGAGCCTCAACGCTCGTAAGAGTTGTGCGTGTGGCTAAAGGCAAGCCTGACGACAGCCCCTTCACGCGCTTCCAAAACGCGCGTTTAAATTTTGGTCTGAAACCGCTCTTAGTTCTTAAGGTATAAAATAGAGTCTGGCAAATGAAAGATGAGAATCAGATTTCTTAAGAACTTTTTACATGGCAACAAATAAGTCGATCGTCATCCCACGTCAAACGTCATTTATTAGTCTTGAGACTGGAGCTTGCTTGCGGTATTTGCTACGTTTTTAAGTGTTTATCATGAAAAAACTATCAAAAGTAAGGTGAGTAAGCTGCTGGTTACTATGATATACAATTCAGAAAAAAGCAGGAGGAAAATAACATTGTTTCCAAGCAGAAACAAGAGTGTTTACATACGATAATGCATTTTCTAAAGTAAAGTAAAGTACTGCTAAGTAGAATATTACGTAACTATAGTACATTGTTGCAGAGGATAGAAAGTACACGATTTTTGGACGAGTCATATAGAGGGCCGAAACGTAGTTGAGGCCCTCTAGTGTACGAGTCCATAAATTGCACTTTCTACCGAGGCAGACATAGTGCTTTTCACAACTAATGAGACGAAATAAAATAAAAATTCATATTAAAAACTCAAATTTTAATTCATGTTAATGTGACATCACGGCCAATTTTACCATAGATAACTTTTTTTTTATTTGGACCCCTTTTCTCGTGGCACTCGAGATTAATAAACTAACATGCGAGATGAAGATGTCAACTCCATATAAAATTGTATTTGTGTCGTCATATCTCCCATGTAATTTCATCTCTAGTGTTTCGAGATTAGGGGCCAAGTTTGAATTACATTTAAAAAAAAGCAGTTTTTAGTCTGTGTATATTTTAGCAAAAATACACCTAATATTTTACGACACAAAATGGTGTGTTCTGGTGATTGGTCGATTAAAAATTTTCATTTTAAGGTACTATGACACAAAAATTGATTGATTGATTTTCATTGGTTCTTAAAGTTGGACAACAATGTTCTCGACCAATCAGCAAACACGCCGACAAAACATTCTTACCAATCACGGGACTACGGGAGGCCCGGACCTCTGGAAGGCGTACATGGAGCCGAAGCCAACACACGAGGCCCTTTAGACAAGTTTAATTCAGTAAAGTGGTGGGACACCGACCGGCGATTGTCCCTGAGTTCAAACTATAGAAATAGGCAACCACGGACAACCAGCGTAAGACTATTTAAGAAGGCTGGGCTCTATGAGTGAACTGATATGGATATGGATTGGTGAACTGGCAGGCCAACTCAATGGAATGGGCCTCCCAAAATAACCGCATAATTAATAGCAGCATTATTAATATTTGTAGGTTATTGTTATTACTTACCTATGTTTCACTTTTTTTTTTACTAGTGCGGTGAAGACGGTGGACTACTTCCAGACGGCGCTGAAGTAAGTATAAACAAATAAATTAACATCCCATCAAAAACACCACAAATGTGAAGAACCGGGCAAAAGCACGTCTGACCATGCTCAGTGTAGGGTTCCGTAGCCGTTACTACACAAGAACTATCTCACAAACACGACTGCCGCTACACAATATTGAACTAAAAAGTAAAAAACAAGTTTTTCTCAAACATGCTCGGAAATAACGATTTTCCGATTGAAACACATGGACGGAAAATGCCTCTTTTTACTCCTAGGAGTAAAATAGTAGATTGTACAACAAGTGCATACAACGAGCCATTTTACCCGAGACGTGCATATGGCCGATTGTGGATAGTCACGTCGAGGGTAAAATGGGTTTTATGCTCGAGTTATACACTCTGCTTTTCACTTCGATTACGAGGAAATAAAACAGTGATAGTGAAACTTTAATGAATGAGAATGTATTGACTTGTTTTCCGCTTCTCCAGACTTTGATATTTTCATACGTTTAAGGTAAATTTTCTTTTCACAACATTGCTCGGAAATATGGCCATATATGGTCTTGTTTGGGGTCACAAAACGTCACTTATAAGGACAGACCAAGAATGTTTTTGCCGGCGTGTTTGCTGATTGGTCGAGAACATTGTTGTCCAACTTTAAGAACCAATGAAAATGAATCAATCAATTTTTGTGTCATAGCTCCTTAAAATGAAAAATGAAATCGACCAATCAGAACACACCATTTTGTGTCGTAAAATGTTAGGTGTATTTTTGCTAAAAGATACACAGACTAAAAACTATGTCATTGCTTTTTTTTTAAATGTAATTCAAACTTGGCGCCTAATTTAGAACCACTAGAGATGAAATTACATGGGAGATATGGCGAAACAAATACAATTTTATATGGAGTTGACATCTTCATCTCGCATGTTAGTTTATTAATCTCGAGTGCCACGAGAATAGGGGTCCAGATTAAAAAAAAGTTATCTATGGTAAAATTGGCGGTGATGTCACATTAACATGAATTAAAATTTGAGTTTTGAATATGAATTTTTATTTTATTTCCTCTCAGTAGTTGTGAAAAGCACTATGTCTGCCTCGGTAGAAAGTGCAATTTACGGACTCGTACACTAGAGGGCCTCAACTACGTTTCGGCCCTCTATATGACTCGTCCAAAAATCGCGTACTTTCTATCCTCTGCAACAATGTACTATTGATTTAGGCGGCAAAGTCTCTTTTCTCAAAAATATCTGGAAATGTTGACATTCCTATCTACATATTGAGACGCGAAGTACATAGTTTACTGACAGTTCTCAAATTTTAAAAAAAAAACATTGCGTGCTCGCTACACAAGCCCGCAATGTTGCATAGAAATTCCATTACTATCTACCTTGTAACTTTTTAAAATGTGAAAAGGGCCATAATAAAATGAGGGCACAAGTCTTATACATCCAAATTTTTCTCGAAACATAACTTTTTTATTTGTGCCTGGAATAGCTTATGTTTTTTTTAAAACAAGAATTGCGTTTCTCCTTGTCATAAACAAAAAGGCGGTAAGGAGTGATGGTTTTTTTACATGAAGTTTCTGTTTGTATGCAATTCAAAAAATGAGTTCAAGTGATGAAGATTTGACTCCAACACAATTTTCTTCTTGCGATTTTTGAGCAAAGCACTGTATTTGCCTCGGCAGGAACAGCAATTGCGGGCTTCGTATTTTTAAACGGACTCGCAAGCTCGTCCGTTTAATCCAATACTCAGCCCGCAATTGCCTACTTCCATGCCTAGGCAATAATGTACTATTAATAAGTTCTTTTGCATTTTTTTCTATTAGTGTGTTAGCTGTGAACATCATTTCCACTTCACACTAAATTCCATAAAACCACAACACAAATTTTGCAAAGAAAACAACTACCTAATGAATAGTCCAAAACTGTGGTCCAAAACTATAGACAAAAACCTCTTTCCCGCCAGTGTATTTCGTGTTTTTTTTTAAATTTTCTGCATGAGGTTTTTAACTTTGGTCGAACGCAATACTGCCAAGTCATACTTTGATTTTGTAATGTTTTTATTAATAATGCTTGTTTTTAATACTTTTAAATTTCCTTTTTGTTAGATGCAACATAGAAGGCAAATAAATTAAAGTAAATGTATTCAAATAACAAGTTTATTTAATGCAGTCACCTCGTCTGTCTGGCTGTAGGGCTTAAAATTGTCTTAGTCTAGATGACGACAACACTTTAGGTATGCACTAGTGCATATAAAAAAACAAAAAACCGCCTTCAAAAAGCAAAAAATAACTTCTTTAAAATGGTAGGTAAATAGGTCAGTCCAACTGAAGTCTGCTTTTGGTTAAAATATTGTTGGACGCCGACTTCAGTTGGACTGACCTATTTACCTACCATTTTAAAGAAGTTATTTTTTGCTTTTTGAAGGCGGTTTTTTGTTTTTTTAAACATTTATTTTATTTTATACTTTTTAGTGATCCTATTTATGCTGTTACGTAGCTCCACTTCTAAATATTAATAAGAAACTATAGAACATTTCAAGCTCGCCGCAGACAACGCCGCGGGAATGTCATAGTCATATTTAAACCTAAATGTGCTTCGTCATAGTCGCTCAACTTCCTTTATCAAAATATCTTATCGCCACCCTTGAAATAGGTACCGTTAAGGAGTTCCGGTGGCCATCTGTGGTCTTCATCATCAGTTCCACTTCACCATATAGTACTTTTCAAAAGCAAATGCATGAATTACAGTGAAAAATACCAAAATCGCTATAGGTGTGCCTATAATATTTGAGGAGTTCTCTTGATTTCTCCATGATTCCATCATCAGATCCTGACGTGGTGACAATGGGACCAATTAGAAAGTATACCCAGTCGAACAAGGAAAAAATTTTTCAAATCGGTCTAGTGGTCTTCGAGTAATCGGGGAACATACATAAAAAAAAAAAAAAAAAAAAAAACCCGACGAATTGAGAACCTCCTCCTTTTTTTGAAGTCGGTTAAAAAATACGAAACCCGCAATTGCTGTTCCTGCCGAGGCAAATATAGTGCTTTTCTCAAAAATCGCCAGAAAAAAATTGTGTTGGAGTAAAATCTTCATCGCTTGAACTCATTTTTAACCGACTTCAAAAAAGGAGGAGGTTATACGTTCCACTGTATGTTTTTTTTTTATGTATGTTCACCGATTACTTCGTCAATTGTCGACCGATTTTAAATTTTTTTTTTGGTTTGATAGAGTATACTTTCGAGGTGGTCCCATTGTCACCAAATCTGAATCTGATGAGAGGATCCGTGAGGAATTGAGGAAACTCTCAAATATTGTAGGCAAACATATAGCGATTTTAGTATTTTCAGTAACAAGTCCAGCATTTGCATTCAGAAAATATCATTTGGTGAAGTGGAACTGATGATGAAGACCACAGGTTAAGATAGTCGATTAAGATAGTTGAGCGACTACAACGAAGAATATTTACTTATTAACCGACTTCAAAAAAGGAGGTTATTGAAATATGACTATGACTTCCCCGCGGCGTCGCTTGCGGCGCGCTTGAAATAACTTAAAGTTTCATATCAACTAAGAAGTGGGACTACGTAACAGAGTATTATGATCACTGAAAAGTATAAAATAAAATAAATGTTTAAAAATAAAAAACCGCAATATTTTCAACAAAAAGCCGACATCAGTTGGACTAACCTATTAGGTGCCTACAATTTTAAAGAAGTTATTTTTTTGCATTTTTGAAGGCGGTTTTTTATTTTTTTAAACATTTATTTTTTAATTTGCGTACAAACAGAAACATCATGTGAAAAAACCATCACTCTTTACCGCCTTTTTGTTTATGACAAGGAGAAACGCAAGCTTTGTTTTAAAAAAAACATAAGCTATTCCAGACACAGATAAAAAAGTTATGTTTCGAATAAAATTTGGATGAATAAGACTTGTGCCATCATTATATTATGGGCTTTTTCACTTTTTAAAAAGTTATAAGCTAGATAGTAATGGAATTTGTATGCAAGCACGCAATGTTTTTTTCTCAAACGTGCTCGGAAATAACGGTTTTCCGACTGAAACACAAGGACGGAAAATGCCTCTTTTTACTCCTAGGAGTAAAAAAACCATATGAAAACACTTTCCGTCCATGTCCATATTGTTTTTTCAAAAGTGCTCTCTATTGCGTATAAAATCGAAAGGACCATGAAAAAAATCCCGTACACCCAACTTGTGGGGGCGCAGTGAGGGGCGGCGGCGCGGCGGGGCTCTGCGGAGCGGCGGCGGCGGGCGGCGGCTCGTTGTGCGTGAAACTATCGCTACTAATACTCGTATGACGCAAACAAACAGTCTCTCCGAATTTGTCAAAGGTTATTAAAAATACATATAATCATGTATTTGTATAATTTCCTCGCATTGTTTGAGAAAAGCATTATGTGTGCCTCGGCGGAAACGAGGATTTCCTGACTCGTATTTTAGCAGGCCTCGCTGTTGCTCGGCCTGCTAACCACCTCGTCAGGAAATCCCTTACTTTCCGCGCCTAGGCAACAATGTACTATTTTTTATTTAAGAACTGTCAGTAAACTATGTACTTCGCGTCTCATTATGTGATAGTAATGTCAACATTTCCGAATATTTTTGAGAAAAAACCATATGAAAACACTTTCCGTCCATGTCCATATTGTTTTTTCAAAAGTACTCTTTATTGCGTATAAAATCGAAAGGACCATGAAAAAAATCCCGTACACCCAACTTGTGGGGGCGCAGTGAGGGGCGGCGGTGCGGCGGGGCTCTGCGGAGCGGCGGCGGCGGGTGGCGGCTCGTTGTGTGTCAATAGTACATTACTGCACAGACCGGGAAATAGGCCGTTGCGGGACGAGTAGAGTTAGCGTGGCCGAGACGCAGTCGAGGTCGCGATATATACGAGTCCAGCAACCGCCCTTCCCGGTCGAGGCTTGTATAGTGCTTTTCTCCAAGATGTGAGGAAATTTAACACAATTGTTAATAATATTTAACACAGTTCCAACATTTCCTTGAAAAAAAGAACAGAAACGTACGATTTAGTGTGACACTGAAATAAAGCATTAAATAAAATCACAAATTATTTAAACGTAATAAATTCAATTTGAATAAAATATAGTTTAAACTATAACATTTATTACGCGTTTATGTTATTTCCGCAATTTATTTTGTTTATGAACGCAATTTCTAGTTAAAAAAAACTATTTGACACACTTTTAAATACGTTGTAAATGCTGTTTGAAAAGGCTTAACTTTTTTAACCGACTTCGAAAAAGGAGGAGGTTCTCAATTCGTCGGGATATATATAAAAATGTTTTTATGTATGTTCCCCGATTACTCGAAGACCACAGGACCGATTTCAAAATTTTTTTCGTTGTTTGAATGGGTATACTTTCTAATTGGTCCCATTGTCAAAACGTCAGGATCTGATGATGGGATCTTGGAGAAATCAAGAGAACTCCTCAAATATTATAGGCACACCTATAGCGATTTCGGTATTTTTCACTGTAACTCGTGCATTTGCTTTTGAAAAGTACTATATGGTGAAGTGGAACTGATGATGAAGACCACAGATGGCCACCGGAACTCCTTAACGGTACCTATTTCAAGGGTGGCAATAAGATATTTCGATTAAGGTAGTTGAGCGACTATGACGAAGCACATTTAGGTTTAAATATGACTATGACATTACCGCGGCGTTGTCTGCGGCGAGCTTGAAATGTTCTATAGTTTCTTATTAATATTTAGAAGTGGAGCTACGTTACAGCATAAATAGGATCACTAAAAAGTATAAAATAAAATAAATGTTTAAAAAAACAAAAACCCGCCTACAAAAAGCAAAAAATAACTCCTTTAAAATGGTAGGTAAATAGGTCAGTCCAACTGAAGTCGGCGTCCAACAATATTTTAACCAAAAGCAGACTTCAGTTGGACTGACCTATTTACCTACCATTTTAAAGGAGTTATTTTTTGATTTTTGAAGGCGGGTTTTTGTTTTTTTAATAGTCTATGACATTTAAAATGTAAAATATACCAGGATTGCACGAGTGTTTGGCTGTTTGGAGATAGTTAACCTAGTCCAAACATGGTTTTAAAAAGTAAATCACAAGGTACGTAATGAAATTTAATACATTTTTCGCGACAGCTGCAGTTGGTAAATAATAACTTTGTTTTTTTTTATTTTGCCGGGACCTGGAACTTAGAACTTCGCGGGCTGATTTGACAACAGTAAGGTTAACATTTCCGAGCATGTGGGAGAAAACTATCTTAACTAATACTCGTATGACGCAAACAAACATTCTCACCGAATTTGTCAAAGGTTTTTTAAATAGTACATTTCGATGCTGGTGCGGAAAGTGACATTTCCGCACGTGTATCGAAAGACGTTTTTTAATACATTTGCGAAATTTTTTATATATGTGTATATGTGTATGTGGGTATTAGTGTCTGTCCTCTTTCCCCCGGACCTCTGAAGTGAGATAACGACGTGTGAACACACTCTGTCGTAAATTACTTAAATTTTAATAAAATTATTAAAACAAAAATTATAACGTCAGACACCAGGAGTGCATAAACTTTAGAAGTACCTACCTAAATCATCCGCGCTGTGTCGGGAGCGGCTGCCCGCCCGCCGCACTCGCTGCGCCGCCCCGTGACGTCATCGCCTGCGATCTAAGTTGCGCTACCCCTTAATTACCTCTGGACTCCTGGTAGGTACAGTCGCCATCAGATATATTGTAGCGGGCGAGGTACTCAAATATTTCGGAGCAGCATTACTTTTCAATAAATTCGTTACACTAGTTATGGTCAATAACCCCAGAACATGCAGTTTGTCATAAACATAAGAGCAGCGACCTTTCAATAAATTCGGAACATATAACGAGGTAAAAATATCAGAAAGCACAGAACGTCAAAGGTATCTACGCACTCAGGGTGATCATAAACATCGGAACATTTATGGAAAATATACCTTAAGTCTGTATCACACAGTTTAAATTCGTTACTATAATTATTATGCATGTCGAATCTACTCGTGACGTGTAGTACACGTCACGAGTAGATTCGAATTCCAAACAAAACATAAATACGTCATGCCAAAGATCGACATGCATAATAATTATAGTAACGAATTTAAACTGTGTGATACAGACTTAAGGTATATTTTCCATAAATGTTCCGATGTTTATGATCACCCTGAGTGCGTAGATACCTTTGACGTTCTGTGCTTTCTGATATTTTTACCTCGTTATATGTTCCGAATTTATTGAAAGGTCGCTGCTCTTATATTTATGACAAACTGCATGTTCTGGTGTTATTGACCATAACTAGTGTAACGAATTTATTGAAAAGTAATGCTGCTCCGAAATATTTGAGTACCTCGCCCGCTACAATATATCTGATGGTGACTGTACTTTATGAAAACATGCAAACTCGGTTGGATGCACGACTTAGTATATTAAAAAAAAATGGAAAAGTAAAACGCACTAGTGCGAAATAGGAAAAGTAAGAAGCACTAGTGCAAAAAGACCCAACTTTCCGCACGATATACAGCTACGATTAAAAAAACAAAAACCCGCCTTTAAAAATGCAAAAAATAACTTCTTTTAAAATGGTAGGTCAGTCCAACTGAAGTTGGCGTCCCACAATATTTTAAACCAAAAGCCGAATGCAGTTGAACTGACGTACCATTTTAAAAGAAGTTATTTTTTGCATTTTTGAAGGCAGGTTTTTGTTTTTTTAAACATTTATTTTATTTTATACTTTTAAGTGATCCTATTTATGCTGTTACGTAGCTCCACTTCTAAATATTAATGAGAAACTATAGAACATTTCAAGCTAGCCGCAGACAACGCCGCGGAAATGTCATAGTCATATTTAAACCTAAATGTGCTTCGTCATAATCGCTCAACTACTTTAATTGAAGAACTTATCGCCACCCTTGAAATAGGTACCGTTAAGGAGTTCCGGTGGCCATCTGTGGTCTTCATCATCAGTTCCACTTCACCATATAGTACTTTTCAAAAGCAAATGCACAAGTTAGAGTGAAAAATACCAAAATCGCTATAGGTGAGCCTATAAAATTTGAGGAGTTCTCTTGATTTCTCCAAGATATCATCATCAGATCCTGACGTGTTGACAATGGGACCAACTAGAAAGTATACCCATTCAAACAACGAAAAAAAATTTCAAATCCGTCCAGTGGTCTTCGAGTAATCGGGGAACATACATAAAAAAAAAACCCTTTTTTAACCGACTTCAAAAAAAGGAGGAGGTTCTCAATTCGTCGGGATATTGTTTGAATGGGTATACTTTCTAGTTGGTCTTATTGTCAACACGTCAGGATCTGATGATGGGATCTTGGAGAAATCAAGAGAACTCCTCAAATATTATAGGGACACCTATAGCGATTTTGCTATTTTTCACTGTAACTCGTGCATTTGCTTTTGGAAAGTACTATATGGTGAAGTGGAACTGATGATGAAGACCACAGATGGCCACCGGAACTCCTTAACGGTACCTATTTCAAGGGTGGCGATAAGATATTTCGATTACGGTAGTTGAGCGACTATGACGAAGCACATTTAGGTTTAAATATGACTATGACATTCCCGCGGCGTTGTCTGCGGCGAGCTTGAAATGTTCTATAGTTTCTCATTAATATTTAGAAGTGGAGCTACGTAACAGCCTAAATAGGACCACTAAAAAGTATAAAATAAAATAAATGTTTAAAAAAACAAAAACCCGCCGTCAAAAATGCAAGAAATAATTTCTTTTAAAATGGTAGGTCAGTCCAACTGAAGTCGGCGTCCCACAATATTTTAAACCAAAAGCCGAATGCAGTTGGACTGACCTACCATTTGAAAAGAAATTATTTTTCTCAAAAATGTCCGGAAATGTTGACATTCCTATCTACATATTGAGACGCGAAGTACATAGTTTCCTGACAGTTGCCAAATTAAAAAAAAAAAAAAACAATGCGTGCTCGCTACACAAGCCCGCAATGTTGCATACAAATTCCATTACTATCTATCTTGTAACTTTTTAAAAAGTGAAAAGGGCGTTAATAAAATGAGGGCACAAGTCTTATACATCCAAATTTTACTCGAAACATAACTTTTTTATTTGTGCCTGGAATAGCATGTTTTAAAAAAAAATACGAGAATTGCGTTTCTCCTTGTCATACACAAAAAGGCGGTAAGGAGTGATGGTGTTTTCACATGAAGTTTCTGTTTATACAAACAGAAACTTCATGTGAAAACACCATCACTCCTTACCGCCTTTTACATACATGTTGCATACGCAATTCAAAAAATGAGTTCAAGCGATGAAGATTTGACTCCAACACAATATTTTTCTTGCGATGTTTGAGAAAAGCTCTATATTTGCCTCGGCAGGAACAGCAATTGCGGGCTTCGTATTTTTAAAAGGACTCGCAAGCTCGTCCGTTTAAACCAATACTCGGCCCGCAATTGCCTACTTCCATGCCTAGGCAATAATGTACTATTTCAATAAAATAAATGTTTAAAAAATCAAAAACCCGCCTTCAAAAATGCAAGAAATAATTTCTTTTAAATTGGTAGGTCAGTCCAACTGCATTCGGCTTTTGGTTTAAAATATTGTGGGACGCCGACTTCAGTTGGACTGACATACCATTTGAAAAGAAATTATTTTTCTCAAAAATGTCCGGAAATGTTGACATTCCTATCTACATATTGAGACGCGAAGTACCTTTTGTTTTTTTAAACATTTATTTTTTACGGAGGGTGAACCATTTCGTTACGTAACGCGCGTTACTAGACAGCATGTCTGGCTTCCCTTTCTCTCACGCATACGCCAGCGGTAGTACTAATTTTTAAACAATTTTTAAAATACAAAAAGATACTGGTATCGGATGGGATTTTAACCGCGGCACCATGGCGTCATAGAGCTACCTCTCGATCGAGATCGCGATCACGATCACGATCACATTTATAAGCATAAATACTGTTGACAGTGAGCATATATAATCTAAAACTATCACCATTTTTGAAAGTGATTATTTTAAGTTAGTTATTACTGCTTCGATTGTATTGAAAATCGATATCTGAGAATCCGTCGGGACAACAAATGCGAACCCGTAATCAGATTAAAAAAAAGTGGCCGCCATTTTGAACTTATATGTTACTGGTTCGATTGTCTTGATAATCGATATCTGAGGGCCCGTTGGGACTACAAATGCGAACCCGTAATCAGATTAAAAAAAAGTGGCCGCCATTTTGAACTTTTATGTTACTGGTTCGATTGTCTTGAAAATCGATATCTGAGGGCCCGTTGGGATAACATATGCGAACCCGTAATCAGAATTAAAAAAAGTTGCCGCTATTTTGAACTTTTTGAAGTTTTACTTCTTATGTGAGGGCAAACCGCTTCATTACGTAACGCGTTACGACACCAGTCTGTCTGGCTTCCCTTTCTCTCACGCATACGGCAGCGGCAGGCAGGCTCTTCATTTCTCACTCTAACCCACAGATTAAGATTAGTCATATATATATATATATACAGTAAGTTGCAGTAAAATTTAAATTTAAATGCAGTAATCATAGCGAATGTGCGTCCTTTGAGGTTAGGATTTTGGTCTTGAATTAGATTTTCGAGTATAGGTAGATCGTAGAAAGTCAGCGTAAGGGTGCAACGAGTCGTGTCCAGGTACCAAGATCAAGTTATAACCGGCCAAGTCTTCAGAACATTATCGTCCCTTCATTGATCAATATTACATTGTTGCAGAGGATAGAAAGTACGAAATTTTTGGACGAGTCATATAGAGGGCCGAAACGTAGTTGAGGCCCTCTAGTGTACGAGTCCATAAATTGCACTTTCTACCGAGGCAGACATAGTGCTTTTCACAACTACTGAGAGGAAATAAAATAAAAATTCATATTCAAAACTCAAATTTTAATTCATGTTAATGTGACATCACCGCCAGTTTTACCATAGATCACTTTTTTTTATTCCTGGGCCCCTATTCTCGTGGCACTCGAGATTAATAAACTAACATGCGAGATGAAAATGTCAACTCCATATAAAATTGTATTTGTTTCGTCATATCTCCCATGTAATTTCATCTCTAGTGTTTCGAGATAAGGGGCCAAGTTTGAATTACATTTAAAAAAAAGCAGTGACATAGTTTTTAGTCTGTGTATATTTTAGCAAACATAAACCTAATATTTTACGACACAAAATGGTGTGTTCTGGTGATTGGTCGATTAAAATTTTTCATTTTAAGGTACTATGAGACAAAAATTGATTGATTGATTTTCATTGGTTCTTAAAGTTGGACAACAATGTTCTCGACCAATCAGCAAACACGCCGACAAAAACATTCTTGGTCTGTCCTTAAGTGATAAGTGACGATTTGTGACCCCAAACAAGACCATCTATGGCCATATTTCCGAGCAGTGTTGTGAAAATTTGATTTTCATTCGAGTTTTTTTTCTGTCCAGTGTTCAGCCAATGATCAATGTTGCAGCCTACTATGCGTCCCAGTAAACGGCGCAGTACACCCCGATGGAGAAGTCTATGATGGGAGATGTCAGTATAAAATAAAATAAAATCAGTTTATTGCAGACAGTGTCCATATTTTGTTAGTAAGTACATTAGGGTTATAAAACTATATTAGTGGGTAACTATTTATATAAAAACGAATACAATAATAAATTAATTTAAAAATCTACCGCCCTGTGGGACCCCGGGCACATGCATATGTGTTTGTACCCAGTGTCGTTGGATAGGACAGTCTGGCTTCTCACTGATGATCCTATCCTAGTATAAGCATATCAAGAGGCATCGATGAAAAAAAATCAAGTACACAAATCTATGGCCGGCAGTTGGAGTAAAGAATTATCGAGAAATCTCCAGAATACTCGATTAGTTGGAGTAAAGACTTATCGAGAAATCTCCAGAATACTCGATTAGTTGGAGTAAAGACTTATCGAGAAATCTCCAGAATACTCGATTAGTTGGAGTAAAGACTTATCGAGAAATCTCCAGAATACTCGATTAGTTGGAGTAAAGACTTATCGAGAAATCTCCAGAATACTCGATTAGTTGGAGTAAAGACTTATCGAGAAATCTCCAGAATACTCGATTAGTTGGAGTAAAGACTTATCGAGAAATCTCCAGAATACTCGATTAGTTGGAGTAAAGACTTATCGAGAAATCTCCAGAATACTCGATTAGTTGGAGCAAAGACTTATCGAGAAATCTCCAGAATACTCGATTAGTTGGAGTAAAGACTTATCGAGAAATCTCCAGAATACTCGATTAGTTGGAGTAAAGACTTATCGAGAAATCTCCAGAATACTCGATTAGTTGGAGTAAAGACTTATCGAGAAATCTCCAGAATACTCGATTAGTTGGAGTAAAGACTTATCGAGAAATCTCCAGAATACTCGATTAGTTGGAGTAAAGACTTATCGAGAAATCTCCAGAATACTCGATTGTTTCCTTACAATCTCTATTCTAGCTCCACTGATGAAGTTAAAAGTACTTTTTGTAAAAATTGCATAAACCAAAAAAAGTGGAATTGTTATGTGCTTTCCTGCATTAAATTAAAATAATACCATCGTTTGTTTTTATTATTTATTTTCTACTCGCATCTATATTAGAAAATAATGCCACATTGAATTATGTTTTTATCGATCTTGAAATCAGTTTCTGTCAAAATAGTACATTATTGCCTAGGCATGGAAGTAGGCAATTGCGGGCCGAGTATTGGATTAAACGGACGAGCTTGCGAGTCCGTTTAAAAATACGAAGCCCGCAATTGCTGTTCCTGCCGAGGCAAATATAGTGCTTTTCTCAAAAATCGCAAGAAAAAAATCGTGTTGGAGTCAAATCTTCATCGCTTGAACTCATTTTTTGAATTGCATACAAACAGAAACTTCATGTGAAAAAACCATCACTCCTTACCGCCTTTTTGTTTATGACAAGGAGAAACGCAATTTTTGATTAAAAAACAACATAAGCTATTCCAGGCACAAATAAAAAAGTTACGTTTTGAATAAAATTTGGATGTTAAGACTTGTGCCCTCATTTTATTACGGCCCTTTTCACTTTTTAAAAAGTTACAAGCTAGATAGTAATGGAATTTGTATGCGACATTGCGGGCTTGTGTAGCGAGCACGCAATGTTTTTTTTTTTAATTTGAGAATTGTCAGTAAACTATGTACTTCGCGTCTCAATATGTAGATGGGAATGTCAACATTTCCGGACATTTTTGAGAAAATTTCATTATTGGGCCGATCTTTTGTCGCCGACTGTCCGTTTTGTTGCAATATCTTTATCTGCTTATCAAGACCAAACTATGGAGTCCCAACACGGTGGGTCTACGGTAAGAATAGCGGGGATCCTGTCGCCACCTTCCGACTCCATCATCAGATCACCTCTTAGATACCATGATATTGCATCGTCATCGGGTGTACATGTGTGATCCTTTCAGCTCATTCCATAAACGGGAACTTATTGAAAATTGAAATTTTGAACCGGACAACTTTACAAACATACATACGAACAGTGCAAGTTAAATGAAAGCTTGTAAAAATCAAGCTTTAAAAATCAGACGGCATTTTTTTATATAGGGAATATTCATGTTTTTTAGAATTCCGTAGCACCCTGTACAGTCGAGGTCATAAATATGTGGACAAAATATATGTACCTTGTATATTTAATGTCACGTTCAAACTGCAATATACTAATTATCACAGCGATTAAAGTGACAAGGTACTAAAGTGTATACATATTTATGAACTCGACTGTACCACCTAGACCTGTATAAAGCGTGTCCTAAAATCAAGAAAAAGCAGCTGTCCGCAAAAGGTAAAAGTTTTCGAGAAAAACCAACGAATATTCACTGTGATAAATATTCAACCCTATTATCTTGTTAGGAGCGGCTATTCTCGAATCGTGCGACATTTCTCGACCAGCACGCCTAGTATGGCGGCGTCTATATCGCGTGTCAAATGTGGATAAAGCATCCGTCACTCTCGTACTTATTTACGAGTCAGAAGGTGACGGATGCCTTATCCACACTTTGTCACGCGATAAACGCCGCCATAATTATTAGGCCCCCTGAGAGATGTAATGTGAGTACAAGGGGCGATAGACGGCGAGTAAGTACGCCGTGCTTTCACGACATTTGGGCATTTTCACGAAAAAGTGTACCCAATTAAGAAACTTTAACTTTGTCAGTTTTGTGACGAAAATTAGGTATACATTGACGGCCGCCAAAACTGACAAAGGACCCGATTCTACAGTGGCCTCTAATCTTCCTAATTTTAATTAGGTGTCGCTAAAAGAATTTGCTATTCTATGAGCAGCTGTCATAATCAAATGACAAGAGCTAATTTGAATATGACGCTTCTTATTTTAGGCGGTCTAAAAGATAAAAGATAATGATGAGTCCCCTAGACAAATTAGCAATAATAAAACTATTATTTATTCGGATCAGATAGGGTCTGGAATGGGTTCCATGTTAAGAAACAAATTGACACAAAATGTAACAAATTTTTGTTATCATAATGCAAATCTTATGCAATTATGTCATTTAATATCAAAGGGAAGTTATGACAGTTCTACTACTCTAGTGATTCTAGTAGGAAACAGTCTTGGTATAGATAAGTCTAGTGTAGGTAGATTATTGTCAACATTAAACCTTATTGAAGAGGCAGGCATAGGTAAAATTATACTTTGTGCATTACCATATTCACAAAATATGCCATACAATTATAATAATAAAATAGCATACTTAAATTCTTTAATGTATAATGCTATATGTCATAATAGTAAATATCATTTCTTCGACTTAAATAAATTTATTAAGCACCTCACGCTAACATCTGAAAAAATTCATTTGCCAAAGAAATATATTTTGACTTTGGTAGAACTTTTGGCTTGTAATATAGAACCAAATAGATATAACAGTGGTACAAATTCCATTCCTAATCATTTAAACTAAAGTATAGGACAGCGGAAACACCTTTGAGTATAAATATAGTTCATCAAAATATTCAAGGGTTTTCCAGCAAAGAATTAGAATTAGGATTATTTTTAGATACTGAGAATGTACACATTATTTGTGTATTACTGAACATTGGCTTAGACCAGATCAATTAATTTTTGATTTCGTTAATTTTAAATTAGTTAGTTTTTTTGCCAGAAAATCCGCCATTCATGGTGGTTCGTTAATAATTGTTAAAAGTACCGTTAAATCCAAAGAAAGGAAAGATATTGTTAGGCTATCCATAGAGAGGCTTGTAGAAATCTCATGCATAGAATTAGAAAATTACATAATTATCTGTGTTTACAGACTACCGTCAGCTGATTTTAGCACATTTGAATCCAGTATGGAAAATGTGTTAAAATTAGTATGTAAAACCCAAAAGCATGTTATTGTCTGTGAAGATTTTAATGTTAATTTACTGGAATCTTCAAATAATACTATTAAGATCTTAAGTTTATTTAAATCTTTTAACTTAGGTAATTTGTTCTTTGAACCTACACGGATAGCAGTTTCAAGTGCTACCTGTTTAGACAATATTTATTGTAATTGCGAGTGTTTGGATAAGGAAATATTTAATTGCTTTAATTCTGATCACAGTGGCCAGAAAGCTTCTTTTTTAACCGACTTCAAAAAAGGAGGAGGTTATACGTTCCACTGTATGTATTTTTTTTTTTTTTTGGTATGTTCACCGATTACTCCGTCAATTGACGACCGATTTCAAAAAATTTTTTTTGGTTTGATAGAGTATACTTCCTAGGTGGTCCCATTGTCACCAAATCTATATCTGATGAGGGGATCAGTGAGGAATTGAGGGAACTCCTCAAATATTGTAGGCAAACATATAGCGATTTTAGTATTTTTAGTAACAAGTCCAGCATTTGCATTCAATAAGTATTTGGTGTAGTGGAACTGATGATGAAGACCACAGATGGCCACCGGAACTCCTCAATGGTACCGATTTCAAGGGTGGCGATAAGATATCTTGATTAAGATAGTTGAGCGACTACCTACAACGAATAATATTTACTTGTTGAAATATGACTATGACTTTCCCGCGGCGTTGCTAGCGGCGCGCTTGATATAAGTTAAAGTTTCATTTCAACTAAGAAGTGGGACTACGTAACAGCGTATTATGATCACTAAAAAGTATAAAATAAAATAAATGTTTTAAAAAACAAAAAACCGCCTTCAAAAACGCAAAAAATAACTTCTTTTAAATTAGAGGCACCTAATAGGTTAGTCCAACTGAAGTCGGCGACCACAACATTTTCAACAAAAAGCCGACATCAGTTGGACTAACCTATTAGGTGCCTCTAATTTTAAAGAAGTTATTTTTTGCGTTTTTGAAGGCGGTTTTTTGTTTTTTAAAACATTTATTTTTAAATGATTTTAATCAAGAACCGCAGGCA
The DNA here is from genome assembly GCA_946894065.1 of Acleris literana. NCBI lineage: Eukaryota > Metazoa > Arthropoda > Insecta > Lepidoptera > Tortricidae > Acleris > Acleris literana. Next base: position 12,453,027 of record OX335695.1, on the reverse strand, counting down.
ATAACATACAGACCCATAACTAGCAATCGTTTAGAATTATTCAAAAATAAAGTTGAGAGCAATCTCTGTGGGTTATCCTTTTCAAATAATGATTCTAATAGTATTTATAAAGATTTGTTTGATGTAATTCTTCATCAATTTAACAACAATTTTAAGATGAAAACTGTTTCTGGGTCAAAAACTAAGTTTAGTGAATGGGCTACTGTAGGCATCCATAGAAGTAGAAATAGGCTTTATGAACTATATAGAGAGAGGGAGGAGAACAAGAATGCTGACTTCTTAGTTTACGTTAAGAATTATTCGAGGACCTTCAAGCGAGTTTGCTTAACTGCTAAGTCAAACTTTTTAAGTCTTAAACTCAAAGCTTCTGATAATAAGGTAAAAACGGTGTGGAAAATTATAAATAGAGAAACGGGTAAATCTAAAACTCGTGATAATCAAGTCACCCTAAACAAGGGTGACAAACAAATCACGTCAAACAAAGACGTGGCCTTAGCGTTCGAAGATTATTTCTCCACTATAGCTATTAATACAACGAAATGTCTTCAATCATCTGCGATTGTAGCTCAAAAACTACTTTGTGCTAATGTTACTAAATGTAATGTAACCTTTGATTTTAGCCATGTAGATTCAATTTCTATTGTTAAGGTATTTAAATCGCTCAGTTTAAAAAAAACTGAGGATTTATGGGGAGCGTCAGTTAAAGTGATCCATCATGTCATAGATATAATTGCACCTCACTTAGCTTTAATCTACAATAATTGCATTTCAGAGGGGGTTTTTCCAAATCTTATGAAATATAGTAAAGTCATACCACTTTTTAAATCGGGCGACATGCGTGATTTAACGAATTTCCGTCCCATTTCTATTCTACCGGTTTTAAGTAAAGTTTTTGAGAAGTTAATGTTAAAAGATATGTTAGGTCACTTCAATAGAAATAAACTGCTTAACAGTAATCAGTTCGGCTTCACCAGAGGACGATCCACAACTGATGCAGCATCTGTACTCATTAAATATATATACAATATTTGGGAGAAATCCTGTGATGCAATAGGAATTTTTTGTGACCTTTCCAAAGCTTTCGATTGCGTAGATCGTGCGACTCTTATATTAAAATTAGAACATTATGGTCTGTCAAATAATTCTCTAAATCTTATGTCTTCATATCTTAGTGATAGAACACAAACGGTTGTTGTAAACCAAACACAGTCCATTGGAGCAACTGTTAAATTAGGTGTGCCTCAGGGCTCTATATTAGGTCCTTTCTTATTTCTGGTCTATGTAAATGACTTACCACCCACGGTAGATAACCTTTGTGATATTGTGCTATTTGCTGATGATACTTCATTAATTTTCAAGGTGGACCAAAATCCGTCGATTACAGTAGGATAAACGCCACGCTGGTTAAAGTACTTAATTGGTTTACTATTAACAATTTGCTACTTAACGCTAAGAAAACTAAATGTGTTAGGTTCGTTTTGCCTAATGTTAGACCGGTAGAATCTAGTATATTTCTAAATGATGAGTGTTTGGAGATGGTGGACAAGGCGCTTTTCTTAGGGATAACTATAGACAAAAACTTGCAATGGAGTCCCCATATAGCAGTACTAGCAGGTAAATTAAGTTCGGCAGCTTATGCTGTTAGGAAAATCAGGCAACTTACCAATGTTGAGACAGCTCGCTTAGTTTATTATAGTTATTTTCATAGTGTTATGTCGTACGGTATTCTGGTTTGGGGAAAAGCTGCTGACATACAGACTATATTCGTGTTACAAAAAAGAGCCATTCGTTCCATATATAACCTAAACTCCCGTGATTTCTTAAGATTACTATTTAAAGAAATTAGTATTTTGACAGTAGCGTCACAATTTATTTATGAGAATATTATTTATGTCATTAAAAATCAAGACTCTTTTGTTAAGAATTGTGATATACATAATTTGAATACAAGAAATAAAAATAAAATTGCTATTAAAAAATTTCGTGTCCGTAAGGTATATAAATCATTTGTTGGTCAATGCATTCATTTCTATAATAAATTACCTGACGAAGTTTTACAGTTATCATTTCCAGCACTTAAAAATTACTTGAAAAACTCGTTGATGTCGAAAGCTTATTATAGGGTCGAGGACTATCTAACAGATAAAAATGCTTGGCCTAAATTAAACACCTAAATAACTTAGTAATAGCTTAGTCAGGAAAATATCTAAACATTGTAGGTATAATTATTGTCTAGGGGACACGGTTTCTGTAGGAGAATGTATCAAAACTATGTGGTTGTTTTGCACCGTCATGGGTAAGTATATGTATAATAATAATTAATAATTATTATTACTATTTAAGAGTTCATCTGAACATACTGAGTTTTGACACATTTTTCTGCTCAACTACGCATGATATATATATTTTAATGTTAAATTCATTGTTTTATATAATGCTAGGTTAAGTTCTATAATTGTATAAGTAATTTTAAAAAAAAACGACTGACTGTTGAGTTTCTTGCGGCGTTTCTTCTCAGCAGTGGTCTCTTGCGAAGCGCTGGTAGATTTTTGACGTGTAAAAGTGCCCGTGCGGCCTACTTACTGAATAAACATCTTTTATCTTTTTTTATCTTTTTATAAAAGATGTTTATTCAGTAAGTAGGCCGCACGGGCACTTTTACACGTTTTGACGACGTACCAGCGCTTCGCAAGAGACCACTGCTGAGAAGAAACGCCGCAAGTAACTCAACAGTCAGTCGTTTTTAACCGACTTCAAAAAAAGGAGGAGGTTCTCAATTCGTCGGGTTTTTTTTTTAAATGTATTTTCCCCGATTACTCGAAGACCACTGGACCGATTTGAAAAATTTTTTCGTTGTTCGAATGGGTATACTTTCTAGTTGGTCCCATTGTCACCACGTCAGGATCTAATGGTGGGATCATCGAGAAATCAAGAGAACTCCTCAAATATTATAGGCACACCTATAGCGATTTCGGTATTTTTCACTGTAACTCATGCATTTGCTTTTGAAAAGTACTATATGGTGAAGTGGAACTGATGATGAAGACCACAGATGGCCACCGGAACTCCTTAACGGTACCTATTTCAAGGGTGGCGATAAGATATTTCGATAAAGGAAGTTGAGCGACTATGACGAAGCACATTTAGGTTTAAATATGACTATGACATTCCCGCGGCGTTGTCTGCGGCGAGCTTGAAATGTTCTATAGTTTCTTATTAATATTTAAAAGTGGAGCTACGTAACAGCATAAATAGGATCACTAAAAAGTATAAAATAAAATAAATGTTTAAAAAAACAAAAAACCGCCTTCAAAAAGCAAAAAATAACTTCTTTAAAATGGTAGGTAAATAGGTCAGTCCAACTGAAGTCGGCGTCCAACAATATTTTAACCAAAAGCAGACTTCAGTTCGACTGACCTATTTACCTACCATTTTAAAGAAGTTATTTTTTGCTTTTTGAAGGCGGTTTTTTTTAAATATTATTTATACAATGAAGAATGTCAGTAGGTACGCCAAATCGCTTGAAACTTTGTAGCAGTAAAGTTTATAAACAAACAAACATACTACTTTTTATTTTATTCAAAAAGTCTCAGTAGTTTTGATTCTATGAACGTTTAAAATTTGGGTCAATAATATTAAAGCGCGCGGGGGCCATCTTGCTGGGGTGACGTCATCGCTTAACTGCGGTACGCGCCCATAAGGGGACTTACTTTTTCATATAAATGAAAAAGTAAGTTTACAGTGCTATAACTTTTTAACCGTTATAAGGAGCCAGTTGAATTTTTCTCAGAATACGTGTTATTATAAAATCTATTGTTTAAAATTGGACAATGAACAATAAATCAAACCCCGAGAGGGGTCCCCATACAAGAAACATGAAAATAAATCAATTTTTTTAGGGTTTTTTAGTTTTTAGGGTTACGTAATACGTACCCAACTGGATCCTATTGCTGGGTGAATCAACTTTTAAGGTACTCCTTTTCTTTTGCGGTATTAAAACTTTCCTGGTGACTTTATGATTAAGTATGAATATTAAAATCAAACCACCAAATTTACAAACCTTCCACGTTAAACACCTCAAATATTTTTTAATCTTCCAAAAAACCTGGTTACTCGGGGGAAAATGCACATTTTCCATACAAAACCTAGGGACAACATCGTCCCCTGCGTTACCAACTATATTATTATTTAAAGCTGTACTATCTATACTATTCATAAAGAGAGAACCGGAATGCGCGTCACTCATCAACGCCCAGCCGATACTACTGAAGCTAGAAACAAGAAACTTTAACAGTACGTACCTTTTTTGACGTTTAAACAAGTAATAAGAAGGGATTTTTCGAAATTCAATCCCTAAAGGGGTGAAATAGGGGATAAACCATTGCATGGAAGTTCGTCATTTTTAACCGACTTCAAAAAAAGGAGGAGGTTCTCAGTTCGTCGGGTTTTTTTTTTTTATGTATGTTCCCCGATTACTCGAAGACCACTGGACCGATAAAAAATTTTTTTTCGTTGTTTGAATGGGTATATTTTCTAGTTGGTCCCATTGTCAACACGTCAGGATCTGATGATGGGATCTTGGAGAAATCAAGAGAACTCCTCAAATATTATAGGCACACCTATAGCGATTTTGGTATTTTTCACTGTAACTCGTGCATTTGCTTTTGAAAAGTACTATATGGTGAAGTGGAACTGATGATGAAGACCACAGATGGCCACCGGAACTCCTTAACGGTACCTATTTCAAGGGTGGCAATAAGATATTTCGATTAAGGTAGTTGAGCGACCGCTTTCAAAAAGCAAAAAATAACTTCTTTAAAATGGTAGGTAAATAGGTCAGTCCAACTGAAGTCGGCGTCCAACAATATTTTAACCAAAAGCAGACTTCAGTTGGACTGACCTATTTACCTACCATTTTAAAGAAGTTATTTTTTGCTTTTTGAAGGCGGTTTTTTGTTTTTTTAAACATTTATTTTTATTATGGCCCATTTCACTTTTTAAAAAGTTACAAGCTAGATGGTAATGGAATTTGTATGCAACATTGCGGGCTTGTGTAGCGAGCACGCAATGTTTTTTTTTTTAATTTGAGAACTGTCAATAAACTATGTACTTCGCGTCTCAATATGTAGATAGGAATGTCAACATTTCCAGACATTTTTGAGAAAAATTAGTTACTATCTCACAATCGATTGAAAGTCGTAGGCGACATGATATAATGTCGATCGCCACCAGAATCGCCCCCGGCCGCCCCTAATGTCAACTTCCTCTTAATTTCTATGTAAAACATCTCGCTGATAACAATGCCGCGTTTTTCGCCGATTTTGCATACAAATGATGAAATTAAATGAAAATTAAGCGCAATTTACGCTACGGAGCTCCGTGGCGAGGGGGGAGGGGGGGAGTTTAAATAAAATAATTCAAATAATGACGAGAAATACTTTATTTTAAGAAAGCTTTTTCTCGCGACTCCGTCCGCGTAGAAATTGATTAGGTATCGCTATTTCATCTAGAACTATCCATTAAAATCGTGTGTTTGTTTGCATGTTCGGGGTAATCTCTAGAACCACTGAACTATTTTTAACCCCCAGCAAAAAAGAGGAGTGTGATAAAATTAACGTGTGTATTTTAGTATGTGTGTCTGTCTGTCGTATCATAGCTTTTAAATGGATAAACTGATTCGGACGCAGATTTTTGAAAGAAATCGAAGTAATGAGAGAATGTACAAAAATAATGCATTTATAGGGTTCCGTACCCAAAGGGTAAAAACGGGACCCTATTACTACACCTCCACTGTCCGTCCGTCTGTCACCAGGCTGTATCTCATGAACCGTGATAGCTAGACAGTTGAAATTTTCACAGATGATGTATTTATGTTGGCGCTATAACAACAAATACTAATTAGAAGTTATAGTGGAATAAAGAAACTCACATACATACACTACTTTACACTCCTTTTTTTGGGCAGTCGTGTAAAAATAGAATAAAATAAATATTTAAGGGGGGCTCCCATACAACAAACGAGATTTTTAGGGTTCCGTACCTCAATAGGAAAAAACCCTTATAGGATCACTTTGTTGTCCGCCTGTCTGTCCGTCTGTCTGTCTGTCTGTCTGTCCGTCTGTCTGTCTGTCTGTCTGTCAAGACCCTTTATCTCGAGAACGCATGGAGGTATCGAGTTGAAATTTAAACCATATACTCAAGTCTACAGTACCTTGAAAAATCAACCAGGCAAGAGCATGTCGGACCATGCTCAGTGTAGGGTTCCGAAGCCAATACTACAAACAAATTAGACCTCGCAACAAACTTAACTTTGCCGTTGGAAAACTGTTATCCGCATACACCGACATAGGTCGCGGTCAGTTTACCAACACCGCAAATAAGGTTTCGGTAGATATAAACATTTAAACCGTTTGTAACTCAAGGACCAATGAAGTCTACTTAGTCGTGATAGTTTTCCTACTAAATTCATTATGTGTGCTTTCATTTCAGATATTTTTCTGATTTTTAGTATTTGTAGTTTTGGCTGTAGGGGAGGGGGGGACACCTGACCCTAATAAAAAATTGCACTTTAAAGCTTAATATTTCATTAACGGATACCTTAATCAAAAAATTGTTTTCAAAAACCTGCAATATTTTTGAAAGACCTATCCAACGACACCCCACACTATGGGATAGACGAGAAAAAAAAATACATCCCCACGTTACCAGTACAGGTACACAAAAAAATAATAATTCAAGATTTTATTTTACCACTTTGTTGGCGTGACTAATATGTATATTCATGCCAAATTACAGCTTTCTAGTACTAAGAGTCTCCGAGCTAGGCTGCGGAAGGACGGACGGACGGATATGGCGAAACTATAAGGGTTCCTAGTTTGACTACGGAACCCCAATAAAAACGGTCAGGGGTGAGATGAGCTTGCGCTGATTCAATTCGAGATCGAATCCAAATCGGAAAATAATAATACTTATACCGGTACGGAACCCTTATAGAAGTCCGACTCGCACTTGACCGGTTTTTATTCAAAAAATTCAAAATTCAAATTCAAAATTCAAAATATTTATTCAGTAAATTGGCCACATACGGGCTCTTTTACACGTCGGTAACATGGAGTGAATCTACTAGCGCTTCGGACAAGACCATCATTGCGGAGAAGAAGCGCCGCAAGAAACTACAGCAGAAGGTCATTTTTTCCAATCATAAAATACAATAATACTTAAAAGTAACATTACAAGGTAATACAGTAATAAATCATTATTTTAAAACTAACACAAATAAAATCATTACAAATGTAAGCTACATTACTTAAATTAAAAATAGTGACTAGGAGAACAACATGACGAGGTCTCTACGTCAGGAACGATAATTAAAATAACTAACTGGAAAACACGTCCTTGCAAGCGTGAACAGACCGGACCCCACAGACAGCACCCGTTCACGAGTATGACGCGTATCTCAGCCATCGCCTCCCTCAACCATCTGTTCGGGAAGGTGGCGACCCGATCAACGACGCCGCCGTAAGCAAAGACCTTTAAGTGAGCATGACATGCTCATGCTGCCGGACAAAATATATCAATAAAATGTAGTTGTCCGGCGAGAAACATCACAATGTGTTCTCACTTCTAAAGTGACTTGTGCACAAGAACCAATACGATTAAAAAGTAAAAAAAACATTAGGTATACTTAAATTTAAAGTGTCTACATTATTGGCTTAAAGGCATTTTGCAATAAGCGCTGCTCAGCGCTCAGCTATTATAACTATTCAAAAAAAAAAGTTTTTTAAAAACAACCGTAATATCAGTAATAGCTCACACTACTTAAAAACGTCTTTATCATCTAGGAAGTCATTTACAGTATAATATGCCTTACCCAGCAAGCAGCACTTAATGCGTGACTTAAATTTATTGGACGGCATTATGACAATATCAATAGGTATCTTATTGTAGAAACGTATACAGTTCCCCACGAACGATGTGCTTACTTTACGAAGACGGTGACCTGGGACTACGAGTTTATCTTTATTTCGCGTGTTGAACTTGTGAACGTCACGGTTATGCCTGAAGTCATGTATGTGTTTACGAACATACATGATATTTTCAAAGATATACTGCGACGCGACAGTAAGAATATTAATTTCTTTAAATTTATCTCTGAGTGAGACCCGTGAACCCAGTTGATAAATAAAACGTATAGCCCGCTTCTGTAATACAAAGATGGCCTGAATGTCAGCCGCTTTTCCCCACAACAAAATCCCATAACTCATAACACTATGAAAATAACTATAATACACCAGTCTCGCTGTCTCGACGTCTGTAAGTTGGCGGATGCGGTTTACTGCATACGCTGCAGAACTAAGTTTACCCGCAAGGCTGGATATATGCGCATTCCATTGCAGTTTTGAGTCCAAAGTAATACCTAGAAATACTGTTTTATCTTCGAATCCCATTGTCTCATTCTTCAGTCTAATACTAGTCCCATTCACTCCTTTCACATTTGATAGAGAAAATTTCATACACTTAGTTTTCTTGGCATTTAAAAGTAAGTTGTTGGCTGTAAACCAGTCAACAGTTGTTGACAACGTATCATTAATGTCATTGAAATTTGCCTGTTTTCTATCTACTTTAAATAAAAGAGAAGTGTCATCGGCAAACAGAACTATTTCATATTTGTCGCGCACAACATAAGGGAGATCGTTGATATAAATTAAAAACAAGAATGGGCCCAGAATTGAGCCTTGAGGCACTCCCATAGCAACAGCTGACCCAGGGGATTGCGTTCTGTTTATGTCCACCCGCTGAGTTCGGTGAGCAAGGTAAGAAATAATAAGATCAAGGGCACCGTGTTTGATACCGTAGAAGCTTAGCTTTCGCACTAACGTAACGTGATCAACGCAGTCAAACGCCTTGGATAAATCACAGAAATCTCCAATCACATCTAGTGATTCTTCCCAGGCATCAAAGACATATTTAATTAAGGTTGAACCGGCATCTGTAGTTGACCGTCCCTTGGTAAACCCAAATTGACTACTATGAAGCAACTTATTGTTACTAAAATGGGAGGATATTTGGTTAAGAATTATTTTTTCAAAAACTTTACTCAGCGCTGGCAGTATCGAAATTGGTCTAAAATTTGTGGGGTCTGTTCTTGCTCCTGACTTAAACAAGGGTATAATCCGACTGTGTTTCATCAGATCAGGAAACACTCCAATATCGACACACTTGTTAAATAAAGCAGCTAGATATGGCGCAGTTAACTCTTAGATGGACTGTAGTACTGTGACGGAGAGGCCCCAGAGATCTTCAGTCTTTTTTAGATTAAGTGACCTAAAAGTTTTGATAACAATTTTTGGAGAGACATGATAAAATTTAAAAACATCTGTGCATTCCTTTACATTTGATTTTAATAATATTTCAGCTTTATCAGAAGATAGTGATAATGATTTAGTGGTATCTAAAGGTATATTTGTAAAGAACCGCTCAAACTCTTTAGCTACATCTAGATCCGAGTTCACTACAGTACCTTCAACTTGCAGGCTGTAGTGCGGGTCTCTAACTCTAATTCTACCAGTTTCAGTATTAATTACATTCCAAACAGTTTTAACTTTGTTATCTGAGTTACGGATTTTGTTAGAAAAATATTCTGACTTGGCGGCGGCACAAATCTGTTTGAATTCTTAAGAGTAGTTTTTGACGTAATCTAGAAACTCTGGCCTATGATCGATAGCCCTTGTAGCATATAACTCATATAATTTATACCTTTTTGCGTGAATTTCTGGTGTAGCCCAATCACTAAACTTCGTACCTTGCTGACCTTTTATCTTTCTCAAACTGAAGCAGGAATCAAATTCCTTGACAATACAATGAAATAATGAAGAATACAAGCTATCTGGATCATCCCGAGTACATGTCATATAATTTAATTGTTTGGTGACCTTAGCATTAAACAATTCCAATCGATTTTTAACCGACTTCAAAAAAGGAGGAGGTTATACGTTCCACTGTATGTATTTTTTTTTTTTATGTATGTTCACCGATTACTCGGTCAATTGTCGACCGATTTCAAAAATTTTTTTTTGGTTTGATAGAGTATACTTCCGAGGTGGTCCCATTGTCACCAAATCTGTATCTGATGAGAGGATCAGTGAGCAATTGAGAGAACTCCTCAAATTTTGTAGGCAAACATATAGCGATTTTAGTATTTTTAGTAACAAGTCCAGCATTTGCATTCAGAAAGTATCATTTGGTGTAGTGGAACTGATGATGAAGACCACAGATGGCCATCGGAACTCCTCAATGGTACCGATTTCAAGGGTGGCGATAAGATATCTCGATTAAGATAGTTGAGCGACTACCTACAACGAATAATATTTGCTTGTTGAAATATGACTATGACTTTCCCGCGGCGTTGCTTGCGGCGCGCTTGATATAAGTTAAAGTTTCATTTCAACTAAGAAGTGGGACTACGTAACAGCGTATTATGATCACTAAAAATTATAAAATAAAATAAATGTTTTAAAAAACAAAAAACCGCCTTCAAAAACGCAAAAAATAACTTCTTTAAAATTGTAGGCACCTAATAGGTTAGTCCAACTGAAGTCGGCGACCACAACATTAGGTATCAACAAAAAGCCGACATCAAGCCAATGCTCAGTTACACATAAAACGTGTATATTAGTACTATCTATAAATAAACCACTTTCAAGTTCCTTACTAGAAAATCCCTGTATATTCTGATGAATAATATTTATTACATTACCACCCAATTTATTTGTAATGCTCGTCGGCCTGTGAGCAGGCACGGGGCCGCCGCGACTGTCGCCGCGGACGACGGCAGCCGCGGCCGTTGTCGAAGCTGTCAGTTTAAATCAGTCGGCAGCTCCGGCGCAGAGCCGGCGCTAATAAAACTCAGCGCAGGCTCCGTCCTACACTTATCACTCGCTATGCTAGTCATAACGGGGTCTAAAATATTATATGCTAACAATTTAGCACACTCATCTAAGTACCTGCTTGGTAAATAACAATAGTTACGCGTCAAATCGAATTTGTTTACAAATTTATTTGTATCAAAATATGAGATTTTAGAATTATATAATGCCATTTTATATAATATTGAGTTAAGGTAGTCAATATTTTTATTACATTTATCTGTCAATTTATGGGAAAACAGACAAGCACAAATAATTATTTTACCTACATCACCTTCGCTAATCTCTGTGAGGGTCTCAGACAATTTAAGTAAGTCATGTTTACTAAAAGCCAAACTGTTCGCTAGTAACACTACTAAAGTTGTATCGCGATCAAACGTGTCCGCTGAGATGCGCGAGATCAGGTGGTCCATAGACATTCCTGGTAGACAGTTGTTTATGATGTTATGATCGAGGTGCTTAACCATTTTAGACCCCAAACCGATACCTACTTCATCAGTGTACATAACGGTCCTGACCTGACAGTACCTATTAGACTAGGTACTGGTTTCAACCGGAGCCAGGCGAGGGCGGCTCGCAAAGACATAAACATGACAATTACAAATATGTCAATTTAAATGCCTGTCACCGGCTCAGAGCAGGCACGTAGTTAACGAGCCAAGTGTTGGATTAATAGGCGATGACAATAACTACAGCTTTGTTGTGCAGCGGCTTGTTATTGGTTCAATACACAGGGTCGGAGAGACAGACAATCACGCTCTGGAATAAATAGCTACAATACCTAATATGTGTATGTGTATTTATATTGATATGTGTGTAGGTAATAGTTATTTTTAACCGACTTCAACAAAAGGAGGAGGTTCTCAATTCGTCTGTTTTTTTTTTTAATGTTTGTTTCCTCAGAAATTTCGACTGGGTGAACCGATTTTAAAGATTCTTTTTTTATTTGAAAGCTGGTGCTTCTAAATTGGTCCCATTTTTTTCAAAATGAAGACCTGATGGTGGAATCCATGAGGAATCGACGGAACTCTTCAAAATTTATAGGCACACCTATAGTGATTTTGGTATTTTTCATTGTAACTCGTGTATTTGGTCTTGGAAAGCACTATTTGGTGAAATGGAACTGATGATGAAGACCACAGATGGCCACCGGAACTCCTAAATGGTATATATTTCGAGGGTGGCGAAAAGATATTTCGATTAAGATAGTTGAGCGACTATGACGAAGCATATTTAGGTTTAAATATATGACTATGACTTTCCCACGGCGTTGCTTGCGGCGAGATTGAAATGTTCTATTGTTTCTTGAGAAATGGGAGAATAACAGCATAATTATGATCACTAAAAAGTATAAAATAAAAAAAAAGTTTAAAGAAACAAAAACCCGCCTTCAAAAAGCAAAAAATAACTTCTTTAAAATGGTAGGTAAATAGGTCAGTCCAACTGAAGTCGGCGTCCAACAATATTTTAACCAAAAGCAGACTTCAGTTGGACTGACCTATTTACCTACCATTTTAAAGAAGTTATTTTTTGCTTTTTGAAGGCGGGTTTTTGTTTTTTTAAACTTTTTTTTCTCCCACATGCTCGGAAATGTTAACTTTACTGTTTTCAAATCAGCCCGCGAAGTTCTAAGTTCCAGGCCTAGGGAAAATTAAAAAAAACAAAGTTATTATTTACAACAGCAGCGGCCACGAAAAATGTATGAAATTTCATTACGTACCTGGTGTTTTACTTTTTAAAACCATGTTTGGACTAGGATAACTATATCCAAACAGCCAAACACTCGTGGAATCAACATTCTTCCTTGTATATTTTACTATTTAAATGTCATAAACTAAAAAGTTAAGCCTTTTCAAACAGCATTTATAACGTATTTAAAAGTGTTTCAAATAGTTTGACTTTTTTTTAATAGAAATTGCGTTCATAAACAAAATAAATTGCGGAAATAACATAAACGCGTAATAAATGTTATAGTTTAAACTATATTTTATTCAAATTGAATTTATTACGTTTAAATAATTTGTGATTTTATTTAATGCTTTATTTCAGTGTCATACTAAATCGTACGTTTCTGTTCTTTTTTTTCAAGGAAATGTTGGGACTGTGTTTAATATTATTAACAATTGTGTTAAATTTCCTCACATCTTGGAGAAAAGCACTATACAACCCTCGACCGGGAAGGGCGGTTGCTGGACTCGTATATAGGACGGCCTCGACTGCGTCTCGGCCACGCTAACTCTACTCGTCCCGCAACGGCCTATTTCCCGGTCTGTGCAGTAATGTACTATTATGTTACTGGTGTATAATGCCTAATTATGTGTACAGTCGCATACATAACTTTATCTACATGTATATCATAAGTTTTCTACAACATGTGAGAAACCTGGATCTGTCGTTATTCTAGGTGACCGATACTTTAAAGTAAACATTATGATGCAACTACAGCTATAACCGATACTTTAATGACATGTTATGCTTTAATGTTAACATTAAAGTACAACCACAGATACAGGTTACTTAATATAGGGCATTTGCTTATCGCTTCTGAACATATTATATTGAAGTTATGATATGGATGTACCTAGACAAAATGTGTTAGTACTGTTTTTAGTAACGGAAACTGAGCGTTGTTCGACATGCTCTTTCCATGGAGGACCTGCCAAGATGTACTACGATAATTAGCGTTTCGTTACTGGGAGATGACGTGATACGAAAAGTCACTGAATTGTGACCAGTGACGCATTGGTTTAAAAACGAAACGAATAGAAACGCTAGTTATAGTTCATCTCGGCTGGGCCTCCTGTTTGTATAGCCTTACTAGCTTCTGCCAGCGACTTCATCCAGGAAGATGTCCTTCATCATGTCGATTATCGTTATTCCCTCGGTAACTTTCAAATTTTCCGAGATTTAAAGTAGTCTAGTAGTTAATCTATGGAATAAGCTGTCTCCATGCCAAATTTCATCCAAATCTGTCCAACCGTTGCAGCGTGAACGAGTAACAAACTAACACACAAACTTTCGCATTTATAATGTTAGTGGGTAAGTGGGATTCACCGATCTGTCCGTCCGTATGTCCCCCGATCTCCTGCACAATATAAATAGTTCGCGCATTAGTCCGACTCCATTACGCCGACGGCTCAGACTGCCGTTAAAATAGCTAAGTTTGTTTTATTTCATAGTTGTTGGCGGTACACGGAGAAATATCAAAGGGATTCAATTAATTAATAACGTTATACTAGCAACGCGGTTTGAAGTCGATTATCGTTTTGCCCGTGAACTATTAATGTTTCCGGAATCAAAGTAAAAGACGAAAGACGTCTGTAGTAGAATCTGTAGCAGAATCCGAATATTGCATTATCTGTGGTCGCAGGCTCTGCCACAGAATAAAGACTAAAGGCATAGAAACCGTACTAAATAAGCAGAAAATACATTATATGGTTTTCATAGTGAGTTGGAAAGAGATGAATCTATAGCTGTTCTTTCGTTATTTGGTACATCGTCACAAGTAAGGCGTGATTTCGAACTATAAGCACCTATAGTATTTGGACCTATAGACAAGGAAAGACAAATCCTCCCTATAGGATGGACAAAGAAGTCCCTGTGTAAAACCTTGTGACAATGACAGTTAAAGAAGAAAAAACAGCCTACTTTTTGTTTAATTTTTTTTTCATGTAGAAGAGAGGGCAATAGAGCAACTTAAAAAAAAACGGGCAAATATGTTTAAAAACTTCGCTGATTCGTAATGATTTATGTAAAATAACACTGAAAACTTATGAAATAAAACATGAAATTAATGAGTTTTCGTGACATGGACATCAGGGAAAATTACAAAAATTCAGATTAAAATGATCAATATCTCCGAAACTAGTAATAATCGCTGAACATACATAGGGGTTAAATCGATAGCTTTTTAGTTGCTCTATCAGCCCTTTCGGTTTTGACGTTGGTTTTAGGGACACCCAGTAGAGCTCTGTAGTCAAACAGGGGTTCGGTCCTGTTGGCCTTACTTGCATTTAGCCTTGGCGAGCAAAACGTCTCAGTAGTACACTGACCAAGTAGCAAAATGACTTGTTTATCTAATGCCATGGTTACAAAATTGTCTTAGTTTCAGTAAGACCTAGTTAGCAAAACGTCTAGGTCGTGAAATGCACAAGTAGGCAGAATGACTCAATTGTGTAAGGTCTTGATTGTTTTGTCTTGTTAAGTGAAGATTATCCAGACCATTTACCTATTAAAACATTATGACATTAAGTCGTTTCACAGCCAAGTCATTCCGTCCATACTATGCCTTATAGCAATGAGGGCGTTTTACAAACCAAGGCATTTTGCTACTCGCATAAAATACAACTAAGGTGCTCTGCTCGCCGAGGCTAAATGCAAGTAAGGCCAACGGAACCGAACCCTCAAACAGGAACCCTTATAGTTTATATTCATTTGATCTGACCTACGTAATGCTGATATTCCTAAGATATCGCGGACGCTTGAAAGCGGAACAAACGGGGTCCAAGCCGGATCCAGGGGGCCTAATATGGCAGTGTTTATCGCGTGAGCAAATGTGGATAAAACATCGGTCACTTTCTGACACGTATATAGTACGACCGTGACGGATACTTCATCCACATTTTGCCACGGGATAAACGCAACCGTACTAGGCTTGGTTAACCTATTTTACCCGAAGGAAAGTAGGAATCATCGACGGCTGGAGTTATACAATAACGGCCTGCACACGTAAAGTTCGGACCGCGGGAAACGCCACGCGCCATTCCGATCTTCGTTCCGAACCGTACGTGTAAATGCAACTGTAATAGTAAAATAGTAAAAAATATACGGTTCGGAATGAAGATTGGAATTGCGCGTGGCGTTTCCCGCGGTCCGAACTTTACGTGTAAAGGCCGCTATTTATCGTGTATATTTGCATATATGTCTGTGGCATCGTAGCTCCCAAACGGATAGTCCGATTTGGATGCAGTTTTTTTTTTAAATAAAGTTAATGTAATCAAAATGGTTCTTAGCTAAGTTTCATGAAAATCGGTCGGGCCTTTTCAGAGATATCAGCTCTGGAAAAGGGGCGCCATTACTGGGGTTTTATCTTTTGAACTATATTACTATAATTTATGAACTAAATAAGCTAATAATAATAATAACATCAACGTTCAATCGTTATAAATCCTAAATGATCGTTCAAAATGAAAAATGATTAATGATTAAAGAAACATCAAAATGAGTTTTAAATACCTATTCAATAACTAATAAAGTCGACGAACTATGACATAATTCATAAATTTTGTCATAGTTCGTCGACTTTTTTCATTTTCATTTTATAATATAGCGTCTAGCTGCCGCCATATTGAATTTTAACTACTGTCATATCTTCAGTGACACTCATAAGATTAGGACAAATCGATTGCCATTAGAATCATCAAAATCGGTCCATGCGTTTAGTTTCTAGAGCGCCACAAAGGACCAAACATACATATATAGGCTGATAAACACATTACCCTCCTCCTTCGGCAGTCGGGTAACTAGGTGTTTCCCTTTAAAATCTTCTCAGAAAGATTGCTAATGCGTGGGTATAAACATCAAAGACAAAGCCCCTAAACTTTAAAAATCACATCCCCTACCTTATTTATCTTAACTAATATTCTCTAATCAAGCTCACCCCTAAAGGGTTCACTCAAGGCGTAATTGCCCCCCTTTCGCCCCTCCATCGTAAAATACATCCTATGCTTAACAACAGAGAGTTTAATTCGCATTGGCAACCAATTTGCACATGGGACCTTTTATATGGCCCCACCCCAAGATTCAATTGCTCGTCAAATTCCCTGTTATTTTTAATTAAGACTTAATTGCGGGGAGTTCTCGAGATTCAAGAAACTTAAATTGAATTAGCTTTATACTAAAACATGCATTGCTTGGATACAGTTCATACAGTGCATCTGATGGAGCAGTGGTGGTACAGTGCAAACTACTAGGTGCACTTGCCGTCCCCGGTCAAGTCTAATTGGAGCCAAGCGGTGTGCTAATATAACATACTACCACAAACAACCTTACGTCAAACGTGACAGCTGTCAATCGTAAGCTCAGCTCACAGAATAAGAACATATAGCATAGAAACCGGACTATAAGACGTACTTTGCATCAGCTATCTTTCTCTACTTTTTAGATTACGTATTACATGAGAAAAAATGAAACAAAAAGTAGGCTGTTTTTTCTTCTTTAACTGTCATTGTCACAAGGTTTTACACAGGGACTTCTTTGTCCTTCCTATAAGGATTTGTCTTTCCTTGTCTATAGGTCCAAATACTATATGTGCTAGTTGGACTCGCGTACCGAGGGTTTCATACCGGCCGACTCACACCTGGCCGGTTTTGTTATTTACTGTTTAGAATTATTTGGCTCCCGTTTGGCACCCTTTGGGTACGAAATTAAGAACCCTCCATACATAAAAGATAGACGTTTTTTCAGTAAGTAGACCGCACGGAAACTTTAAACTTTTGTCAAATAAGTTTCTGACAAAAAAAACATTTTTGCGACAAGCTTTTTTTGCCGACTGTAGTTTTTTTGTACAGTCGTCATCTACTTGTCACGACGATTCTAACGAGCCCTAACACGACAGGTTTATCATGTGTAATTTAGGAGTTCCTATGGCCGCCCTGAGTCTCCATCATCAGACCAGCTCGATGGTGCTATATTATTATATTGTCATCAGAACTAAAGGTGTATGCAAATTTTCAGCGTCATCGGAAACCGGGAAGTGGGTCAAATTTAACTTGCAAGATTTGACCCGTACATACATACATACATACATTGCAAGTTAAATAAAAGCTTGTAATAAAAAGTTCGTCCTTGTTGAGCAATCGATTAAAAAGCATCCATCTGATGCGGTTGTGTAAAAATATCAAATCTAATCATAATATTGAAAGCAAAGTTGCCAAACTCCTTAATATAACCTCTATACAGCAGCTATATAGCGTTTATCTCCCGTTTGGGCGGCTAATAGCTGTATAAAGAGCATAAAGACATGTAGCACCAAAGTTTTTAATTAAATATTAAAATTCATGCTACATCGCGAGATAAGAAGAAGCGCTAGAGGTTTTGATACTTGGAGTTAATTTATTATTTTTCCTACTCGCGTACTATAAACCGCTAATATTGATATCGTTAATGGTACCACAATACCACCTATAGCGTAACCGATGCGTGAAAATAATTCTATAATAAGCGTTGCCATGGTAATAACAGGTCTATAATAATTATTATAGCATTGTTATTACCATGGTTACGGTCATTCCGGATATCAGTCTAGGAGTTTAGTGAACACTTGACATCTTAATTTTTATAATAAACCGTTTATAGTACATTACTGCATAGACCGGGAAATAGGCCGTTGCGGGACGAGTAGAGTTAGCGTGGCCGAGACGCAGTCGAGGCCGCGCTATATACGAGTCCAGCAACGGCCCTTCCCGGTCGAGGCTTGTATAGTGTTTTTCTCCAACAATTGTTAATAATATTAAATACAGTCCCAACATTTCCTTGAAAAAAAGAACAGAAACGTATGGTTTAGTATAACACTGAAATCAAGCATTATATTGCGTAAATTCAATTTGAATAAAATATAGTTTAAACTATAACATTTATTACGTGTTTATGTTATTTCGGCAATTTATTTTGTTTATGAACGCAATTTCTATTTAAAAAAGTCAAACTATTTGACACACTCTTAAATACGTTGTAAACGCTGTTTGAAAAGGCTTAACTTTTTGGTCTATGACATTTAAAAAGTAAAATATACGAGGAAGAATTTTGATTGCGCGAGTGTTTGGCTGTTCGGATATAGTTATCCTAGTCCAAACATGGTTTTAAAAAGTAAAACACCAGGTACGTAATGAAATTTCATACATTTTTCGCGGCCGCTGCCGTTGGTAAATAATAACTTTGTTTTTTTTTAATTTTGCCTGGACCTGGAACTCAGAACTTCGCGGACTGATTTTGCAACAGTAAGGTTAACATTTCCGAGCATGTGGGAGAAAAAATATTTTAATACCTACTGAAATTACGAGTTTTAAAAACAAAATTAGTTTTTGGAATAAGTATGTACATATGTGTTTAAAATTACGTTTTTATTAAATTACTAAAAGTAGATGATTAATATGCATCGATTTGTTATTTGGTTACCATGGTTACGTTCAATATGGATGTCAACAAAATGGCGTTTCGTTTGGCATTCCAACTTGTATGATAAATTGTCAGAACGGTTTTAGTACCTAACTATTAAAATTTGCATGAAATTTGTAAATATTTAACAATAAAATTCACACACTATTAACACCAATCGGAATAATGAAAATTACTTTGCCGAAAAATAATTTGTAAGCATAAAAATCGAGGAAAGTAGACAAGGAAAGTAAGTATTGTTTATTTTCGTCATTATCATTTTAAGCTTGTAGAAAAAGTTATGTATGCAACGGTACATAACATAATTAGCTCTTAAGGTACTCATGCCTGTAATTAGAGCGCTCGCAAGCTCGCGCTCTAACCTCGGCGCTCGTTCCTTAAGAACCTTCATTATGTACCAGTTACATAAATAACTATATTAATAAAGAATTTGTATTTGTATTTTTTATTTATATTTATCATCAACATAAATACAAGACACCTACTAGGTGAAATGTGCAGTCACATTCCTCGCGTTTAAATCATGAAAAAAAATTCTAGTAAAATTCTCAAGTATGAAGACTGCATTGTAATAGTAACGTAGACATCACAGACAAAGTCTTGAAACAAGTTTAATAAAAAGCAAACTTTACTTAAATTTAGTATAGTGATACCTTAACCCCGGGGAAGGAAATATTGTAATCTTATCTCAAATAATTTACAATGGGAATAGTAATAAACAACTTCTACGTGTATAGAACCGAGGGCAAGAGCTAGTTAAACATCCAATAGCTAATAAATAAATACAGGTAAAAAACCCTACTTTTTAGTACAGATCAAAACCCTATCCAACAACATTTCTTAAAAGTATCAAGACGACGTCGTCAACGTAGACGTCACAGACAAGGCAAATTGTGCAGCCAGGCGACCCTGTCTCTCTTCACGCCTCACTGCGAGGGGGAGGGAGACGGCATTACGCGCGAGATTGGGGAGATGTATTGGCGATTAAGACAATGCATGATTTTGACTTTTATTGGGGGCGGGTAGTTGTAAAGGATGGGCGAGTTCATTTATTTTAATATTTTTCACGTCTCATGCTCAAAAAGTGTGTCATATTAGACTTATCAAGCGAGACTCAAGTAGTACATGTAAACCCTAGAGAATACATTATATTCATATTTCCCCTAGGGAAAATAATTATGAAATGGAAAATAGAATGATTTATTTGTGCAAAACATTTTAATTTGACCAATCAAAATACTTCACCAAATTAAATCCACCAATCAAAATACTTCACCAAATTAAATCCACCAATCACGATACACATCGGCTGTCAATCGGAACGTTGGGTTCTTTTTTGGTACGTATACTCTTTAACTAACTTAACTCTTTAAAAAGACTTTGTATTTCGTATCAACCAACCAGAATACAGCTGTATTAAAATCGACCAATCAGGTAACAGAATTCATTTCTCAAAACATTAGGTGTTTTTTAGTCCCTATTTTACAATCGTTAAAATATTATGATTAAATCGATTGTGCAACGCTTTGAAGCGCTAAATACTCACACGGACAGTGGCGTTTATTTGCGGTGTCTATATTTTGTATCTGTGTCAAAGTAGTTTAAAAAAAAACATGCCGTCAAATTAAAACAATATTTCCGCCGTGGAATTTGTGGTGGATAATCTTTGCAAATTTTTTACCTTTGTAAAGGTAATGTTTTTTCTCAAAAATGTCCGGAAATGTTGACATTCCTATCTACATATTGAGACGCGAAGTACATAGTTTACTGACAGTTCTCAATTTTTTTTAAAAAAAACATCGCGTGCTCGCTACACAAGCCCGCAATGTTGCATACAAATTCCATTACCTACCATCTAGCTTGTAACTTTTAAAAAAGTGAAATGGGCCATAATAAAATGAGGGCACAAGTCTTATACATCCAAATTTTACTCGAAACATAACTTTTTTATTTGTGCCTGGAATAGCTTATGTTTTTTTTTAAAACAAGAATTGCGTTTCTACTTGTCATAAACAAAAAGGCGGTAAGGGGTGATGGTTTTTTCACATGAAGTTTCTGTTTGTACGCAATTCAAAAAATGAGTTCAAGCGATGAAGATTTGACTCCAACACAATTTTTTTCTTGCGATTTTTGAGAAAAGCACTATATTTGCCTCGGCAGGAACAGCAATTGCGGGCTTCGTATTTTTAAACGGACTCGCAAGCTCGTCCGTTTAATCCAATACTTGGCCCGGAATTGCCTACTTCCATGCCTAGGCAATAATGTACTATTATTTTCTCACAATCGAAATGAAAAGTAGAGTATATTACTCGGGTCTAAAACCCATATTAGATATATATAGATATGGCTTATTTACCCTAGTTATACAATATACTATTATAACGCAATCGTTTTTTTTCTGCCCGGTATAGGTGGGTTATGTTTGACGCCTTTGCTTATCTCTTTCTGTCCTGTGTGAGTTTGCTTATAGCCAACGAAATGAGTTTTATTTATTAAGATAAAAACACTTCCGTCGAATATATTTAAGAAGAGAAGAAGCAAGTTGACCATTTAGCTATCAAATGAGAACTACATTGAATTCGTCGATTCTTTCTAGGGCTAACAGATAGGCAGAGGTTACAAGTCATTTGTAACAAATAGCATTGTACCGAAAAGTAACTTCTCAAAGTGTGAAAGTTTCTTATGATAAATTCTCGGAAATTTCTAAGAATATTTTTCAATTTTGTATGGAAAGAGAACATTCTTAATGCTCTCAAGTGTTTCCGATAACTTTCTCAGTAATTTCTAGAGAAGATTTCTTAACTTCTGAGAATGTTCTGCAACTTGTACATTGCTAACTACACATAAACATACATAAACTCACACCTTCGTCCCCAGAGTGGGGTAGGCAGAGCTACAGAATTACCAACAACTCTAAAAACTTGTTGATAATTCTGTAACCACATTTTGCATAATCAGGCTAAGATGTTTACCAGCGTATTAGTGAGAGGTTGCAAGCTCATCGCCTAACAGTACTACAAGCCTTTGTTCCCTTAGTCGTCTCTTACGACATCCACGGGAAGACATGGAGTGGCACTATTCTAACCCGGCTACCACACGGGTTATAGCAACGTAAATGTGTAAAAATACGAAAAATTACTTAATTTACCATATCAAAAGTGTTAAAGGTAAATTAATTAAGGAAAATACATGAATAATATTATTTGGGTCGGCTGTTTTGCAATATGGCAATATGGCGGCACCAGAAATAGGCTTTGGTGAATAAATAAATGTTTAAAAAAACAAAAAACCGCCTTCAAAAAGCAAAAAATAACTTCTTTAAAATGGTAGGTAAATAGGTCAGTCCAACTGAAGTCTGCTTTTGGTTAAAATATTGTTGGACGCCGACTTCAGTTGGACTGACCTATTTACCTACCATTTTAAAGAAGTTATTTTTTGCTTTTTGAAGGCGGTTTTTTGTTTTTTTAAACATTTATTTTATTTTATACTTTTTAGTGATCCTATTTATGCTGTTACGTAGCTCCACTTCTAAATATTAATAAGAAACTATAGAACATTTCAAGCTCGCCGCAGACAACGCCGCGGGAATGTCATAGTCATATTTAAACCTAAATGTGCTTCGTCATAGTCGCTCAACTTCCTTTATCGAAATATCTTATCGCCACCCTTGAAATATGTGGTCTTCATCATCAGTTCCACTTCACCATATAGTACTTTTCAAAAGCAAATGCATGAGTTACAGTGAAAAATACCAAAATCGCTATAGGTGTGCCTATAATATTTGAGGAGTTCTCTTGATTTCTCCATGATCCCATCATCAGATCCTGACGTGGTGACAATGGGACCAACTAGAAAGTATACCCAGTCGAACAACGAAAAAATTTTTCAAATCTGTCCAGTGGTCTTCGAGTAATCGGGGAACATACATAAAAAAAAAAAAAAAAAAAAAAATATCCCGACGAATTGAGAACCTCCTCCTTTTTTTGAAGTCGGTTAAAAATGAATTTCAATTCTTATACTATATTGTTTGAAGTATTTTAAAATAAGAAATGGGTCAACATCTCCAAAGCATTAAATTAATAAGCTAAACAATAGTACATTGTTGCAGAGTATAGAAAGTACGCGATTTTTGGACGAGTCATATAGAGGGCCGAAACGTAGTTGAGGCCCTCTAGTGTACGAGTCCTTAAATTGCACTTTCTACCGAGGCAGACATAGTGCTTTTCACAACTACTGAGAGGAAATAAAATAAAAATTCATTTTAATTTATGTTAATGTGACATCACCGCCAATTTTACCATAGATAACTTTTTTTTAATCTGGACCCCTATTCTCGTGGCACTCGAGATTAATAAACTAACATGCGAGATGAAGATGTCAACTCCATATAAAATTGTATTTGTTTCGCCATATCTCCCATGTAATTTCATCTCTAGTGGTTCGAGATTAGGGGCCAAGTTTGAATTACATTTAAAAAAAAAGCGGTGACATAGTTTTTAGTCTGTGTATCTTTTAGCAAGAATACACCTAATATTTTACGACACAAATTGGCGTGTTGTGATTACAAAGGAGCTGTGACACAAAAATTGATTGATTGATTTTCATTGGTTCTTAAAGTTGGACAACAATGTTCTCGACCAATCAGCAAACACGCCGACAAAAACATTCTTGGTCTGTCCTTATAAGTGACGTTTTATGACCCCAAACATGACCATCTATGGCCATATTTCCGAGCAGTGTTGTGAAAAGAGCATTACCTATACTAATATTATAAAGCTGAAGAGTTTGTTTGTTTGTTTGCTTGAACGCGCTAATCTCAGGAGGTACCGTTCCGATTTGAAAATTTATTTCGTTGTTAGATAGCCCATTTATCGAGGAAGGCTATAGGCTATATATCATCGCGCTAAGACCAATATGAGCGGAGCACCAATGAAGATCGTTTTGTTTCAACCTTCTACGTAAACAAAGTCGCGGGTTAAAGTTAGCGTTAGCCCAAAGTAACTATTCCACGGAGACGAAGTCGCGGGCAGAAGCTAGTATTCAATAATCACAAAGATACGATATAAATAATATAAATCAACTAGGCTGTATGGCGTATGACGCCATAGATTTTCTCTGTGGTCGCTGTTAATTTAGAAACAACTTAACTACATCAAACTTTGTAATTTTCTTTTTAAGCTTGTAAACAAAGTTGTTTTATTTATTTCAGGGATTAAAAAATGCGAATTCAGAATAAAATCTTTGCGACTTGTCTAGCCTGTTTCACGCCTCACCAGAGGGGCAGAAATGAAATACGAAAGATTGGGGACGGAAAATATACGGAGCACTGTCTTTATTACAGTAGGCCTTCACGCCCTGTTCGAGATATTAAAACGATTATACAGGGTGGCACTCGATAAACTGTACATATTGAAAGGGATGAAATTTTAGGTTAATTTACCAGTAAAACAATTTAAAAAAATAAATTTAAAATTAGATCAAAAGATACACAGTCACAAGTAAGTGTACTAACCAAACTTTATTAAAAAGTTTGACAATGTGTAAAAAAAAATCAGTGGCAAAAAAAAACAATTTTTTTTACCTATAAATTAACCTAAAATTTCATCCCTTTCAACATGTACAGTTTATCGAGTTCCACCCTGTATTATAACTGGAGATATTCAAATTTTACTTTTGTCCCTATCTATCTGAATTTTAACAATTTATTGAACATGTACAAATTCTGTCCGCGATTCCATCCGTCCGTGAAGTTTTTAGGGTTCCCTATCCAAAATGGCATTATGGAACCCTTATAGTTTCGTCATGTCCGTCCGTCAGTCCGTTTGTCACAGGATTTTTTCTCGATAACTACAAAAGGCAAGTTGATGAAATTTAAAGAATAGGTGTATTTTAAAAGCCGCTTCTGAGTTTGGTAGTTAAATAACAAAAATAATCATTTTTAGGGGGGGCACTCCATACATGTAACATAACATGAAAAAAAAACAGCGTAAATCATCGTGTAGCACATATTTTGACAGTTCTTTCTCCCCTTTAAGGTTCCTAAGCAGGTTTTTTTATGAGGTGAATATTTTCGGAAATAATCATCCTTTTATTTTAAACCGTATATCCAAAAATTATGTATCTTATCGGTCACCAATACTTTAATGTAAACATTAAGATACAGGTACATTAAAATACCGGTTTCTCACATATTGTAGAAAACCTATGATATGCATGTAGATATAGTACATTGTTGCACAGGTTAAAAAGTAAGCAATAGATGGAAGAGTTGTGTAGTTCGACGAGTATATCTAATGCACTTTCGGCTTAACACAGTGCTTTTCACGACTACTGCGAAGAAATAAAAATCAATTCTTATAATAAATTTACAACACACTAAAAAATTTACGCTCTCCCGCAAATTTTTACTTTTTAGGGTTCCGTACCAAAATGGTAAAAAAGGAACCCTTATGGTGAGACTTCGTTGTCTGTCTGTCTGTCTGTAAGTCACAGCAGTTTTTCTCAGAAACTATAGAAGCTATCAACTTGAAATTTGGCATAGTTGTATAACTTGCTTGCCCGCATCTGTTTTTAGTAATAAAAGTATGAAAATATTTTTTTAAATATTTATTAAGGGGTCTAGAATGGGGGGTTGAAAAATGAAAGTTATGTGATTATAGCAGACGGGGTGTCGTATGAAAGGGCTCAGTCTGCACATTTCGAAACTATTTTATTTATAATTTTTCTGGACGTACTTTTTGATTTATAGCCAAAAATTTACAAAAAATGACCGTTCCCCCCCTTATCTCCGAAGTTTATGGACCAAAAAATCTGAAAAATTCCTGATTTAAGGATAATTACTTATATTTTACGGAAAAAATAAAATAAAGTTGTCAAACTTTACGGTTTTGTAAAAATTATCAATAAACTTTAAAAATCTGTATTAAAATTTAGACTAGTCAAAATGGATCTTATTGCGTAGGTAATAAAGTTCATAACAAAATAAGTATTTTATATTGACTTTTCCAACCATATTATCTTAAATACGGAACCCTCGGTACGCGAGTCCGACTCGCACTTGACCGGTTTTTTTTTAACGATACCGTTCTTAGTTGCCAGTCGTTCAAAGGCGTTTTCAAACTGACGACTCTGACCGTGCCAGAACTATATTTCAGATAATTAAAAACAGATATATATGGCTGTATGGAATCTGATTCCTTTGCCTATCCGTGAAGGGATGAATATTATTAAAAAATAAAACGACTTCTCATTGGCCAATTTAATTTCATATGCAGCACAAGTTGTGTTCTGATTGGTCGAATCAGTGATCAGCGGACCGATGTGATTGGTCGACTTGCTCAATGGAACAGACTAACAGTGTTAAGATTTTTGGTCAGTTTAAATTCATAGTTGGCCTGTTCATTCAATGTACAACTATTGATTGTTTTGGAGACCAAGAACAGACCATCTTTCGCCACATTTCCGAGCAGTGGCGTGAAAAAGTTGTGTATGCGATTGTACACATAATAAGGCATTATTCACCAGTTACGTAATAGTTATTTATGTAACTGGTACATAATGAAGGTTCTTAAGGTACGAGCGCCGAGGTTAGAGCGCGAGCTTGCGAGCGCTCTAATTACAGGCACGAGTACCTTAAGAGCTAATTATGTACCGTTGCATACATAACTTTTTCTACAAGCTTAAAATGATAATGACAAAAATAAACAATCGCTAACTTTTCTTGTATACTTTCCTCGATTTTTCTGCTAACAAATTACTTGTCGGCAAAGTAATTTTCGTTATTCCGATTGGCGTTAATAGTGTGTGAATGTTATTGTTAAACATTAACAAATTTCGTGCAAATTTTAATAGTTAAGTACCTACTAAAACAGTTCTGTCAATTTATCATACAAGTTGGAATGCCAAACGAAACGCCATTTTGTTGACATCCATATTGAACGTAACCATGGTAACCAAATAACAAATCGGTGGATATTCATCTATTTTTAGTAATTTAATAAAAATGTAATTTTAAACATATACTTAGTCTAAAAGTATTTTGTTTTTAAAACACGTAATTTCAGTTGGTATTAAAATATTTTAAACGATTTATTATACAAATTAATATGTCAAGTGTTCACTAAACGCCAAGACTGATATACGGAATGACCGTAACCATGGTAATAACAATGCTATAATAATTATTATAGAACTGTTATTACCATGGCAACGCTTATTATAGAATTGTTTTCACGCTTCGGTTACGCTATAGGTGGTATTCTGATACCATTAAAGATATCAATATTAGCGGTTTATAGTACGCGAGTAGGAAAACTACTATTTTAGTTATTTATTTAGTCTGAGCCGCGCCTAACTTAAAGTCAATGAATCTTAAAGCCCTTTAAGTGCCCGTTCAACTCCTAACACAGTATTTAAATCCCATAACTCAATGCTCCTGACACCTCGACTGCGAATGACGCATAGGCACTTACCCACGCCATGAATGGAAGCTTTATGGGTGGGGCGCACAGGTTTTTAAGTTGTAGGACTGTGGTGAACACTTTAAATTATAGAAATATTAAATAATTGTAACACTTTTTTTAAAATTAAAAACCCATTTTTAACCGACTTCAAAAAAGGAGGAGGTTATACGTTCCACAGTATGTATTTTTTTTTATGTATGTTCACCGATTACTCCGTCAATTGTCGACCGGTTTCAAAATATATTGGTTTGATAGAGTATACTTCCGAGGTGGTCCCATTGTCACCAAATCTGAATCTGATGAGAGGATCCGTGAGGAATTGAGGGAACTCTTCAAATATTGTAGGCAAACATATAGCGATTTTAGTATTTTTAGTAACAAGTCCAGCATTTGCATTCAGAAAGTATCATTTGGTGAAGTGGAACTGATGATGAAGACCACAGATGGCCACCGGAACTCCTCAACGGTACCGATTTCAAGGGTTGCGATAAGATATCTCGATTAAGATAGTTGAGCGACTACAACGAAGAATATTTACTTGTTGAAATATGACTATGACTTTCCCGCGGCGTTGCTTGCGGCGCGCTTGAAATAACTTAAAGTTTCATATTAACTGAGAAGTGGGACTACGTAATAGCGTATTATGATCACTAAATAAAAAGTTTAAAATAAAATAAATGTTTTAAAAAACAAAAAACCGCCTTCAAAAACGCAAAAAAATTAATTCTTTAAAATTGTAGGCACCTAATAGGTTAGTCCAACTGAAGTCGGCGACCACAATATTTTCAACAAAAAGCCGACATCAGTTGGACTAACCTATTAGGTGCCTACAAATTTAAAGAAGTTATTTTTTTGCTTTTTTGAAGGCGGTTTTTTATTTTTTATGTGTAGGTCATTTTTAGGGTTCCGTACAAGAAATGAAAAACGGAACCCTTTTAGGATCACTCGCGCGTCTGTCGGTCCGTCCGTCTGTCACAGCCAATTTGCCCGAATCTACTGGACCAAATTCAAATAAATAAATCAGGTGAAATTTGGTAGGATGGTGTAATCCTATGACCCAAACACAGATATGCAAAGTAAATTTTTTTTTTGAAAATGAGGGTTATTTTCGGGGGACAAATTAGGAAATTAAAAAAAAGTTTTACGAAACCTTACTGTGTCATATATCAAATGAAAGGGCTCGTCGAGGATCTCAAATATATTTGAGTTATTATACTAAAATAAATATTTATATATATTTATGAAGGAAGATGAAAATTGATCATTCCCCCTGGTCTCCGAAACTACTGAGCCTAAAATTTATAAAAAAAATTACAAAATGTAAGAATTCTATAAAAAAAAAACGTGTGTACGGAACCCTCTCCACGCGAGTTCATCGCGCACTTGGCCGGTTTTTTCAATATAAAATTTGTGAAATACAAATATGTACAGTCGAGTGATTTGATTGTGACCCATGCGGTTTTGTTTATTTAAAGCAGGTTTTCTAGCGTTGGTTCTTAGCTAGATTTCATGAAAATCGGTTGCGCCATTTTAGGTTATGAGCTCTGAAACAAGAGGTCACCATTATGGGGTTTTATCTATCTAATATACGGCGTTGAACATAGGCCCTGGGGCCCTAATATGGCCTTTATCGCGTGACAAAGTTTGGATAAGGCGTCCGTCACCTTCTGACACGTTAATAAGTACGAGAGTGACGGATGCTTTATCCACATGACGCGCCATATAGACGCAGCTATATGCCCTGGTGTGGCAGGTACTTCACAATTGGAACAATACAACGCTCCCGCAAATGTACGGCAAGGTAATAATCTTATGAAGATATTCGTCCGTCGGCCCCCGTGTTTGCTCGTGCTAATTGGAACGCGTCGTCGCCTGCGGCCGTAGGGGGCGCCGCTGTCGATGATTCGAAAATATCGATATCGATTAAAAAAATTTTTTTTTGAGTATTTTATGTACACCTTCCGTGAAAAAATATCAAACTGATAGTGAGAACCGTATTAGAATCCGTTGCTCAGTTTAGTTAGTGGATATACAAATAGAAATAGAAATAGAAACATTTATTACGTGACATAGTGCTGAGTGGCGTCAATTTCGACGTCACAGAATCACCCATGGCAACATTATGTTACAATTGTATTTTATTCCTTTTCTTCATTGTTTAATTTTGTTTTCTGTGTTGCCATTGTTTGTTTTATGTTCAATTTATTTTGTTTTTTTTTCTTGTGATCGTCGAATAAATGTTTCTATTTCTATTTCTATTTCTATATTCGACGATCACAAGAAAAAAAAAACAAAATAAATTGAACATAAAACAAATAATGGCAACACAGAAAACAAAATTAAACAATGAAGAAAAGGAATAAAATACAATTGTAACACAAAAAAATACAAATACAATTACAATTGTAAATACAAGCCGACAGAAAGAGATATAAGGATGATTTCCACCAAGCTGCTCACATCGCATCGGATCGGTATGGATTTTACAATCTTTAAACGATATTAAATCATGTACACAGTATTTAAAGTCTATATTACCAAGCCACGCACAACAGTTCGACCGCGCGATCGTAGCCGAAAGAATGCTACGACGCGTGATCGGCTCCGTAATAAAAAGCCAATAATAATGTTAATAGACGCGATCGGCTGTCGCCGCATCTATTCGTTATTCTATAGACGCAGAAAGCGAGCTTGTTTTATATTATGTAAAGAAAAGATAAAGAAGAAGAAGGTAAAGACGTTGTAGTGACCAATAAATTACTTTTCTCAAAAATGTTCGGAAATGTTGACATTACTATCTACATAATGAGACGCGAAATACATAGTTAACTGACAGTTCTCAAATTAAAAAAAAAAACATTGCGTGCTCGCTACACAAGCCCGCAATGTTGCATACAAATTCCATTACTATCTACCTTGTAACTTTTTTAAAAGTGAAAAAGCCCATAATAAAATGATGGCGCAAGTTTTATACATCCAAATTTTATTCGAAACATAACTTTTTTATCTGTGTCTGGAATAGCTTATGTTTTTTTAAAAACAAATCTTGCGTTTCTCCTTGTCATAAACAAAAAGGCGGTAAAGAGACTAAAGAGTGATGGTTTCACATTTCACATGAAGTTTCTGTTTGTATGCAATTTAAAAAATGAGTTCAAGCGATGAAGATTTTATTCCAATACAATTTTTTTCTGGCGATTTTTGAGAAAAGCACTATATTTGCCTCGGCAGGAACAGCAATTGCGGGCTTCGTATTTTTAAACGGACTCGCAAGCTCGTCCGTTTAAACCAATACTCGGCCCGCAATGGCCTACTTCCATGCCTAGGCAATAATGTACTATTATTGGTCACTACAACGTCTTTACCTTCTTCTTATAGTGTCAGATATTTTTAGGTTTTAAAGGATATCTATTTGAAACGGCAATGTACACAAGTTTATGCTTTCATTCAATCTCCAAAATTCTATTGGTTTTTGGGAATCGTGCTAGAATGTCGCGCGACCTTAGTCAGTGGTATCTCAGCGCGAACGCGATTTTATCACAGAATTAATTAATTTGTACAAATAAAGTACGAATACCATCGTAGTCCAGTAACTTAATTAAGTTTAAAATGACTCAGGAAACGTCGTGTTTTAAGCCAGCGTACCATCCATATCCGTTTCTTTTCTTGTTTCAATTGTGCTTATAAGTAACAACACTACGCCAACTTCGAAAGGCTAGGAGCCTTTTGGGCGCTTGCAATATGTGCTATCCTTCTACGAGTTCTGAACAAACCGAAGTTGAAGACTCCGACAACGGCCGTGGCGTGCCTCCAACCACTCCGAACATGGTCGCACCATCACACCGTCCTTATCGACGACCGTCTAGAAGGTGCGTTAAGTTAGGACGCCACATACAGACATATATAACTATATGAAAAGCAAGCTTTAAAAACCCGACTGCATTTTTTATACTGTCGTCGATATACCTACATATATTAATAATTGTCATTTTGCCATTGTTGTTATTTCAATTTTAACAGTATCCTATGTCACCCGGGATGACGTAAGGATTCTAATGATATCTCATACATCTAAATCGGTCAAGGGATTTTAAAGTTATAGTGTAATAAAGAAACTCACATATCTACAAACATGAACTCTGAAAACATTACACTCCTTTTTTGGAGCAGTCGTATAAAAATACACAGATGTAACAAAGATAAACTAAACATGTTAAAATTATAAACTTTAACTTTGTTCGTCAGAGTTTAAATAAGTTTATTATTCTAAAACATCGATAATATCGACCTCATAATATCAGTGCCTCCCTAGCGGGCTGTTTAAATATTAATCCGACGACAAAGGGGTCGATTGCGGCGCCGCGGCTTTGTGCCCGCGGCGGCCTTACCCCGGACCACCGCCACCACCGAGGTACCTTCCACCTCACGCTCATACGCGTTCATCAAATAAATCTCTCAAAAAAAACGTGTGCGTCTCGGGACGCCCGACAGAAGTGATAACTTAAACTAATCTAAGTCGGACTATTTAATATTGAAATTGTTTAACTGACTGCAAACTTATGCACACTAATGCATAGTGACGCACACTAACAAACCTAAAAAGTGGTACACTGTTGAAAGAGGTCATATATAGACGTCTCTTTTTAACGAAGGGCATTTGTAACAGGTGCGAAGAGTATTCTATTAGCTGTTTTTATACTCCCTCTATGCTTTCTTACCTCTATGCTGGCGCCGTAACGCGTGACGTAACGAAGCGGTTTACCCTCCCATAAGAAGTTGTCACTTCAAAAATATTGAGGCATTGTGTGATGAGCGCGAGTGGGCCTGTAGTAGGCCTCTGTTTTTATGAGTGGGAAGAGTACGAAAGATTTTCCCACTCTTCGCACTCATTAGGTCTACTGGTCTCTGGCTGACCACTGGTCACTTTACACGTAGGTTTGATTTATAAGCGACAGCAAAAAGTTAAGTCTTCAGAAAATTGCGTTCGGAGTTATGAATATTCGGAATTTTTATTAATTCGGAATTATGTACCCGAGCGCGAGTATTTTTTCCTCGTCTTGGATGTTTTCTATGTATTTCTCTACTAGCTTCTGATCGACTATTGTTATTCCCTCGAGAACTTTATAATTTTTAAGGATGAAAAGTAGCCTATGTGTTAATCCAGGGTATAGGCTATCTCCACTCGAAATTTCATCCAAATCCGTCCATCCACATAGATTATCGCAGGATATTAGTAGGATTTGTGGGATATTAGTAGGCTTAGTAGGATATTAGTAGGCTTAGTAGGATAATAACTAATGCCAACAACTTCGCCCGCTTAGATTTCGATTATGGTTATTCCCTCGGGAACTTTTAATATTCCGGGATGATAAGTGACCTATGTGTTTATCCGTGGTATAAGCTATCTCCATTCCAAATTTCATCCAAATCCGTCCAGCCGTTGCAGCGTGAAGGAGGAACAAACTGACACACACACACACGAATTTTAGCATTTACAATATTATAGTAGGATACCTACGTATGTTTATCGTTGCCTAGTACCCATAGTACGGTCAGCGTCATAAATATATATACGTTAACAAGGTTCCAGAAATATATATACACCCTTATTCCTCCGCAACAGAGTCGTGTTTACATATTTTTGCAAGTTTTACTTTGTCTATATATTTGATGCTGAATGTACAAGCCTAGAGCTTAGTTTGGGACTAGGTCAATATGTGTGGGATTTGTCCTGATATTTATTGATTTACCTATTGTTGTGGCCGGCTTTACTTTATTTTATCGGATACCAATAAGTTTCTGTCAATAAAATAAATGTTTAAAAAAACAAAAACCCGCCTTCAAAAAGCAAAAAATAACTTCTTTAAAAATGATAGGTAAATAGGTCAGTCCAACTGAAGTCTGCTTTTGGTTAAAATATTGTTGGACGCCGACTTCAGTTGGACTGACCTATTTACCTACCATTTTAAAGAAGTTATTTTTTGCTTTTTGAAGGCGGGTTTTGGTTTTTTTAAACATTTATTTTATTTTATACTTTTTAGTGATCCTATTTATGCTGTTACGTAGCTCCACTTCTAAATATTAATGAGAAACTATAGAACCTTTCAAGCTCGCCGCAGAAAACGCCGCGGGAATGTCATAGTCATAATTAAACCTAAATGTGCTTCGTCATAGTCGCTCAACTACCTTTATCGAAATATCTTATCGCCACCCTTGAAATAGGTACCGTTAAGGAGTTCCGGTGGCCATCTGTGGTCTTCATCATCAGTTCCACTTCACCATATAGTACTTTTCAAAAGCAAATGCATGAGTTACAGTGAAAAATACCAAAATCGCTATAGGTGTGCCTATAATATTTGAGGAGTTCTCTTAATTTCTCCATGATCCCATCATCAGATCCTGACGTGGTGACAATGGGACCAACTAAAAAGTATAACCATTCGAAAAACGAAAATTTTTTTCAAATCGGTCTAGTGGTCTTCGAGTAATCGGGGAACATACATAAAAAAATCCCGACGAATTGAGAACCTCCTCCTTTTTTTGAAGTCGGTTAAAAAAAAACATTGGCAGAAGCTTTTGTGGCCGACTGTATTTTTTTACGGTCATTATCTGTTTATCAAGAGTCAAGACTAGCATTGTACCGAAAAGTAACTTCCCAAATTGTGAAAGTTTCATATGAGAAATTCTCTGATTTTTTTAAGAATATTCTTAAATTTTGTATGGAAAGAGAACATTCTCAATGCTCTCAAATGTTTCCGATAATATTCTCAGTAATTTCTTGAGAAGATTTCTTAACTTCTGAGAATGTTCTGCAACTTGTACATTGCTAGTCAAGACCAATCGAAATGAGTCCCAAAATGGTGGGTCAAAGTTAAGAATGGC
This sequence comes from Acleris literana, assembly GCA_946894065.1. Taxonomy (NCBI): domain Eukaryota; kingdom Metazoa; phylum Arthropoda; class Insecta; order Lepidoptera; family Tortricidae; genus Acleris; species Acleris literana. The sequence continues at coordinate 12,418,586 of OX335695.1, read as the reverse complement.
GGAGATGGAACCAATCGCGTCACTGGTAGATGACGTGATACGAAAAGTCACGTGATCTACCAGTGATTAGTTTAAAAACGAAACGAATAGAAACGCAAGACCTCAGTTCGATGATGCCACATTATTGCATTGTCATCGGAGTTACGTAGGTTTACCGAAAGAGCTAAACAAAATGATACAATTCATTTGAAACATTCACTCTCAAACTAGGTATCACAACATAATGAATACTAGCTCAATATGCAAAGTTGTAAATCGATTCGATCTTCAAAAGAGTGGGTTATAATCGATTCCTATATATATTTACATACAAACGAACAAGTTGAAAGCTATAAGCACAAAACCGTTCTATTAACAAAGACACCTTGACTATGGAACCCTAAAAGTGACAAAAACGAACCCCAAAAGGGGTCCGTACAAAAAGAATTCACAAAGAAATCGCCTAATGAATACAGGATGAGTTTAAAATTAAAAGCAAACAATGGAGGGCTCGGGTTCAGCTGAAACAACACTGAAGAGATCCCTTTGAGGGACAAGTTCGCCGGCTACCCCAGGGCCCTGTTTTACCAAGTTGATACCAATAAGGTTACAGGGACAATTACGTTACACCTGAAAAAGGAATTTTATTTTCACTTCTCATGCTCTTAAAATGTTACTTTAGCCTCTGCACATCGGGACTAAAGCTCCTTATTAATCTCTAGGGATTAAAGTGTTTTTTTTTTTTAATTTACTTTTGGAAACAACCAATCACGGTGTTTATGAATGGAGGATTATCGCCATTTTTAACCGACTTCAAAAAAAGGAGGAGGTTCTCAATTCGACGGGTTTTTTTTTTAATGTATATTCCCCGATTACTCGAAGACCACTGGACCGATTTGAAAATTTTTTTTGTTGTTAGAATGGATATACTTTCTAGTTGGTTCCATTGTCACCACGTCAGGACCTGATGATGGGATCATAGAGAAATCAAGAGAACTCCTCAAATATTATAGGCACACCTATAGCGATTTTGCTATTTTTCACTGTAACTCATGCATTTGCTTTTGAAAAGTACTATATGGTGAAGTGGAACTGATGATGAAGACCACAGATGGCCACCGGAACTCCTTAACGGTACCTATTTCAAGGGTGGCGATAAGATATTTCGATTAAGGTAGTTGAGCGACTATGACGAAGCACATTTAGGTTTAAATATGACTATGACATTCCCGCGGCGTTGTCTGCGGCGGGCTTGAAATGTTCTATAGTTTCTCATTAATATTTAGAAGTGGAGCTACGTAACAGCATAAATAGGATCACTAAAAGTATAAAATAAAATAAATGTTTAAAAGAACAAAAACCCGCCTTCAAAAATGCAATAAATAACTTCTTTTAAAATGGTAGGTCAGTCCAACTGAAGTCGGCGTCCCACAATATTTTAAACCAAAAGCCGAATGCAGTTGGACTGACCTACCATTTTAAAAGAAGTTATTTTTTGCATTTTTGAAGGCGGGTTTTTGTTTTTTTCAGTGATTGTGAATAGATCACACCCCGGTTGCCGGGTTGCCGTTGTGGTTGCCGGGTTAGAATCGTGCCACTCCATGTCTTCTCGTGGATGTCGTAAGAGGCGACTAAGGGAATAAAGGCTTGTAGTACTGTTAGGCGATGGGCTGCAACCTGTCACTAATACGCTGGTAAACATCTTCGCCCAATTGTGCAAATTGTGGTTACAGAATGGGCAATATGCATGTTTTTTTTTACAGCTTCAATAAAAGCTGATTCATGTAACAAACAGGTGAGTTTTTTTATATCTATAAAAATAACCAAGATAATATATGCCAACAAAGGTTTGTTCCTATCTCTTTTTAGCAAAACAGAATTTTACGTGGAGTTTATATGGCCGAACTGCACAATGACGTCACCGGCGCACTTCGGATCTCTCTGTCTAATTAGCAGTATAAAATGCTTGTATCATCCGTATTTTTTGACCGATTTAAATTTTAATTTAACCTTTGGTGATCTCTTTTATTGTATCTTCATATTTTGTTGAGAAATGCGATTTAAAAAATCCACGCATAAAAAAAAAAAAAAAAAACGGGACGATCTCACACAAATTGACCTAGTCCCACACTAAGCTCTAGGCTTGTACTATGGGTACTAGACAACGATATAAATACTTATATAGAGAAATAAATACTTAAATACATAGAAAACATCCACGACTCAGAAACAAATACTCGTGCTCATCACACAAATATTTGCCCATACCGGGAATCGAACCCGGAACCGCTAGCTTCGTAGGCAGGGTCACTACCAACTAGGCCAGCGCGACGTCAAAATATTCCCTATCATTAACAAGTTTTTAGAGTTGTAGGTAATTCTGTAGCTCGGCCTACCCCACTTCGGGGACGAAGGCGTGAATTTATGTATGTACCTATGTATGAAAAGCAAGCTTTAAAAACCCGACTGCATTTTTTATGCTGTCGTCGATATACCTACATATGTTAATAATTGTCATTTTGCCATTGTTGTTATTTCAATTTTAACTGTTTAGGTATCCTATGTCACCCGGGATGACTTGAGGATTCTAACGATACCTCACACATCTAAATCGGTCAAGGGATTTAGAAGTTATAGTGGAATAAAGAAACTCAAATACATACAAACATGAACCCTGAAAACATTACACCCGTTTTTTGGGGCAGTCGTGTAAAAAAAAAAAAGTAAAATTTCAGGGGAACATACTAAAAACGTGTCAAACATTTATTTATTTACTTTATGGTGGTACGGAACCCTTTTCGCGTGAATTCAACTCGTACTTGGTCCGTTTTTTGTAAGTCCGAGTAAAAATGTAACCACCAACAATCTCGTAATGAGGCAGACGGAAAATCCATACAAGGGGGAAAGGTGGGCGAAACGGACAACGAAATCGCTGACCGGTCCATTCGTCCTTTTTATCCTCCCGATATTTCAATTAACGCTCCGATACGATCGGTACAGTCGGCCCCGTGTGCACATGCTGTACGGTCAGCAATGTTTAAGCTAGGTTGTTTCGCCAAAACCTTGCTGGTAAATTTTGAATTAGTTTTTATCTACATCCATATTATATAAATTCCCTACAATATGTCCAGAAGCGATAAGCAAATCGCCTATATTAAGAAACCTGTATCTGTGGTTGCATCTTAATGTTTACATTAAAGTATAGTGCATCGTAATGTTTACATTAAAGTGTCGGTACCTAAACATGAAAGTATCGGTAATACTGTACCACTAACTTGAAAATGCAAGCCATATCTGTACATTATAAATAAAGTTTTTTTTTTTAAGCTTTGGTACTACAAACAAGTTAACAGTAACACTAACTTAATAAAAATACGGGCCATATCTGAACATATTATAGAAAACTTATGATATGCATGTAGATAAAGTTATGTATGCGGCTATACATAATTAGGAATTAAAACACTCGTGTGATCTTATTATGAAACTCGCCTTCGGCTCGTTTCATAAAACCACACTCTTGCTTTAATGCCTCTTATTATGCACCAGCCACATAAACTTCTATTACACGACTGCCCCAAAAAAAGGATGGTAATGTTTTCAGGGTTCATGTTTGTATGTATGTATGTATGTGAGTTTCTTTATTCCACTATAACTTCTAAATCCCTTGACCGATATAGATGTGTGAGGTATCGTTAGAATCCTTACGTCATCCCGGGTGACATAGGATACCTAAACTGTTAAAATTGAAATAACAACAATGGCAAAATGACAATTATTAACATATGTAGGTGTATCGACGACAGTATAAAAAATGCTGTCGGATTTTTAAAGCATGCTTTTCATATAGTTATTGGTATTTTAATACTGATTCAAATGTTAGTTGGGTTCGCGCTGATGCGATTTGAAATCGGATTCAAATTGGAATATAATAATACCTACTGTTCGAGGGTACGGAACCCTCGGTGCGAGAGTCCGACTCGCACTTGACCGGTTTTTACATTCCGTACCCAAAGGGTGAGAAATGTAGTATTAAGAGTCTCTAGGTTAAATTCCTACCAACAGACAGACACACGAACATGGCGAACCTATTAAGGATCTCTTTTTAACCGACTTCAAAAAAAGGAGGAGGTTCTCAATTCGTCGGGATATTTTTTTTTTTTTTTTTTTTTTTATGTATGTTCCCCGATTACTCGAAGACCACTGGACCGATTTGAAAAATTTTTTCGTTGTTCGAATGGGTATACTTTCTAGTTGGTCCCATTGTCACCACGTCAGGATCTGATGATGGGATCATGGAGAAATCAAGAGAACTCCTCAAATATTATAGGCACACCTATAGCGATTTTGGTATTTTTCACTGTAACTCATGCATTTGCTTTTGAAAAGTACTATATGGTGAAGTGGAACTGATGATGAAGACCACAGATGGCCACCGGAACTCCTTAACGGTACCTATTTCAAGGGTGGCGATAAGATATTTCGATAAAGGAAGTTGAGCGACTATGACGAAGCACATTTAGGTTTAAATATGACTATGACATTCCCGCGGCGTTTTCTGCGGCGAGCTTGAAATGTTCTATAGTTTCTTATTAATATTTAGAAGTGGAGCTACGTAACAGCATAAATAGGATCACTAAAAAGTATAAAATAAAATAAATGTTTAAAAAAACAAAAAACCGCCTTCAAAAAGCAAAAAATAACTTGTTTAAAATGGTAGGTAAATAGGTCAGTCCAACTGAAGTCGGCGTCCAACAATATTTTAACCAAAAGCAGACTTCAGTTGGACTGACCTATTTACCTACCATTTTAAACAAGTTATTTTTTGCTTTTTGAAGGCGGTTTTTTGTTTTTTTAAACATTTATTTTTTACCTGACTGCCGAAGGAGGAGGGTAATGTGTTTCACAGCCTATATATGTATGTTTGTTCCTTTGTGGCACTATAAAAACTAAACCCGTTGTCCGATTTTAATGATTCTCATGTCAATCGATTTGTCTCAATCTGGTGAGTGTCACTGAAGATATGACAGTAATCAAAATTCAATATGGCGGCCACCAGACGACATATTGTGCAAATTAAAAAAAAAAAATTGACCAAGTATGACAAGTGGGGTATCATTGAATAGGGATTTAAAAAATATCTTTAGGTTTCTTTCATCATTTTTCATTTTGTATGATAATTTAGGATTTATAACGATTTAAAGTTGGTTAGCAACAGTCGGGTTTTGAAAGCTTGCTTTTTGTTAAAGTTATTTACTACGGAACCCTAAAAATTATACTTGTTTCACGTGTTTAGGTCAGATTTCAAGTTAGTTAGAATATTCTATTTATGCACACTTACGCACACATGTACAGTACCCAACGAAAATATTAAGCACTTTAGTGCGTTGTCATAGTAGACTTCAAACAGAACATCAAATGACACACATGACAATGACATTCACAGTGAAAAGGTTCTAAGTATGCTCAACATTTTTATTGGTTGAATGTACAGTGAGCATACTTAGAACCTTGTCATTGTGAATGTCATTGTCAGTGTCATGTGTGTCATTTGATGTTCTGTTTGCAGTTTACTATGACAACGCACTAATGTGCTTAACATTTTCGTTGGGGTACGATACCTTTACTAGAATAACATATTTTTCTCAAAAATGTCCGGAAATGTTGACATTCCTATCTACATATTGAGACGCGAAGTACATAGTTTACTGACAGTTCCCAAATTAAAAAAAAAAACATTGCGTGCTCGCTCCACAAGCCCGCAATGTTGCATACAAATTCCATTACTATCTACCTTGTAACTTTTTAAAAAGTGAAAAGGGCCATAATAAAATGAGGGCACAAGTCTTATACATCCAAATTTTACTCGAAACATAACTTTTTTATTTGTGCCTGGAATAGCTTATGTTTTTTTTAAAAACAAAAATTGCATTTCTCCTTGTCATAAACAAAAAGGCGGTAAGGAGTGATGGTTTTTTCACATGAAGTTTCTGTTTGTATGCAATTCAAAAAATGAGTTCAAGCGATGAAGATTTGACTCCAACACAAATTTTTTCTTGCGATTTTTGAGAAAAGCAGATATTTGCCTCGGCAGGAACAGCAATTTCGGGCTTCGTATTTTTAAACGGACTCGCAAGCTCGTCCGTTTAATCCAATACTCACCCCGCAATTGCCTACTTCCATGCCTAGGCAATAATGTACTATTAAACCTTAAAGACTAACTATTATTTTTATAGCATGAACAACATGAGGTTAGTGCTTGACATAATTATAATATCGACAAACTATCCTAAGGCGTAAAATGCTCGATTCCTTGTTAACCTCGTGATTCTTTTATTTTAATTTAATTCCAGCTTGTTATTTTTGCTTCAATGTGTTTGATAAATGTTTTTTAACCCATTCATAAATTTACTAATATTTCATATTATTCTAAGAATGTATTTTTATTTTTATTTTATTTTAATGTATCCATTCAAGATTAGTTGTTTTAGCTTTTAGTGTTAGTCCCTAATAGACTGTATGATTGCTGGCGCGTGCCTGTTATTGGCGCATAAACTTCAATTTTCGTTGTCTATATAACCTATTTCAATTTGTAATGTTTATGTGCTGTTGGCATGTCAAATTTATAAATAAATAAATAAATAAAAACCTGTCATCGATAACCCCCACTTCAAGGTAATTGAGGAAATAATCGTACATCATTTCTTTATTAAATACTGTAAAGGGATCGAATCTTAAGTACCCGAAACCGACGTGCGTGTATGACTCGATGTATGAATGTGGAAGCAGCGAAAGACTTATCAGGATCGTAGCAGGTGGAAAGAAGTTGTCTCTGCCTACCCCTCTGGGAAACAGGCGTGATTGTATGTATGTATGTTTTTATGCATTTCATTATATAGTTATGAAAAACATATTCACAATGCCCTAAAACCCAGTGAAGTACCTTATAAGAACATAGCGAAATCATATCATTAAGAAAAATTACAATCATATGTCATATGATTCATATAACAACGTGGTGCGTTATAAAATAAAAGAATAACAACAGAGGGCCCTGCAAAGATGCACTACGCTAACTAACGTTTCTATTCGATTCGTTTTTAAACCAATCGCGTTACTGGTAGACCACGTGACTTTTCGTATCACGTCATCTCCCAGTGACGCGATTGGTTTAAAAACGAATCGAATAGAAACGTTAGTTAGCGTAGTGCATCTTTGCAGGGCCCTCTGAACATTCAGTTTATTAATATTTTACATACTTCAGTGAAAATCACTCTGACATTGAATTGGTACTTATCGACAACTTGTCGATGTTTTTATTATGTCAAGCACTAACAGCACCTCGTTCGTGCTAGGAAAATCTCTAGGTATATACATAACCATTTAATTAAAAAACAAAAAACGGCCTTCAAAAACGCAAAAAAATAACTTCTTTAAAATTGTAGGCATCTAATAGGTTAGTCCAACTGATGTCGGCTTTTTGTTGAAAATGGTGTGGTCGCCGACTTCTGTTAGACTAACCTATTAGGTGCCTACAATTTTAAAGAAGTTATTTTTTTGCGTTTTTGAAGGCCGTTTTTTATATACGCTATAATACGCTGTTACGTAGTCCCACTTCTTAGTTGAAATTAAACTTTAACTTATATCAAGCGCGTCGCAAGCAACGCCGCGGGAAAGTCATAGTCATATTTCAACAAGTAAATATTATTCGTTGTCCCTAGTCGCTCAACTATCTTAATCGAGATATCTTATCGTCACCCTTGAAATCGGTACCATTGAGGAGTTCCGGTGGCCATCTGTGGTCTTCATCATCAGTTCCACTTCACCAAATGATACTTTCTGAATGCAAATGCTGGACTTGTTACTAAAAATACTAAAATCGCTATATGTTTGCCTACAATATTTGAGGATTCCCTCAATTCCTCACTGATCCCCTCATCAGATACAGATTTGGTGACAATGGGACCACCTCGGAAGTATACTCTATCAACACAAAAAATATTTTTTAAAATCGGTCCACAATTGACGGAGTAATCGGTGAACATACATAAAAAAAAAACATACAGTGGAACGTAAAACCTCCTCCTTTTTTGAAGTCGGTTAAAAATTGAAACTAACACCGAGGTGACAGAACAGCGAGGTCCTGTTTTGCCAAGGCACAAAATAATACACACTACAACACAAATACAACTACAAGCAAGAGCGGTTAGATAGGATACATACCGTGCAATAAGTCCCCCCCGTCGCGACGTATATCAAAAAGTGAATATTGCAACGTACACGTGTGACAGTTATATCTTTTTCTCGTTTTCTCATTTCCTGGAGCCATTCGTTATATTCGGTCGGCGGATATTGGTTGGACGTGGGTATCTTTATTTTGCGGTTTTTACAAGGGTTTATTAACCCCCGACGGAAAAAGAGGGGTGTTAGAAGTTTAAGTAATGTCACCAATGGTCAGCCAGTAGACCTTATTTGAGTGCGAAGAGTGAGAAATATACCTTTCGTACTCTTCCCACTCATACAATACATTTTTGTGGTGGTAGGACCTTGTGCAGGGACCGTCCGGATCGCTACCACCATCTTATCCATTAACCCACCGCTAAGCAGCAGTGTTCGCATTGCTGTGTTCCGGTGAGATAAGACACCCGGTGAAATTACTACCATAGAGGCATCCCATCTTAGTGCTCAGGATTGGCGACGCATTTGAAGTCTTAGGATTGCAGTTTTGAGATTGTAGTCTTGAGATTTCATTTGTCTATGGGTCGCAGATCCCACCAGGTGGCCTAAGTGCTCGCGTGCCTTCTCCTTACCATTAAAAAAAAACAAAGTATAGGCAGAGGCCGACTATAGGTCTCTAGCTCTGCTGACCAATGGTGACTTTACCCTATGTACGATTGTGGAATGTAATAAATGATTGAGTATTGAGTATTGATTAGGTAGATACGTCTCTATGCAACTGCCTCCAATCGTATGAACCGACAACTGCCTCCAATCGTATGAACCGACAACTGCCTCCACTCGTATGAACCGACAACTGCCTTCAATCGTATGAACCGACAACTGCCTAAGGTTGTAGGACAGAGATAGTAATAAAATGCAAATACGAGTTGCTCACAGATATAAATACACATAGATAACGCAAATCCATCGTATGAACCGACAACTGCCTCCAATCGTATGAACTGACAACTGCCTCCACTCGTATGAACCGACAACTGCCTTCAATCGTATGAACCGACAACTGCCTAAGGTTGTAGGACAGAGATAGTAATAAAATGCAAATACGAGTTGCTCACAGATATAAATACACATAGATAACGCAAATCCAAGTACATCGCGTGTCCGAATCCGGACTTAAACCCCGACCAACGTCGCTACTGACGTTCCGCGCGCGTGTTGTTGCAGCCGGTCGGCCGTGAAAATTAAGAAAATGCCTCGTTGCCTACTAATAACCTGCAAAAGCCCAAAAAAGCGACGACTTTGAATCGATTTTGCGCGGAAAACGGAAAACTCTCTTCTCTTGGTGTGTCACAGTTATTAGCAAAAAGTGACACGGTTGGTTTTCGTACAGATTGAGGTGTTTACGTTATCTATGTGTATTTATTTATCTACATCCATATCATAACTTCCCTACAATATGTTCAGAAGCGATAAGCAAATCGCCTATATTAAGAAACCTGTATCTGTGGTTGCATCTTAATGTTTACATTAAAGTATAGTGCATCGTAATGTTTACATTAAAGTGTCGGTACCTAAACATTAAAGCATCGGTAATACAGTACCACTAACTTGAAAACGCAAGCCATATCCCTACATTATAAATAAAGTTCTTTTTTTTTTTTTAAGCTTTGGTACTACAAACAAGTTAACCGTAACACTAACTTAATAAAAATACAGGCCATATCTGAACATATGACAGAAAACTTATGATATGCATGTAGATAAAGTTATGTATGCGGCTATACATAATTAGGCATTAAAGGACGAGTGTGGTTTTATGAAACGAGCCGAAGGCGAGTTTCATAATAAGATCACACGACTCTTATTATGCACCAGCCACATAAACTACTATTATATCTGTGGAGTTGCTTAGTAGGTGGTGTATTCTGCCCTCCTTAGTAAATAAGCAATATCCCACATTTAATAACCAAAGCACTTTTAATTCTACTCCATTAGGAAAAAGGTTGATATTGCAAAACTTACATAGCGGGCGCAGCCGCCGCTACATGATACGGACGCGAGACGACGTAGGTATACACTATGTTATTATATACCTATACCGTGTATCTATGTTTGTCTGTGGCCACGTAGCTCCCATACGGATGGACTAATTTCGACGTGGTTTTAATAATGCTTGTTCAATCCGAATGGTTCTTAGCTAAGTTTCATGAGAATCGGTTGAGCCGTTTTAGAGATATCGGCTCTGAAAGAAGGGGTCACCATTGTATCGAAGGTATTTTTTAAATAATTACTAACGACCCGCCCTCGCTTCGTTTCGGTTTATGTGAGTTTACTGCAACACCCGTGCATAAACTATCATGTCTTATACATAAACACCTTCCTCTCGAATCACTCTATCTATTGATCAAACCCGCATTAAAATCTGTTGAGTAGTTTGAAAGATCTACGCATACAGAGGGACGACGCGCTGGCCTAGTTGGTAGTGACCCTGCCTACGAAGCTAGCGGTCCTGGGTTCAAATCCCGGTAGGGGCAGATATTGGTGTGATGAGCGCGAATATTTGTTCCCGAGTCATGGATGTTTTTTATGTATTTAAGTATATATTTCTCTATAGATATCTGGAGACTCTTTACATCTCCATAATTGACCGTGGAGACTTTCTACATCTCCTATGGATGTTTATTTCTTAAATTTAATTTTAATTTGACATTTGGAGACTCTTTACATCTCCATAATTGTATTATTGACCGTGGAGACTTTCTACATCTCCTTACCTATGTCTATTTTTAATTTTTATTTGAACTTTGGAGACTTTACATTTCCAATTTAAATTGAATATACTTTGAGTCTCATAATTGCTCCTGGGACCTGTACATCCCTGTGACATTTAAATTAATTAGCTTGAGTTTATCATAGTAATAAGTTACTCATATAAAAAAAAACCGGCCAAGTGCGAGTCGGACTCGCGCACGTAGGGTTCCGTACAACTATACATCTAAATAAATGTTTTTCTTTATTCTTTATTATATTGGAGTTGATTGAATGAAAGGTAAAATGCGGTTTACGATTTATAACGTATTAAAAAAAAACTAATTATTAGATCTCGTTCAAACCAATTTTCGGTGGAAGTTTGCATGGTAATGTACATCATATATTATTTTTACATTTATCATTCCCTTATTTTAGAAGTTACGGGGGGGGGGACACACATTTTTCCACTTTGGAAGCGTCTCTCGCGCAAACTATTCAGTTTAGAAAAAAATTATAATAGAAACCTCAATATCATTTTTGAATACCTATCCATAGATACCCCACACGTATGAGTTTGATGAAAAAAAAATTTTTGAGTTTCAGTTCTAAGTATGGGGAACCCCAAAAATTTATTGTTTTTTTTCTATTTTTGTATGAAAATCTTAATGCGGTTCACCGAATACATCTACTTACCAAGTTTCCACAGTATAGCTCTTATAGTTACGGAATAAAGTGGCTGTGACATACGGACGGACAGACGGACAGACATGACGAATCTATAAGGGTTCCGTTTTTTGCCATTTGGCTACGGAACCCTAAAAAAGACTTCCTGTCGATTTTCTTGCGGCCTTTCTTCTCAACAGAGTCCCTTGGAAGCGCTGGTAGACTCAGACATGTAAAAGTGCCTACAGGGCCTACTTACAGAATAAATGAATTTGAAATTTGAATTTGAATTTGAAAATTTGAAATTTGAAATTTTTAATGTATATGTATAAATATTTATATCGTTGTCTAGTCCCCATAGTACAAGCCTAGAGCTTAGTTTGGGACTAGGTCAATTGGTGTGACATTGTCCCCTGACGACGCGCTAGCCTAGTTGGTAGTGACCCTGCCTACGAAGCTAGCGGTCCTGGGTTCAAATCCCGGTAAGGGCAGATATTTGTGTGATGAGCGCGAGTATTTGTTTCTGAGTCTTGGATGTTTTCTATGTATCTAAGTATTTATTTCTCTATATAAGTATTTATACCGTCGTCTAGTACCCATAGTACCAGCCTAGAGCTTAGTTTGGGACTAGGGCAATTTGTGTGAGATCGTCCCTTGATATTTATTTATTTATTTATTTATTTATTTATTTATTTATTTATTTATTTATTTTTTATTTATTTATTTATTTACTTTGTCGTATACTATTTAAAAACAATATGATTATTCTTATTCAGACTATCCGTTTAACCTTCAAAGAGATTATTAAATTGCAGATTAAGAAAATAAAGCGCTTTTACTAAATCTACATTATCTAACACTCAAAAATGCACACTGGTTCCCGCCCCGCACCGTCCCAGTCAAAATTTCACAGCTAACCCTCAACTGCCGGCTCCAGCCGTCACAGTTATTCATATTAACGCCGATGGCCGGCGCGGGAAGGGTTAAGTGTAGGAATGTCAATTAGCGAAATTTACGGCTTTTGCGACTTCATTTTGCCCCGTCTGGGCACGCCACGGGATAAATTTTGAAGGTAAATTGAGGTGCGGCTGTGATTTTTAATCTCTACGCTAGATTTATTAGAGATTTCTTATTTAAATACCGATGGCTGTGAGGTGTTAATCAATTACCTAACTTCAAAATTAATTAGGTAATGCATTGATAATCCATCCTTACTTTTAATGTTATAAATGCGAAGTAACTCTGTCGGTCTGTCTGTCGGTCTGTTACGCTTTTACGGCCGAACAGCTAGGCTGAATCAATTTCGATGAAATTGGGTATGGAGATAGCTTAAGCCGCGAGGAAAGACCCTAAGACCCTAGAGGATATCCCAAGCGAACCTATAAGTCTTAAAATTGATATTCATATACACATAATGGTTTTTTAGGTTAAGCTTTAAAGCACTAATTTTTGTTAGAGTCAAGTGTCCCCCTCCCCCCTACAGCCAAAACTAAAAATACTAAAAATCTTAAAAATATTTTAAATGAAAGCACATATAACGAATTTAATAGGAAAACTATCACGAGTAAGTAGACTTCATTGGTTCTTGAATTACAAACGGTTTAAATGTTTATACCTACCGAAAACTTATTTGCGGTGTTGGTAAACTGACCATGACCTATGTCGGTGTATGGCGATAACAGTTTTCCAACGGCAAAGTTAAGTTTGTCGCGAGCTCTAATTTGTTTGTAGTAACGGCTTCGGAACCCTACACTGAGCATGGTCCGACATGCTTTGCCCGGTTTTAATAGCTATCCAATGATATATTACTACACGCGTTAAACTGTACAACACCGCTCTTTTTTGTCAGACGTTAAAAACCTAACACACAATATTCAAAAGAATTGCGACATGAAACGTCGCAATAACCAGAATCCAATATGGCGTCGCCCCAGAGCCATCTGGTCAGAAAACGAGGGAAAAATGGCGGAGGGGGCTACAATTAGTGCCTGCACAGTGTCGTGTGGCCGATTATTCGATTGGACAGTGGTGCGGTGCGGACAAAACGAGGTTTGGATGAAGAATTAACAACGTTATTGGTATTGATGGGATAATACACTTGGGATGAATGAAATTGTTACGGCGTTCGTTTTCAGGGTTCCGTATCCGAAGAAAGCCTCTATTCTAGGCGGTATTCCTTTTTTACCCGACTGCCGAAGGAGGAGGGTAATATGTTTATCAGCCTATATATGTATGTTTGTTCCTTTGTGGCGCTCTAGAAACTAAACGCGTGGACCGATTTTGATGATTCTTATGGCAATCAATTTGTCTTAATCTTGTGAGTGTCACTGAAGATATGGCAGTAATTTAAATTCAATATCATCATCAACCAGAGCCACATTGTGCAAATTAAAAAAAAAAGTCTACCAAGTATGACAAGTGGGGTATCATTGAATAGGTATTTAAAAATCATCTTTAGGTTTCTTTAATCATTTTTCATTTTGAATGATCGTTTAGGATTTATAACGATTTAAAGTTGGTTAGCAACACTCGGGTTTTTTAACGCTTGCTTTTTTTGGGAAGTCGTGTAAAAAGCGATATGGTTTTAAAGAATGGTATAGAGATCCAGGCGAATTTGCTCCCTCTGATCATATTACGTTAAACCGCCCTCTGGAACGTTCGTATTCATTTATTCCATCTTAAATAAAACATATCCTTCAAGAGACAAAAGAAACGTTTATATCTCAAATTTGCATTCGACATGAAATCGTAACACGAGAATTTCGTTACTACTAAAAAACTCGTATCTGATATTTCGAGATGTTTGAGTGTGAACTTAATTCTCATTACATTTAAGTTTAAAATCGTACGTCACAAAGATACGAGGTTTTTTCAAAGTAGTGACGATTCGACGGATGGCGAGGAGAGTGTGATACGAATGTAACCCTTATAGCAAAATCTTACCGTATTCTTAGAACTTCAAATACGTTGCCAACCCTGAGGACTAAAATGGAATGACACTAGCTAGTAATTTCACCAGCTGTCTTAGTTAGCCCCACACCGGGACACAACAGTGCACACACTGCTGCTTGACGGTAAGTTAAAGGAAAAGATAGTGATGATATTTCACTTTGGACTCAGACACCTTTCAATGACTTAAGTGAAAGACAGTAAAATACACATTAGTTCATTTACATACATATCAATCAATCACAATCAGTTGATTCCTTATAAAAAAACAAAAAAACCGCCTTCAAAAAGCAAAAAATAACTTCTTTAAAATGGTAGGTAAATAGGTCAGTCCAACTGAAGTCTGCTTTTGGTTAAAATATTGTTGGACGCCGACTTCAGTTGGACTGACCTATTTACCTACCATTTTAAAGAAGTTATTTTTTGCTTTTTGAAGGCGGTTTTTTTGTTTTTTTAAACATTTATTTTATTTTATACTTTTTAGTGATCCTATTTATGCTGTTACGTAGCTCCACTTCTAAATACTAATAAGAAACTATAGAACATTTCAAGCTCGCCGCAGACAACGCCGCGGGAATGTCATAGTCATATTTAAACCTAAATGTGCTTCGTCATAGTCGCTCAACTTCCTTTATCGAAATATCTTATCGCCACCCTTGAAATAGGTACCGTTAAGGAGTTCCGGTGGCCATCTGTGGTCTTCATCATCAGTTCCACTTCACCATATAGTACTTTTCAAAAGCAAATGCATGAGTTACAGTGAAAAATACCAAAATCGCTATAGGTGTGCCTATAATATTTGAGGAGTTCTCTTGATTTCTCCATGATCCCATCATCAGATCCTGACGTGGTGACAATGGGACCAACTATAAAGTATACCCATTCGAACAACGAAAAAATTTTTCAAATCGGTCCAGTGGTCTTCGAGTAATCGGGGAACATACATAAAAAAAAAAAAAAAAAAAAAAAAAAAAAAAAAAAAATATCCCGACGAATTGAGAACCTCCTCCTTTTTTTGAAGTCGGTTAAAAAGACAAATTGAAGAAGTTCTGGCTTGACTCTAGCTCCTAAATATGGTATCAACTGTCCTCTACATAAGTGTAGTTTATGTAAGTTTAAGTATGTATAAATATAGTATATTTCTATATCTATTTATGTAGATATTTGAATGTATTTATTTTATATAGTTAGGTTTTATTGGTTAGTTTAATTGTTACGCTCTTTTCCTAAATAAAGTTGTACACTTGCCTACTCGATGCACAACCTTCACTTCTCTCAATCTCTCAAGGGTTAGCTGGAAGAGATCCCTTAAAGGGATAAGTTCGCCTTTGTACCTTCTTATTTTTTCTTAAAAATCTTCATTGTATTGTTTTTGTTTTGTACAATAAAGTGTTTACATACATACATACCTTCACGCGGTTCACGCATTGTATATCGGGATTTTCGTCAGTTTGGGGAATTAATTAATACCAAAACACACTTATTTATTTATGTAGTTTATATACAGTAACAGACGGGGTGCCCTTCGACTGACTTAAAATTTAATGTGCTAAAACTTTTTGGTCGTAAATGTTTCCTATAATATTGAATGGCATACTTCTTTTTTAGCATAAAGATTTTTTGCATATATATTTTTTGTTCTAAAGCACTTTTGGTCTAAAATTTATTTGTCTAAAATTGTCGACTTCGCTTCACGGTCAACGTTATACCAAAAATCATTCGACAAAAAAAAAGTTATTCCCAACAAATGTTATACTAAACAATTTTTCGACTAAACAATATTATGCAAAACAATTTCGATCAAACAATGTTCGACATTTAAATCATTAGACGAAACGTTGGTATGCAAAAAAATATGATGCGAAACAAAATAGGCCAATTTTTTTTAGATCAGCCTATATAGACCCTAACAGACGATATGAACACTTTGGGAAGCCATAAGATAGATAGATAGATAAAACGTTTATTCGATGCTTCAATCACACACATACAATTGTCTTAATTAGTGGAAAAGAACAATATCAAACTAACTTACAAACTAGGTACAATCTCAATCGCGTGTGTGCGTCGCAGCACTACATAAAAAACAAAAAACCGCCTTCAAAAACGCAAAAAATAACTTTTTTTAAATTGTAGGCACCTAATAGGTTACTCCAACTGATGTCGGCTTTTTGTTGATAATGTTGTGCTCGCCGACTTCAGTTGGACTAATCTATTAGGTGCCTACAATTTTAAAGAAGTTATTTTTTGCGTTTTTGAAGGCGGTTTTTTGTTTTTTAAAACATTTATTTTATTTTATACTTTTTAGTGATCATAATACGCTGTTACGTAGTCCCACTTCTTAGGTGAAATGAAATTTTAACTTATATCAAGCGCGCCGCAAGCAACGCCGCGGGAAAGTCATAGTCATATTTCAACAAGTAAATATTATTCGTTGTAGGTAGTCGCTCAACTATCTTAGGAGTATTCGGTGAACATACATAAAAAAAAAACATACAGTGGAACGTATAACCTCCTCCTTTTTTGAAGTCGGTTAAAAAGGTCATGGCTCAGCGTATAGCATTGCTCTAGTGAGCAAAACGCCGCTGGTATTCTGCCACAACCCCGGGATACGACGAAGCCATTATGTTGCATAGAAAGGAATACCTATGCCATAAATATAAATTATCATATCCCATATGGGATAAATTCGCCTATGTACATTATCTATAGTGATGCAAAATGTTTTGTAATTGTTTATGTGCAATAAAGAGTTTACATACATGAATTTTAAGTTATCTACTTTTTAACCGACTTCAAAAAAAGGAAGAGGTTCTCAATTCTTCGGGTTTTTTTTTATGTATGTTCCCCGATTACTCGAAGACCGCTGGACCGATTTGAAATTTTTTTTCGTTGTTTGAATGGGTATATTTTCTAATTGGTCCCATTGTCAACACGTCAGGATTTGATGATGGGATCTTGGAGAAATCAAGAGAACTCCTCAAATATTATAGGCACACCTATAGCGATTTTGGTATTTTTCACTGTAACTCGTGCATTTGCTTTTGAAAAGTACAATATGGTGAAGTGGAACTGATGATGAAGACCACA
The DNA here is from genome assembly GCA_946894065.1 of Acleris literana. NCBI lineage: Eukaryota > Metazoa > Arthropoda > Insecta > Lepidoptera > Tortricidae > Acleris > Acleris literana. The sequence continues at coordinate 12,400,973 of OX335695.1, read as the reverse complement.
GATGGCCACCAGAACTCCTTAACGGTACCGGGTACCGTTAAGGAGCCAAAATCGCTATAGGTGTGCCTATAATATTTGAGGAGTTCTCTTGATTTCTCCAAGATCCCATCATCAAATCCTGACGTGTTGACAATGGGACCAATTAGAAAATATACCCATTCAAACAACGAAAAAAAATTTCAAATCGGTCCAGCGGTCTTCGAGTAATGGGGAACATACATAAAAAAAAACCCGAAGAATTGAGAACCTCTTCCTTTTTTTGAAGTCGGTTAAAAAGTAGATAACTTAAAATTCATGTATGTAAACTCTTTATTGCACATAAACAATTACAAAACATTTTGCATCACTATAGATAATGTACATAGGCGAATTTATCCCATATGGGATATGATAATTTATATTTCAAGGGTATTTCGATAAAGGTAGTTGAGCGACTATGACGAAGCACATTTAGGTTTAAATATGACTATGACATTACCGCGGTGTTGTCTGCGGCGAGCTTGAAATAGTTCTATAGTTTCTCATTAATATTTAGAAGAGGAGCTACGTAAAAGCATAAATAGGATCACTAAAAAGTATAAAATAAAATAAATGTTTAAAAAATAAATGTTTAAAAAAACAAAAAAACCGCCTTCAAAAAGCAAAAAATAACTTCTTTAAAATGGTAGGTAAATAGGTCAGTCCAACTGAAGTCTGCTTTTGGTTAAAATATTGTTGGACGCCGACTTCAGTTGGACTGACCTATTTACCTACCATTTTAAAGAAGTTATTTTTTGCTTTTTGAAGGCGGTTTTTTTGTTTTTTTAAACATTTATTTTATTTTATACTTTTTAGTGATCCTATTTATGCTGTTACGTAGCTCCACTTCTATATACTAATAAGAAACTATTGAACATTTCAAGCTCGCCGCAGACAACGCCGCGGGAATGTCATAGTCATATTTAAACCTAAATGTGCTTCGTCATAGTCGCTCAACTTCCTTTATCGAAATATCTTATCGCCACCCTTGAAATAGGTACCGTTAAGGAGTTCCGGTGGCCATCTGTGGTCTTCATCATCAGTTCCACTTCACCATATAGTACTTTTCAAAAGAAAATGCATGAGTTACAGTGAAAAATACCAAAATCGCTATAGGTCTGCCTATAATATTTGAGGAGTTCTCATGATTTCTCCATGATCCCATCATCAGATCCTGACGTGGTGACAATGGGACCAACTAGAAAGTATATCTATTCGAACAACGAAAAAATTTTTCAAATCGGTCCAGTGGTCTTCGAGTAATCGGGGAACATACATAAAAAAAAAAAAAAAAAAAAAAAAAAACATCCCGACGAATTGAGAACCTCCTCCTTTTTTTGAAGTCGGTTAAAAAACAAAAACCCGCCTTCAAAAATGCAAAACATAACTTCTTTTAAAATGGTAGGTCAGTCCAACTGAAGTCGGCGTCCCACAATATTTTAAACCAAAAGCCGAATGCAGTTGGACTGACCTACCATTTTAAAAGAAGTAATTTTTTGCATTTTTGAAGGCGGGTTTTTAAATAGGTTGGTTAGTAACAAAAAACTTTAAAAAAATGAGGTAGTTTAAATTAGGTATGGAAATGAAAGTGAAGTGAGAATTAATTAATTAGAATAAGCAAGAGAGCGAGAGTGAGTGAGTGACTGACAGATTGTATGAAAGAATGAACCATAAAGTGAATACGCCTGTCTCTGGGGTAGGCAGAGGCTAGGGAACGCCAGGTGCCATGGCCTAAACATACAATTGTCGCTTCCTCTAAGTACATTCATCAACCTCTTCATGCACGTACTAATCACGAACGTTAATTTGTGACCCATTTCAATAAAAATACGCTTGAAGTCGTCAATGTCATTAGAGATGCCAAATCCATTGTAACTTATAGGAGACTCAACCTTATTGTTGTAGAATGTCAGAATGACTTTGGACCTAAGGTGGGTCCCAAAAGTTCGTGACTGTACGTCGGTTTCGGGTATTTTTGATTTGTCCCTTATTCCGTACATCACGAATCTGGTCACCGTACATCCATCTCTAATATTATAAATGCGAAAGTTTGGATGTTTGTTCTTCAATGACGCCAGAACGGCTGAACGGATGTAGGCCGAGAGATAGATAATAGTCTGGAATAGCACTTAAGTTGCTTTTTATTGGGAAAAATTAGACATTTCTTTAGGGAATAGCGATGTACGGCTTCTACGTGGACGAAGTCGCAAAAGCTACTCTACACTAATATTATAAAGGGGAAAGATGTGATTGTTTGTTTGTTTGCATTGAATAGGCTCCGAAACTACTGGACCGATTTATATATATATATATATATATATATATATATACATATATATATATATATATATATATATATATATATATATATATACATATATATATATAATCATTTATTTTCAGGCAATTACATAACCCATTTATACAAGAGACAGAGCGTGAAAGATGACTACAATTTAAACTTAAATAAAATAAAATAAGTTACAAATATAAATTTAGAATTAATGTTGTAAAAATATAAATGTTTAAAAAAACAAAAAAACCGCCTTCAAAAAGCAAAAAATAACTTCTTTAAAATGGTAGGTAAATAGGTCAGTCCAACTGAAGTCTGCTTTTGGTTAAAATATTGTTGGACGCCGACTTCAGTTGGACTGACCTATTTACCTACCATTTTAAAGAAGTTATTTTTTGCTTTTTGAAGGCGGTTTTTTTGTTTTTTTAAACATTTATTTTATTTTATACTTTTTAGTGATCCTATTTATGCTGTTACGTAGCTCCACTTCTAAATATTAATAAGAAACTATAGAACATTTCAAGCTCGCCGCAGACAACGCCGCGGGAATGTCATAGTCATATTTAAACCTAAATGTGCTTCTTCATAGTCGCTCAACTTCCTTTATCGAAATATCTAATCGCCACCCTTGAAATAGGTACCGTTAAGGAGTTCCGGTGGCCATCTGTGGTCTTCATCATCAGTTCCACTTCACCATATAGTACTTTTCAAAAGCAAATGCATGAGTTACAGTAAAAAATACCAAAATCGCTATAGGTGTGCCTATAATATTTGAGGAGTTCTCTTGATTTCTCCATGATCCCATCATCAGATCCTGACGTGGTGACAATGGGACCAACTAGAAAGTATACCCATTCGAACAACGAAAAAATTTTTCAAATCGGTTCAGTGGTCTTCGAGTAATCGGGGAACATACATAAAAAAAAAAAAAAAAAAAAAAACCCGACGAATTGAGAACCTCCTCCTTTTTTTGAAGTCGGTTAAAAACAGGACATAAACAATAAAATTTACATAAGTTCACAACTGCCCGTTGGCAGACCGGAGCAAGTAGACCCAATGTTTTTTAAATACATCGCTGAAATCATCAGATATCATCGACAATATTTCATTATCTGAGGCTCGTAACCTTTCCCAAAAGGCCGCAGAGCGCGCTCGAAACACGGCAAAGAAATCTGGCACTCCCGCATCAGCGAACATGCCCTTCGCACTGCAGAAACGCGGTAGTTTCAGCAAAATACGAAAAGCATTGTTGTACTGTACTCTTAGCGCGTTGAACGAACGTTTGGTGTATTTGGTCCACAGTTGGCATGTATAAAAACACTGGCAATAGGCTTTAAACAAGCTTATTTTGACCTCGTTCGAACAACGCGCGAAGCGTCGTGCGAGCATGTTGCACCGCGCCGCGAGGGCTCGTCGCTCCCGCTCCATGTCGGCGTCGTCGGTTAGATACTCGGTCAGGACATGACCTAAGTATTCGAAGCTTTTTACAACCCGAATAGACGAGCCGTTTAACCAGACCGGATGAACAGTCTCCGGACCTTTTCCTGCCCTGAAGACAAGCATTTCAGACTTAAGTACATTATATTTTAAGCCGTGTCTTTTCGCGTAGCCTTCACAGATGGTTAGCATTTTTCTAAGTCTATTAATCGAGGGGCTGAGAAGCACCATATCGTCCGCATAGCTCAGATTGTTAACACAAAGGTTACCAATATGGCATCCGACCCCGGCACTCCTCAGCTCCTCGATCAGATCGTTAGTATATAAGTTAAAAAGGTCCGGAGAAGTGAGCCCACCTTGACGCACTCCACAGTCCAACCTGAAATCGCTGGACAGTGAGTCGCCCCATTTCACATTATTAACTTGATTTCCGTACCAAAACTTCACCAACTCCACATTTTCAGGAGAAGTGCCTGACTTTAATAGTTTACTCCACAAGATGTTGTAATTCACGAGATCAAATGCGCGACTTAAATCTAAAAAGCAAGCATATACTGAGGTATCTCTATTTACAAAATAGTTGACAGTATACTTTAGACTCAATATTGAGGAATCGGTGGACAGCCTTGGACGGAAACCAAACTGCGCTTGATCAATATCAAGATTCCTTGTCAATTCGGGTTGCAAAAGCCTCTCAAACACTTTGCCTACTATAGTACCCAGGGAAATAGGACGATAGTTGCTTAAACTAGACGTCGCCGGTTTTGTTTGCAAAAATATTTCACCATTAGAATCCTACATTATCCTGGTACTGTTACTCAGACAGTAGTTTTTTTTTCCGCGCGGACGAAGTCGCTAAAGCTAGTATAAAATAAAAACCTTGATTTTTGAGATATAAAATTCATGAAGTAATTTTAATATTAATTAACAAAAAGTATAATTGAAACTCGACATTAATTTCCAAGCTGATCCGACGACCGCCCCTGGAATTGAACCCGCTGTACCGTGTGATTCCTTGATCTCGACGATCTCGCGACGGGACTTATTGTAGAGGGGGGGGTATTCCTACTCTGTTTTTAAACTGTATTGCAAAAGCAGGTTTCTTAGTCATGACAATGATAAAATTAAATAGATGAATTATAGTACGTATACTAATTATTGTGTTAGTTTTAAGTTTTGCAACAATACCTGATTATTTCCGCGATTCCGTTTGCGTTCAAGTCGTTTATTGCTATTCCTTTGAGAACTGAGTCTTTAAAAACTCGATAAAAGCTTATTTTATTTGATCTATTATAGTACCTACCTATTGTTTATAAGTCGGCCGCCATTACTGTCAAGTAAAAAAGAGCTATCAAAACGTTGACAGCCCAGCGCCTCTATTCTAGGCGGTATAAACGATATCGTAGTTTTCCTGTTATGGTATTGTTATGACGTCAGCCGCCATTACTGTCAAGAAAATAAGAGCTATCAAAACGTTGACAATACGATAACAGATCAAATACGAGATTGTTTTTACCGTCTTGAATAGAGCCGCTGTATAATTTCTGCGGAAAAAAATCCCCATAAACTATTTCTGTACCATATTTGACGATAACCGTGAAGACGGAACGTATAAACAAACAAACAATTTTGCATTATTAAGATTCGTGAGGATGGTCTGCTCAAATGATAAGGTGTTGAAGCTATCGACATAGTTTTAGCGTTTCGTTCGAGAATACCCTCACGTTCCTAAACGAAAAACGATACCAACGAATTCTCCTCTGAGTCTTCGTCTTCGTCTTCGATATTTATTTTCAAATCAACATGACTCAGTAGTCCTCAGTTTTATTTCGACGTTTTGTTTGCTTGCAACGCTATAACTATAATTGGATCGGTCAAGTTCGAGTCGGACTCGCTCAGCTATTAACATTTTCCTATTTCTTTTGGTTTCAGCTTATAAATAAACGCTGTAAGAAATAAACCACTAAATGCTAAACCTTTAATACTTTAAAATAATAATAAAATATAACACAACTAACCTATAATATAAATCCCTTCATTACCCCCACTTGCGGCATCGTGCCGAGGACACTCGCAGCGTTACCCCGTTGCACTGCGATGCTCAGTCTTTGGGCAAAAAAGGAGCCTTGCCTGTGGTCGCCAGAGACACCTATTAATTTGTCTGACACTTCTTTAACCAATTTTTTTGTGTCAGATGACCACGGACCAAACGTTTCCATAGCAAGTGCAGCAAATTCGTAATTTAGCTTTAAAAAAGCAACCATCAATGGTTTGGGCGAGGTCTGCGGCGGTCACTGGCTTGCGAGAAGAACCTTGGACGTGAAACGGTGCCAGCGTATCAACACAAGTGACGTCCCACGCCAAGGGACGACCAAGATGCCACGGTATTAAAGTGCATCCGTCGGGTCTCTTTCCATCTGAGGCAGACAGGCCAGTGGGCTCAAGCGAAGCTGGAAATGAAATTGTACTAAGAGCCCGACGGATCAAATCATTTATCGACGCATGTCTATAAACTCGACCAGGGCCCGTATTATGGTCGCCTTTATCGTGGTGGATAAGGCATCCGTCACTCTCGCACTTACGTACTGGTCAGAAAGTGACAGATGTTTTATCCACGCTTATTTACATCGATAAACACGACCATAATCGGCCCGCAGCACTGGATTGGCAACATAGACCGTGGCGTCCTAGCTCGTCGACTGCATTTCCACATCGGCAACAAGGATGTGGCTCGCAGACTTTAAGACCGAGGCGGAGGCAGAAATTGAATAATACCGTGTTTAAATAAAAAAAATGTGATTAAAACAGAATAAGTTAAAAATTTGAATCAAAAACTCACCAACTTAAGTAACTTAAACATACCAAACTTAAGGCATAAGTATTGTGGTGCTGCCCCCTGGCGGCGATAGGGGCTGCAGCATGTGTTACGTCATTTGAGCTGCACCAATGACTTTTATCTACATCCATATCATAACTTCCCCACAATATGTTCAGAAGCGATAAGCAAATCGCCTATATTAAGAAACCTGTATCTGTGGTTGCATCTTAATGTTTACATTAAAGTATAGTGCATCGTAATGTTTACATTAAAGTGTCGGTACCTAAACATTTATGTATCGGTAATACTGTACCACTAACTTGAAAATGCAAGGTATGTTTTATTATTTTTTAAGCTTTTGTACTACAAACAAGTTAACAGTAACACTAACTTAATAATAACTTAATAAAAATACAGGCCATATCTGAACATATTATAGAAAACTTATGATATGCATGTAGATAAAGTTATGTATGCGGCTATACATAATTAGGCATTAAAACACTCGTATGATCTTATTATGCACCAGCCTCATAAACTACTATTATGTGGCACGTTCTCAGCCCACAATGGTTTGATGGATTCTTACATATGAGGTTTCATTAGATTCGTCTTGGTGGTGGGCAAAGATATAAATACACAATAGATAACGCAAATGCATCTATCGCGTGTTGGCCGTCGCTACTGAAGTTCCGCGCGCCTGTTGTGGCAGCCGGTCGGCCGTCAAAATTAAGAAAAAGCCTCGTTGCGTGATAATAAACTGCAATAGCCCAAAAAAGCGATTTTGAATCGATTTTGCGCGGAAAACGGGGAATTTACATCACTTATTCCCTCTTGTGACGTCTCAGCACGGGTAGCACAAGTTGTATTTTCTCGCTTGTCGCTCAGTGCGTCTCTATCGTTACTTACTGGAAAGGGAGGTCCGAGCGACAAACAAGTCGCGGGCAACTTGTGCTAGCCGTGCAGTTGGCAGAAAAAAGTGACACGGTTGATTGACATACAGATTGAGGTGTTCACGTTATCTATTGTGTATTTATATCTGTGGTGGTGGGAGTGACATAGGTTGTACACTGAAAAAAATAATTGGTCGCTTGTAACAAGATTGTGATTGTCGTGCATAAGCGTCTTGATCCCATACGAGCCTGACAAGACGATAGATACACCAACTAAGACGTTAGATACATCAACTAAGATGTTAGTTGAATCACTAAAGAAATTGCTGTTTGTTACTATCAGTTTTGGTTTATATAACTAATATCTTAACTATTGTATTCATTTTATGTCAACTAAGTGAAAATCTCTCTTTGTTAGCTCTCATTTTTTTGAGTGTACATTTTAATCAAAGTAATGAAGGGGGGGATTCATTTTTAGGGATCAAATTTGGTTACATTATTATGCAAACGCTGAAGAAAAACAACAAATACTTAAAAATGGTCAAGAGTAAGTTAAGCTTTAAGAAAAAAAAACATTTAGCCTATTATGCAAAATGTGGTTACAGAATTATCAACAAGCTTTTAGAGTTGTTGGTAATTCTGTAGCTCTGGCTGCCACTCTGGGATTACAAGCGCGAAGGTATGTATGTATGTATGTATGTATGGATGTAAGTTGAGCTCGTGTTGATTCGATTCCAAATCGAATTCAAATCGGAATATACTAACACCTACTGTGCGGTACGGAACCCTCGGTGCGTGAGTCCGACTCGCGCTTGACCGTTTTTTTATTAGACTTGTTTTAAGTTTATATCTCGTGAAATTGCGTCTCCCTGCCTTCAACTTGAAGCACAAATCGTCAGAGCTTACCGCGCTCAGCCCTAAAGCCCCGAACTTTAAACGGCAGCCTTGCGCGTGACGCTCGTCGTCTGCCGGGGCCGGAGGACGTAAAACGGTCTTTCTAATTAGAGTTTGCCCATATTTTTTTTCTTTAATGTCTTGTCATTGGTTTGAGTTACGAGAGTAAAGCGGAAATTTTTATACTTAGTTTTAGCTCTACGGCATCTAAAATGACATCATGTGAAAAATACGAGCTTTAAAAACCCAACTGCTTTTTTGGGTTCCGTAGTCAAACTAGGAACCCTTATAGTTTCGCCATGTCCGTTCGTCCGTCTGTCCACAGTTTAACTAATACAAATACAAATAATTTATTTCCAAAAAATACATACAAATTACGGTTGAATCTGACCCCCACACTAGGCATTGCCTGTCCCGGGGGGAGACGGACAGGAGACTCAGAGACTCTTGGTACTACAAGGCTGCAACTTTGCATAGTTATTCATTTAAATTACGCCGACCAAGTTGTAATAGTACATTGTGTATTAAGGGTGGTAAAGACAGAATTACAAAGATCATATTTTTAACTTACGATTCTCACTAATAGTTTTAGCCGCGTTGACGATGTCCGGCGGAGTCGCATTATCCATTTCTTCTGATGACGACATGTTTTTATTGATATATAAATTTTAATATGTGCACAAAGACACCCTTTTATAATTATTATTTTGGAATCACACAGTTTATAATCAGTATTTATAAATTTGCGGCAGACTACATCATTATCTATGACTTACCACATATAATGTCAAACGTGGTCAGGAGTCCGATTCTAGTGACAGTCGAGATCAATAGTTTATATGCGAGATTTTTAGAAAATTGTATGCAACTGACATTTAATCTCGAACGAAACTTCATATCCAATGACACAAGAATTGGGGTCCTAGCGTATTATGATAGTTTGAGTCTACGTATAATATTTAAAAAAAAACTATTTCGCACGCAGTGCGTAATGGTAAAAAAAAGGCCCGCGGGTATTATTTTGTATTTACGGTCGATTTTTCTAGAATGTTAGGACACTATTTACGAGCAAGTGTGATGAAAAATAATTTTCGTTTTTTTTGTTTGTTTCCAACAGAATCTCCGCTCTAGATCCATCCATCTCAACATGAGGCGTTTTGTTAATAAATTAAAGGCTAAACTAGTATCTGACGCCTATTACACTATTGACGAGTTTCTCAACAGCTAAACCGCCTAGTTACTGGTTCGCTGCCCAAACAATTGACTCCATATACTCAATTACATATATTGACATACTTTGTATAGATACTTAATTTAAGATTTTAGAAATTTGTATAGAATTATTGTGTCAAAACATTATTGTGACATATAAAACTCTGTTTTATCAAGGAATAAATAAATAAATAAATAAATAAATAAGCCGATGCATGATGCTGTAAAAAAGATATAATCGGGAGCAAACTCAAACAAACTCAAACTCACAACATTTATTTGACAAAAACACACTGCAACACAACAAATATATCGAACATTATATATATATATATCAACGTTTGTCCTAACGCATCGTTTGCCCGAATTTTCCTTTGCCCTAAACTGGTTATCAGATGAGTCAGGCAACTTTTTAAGTTTTCCAATTATATATTCGGTTCGGTTAGGTTAGGGTTGTATTATAACAACACTAAAAAGTTTTAAAATTTAAACAGAAATGGCGTTAGGATAAATGAAAATTCGGACAAACGATGCATTAGGAGAAATGACGATTAGGGCTTCCATAGGAGAACCATATAATGGTTTTCTGATTTCGACAACAAGATGTGTTAATGCAATAAAGTACAAAATTTTATTGATCAGCTACTTTTGACGCTGTACCCTATATATCTATATATCTTTTGACTGAAACTCTACCTTATTGCCTATATCCTCGAAATAATGAACTACTCGCTGTGTTCCCGTGGCTTGCGCCCCCCCCAGGAGGGGGCCAAGGAGTGTCCGCCCTAATAAGCATACAGATGGGCCGAGTTCGCTAATCACCGGCGCGACAACACGAGCGAAGCGAGCCGGTCGCAGGCCGGTAGGATAACTCGCTTAGAGGGAATTCTACTTATACTATTGATTAAATGAAATTTTGAGAGATTTTTGTAGTAATGGTAGAAGAGTTAAGAAACAAGGAATAAGGAATGTAACCACAAAAAAAAGTTGAAAACTAACTAGTTAATTGGCGTTTCCTTAAATGTTTGTACCTAGTTAAGGAGTAAAATTAAGAAACGTTAACTTCTTCAAGTCAAAGTTTTGTCTGAGATACCACCATTTGTCTTAATAAGAGTATAGCAAATTTTCACAACACTGCTCGGAAATATGACCATAGATGGTCTTGTTTGGGGTCACAAAACGTCACTTATAAGGACAGACCAAGAATGTTTTTAACCAACTTCAAAAAAAGGAGGAGGTTCTCAATTCGTCGGGTTTTTTTTTTATGTATGTTCCCCGATTACTCGAAGACCACTGGACCGATTTGAAAAAATTTTTCGTTGTTCGAATGGGTATACTTTCTAGTTGGTCCCATTGTCACCACGTCAGGATTTGATGATGGGATCATGGAGAAATCAAGAGAACTCCTCAAATATTATAGGCACACCTATAGCGATTTTGGTATTTTTCACTGTAACTCATGCATTTGCTTTTGAAAAGTACTATATGGTGAAATGGAACTGATGATGAAGAACACAGATGGCCACCGGAACTCCTTAACGGTACCTATTTCAAGGGTGGCGATAAGATATTTCGATAAAGGAAGTTGAGCGACTATGACGAAGCACATTTAGGTTTAAATATGACTATGACATTCCCGCGGCGTTGTCTGCGGCGAGCTTGAAATGTTCTATAGTTTCTTATTAATATTTAGAAGTGGAGCTACGTAACAGCATAAATAGGATCACTAAAAAGTATAAAATAAAATAAATGATTAAAAAAACAAAAAACCGCCTTCAAAAAGCAAAAAATAATTTCTTTAAGATGGTAGGTAAATAGGTCAGTCCAACTGAAGTCGGCGTCCAACAATATTTTAACCAAAAGCAGACTTCAGTTGGACTGACCTATTTACCTACCATCTTAAAGAAATTATTTTTTGCTTTTTGAAGGCGGGTTTTTGTTTTTTTAATCATTTATTTTATTTTATACTTTTTAGTGATCCTATTTATGCTGTTACGTAGCTCCACTTCTAAATATTAATAAGAAACTATAGAACATTTCAAGCTCGCCGCAGACAACGCCGCGGGAATGTCATAGTCATATTTAAACCTAAATGTGCTTCGTCATAGTCGCTAAACTTCCTTTATCGAAATATCTTATCGCCACCCTTGAAATAGGTACCGTTAAGGAGTTCCGGTGGCCAACTGTGGTCTTCATCATCAGTTCCACTTCACCATATAGTACTTTTCAAAAGAAAATGCATGAGTTACAGTGAAAAATACCGAAATCGCTATAGGTGTACCTATAATATTTGAGGAGTTCTCTTGATTTCTCCATGATCCCATCATCAGATCCTGACGTGGTGACAATGGGACCAACTAGAAAGTATACCCATTCGAACAACGAAAAAATTTTTCAAATCGGTCCTGTGGTCTTCGAGTAATCGGGGAACATACATAAAAAAAAAAAAAAAAAAAAAACCCGACGAATTGAGAACCTCCTCCTTTTTTTGAAGTCGGTTAAAAATGCAGTAATCACAGCGAATGTGCGTCCGTTGAGGTTAGGATTTTGGTCTTAAATTGGATTTTCGAGCATAGATAATTTTTCACGAAAGGTTTTTATGTAAGTAAGTATAATACATTCTGAATGTACCTACGGGTGTTACAGAAAACTCACATAAACCGAAGCGAAGCGAGGGCGGGTCGCTCGTTTATATTATAAATGCGAAACTGTTTGTTTAGGTACCTACCTATACATATATTCGTTTTGTCCGATTTTTGCATGCAAGTATTGTTGTAGCTCGAACCCCGAGAAAGGACACAAGATACGTTTTATCCCGAATAATTAGACAGTTCCCGAGGTCATAACGATAAACTACTTCGAAGCGGGTGAAGTCGCGGGCAAAATCTGGCTGTTAATATAAATATTGAAGTATTCCTTTTCTCATGTAAACTACACGTGTCTAATAAAACTGATGAAAGTTTCTGTCAATATTTAAATTTTTGAGACATTTACCTGCTTATCGAGACCAAGCTAACGACTTCGAACTCATTGAGTCCACGATAAGTAGGTATCTACAGCGGATATCCTGGTACTTACCGCGTTTCGGGTTCATCGGGCTTACATTAAGGCCCACTTGCACGTTAATGTTAACCCTAGGTTAACCCCGGGTTAACAGGTTAATTTTTTAAAATTGACAGTTCTTATATGAATCTGACATTCTTTAATAATTTAACCTGGGGTTAACCTAGGGTTAAATTTACGTGCAAGCGGGCCTAAGTATTCCAGCCCGTTCCGATATTAAGAACTGGATCAAAATGATCTGGGCCGGTATTCTAGGCGGTAATAGTACATTGTGTATTAAGGATGAAATTGTGATGAAAAACATTGTATGTTACACGGGTGGTAAAGGAAATACAAAGCTCGAGTCATTAAAGCCCTCAGCCTTCGGCTTCGGGCTTCTAACAGACTCTCGTTTGTAATTCTGTCTTTACCACCCGTGTAACATACAATGTTTTTCATCACAATTGAGAGGAAGTGAAATAAAATCAGACAAAAGATCATATTTTTAGTTGGCGATGTCCGGCGGAGTCGCATTATCCATTTCTTCTGATGACGAAATGTTTTTATTGATATATAAATTTTAATATTTGCACAAAGACACCCTTTTAATTATTATTTTGGAATCACACAGTTTATAATCAGTATTTATAAATTAGCGGCAGACTACATCATTGTCTATGACTTACCACAGATAATGTCAAACGTGGTCAGGAGTCCGATTCTAGTGACAGTCGAGATCAATAGTTTATATGCGAGATTTTTAGAAAATTGTATGCAACTGACATTTCATCTCGAATGAAACTTCATATCGAATGGCACAAGAATTGGGGTCCTGGCGTATTATGATAGTATGAGTCTACGTATAATATTTTTAAAAAAAGCTATTTCGCACGCAGGGCGTAATGGTAAAAAAAAGGCCCGCGGGTATTATTTTGTATGTACGGTCGATTTTTCTAGCATGTTAGGACACTATTTAAGAGCAAGTGTGATGAAATAGTACATTGTTGGAGAGGATAGAAAGTGCGCGATTTTTGGACGAGTCATATACGAGTCCATAAATTGCACTTTCTACCGAGGCAGACATAGTGCTTTTCACAACTACTGAGAGGATATAAAATAAAAATTAATATTCAAAACTCAAATTTTAATTCATGTTAATGTGACATCACCGCCAGTTTTACCATAGATAACTTTTTTTTTAATCTGGACCCCTGTTCTTGTGGCACTCGAGATTAATAAACTAACATGCGAGATGAAGATGTCAACTCCATATGAAATTGTATTTGTTTCGCCATATCTCCCATGTAATTTCATCTCTAGTGGTTCGAGATAAGGGGCCAAGTTTGAATTACATTTAAAAAAAAATCAGCGACATAGTCTGTGTATCTTTTAGCAAAAATACACCTAATATTTTACGACACAAAATGGTGTGTTCTGATTGGTCGATTCCAATTTTTCATTTTAAGGAGCTATGACACAAAGATGGATTGATTGATTTTCATTGGTTCTTAAAGTTGGACACTGTTCTCGACCAGTCAGCAAACACGCCGACAAAAACATTCTTGGTCTGTCCTTATAAGTGACGTTTTGTGACCCCAAACAAGACCATCTATGGCCATATTTCCGAGCAGTGTTGTGAAAAAACAATTTCATAACCGAGGGCTTATTGCCTGTACTTTTTTTTTCTAGTCTACCCTAAGGTGTGTCGTTGGATAGGTCTTTCAAAAATATTGCCGGTTTGGCGCAACAATTTTTCGATTAAGGTATCCGTTTATGAAATATTAAGCTTTAAAAAGCTAATTTTTGTTAGAGTCAAGTGTCCCCCCCCCCCTACAGCCAAAACTACAAATACTAATAATCTGAAAAATATCTTAAATGAAAGCACATATAATGAATTTAATAGAAAAACTATCACGACTAAGTAGACTTCATTGGTTCTTGAGTTACAAACGGTTTAAATGTTTATACCTACCGAAAACTTATTTGCGGTGTTGGTAAACTGACCGCGACGTATGGGGATAACAGTTTTCCAACGGCAAAGTTAAGTTTGTCTCGAGGTTTGTAGTTAGTAGTAACGGCTTCGGAACCCTACACAGAGCATGGTCCGACATGCTCTTGCCCGGTTTTATTGCCTAGAATAGAGGCCCTGGTAAAATTCAAAGTCATAGGTAACTATGAAAAAAAACCGCCTTCAAAAACGCAAAAAATAACTTCTTTAAAATTGTAGGCACCTAATAGGTTAGTCCAACTGATGTCGGCTTTCTGTTGAAGATGTTGTGGTCGCCGACTTCAGTTGGACTGACCTATTAGGTGCCTACAATTTTAAAGAAGTTATTTTTTGCGTTTTTTGTTTTTTAAAACATTTATTTTATTTTATACTTTTTAGTGATCATAATACGCTGTTACGTAGTGCCACTTCTTAGTTGAAATGAATGAACATACATAAAAAAAAATATACATACAGTGGAACGTATAACCTCCTCCTTTTTTGAAGTCGGTTAAAAAAGGAGGTTATACGTTCCACTGTATGTTTTTTTTTTATGTATGTTCACCGATTACTCCGTCAATTTTTTGTTTTTTGTTTTTTAATTGAAGTCGGTTAAATAGATGAAATTCCTCGATATAGGTAATGGCCGTACCTTCCTTTCCTAGCTCATTCATTTCATTTCATTTCCCTCATTTTTTCATGTGCCTTTTGGTTCCTTTTGGATATCTCTTAAACGGCCCGATGCATTCCATGACAACTAAGTACTACCCCGATAAAACAAGCTTTCTTTAATAGTACATTGTGTATTAAGGGTGGTAAAGACAGAAATACAAACGAGAATCTCGGCTTCGGGCTTTAATGACTCGAGCTTTGTACCTATTTCCTTTACCACCCATGTAACATACAATGTTTTTCATCACATTTGCGAGGAAATTAAATAAAATCAGACAAAAGATCATATTTTTAACTTGCGATTCTCACTAATAATTTTAGTCGCGTTGGCGATGTCCGTTGGAGTCGCATTATCCCTTTCTTCTGATGAAGTGATGACGACATGTATTTTATTGATATATACATTTTAATATGTGGACAAAGACACCCTTTTAATTATTATTTTGGAATCACACAGTTTATTTATTAGTTATTTATAAATTAGCGGCAGACTACATCATTGTCTATGACTTACCACAGATAATGTCAAACGTGTTCAGGAGTCCGATTCTAGTGACAGTCGAGATCAATAGTTTATATGCGACATTTTTAGAAAATTGTATGCAACTGACATTTCCTCTCGAATGAAACTCCATATCGAATGGCATAAGAATTGGGGTCCTGACGTATTATGATAGTTTGAGTCCACGTATTATATTTAAAAAAAAACTATTACCCACGATAGGGCGTAATGGTAAAAAAAGGTCCGCGGGTATTATTTTGGATTTACGGTCGATTTTTCTAGCATGTTAGGACAGTATTTACGAGGAAGTGTGATGAAAAAAAAAACGTGCGCGTCTCGGGACGCCCGACAGAAGTGATAACTTAAACTAATCTAAGTTGAATTTTCAAGATAATCGAACCTTAAACTAACCCAACTAACTTCGTATACCCTGGACTGCCATGAGAACCAACGAGTCCATACTGCACGAGTTAGGCATCACCAAGCGGCTTTCTGCTATCTGCAAAGAGCGCGCCCTCCGCTTCTTCGGTCACATTGTGCGTTCTTCGAAGCACAGTCTGAAGTCGTCCTGACGTCATTAGGAAGGCGGTGGGCGGCAGTATGCACCGGGCGGCCCACTCGGCGTACAATCGCACAGACTGGCGTAACATAACCTGTGGTCGCGATCCTCAGCAGTGAGGGACCGAGATAGAAGAGAAACTAATCACTATCAGTTTTAGGTTATTATGTTCACTGTCAACAGTATAAATGCTTAGAGAAACGCAATACGGGGTGACGTCAGCAGGTAAGATCAAATAACGTTTACCATTTTCGTCCATAGCTGTAAGTTACGATTGGCCTAGCGGCTGAGAGGTAGGTCTATGACGCCATGTTGCCGCGGCTCAAATCCCATCCGATTCCAGTGTCTTTTTGTATTTTAAAAATTGTTAAAAAATTCTTACTAAGTACCTACCGCTGCCGTATGCGTGAGAGAAAGAGAAGCCAGACAGGCAGCTCAAGTCATGCGAATCGGGTACTAATAGCACAAAAGCAATGCATCAGGTCAATATGTAACGTAAACGCCCAAACATCTTGCAGACCCTTATTTAGAGATCTGCGACTATTGACAGTACCGTGTATGTATATCTACGAAATTTGTTTGTTTGTTAAAAGTAATCCACGGCTGTTCAAAACGTGTAAAGAAATGTGTCAATTTAACACGAGGTATCCTAACCGTCCGGTAATGCCAGCTAAAAGGACAAAATTATACGGTAGAAACACTTACTGTATGAGCATTTCTATTTACAATATTTTATGTGATGAATTTAAAAGTTTGCCCTTGAATAATGTTCAAACGCAAATTTAAAAGTTGGCTACTGCAGCACTGTTTCTACTCCGTTAACGAATTCTTTGACCATTTCCATAGGTTAAAAATGTGACGTGTTGATTTTATTGTTGTTTTAGTTATTATTTATAATATAAATGACACATTTAATAGTTTTTATGGTATGTTAAATCTGTAAATATTATGTAAATTCATATTAATTAACATTTTGCATGCCTGACAATGGCAAACTGTGTGAGACAATCTTTTTCAACATTGCGATCTGTACTGCACCACTTTTTATGCAAAATAAAGATATTTGACTTTGATTTGACTTTGACTTTGGCTGTCTAGTAACGCGCGTTACGTAACGAAATGGTTTACCCTCCGTTAAGAAGATATCACTTCAAAAACCACGTCCAAATCGGTCTTTCTGTTTGCGAGCTACGATACCACAGGAAGACACAAAGATACACGCACATACATAGATACACACATTAAACTAATAACACCCCTCTCTTTGCCTCGGGGGTTAAAAAGTGAAGTCTATATATTCAAACAGTCAACAGCATAAATAAGTGATCATTTATGTACCTCGTCACTTTCAATCGTTTCACAATTTTGTATGACATTTCAAACACGACGTTAAAGTGACAAGGTACAGTCAAGGACTTTAATTGTTATGCCACTATCGAACCCTGTCGCAGAACGTTAATCATTCATTTAAGCGTAATTTCTGTCATGTGGTTGGACGCTGTCATTATGACAGGGTTCCATAGTGGCATAACAATTAAAGTCCTTGACTGTACATAAATGATCACTTAATTATGATGTTGACTGTACCATGTAAAAGGGCATTGGGTAAATTTGTTTGAAGAATATTATCATTTATTTTTTCAGCGGCCACTGATGATTCTTACAAAGTTATTTAGAGGACCTCTAAATACATATAGATATAAAAAATAACTTCTTTAAAATGGTAGGTAAATAGGTCAGTCCAACTGAAGTCTTCTTTTGGTTAAAATATTGTTGGACGCCGACTTCAGTTGGACTGACCTATTTACCTACCATTTTAAAGAAGTTATTTTTTGCTTTTTGAAGGCGGGTTTTTGTTTTTTTAAACATTTATTTTATTTTATACTTTTTAGTGATCCTATTTATGCTGTTACGTAGCTCCACCTCTAAATATTAATGAGAAACTATAGAACATTTCAAGCTCGTCGCAGACAACGCCGCGGGAATGTCATAGTCATATTTAAACCTAAATGTGCTTCGGCATAGGCGCTCAACTACCTTTATCGAAATATCTTATCGCCACCCTTGAAATAGGTACCGTTAAGGAGTTCCGGTGGCCATCTGTGGTCTTCATCATCAGTTCCACTTCACCATATAGTACTTTTCAAAAGCAAATGCACGAGTTACAGTGAAAAATAGCAAAATCGCTATAGGTGTCCCTATACCCATTCGAACAACGAAAAAATTTTTCAAATTGGTCCAGTGGTCTTCGAGTAATCGGGGAACATACATAAAAAAAAAAACCCGACGAATTGAGAACCTCCTCCTTTTTTTGAAGTCGGTTAAAAAACCAGGCAAGTGCATGTCATACCATGCTCAGTGAAGGGTTCCGACGCCATTATTATAATATTGTATTATCATTGGAATTGGAAAAGCGAAATTTCAGGTCAATCTGACGATAGGGAATATTAATATAAGGAACACACAGTTGAGAAATAGTAGTTTATGTGACTGTACATAATGAAGGGCATTAAACACGAGTGTGGGTTTATGAAACGAGCCGAACGCGAGTTTCATAATGACATCACACGAGTGTTTAATGCCTAATTATGTACAGTCACATACACTATTTTATCTACCCACATATCATAAGCCTCCATGATGCATTCAGGAGCCGCATATTATACAACAAAACAAATTTTAACCGGTAATGGCGGTAATGAAAAGATTGAAAAGTTTTCTGGCAGCTGTCATAGTTTTTATTGATTCAGAGACAAAGTAGAGTCGGCTCCAACTATCATATCGTTCGATATCTTACTTACGTGCGACATTTGAAAAAATTGTATGCAAATTGACAATTCATTTCGAACTAAACGTCATCTCGACTGATATTAGAATAGAGGTCAAATCCAATTTCTTTGTTTTTCACAGATGTTCGAAATTTGAATGAAATAATATTATCGAAATCGATGTTATTATTTAGCAATAATATCATTTTTACAGATAAGAAAGGGCATTGGGTAAATTTGTTTGAAGAATATTGTCTTTTTTTTTTCAGCGGCCACGGATGCTTTTTAAATAGTTATTTAGAGGACCTCTAAATACACATAGATATATATAATTTATGGCGTTAAATAATATCGGAGCGGAGATTTTAAAGATTTAAGTGTTCAGTTTTTAGTACAAAAGTTCGCCCAAGCATGAATATTTAAATATCTCAGCTCCGATGCACTTAAGAGTGTTACATTATGTAATAAAATATGTTTATTTTTAATAATTCTATCATAATTTGTCACTTTTACGAATGGCCGCTCACCTTGAAAATGTATGAATTTTACAAATGACAACACTTTTACCCAAACCCCTTTATAGTTTTAAATCTGCCATGTCGGTTGTGCCCCTGCCTACCCCATTAATATTATAAATGCGATAGTTTGTGTGTGTGTAAGTTTATTACTCCTTCACGCTGCAACGGCTGGAGGGATTTGGATGAAATTTAGAATGGAGATAGCTTATACCATGGATTAACACATAGGCCTTATCATCCCGAAAATAAATTCTACGCGGGCAGTCAAGTGATCGGGCATTTTTAGTGTAAAATTGGAAACATGATCAAAGGGCATTGGGTAAATTTGTTTGAAGAATATTGTCATATTTTTTTTCAGCGGCCGCGGATGATTTTTACATAGTTATTTAGAGGACCTCTAAATATACATAGATATATATAATTTATGGCGTTAAATAATATCGGAGCGGAGATTTTAAAGATTTAAGTATTCAGTTTTTAGTACAAAAGTACGCCCAAGTATGAATATTTAAATATCTCGGCTCCGATGCACTTTAGAGTATTACATTACGTAACAAAATATGTTTATTTTTAATAATTCTATCATAATTTACCACTTTAACGAATGGCCGCTCACCTTGAAAATGTATGAATTTTACAAATGACAACACTTTTACCCAAACCCCTTTTAACGTAAAACTAGTACTTGGAATACCACTTAACAATATTGCAGTTTGACCTGTCACCAAATACAACCCCTTTTCACAAAGTTAATAGTAATTTACGTGACGGTTGCGTAATGACAGGCATTACAACATGAGTGTGGTTTATGAAACGAGCCGCATGGAGAATGCCAATTATCTACACACATATTATAAGTACTCTAAGATGGGTTCAGAAGCCGAAAGGCAAATGACCAGCATTACCTGTGCTAGTAGGTGACAGCGATGAAAGCTGTAACGTAATTTCATTACGTTATCGAATATTGTAAGGTAATGAGATCCAAATTTGGAACATCTTCCAAAATTAGCAGCTGTCATCGCTGTCACCTACTACCACAGGTAATGCTGGTCATTGCCTCCGGGTTTTGAACGCATAATAGTCGAGGACTTATGATGTGTGTAGATAAAAACACATTAACTAATATCATAAACTTAGAATAGTATCCCCTGCCGCAGTCACTACTTCACTAGTCCACTACATGTGACCTCTAAAGCGATCCCTTCACGCCCCGACCAGACGCACTACTCCGGCCATCCATTACACAATATTGTGACAGCCCTGCGGTGTTGTGATACCGGCCGCGTGAGACAGCCCTAAGAAAAGGAATGGCGCGCGGAAAAGGGCGATAGTTTTTTGACTCATGCCTAGAGCCCTAGGGATATTTTTGTGTATACCTAATGGCGTATTATTTGCGTATTTATTGATGACTGTTTTTAAAGGGTATTTAAGAGTTATCAGTTCTGACAGTAAGGGAGGTAGCACACGGCGACTTTTTGTTGCGAAGCAGTCGTGCGTTCGGTAACGCTGTCACTTGCACTCAAAAGTGACAGCGATACGAAACGCGCGACTGCATCTAAGGGTCAGCATTGTATCAAGGGATCTTATCTAGATTCTATTACCTAAATTGAAGTTTTTACGGGCTAAGTAGAGTGACTATGTCGCAAAATCACTAACTTGTGAGATGATCGAATCGCTTGTAGCCTACATCTCAAAATGTCTTGAGTTTTAAAATGACCCCATTACTATTTTCATTTTATGTCCGTCTTAGCAAAGTTATCGGGACTCCTATTCTTGGGCATTAGGGCCTTTGGGCATTTGAAGTTACCTAACTATAGTTCAGGAAATATGAATTGGCCGTCTGTAATCTTCATTAAGATCTTTTTGTTATATTAAACAAAAGGTAATCGTAACACTGCCCTCATTCTTCAAAGAGCCCAGGGTTGAAAGGTTAAGGTTAAGGTTAAGTCCGGTAAGTCTTAACGCAGAAAAAAATATCGCAATAGTACATTTCGATGCTAGTGCGGAAAGTATGTCATTACCTCACAAGTACCGAGATATCTTGGCACGAGCCGTAGGCGAGTGGCAAGACTCGGGACGAGTGTAGAATGACATTTCCGCACGTGTATCGAACGACGTTTTTTAATACATTTGCGAAAAAATGTGTATCTGTGTATGTGTGAGTGTAGGTATCTGTGTCTGTCCTCTTCCCCCCGGTCCTCTGAAGTGAGATAACGACGTGTGCACACACTCTGTCCAAAATTAAGTAAATTTTAATAAAATAAAATAAAAAAACTATAACGTCAGATACCAGGAGTGCATAAACATTAGAAGTACCTACCTAAGTCATCCGCGCTGTGTCGGGTGCGCCCGCCCGCTCGCTGCGCCGCTGCGCCACCCCGTGACGTCATCGCCTGCGATCTAAGTTGCGCTACGCACCCCCTAATTACCTCTGAACTCCTGGTACTTTATGAAAACATGCAAACTCTTTGGTTGGATGCACGGCTTAGTATATTAAAAAAAATGGAAAAGTAAAACGCACTAGTGCGAAATAGGAAAAGTAAAAAGCACTAGTGCGAAAAAACCCAATTTTCCGCACGATATACAGCTACGAAAAGTACCGTTTTTTTGAGCAACTGTATTAAAAAGTACGAACGAAGACAACCAAATCATATTTCCTGAACTATACGCATATGAAGTGGTCATTTTGTGACTCAGACATTTTCATCTGTGCCCTAACCATGAGTTTCAATTACAGTAATTCGCAAGCGAGTGGAATGCTCTGTCCCTCGCATTCTATAATAATACTGCGAGGTCTGCGAGGGACGGAGCATTCGAATCGCTAGCGAGTACGTTAATTGTAGGGATATCGTAGGCTACAAACGACGAGGTCGTTTCGCGAGTCGGTAATTTTGCGCCCGTATTCTACTATCACCCAGTTTTGACCACAGATAAAGAACACATATTTTTCTCCCACATGCTCGGAAATGTTAACCTTACTGTTGTCAAATCAGCCCGCGAAGTTCTAAGTTCCAGGCCCAGGCAAAATTAAAAAAAAAACAAAGTTATTATTTACCAACGGCAGTGGCCGCGAAAAATGTATGAAATTTCATTACGTACCTGGTGATTTACTTTTTAAAACCATGTTGAACTAGGATCACTATCTCCAAACAGCCAAACACTCGTGCAATCAAAATTCTTCCTTGTATTTTTTTACTTTTTAAATGTCATATACTAAAAAGTTAAACCTTTTCAAATAGCATTTACAACGTATTTAAAAGTGTGTCAAATAGTTTGACATTTTTTTAATAGAAATTGCGTTCATAAACAAAATAAATTTCGGAAATAACATAAACGCGTAATAAATGTTATAGTTTAAACTATATTTTATTCAAATTGAATTTATTAGGAACGTTTAAATAATTTGTGATTTTATGTAATACTTTATTTCAGTGTCATACTAAATCGTACGTTTCTGTTCTTTTTTTCAAGGAAAAGTTGGGACTGTGTTTAATATTATTAACAATTGTGTTAAATTCCATCACGTCTTGGAGAAAAGCACTATACAAGCCTCGATCGGGAACGGCGGTTGCTGGACTCGTATATATCGCGGCCTCGACTGCGTCTCGGCCACGCTAACTCTACTCGTCCCGCAACGGCCTATTTCCCGGTCTGTGCAGTAATGTACTATATCGCATTGTGTGCGCGACAGTACCCGCGTTATCGTCCGGCCGCAGCCGCCGATGTTATTACAGTCTGACCGGACTGTATTCTTAGGGCCGTTGAGTGTTTATCGAAAAAACCCGATTAGCTGGAGGACGGTGGAGTTAAGAGTCAGGCTGTGTACTGTCAAGGGTCGGGCGGCCGGGGGCGAGGGATGATGTTATGAAAAAATAAATGAAAAATAGTACATTATTGCCTAGGCATGGAAGTAGGCAATTGCGGGCCGAGTATTGGATTAAACGGACGAGCTTGCGAGTCCGTTTAAAAATACGAAGCCCGCAATTGCTGTTCCTGCCGAGGCAAATATAGTGCTTTTCTCAAAAATCGCAAGAAAAAAATGGTGTTGGAGGCAAATCTTCATCGCTTAAACTCATTTTTTGAATTGCATACAAACGGAAACTTCATGTGAAAAAATCATCACTCCTTACCGCCTTTTTGTTTATGACAAGGAGAAACGCAATTCTTGTTTTAAAAAAAACATAAGCTATTCCAGGCACAAATAAAAAAGTTATGTTTCGAGTTAAATTTGGATGTATAAGACTTGTGCCCTCATTTTATTATTACGGCCCTTTTCACTTTTTAAAAAGTTACAAGGTAGATAGTAATGGAATTTGTATGCAACATTGCGGGCTCGTATAGCGAGCACGCAATGTTTTTTTTTTTAAATTTGAGAACTGTCAGTAAATTATGTCCTTCGCGTCTCAATATGTAGATAGGAATGTCAACATTTCCGGACATTTTTGAGAAATAACTATTTAAAAAGCATCCGTGGCCGCTGAAAAAAAAAAGACAATATTCTTCAAACAAATTTACCCAATGCCCTTTCTTATCTGTAAAAATGATATTATTGCTAAATAATAACATCGATTTCGATAATATTATTTCATTCAAATTTCGAACATCTGTGAAAAACAAAGAAATTGGATTTGACCTCTATTCTAATATCAGTCGAGATGACGTTTAGTTCGAAATGAATTGTCAATTTGCATACAATTTTTTCAAATGTCGCACGTAAGTAAGATATCGAACGATATGATAGTTGGAGCCGACTCTACTTTGTCTCTGAATCAATAAAAACTATGACAGCTGCCAGAAAACTTTTCAATCTTTTCATTACCGCCATTACCGGTTAAAATTTGTTTTGTTGTATAATATGCGGCTCCTGAATGCATCATGGAGGCTTATGATATGTGGGTAGATAAAGTAGTGTATGTGACTGTACATAATTAGGCATTAAACACTTGTGTTATGTCATTATGAAACTCGCGTTCGGCTCGTTTCATAAACCCACACTCGTGTTTAATGCCCTTCATTATGTACAGTCACATAAACTACTATTTCCTACTCCTGTACTTTTATCTGTCATTTATATAGTCACGAACACTAATATAAGAATATAGATAATATGTCCGCAGAACATTCCGTAGAAAAGTCTATCTAGTATATTCCCCTTAACAGCACTTGTGCTTTTTTGAGCCAAAACGATATGCCTAGCTGCCAAAGCTTACACCTAGGTTAATTTGACCAATCAAAATACTTCACCAAATTAAACCACCAATCACAATACACATTGACTGTCAATCGGAACGTTAGGTTCTTTTTGGTATGTAAACTCTTTTACTAATTTAACTCTTTAAAAAAAACATTTTATTTGGTATCAACCAACCAGAACGCAGCTATATTAAAATCGACCAATCAGGTAAAAGAATTCATTTCTCAAATCATTAGGTGTTTTTTAGTCCCTATTTCACAAGTTAAATCGATTGTGTAACTTTTAAAAAAAATATGAAACCTGGCAAGTGCACATCAATTTAAAAACAAAGTTAACCATAGACACATATTTTATTGTTTTCGAATGTTTCTCGCTCGTTTGTTGTTCTGTGCTTCGTTCGTTCGTATTCTAACCTAGGTATATTAATAAAATTTTGTTAATTTAATTTTGCATTTTATTTGAAACCTAGTCGTAGAAAAAGTATTGTATGCAACGGTGTATAACTAAGTCAAAAAATACTCGTGGCGTCTTGCTTTACGACGTTCGCCTGCGGCTCACATCGTAACCACACCACTCGTCTTTTTTGACCTCTCTTATACAACTGTTGCATAAACTACTATTTCTCAACTGTGTGTTCCTTATATTAATGTTCCCTATTGTCAGATTGACCTGAAATTTCGCTTTTCCAATTCCAATGATAATACAATATTATAATAATGGCGTCGGAACCCTTCACTGAGCATGGTATGACATGCACTTTTTGAAAAGTACTATATGGTGAAGTGGAACTGATGATGAAGACCACAGATGGCCACCGGAACTCCTTAACGGTACCTATTTCAAGGGTGGCGATAAGATATTTCGATAAAGGTAGTTGAGCGACTATGACGAAGCACATTTAGGTTTAAATATGACTATGGCATTCCAGCGGCGTTGTCTGCGGCGAGCTTGAAATGTTCTATAGTTTCTCATTAATATTTAGAAGTGGAGCTACGTAACAGCATAAATAGGATCACTAAAAAGTATAAAATAAAATAAATGTTTAAAAAAACAAAAACCCGCCTTCAAAAAGCAAAAAATAACTTCTTTAAAATGGTAGGTAAATAGGTCAGTCCAACTGAAGTCGGCGTCCAACAATATTTTAACCAAAAGCAGACTTCAGTTGGACTGACCTATTTACCTACCATTTTAAAGAAGTTATTTTTTGCTTTTTGAAGGCGGGTTTTTGTTTTTTATAAAATTAAAATCGTTCGCGAGGGTTCCGTATCAGCACGGACCCCGCGGAACCCCGGAGCACAATAGAGCCGTATTTCAGCCGCACGCGCCAGTGATAAAGCAAGTCTAAACTCGCTTTTATGACTGCCGCAGAAGCTCGAGGGTTACAGGGTGGGCACGAATATTAAACAATATTTTTTTGGTTTAAATTTTTTGAAGTTCTTATGTAGGTGAAATAAGTAAGTAAATGACCTCTTGCAGTAGTTGTAACACATCTGTATAGACCGTTCGACATTCTATATTTTGAAATTTGACGTAAATTCCGTATTAGTTTTGCACACAATTACATGCAAGAGGTCATTTACTTAAGTTTGTCACCTATAGTGAAGAGTTTCATGTTCGATTGTAGGTTTTAATATTTATGAAAAAGCGTAATGGATAAAGATTTAAAGATAAATATGATCTTTTAGATTATTAACATACGATTACCTCTTCTTATGTAAATTCGAATTTTCGTTCACAACCATTTCCTTTGACCACAGAATATTGCGTGTGAAGGCAACATTAACTACTGGTTTTGAAAATTTTGAAAAGAAAATGTGTTTTATTGCTTTCTAGCTTAGATTGACGGGTAGAAATCATTTTAAAAATCTCTTTAAATTATATAATGTAGATACTCATCTCGATAAATCTTGCAATGAATCCTAGATAAACTATAGAAGAAAAAGTGCATTTTTGTAATACAATTAATTTACAAAAAAACAAATGCCTATATACCGCCAGTCTCACATCCTCCTGTACACAAGGTGTCGGCCCGCGAGCACCCTTTATTCGCGGTACCGTGAGATGAATAAGTTAACCTGCATTATATATGAATCCTTTAAAGTATTACTTTTCTTCGCCGTAACGGTGCGATAACGTAGTTTTAGAAGTTTAGAGTAGTTGCGAGGCAAATTTATTGTAACATAAGTTTCCGTCCAATTTTTTATTTTTGGGACAAGCTTTTGTTGCTGACTGTACTTTTTTTTGCACATTCGTCATCTACTCGTCAAGACGATTCTAACGAGCCCTAACACGACGGGTTTATCGTGTGTAGTTTAAGAGTTCCTATGGCCGCCCTGAGTCTCCATCATCAGACCAGCTCGATGGTGCTGCATTATTGTATTGTCATCAGAACTAAAGGTGAATGCAAATTTTCAGCTTCATCGGAAACCGAAAAGTGGGTCAAATTTAACTTGCAAGATTTGACCCGTACATACATACATACATACATTGCAAGTTAAATAAAAGCTTGTAAAGAAGGGTGAAACACAGGCACCAGGTAATAAAACATGAATTGATGAATACAAATTTAAATTAAGACCGTGTGGTTGCCGGCTTTGAAATAGTGCCACTCCATGTCTTCCCGTGGATGTCGTAAGAGGCGACTAAGGGAATAAAAGCTTGTAGTACTGTTAGGCGATGGGCTTGCAACCTGTCACACACACATACTGGTAAAAATCTTAGCCTTTTTATGCAAAATGTGGTTACAGAATTATCAACAAGTTTTTAGAGTTATTGGTAATTCTGTAGCTCGGCCTACCACGCTCTGGGAATGAAGGCGTGAGTTTATGTATGTATTTAAATGAAAAACAATTGTCAACAAGTAGTTAAATATCATTATCAGATAGTTTAAAAACAGTTAGGGTGTTTTATTGTGCCTTAATAATAATGTTGATTGAAAATTAATGTTTAAACTTTCTGTAGAAAATTTATGAACGTCGAGAAAAACCCCGATATATGATAATCTATAAAAAACAAAAATCATCCTGTACTATTTTAATAGTTTTAGGGTTCATGATTAGAATTTGTTTAATCCTTATCCTACAATAGATGAAACTGTGTCGCTCTTAATTATTTTGTGTTTAGGGTTCCGTAGTCAAACTAGGAACCCTTATAGTTTTGCCATGTCCGTCCGTCCGTCCGCAGCCTAGTTCAGAGACTCTTAGTACTAGAAAGCTGTAATTTGGCATGAATATACATATTAGTCACGCCAACAGAGTGGTAAAATAAAATGTTGAATATTGTTTTTAGTGTACCTCCCCTGCAATTTACTTGAGGATATTTTTTTTTTCGTCTACTCCGTAGTGTGTCGTTCAAAAATATTGCGGGTTTGTGAAAACAATTTTTCGATTAAGGTATCCGTTTAAGCTTTAAAGCGCTAATTTTTGTTAGAGTCAGGTGCCCCCCCCCCCCCCCCCCTACAGCCGAATGAATTTAATAGGAAAACTATCACGACTCAGTAGACTTCATTGGTTCTTGAGTTACAAACGGTTTAAATGTCTATACCTACCGAAAACTCATTGCGGTGTTGGTAAACTGACCGCGACCTATGTCGATGTATGGGGATAACAGTTTTCCAACGGCAAAGTTAAGTTTGTCGCGAGGTCTAATTTGTTTGTGGTAACGACTTCGGAACCCTACACTGAGCATGGTCCGACATGCTCTTGCCCTGTTTTTTTTTACATTTAAGATTAAGGGTCTATTTCGTTAGGGCGATTTTTTTTTGAACAAAAATATACAAATAGTTTTTTGTGAACTTAAAATTTGAGTAATGATGTATTCCGCCGAAAATGCTATGGCCAAACAGCATGTTCACATTATTAAAGACCGTTTAACAATTCGCATCTTTACAAACACCCTGTATACTGTTTAGTTTAAAATCAACACATCTTTGAAAAAAACACTTTTTCCAATCTGAGTTACCTTTGTTTCGGCGAAATATGTTTGCCAAATGTATCGTTCCCAACCATTTCATTTGCCAACCCGCTTTGTTTCTATAACCCTAAATATTTCAGGATTTTATAAAAACTAACCTAACCTAACCTATAGGGTTCTACACGATGGTGCTGAAATAAATCCTGAAATATTTATGTGAAAAACTTTGGAAACGATACATTTGGCAAACATTTTTGCCAAACGGCAGGCTCCGTCCCAATCTATCAAACGCTTGTAAAGCAAACCATATCTTATTGAAACCTGTTAACCCCTCGCGTGCTGAGTGGCGATCGCTGTCGTCCCGCGGCGATGGATTTATGGTGATCCGGCGAGGGGGCGGTTAAGACGTGCTGGTTACCAAACGGTTAATAGTTTTTGTAGCAAATGGACGATGTTCTAGAGGATAGAAAGTACGCGATTTTTGGACGAGTCATATAGAGTGTACGAGTCCATAAATTGCACTTTCTACCGAGGCAGACATAGTGCTTTTCACAACTACTGAGAGGAAATAAAATAAAAATTCATATTCAGAACTCAAATTTTAATTCATGTTAATGTGACATCACCGCCAATTTTACCATAGATATATTTTTTTAATCTGGTCCCCTATTCCCGTGGCACTCGAGATTAATAAACTAACATGCGAGATGAAGATGTCAACTCCATATAAAATTGTATTTGTTTCGCCATATCTCCCATGTAATTTCATCTCTAGTGGTTCGAGATTAGGGGCCAAGTGTGAATTACATTTAAAAAAAAGCAGTGACATAGTGTTTAGTCTGTGTATCTTTTAGCAAAAATACACCTAATATTTTACGCCACAAAATGGTGTGTTCTGATTGGTCGATTTCAATTATTCATTTTAAGGAGCTATGACACAAAAATTTATTGATTGATTTTCATTGGTTCTTAAAGTTGGACAACAATGTTCTCGACCAATCAGAAAACACGCCGACAAAAACATTCTTGGTCTGTCCTTATAAGTGACGTTTTGTGACCCCAAACAAGACCATCTATGGCCACATTTCCGAGCAGTGTTGTGAAAATCCATACCAATTGACTTGTCATATTTAGTAAACACTTTATAACTTCAAAATGCATCGTTTTTGGCTAAAACGGCCGTTTTCTGGTGAATAAAGCAACTATACACATTTTACACAATATTTTCCTGATTTACATCATGGATGGTTGTAGAGAATATCATCTCTGCACCTATCAGCACCCGACAGCTGATTTACATTGGTCCACCATAGCTGAGCACTGCGTCACAGAGACGTTAGGCTGCGGCTCCACTGAGGCGGAGACGAGCGGAGCGGTGCGGAGCTGTGCCAATATTAACCAATAGAATCTAAACTAACGTGCGCAAGGCGAGCTCCACGTGACCGCATGCGCCTTCTATTGGTTAATATTGGCACAGCTCCGCACCGCTCCGCTCGTCTCCGCCTCAGTGGAGCCGCAGCCTTATGATTCAAGTCGTAGTATGAGGTGTCAAGTTAATTGTTTTATCTACACTCATATCATAAACCCTCTATGATGCGTTCAGAAACCGCAAATTATGACCAGCATAATAATCAACTCTGTTGTTAGAGCAATTTTTTTTATCTGCAGCAGTAATCTTATGGATTCATAAGAACATCAATTTCGATGTTCTTATGACATTCAAATTTCGAACATCTCTGAAAAACAAAGACATTTGATTTGACCTCTATTCTAATATCAGTCGAGATGACGTTTAGTTCGAAATGAATTGTCAATTTGCATACAAATTTGACAAATTTCGCACGTAAGTAAGATATCGAACGATATGAAAGTTGGAGACAACTCTAGTTTGTCTCTGAATTAAAAAAAAACTATGACAGCTGCCAGAAAACTTTTCATTATATTTTCAGTACCGCCATTACTGTTTGGAATTTAATATGCGGCTCTTGAATGCATCATGGAGGCTTATGATATGTGGGTAGATAAAGTAGTGTATGTGACTGTACATAATTAGGCATTATGTACAGTCACATAAACTACTATTATAATGTCACTGTGACACCGTTTTATGGTGAGTCAGGGTTCCATTGGGCTAATTGTACAATACCTCTCGCCCACAGATCACCCTCTCGCCTCAAACATGAAAACCAACTCGTCAATGTACAGTGAAGGACATTAATTGTTATGCCACTATGGAACCCTGTCGAGAGCGTCGGTGGCCTAGTGGCTTAGAGGGTCGACTCGTGATCGTAAGGTACCGAGTTCGAACCCCCGCGGTCACCATGTACCAATGAGTTTTTCTAACTTAAGTGCATTACCCGATGCTCTTACGGTGAAGGAAAAACATCGTGAGGAAACCTGCGCATTCGAACAGCTGAGTGTGTAAGAGGGTAATTGCACAAAAGATCCTAAAGGGTCGAAGTGTATCCGAAAGGGCCCATCTGTAAGATAAGATAAGATAAGATGGAACCCTGTCGCATAACGTTAATCATTCATTTGAGCGTAATTTCTGTCATTTTTGACGTTGTCATTATGACAGGGTTCCATAGTGGCATAACAATTAAAGTCCGACTGTATTTCTACTTACTGGCATGCGTTTGCTGGCCCAATGTAAATCCTTACTTAATATTATAAACGCAAAAGTTTGTAAGTATGGATGTATGGATGTTTGTTACTCTTTTACGGTGCAACGGCTGGACGGGTTCGGATGAAATTTGAAATGGAGATAGCTTATACCACGGATAAACACATAGGCTACTTCTCATCGCGGAATATTTAAAAATTGCCGAGGGAATAACTATAATCGAAATCTACGCTAAGCTAGTCAGCCATAATTCTAAGGGTACGCAATAAAAAGAATACGACATTACATCCGTTTCATGCGCTGTATAAATTTTACAAAACTATAATTTTATTCATGGGTTTCTTGCGCCCCTCGGATTCAATTTTACATACGATTATTTCAAGATGGTAATACCGTTCGTACATCCGTATCCGCTAAGGCCCAATGTTTTAAACCCCTGGCAAAAAAAGAGGGTGTGTATGTAGCTCGCAAACGGAGAGATCAATTTGGATACAGTTATTTTTAGAGTTCCGTACCCAAAGGGTACTAACGGGACCCTATTACTAAGACTCCACTGTCCGTCTGTCTGTCACCAGGCTGTATCGCATGAAAAGTGATAGTTAGACAGTTGAAATTTTCACAGATGATGTATTTCTGTTGCCGCTATAACAAAAAATACTAAACAGAATAAAATAAATATTTAAGTGGGGCTCCAATGTAACAAACGTTATTTTTTTGCTTTCTTTTGCTCGATATTAATAACACAGTATCTAATGTTATATAGATAATGGTATACAACCCCTCATGCGCGCGTCCGACTCGCACTTGGCCGGTTTTGGTTGGTGTTACAGAAAAGCCACATAAACTGAATCAAAGCGAGGGCGGATCGCTAGTTAAACAGATTTTTTAAAATTAGTTTTTTATGTTTTTAGTGACGGCTTTGATCCTACTCTGAGCATGGTCCGACATGCTCATGACCGGTCATCACTCAAAGGTTAGCTAGAAGAGATTCCTTACGGGGATAAGATCGCCTTTGTCCGTTCTTAAATTGTAAAGGTTGAATTTTATTGAGTTTTTACGATAAGTATTTACATTCTGTCATACATACATAATTATATAAGCACCGGTGCAAGCCGACTGAGTTGTGGACGGATCCGTTGCCAGCCCGTGATTTATGGTGATCCGGATATCCGGCCGGTCAAGATGGCGGCCGGAAGCTAGGAGGGTTGCGGTTAGAGTCGAAGAACGTTTAGATTTATTTAAATTGTGGGGTTTATTGAAGGATAAACATAACTTTAATACTACAATTATTTATACAGGGTGACATCAAATTGGTGATACAAATCACCTGATTGAGGCTCAATAACCGTCCGGAAAATCAAGTTAGATGTAATAGGAAACAAAAATTAATTTCAAAGAAAAAAACTGATTTATCAACGTAATATTGGTATAGGTGAAAACTTAAGTAAATGACCTCGTGCTTGTAGTTGTAACAAGTCTTTATACACTCAAAAAAATGAGAGCCAACAAAGAGAGATTTTCACTTAATTGACATAAAATGAATACAATAGTTAAAATATTAGTTATATAAACCAAAACTGATAGTAACAAACAGCAATTTCTTTAGTGATTCAACTAACATCATAGTTGATGTATCTAACGTCTTAGTTGGTGTATCTATCGTCTTGTCAGGCTCGTATGGGATCAAGACGCTTATGCACAACAATCACAATCTTGTTACAAGCGACCAATTATTTTTTTCAGTGTAGACCGTTCGACATTCTATATTTGAAATTTGACGTAAAAATCATATTAATTTTGTACACAACTATATGCAAGAGTTCATTTGGTTAAGCTTTTCTCTATATTTGTTAGTATAGGTAAGATATTGTATATAGGATGGCCAGAAATATTTGCATTTCTACCAGCTTTTACTCTTGCTAGTTCTCAAAATTTGTCTCAGTCCTTTGTTATCCAATATTTTTTTTAAACATAAAGTACAGTATTTATTCAACGACCTCTACACAGCGATACCCCACTCAATGGGGCAGGTATTTTTTTTTGCGTCCCCCTTTATCTGTTTGGTAGCCCCCCTTATAAACTGTTTGGATTCATTTGACTCGTTTGGTAGTAAAAACGAGTAAGTTACCAGTGTTGGTTATCAGTGTTAGAAGTAGGTACAGTGTGTAGGTAATATTTTTAAGGTTTGTATTTTAATTCCATACATTTTAATAATAAAAAGAAAACTTTTCGCGTAGCAGACTTAAGGTGTAATAATGAATGTCATTATAAAACTATTGTAAACACTTACCTTCTCGTGTATCTTGACCGGTTGCTTTACGATGTACGGGATCCCGGGCACGGTCCCAAACAGCGAGGACATCATCGCAGGAGCGAATATAACTTTGACAGATTTACAGCTGTCAAAGTCCTCACAATTCTTACAGCAGCAGCGGTGACATTTACTGCTAGAACAACTCTTCGGCTCAGTCTGTATAGACGTCGTTTTCATTTCAACCTCAGTTCCGGTATCACTTTTTTCATCGGTCTCAGTTTCGGTGGTAATTTTTTTCGGTTCGGTTTTTTTAGCGAACGGTTTCGGTTTTTTTGTGAAATCTTTCGGTATTTCTAGCAACGGCGTTTTCCTTTTGAGGTCCTTTGGTATTTCTAATAAGTAGGTTTTTGTTTTTTTTTCGGGCTGGTTAAAAGGGTGGACTAGTAGAGTTTTTGTTGTTTTTTGGGCGGTTGGGCTTGAGGCCCCGCTTAGGGCCTCTCTAGACCTTAGTGCATCCAATTTGGATAATTTAAGACTACCTCCTTTTAAAACACCTGCTTTTATAAGTCTATTTGATACAACAGTCACTTTTATTTTATAAAAAAGTCTCAAAATTTTACGCTTTGAAACTCCGACGGTAAATGAAAAATATTAATAATCGGTTAAACTCTGCCCAATCAAAAGCAAAAACCTAGTTTTATTGTTAAGAAAACAAAATAATTATTTTCCAAATTTTTTTAAACTGTACCTACTGGTAATACTGTTGGGTTTTTTTTGTTGAAAATCACAAATCCTTTAACATCACAAATCCTTTGTTTAAAAA
This sequence comes from Acleris literana, assembly GCA_946894065.1. Taxonomy (NCBI): domain Eukaryota; kingdom Metazoa; phylum Arthropoda; class Insecta; order Lepidoptera; family Tortricidae; genus Acleris; species Acleris literana. The sequence goes on along the minus strand of OX335695.1, from coordinate 12,366,554 downwards.
TTAGCACTTAAATCACTTCGGTCACTGTTATTGTATTTGTTTATTCACAAACAACAACAAACAAACAAATATTCACATTGTCATTCAAGTTTCACACTAGTTCACGCACTCAAGTTCATCGACCTCCACGTGACTTTGTTTACAAACAAACAAAAGTTACAAACACCACAAACAAAGTTTATCCTGCCGAAAAAACACCTCTTCAATCCGCTTGCACGTCACAACTGTCAAATGTCAAAACTGTCGTTTATTTTGGCGCGAAAACACCATAAATAACTTCATTTGTTTCTTTAACCGCGGGGCACACGTCCGCGTTCTTTGAGGTTTAGCTAAATACTGAAGTAGGAGGACAGAGTGGGCGGTTTTAGGGGCGTGAAGACGGCACGCCCACTGCAGATTTAGTTTTTCAAATTATTTATAGTCTAGACTTTAGGCTATGCATGTATATATAGAATGGTAGGTTAAGACATTGTTAGAAGTATCCGACGGGGTTTGCATATTTTCACTTGCAGCCTCGCCGAATAGAACATTTAATTAAAATTTGTTTTCGTGTTTTAATAGAAAGGTTTTTATAAAAATAATAACAAAAGGCACCTCTGTAATGCGCCGTCCACACGCTTGGCAAACAATGGCAAACACCGAACACCAAACCAACACGAACATGTGGATGGGTGTTTGCCTGTTTGTGTGTGTGTTCGCCAGTGATCGGCGTTGGTGTCAGTTTTTTCCACAAATCAAAGGAACGTGTTTGCCAATCCGGAATGTACTACCACGTTCGCCAAGCATGGGGATGCGTGTTTGTGTTGGCTGTTTGTAGTCGGTGTTCGGCACGTGTTCGGTGTTTGTGACAAACAGCCTGCATGTGGAGCCCGCATAAGGATATTTGTTTTCAGCTTTTTTTTTATTGCTGCAGGCATAACAATTTCTATTGTAATAAGAACAATAAATCCTAAACGGTGCCACAAATAAATATATGAAAAGCAAGCTTTAAAAACCCGACTGCATTTTTTATACTATCGTCGACATACCTACATATGTTAATAATTGTCATTTGGCCATTGTTGTTATTTCAATTTTAACAGTTTAGGTATCCTATGTCACCCGGGATGACGAAAGGATTCTAACGATACCTCATACGTATAAATCGGTCAAGGGATTTAGAAGGTATAGTGGAATAAAGAAACTCACCTACATACATACATACATACATACATACAAACATGAACCCATGTAGTAATGTTTTCATAGGTAACCTATCGCAACCTCGAATTTTTTTTGATCGAATTTAATTTGACCGAAAACGTTTAGTTTTTTAACGTTTCTCCGATGGCACGATTCGTATTTTTTTTATTTCACCACTTGACAGTAAGTAAACATATCTTTAGTCCGAGAAACTTTTCTCTTTATTGTCACTTGCCCTATGTATTGTTACGTATTTTATTTCAAAGCCCATTTTTCATTTCACCAGTGCCACAACTAGCCTCGTGATCGTTTCGTATTTTGTTTCTTAACCCATTTTTCACTTCATCAATACTACATATAGTTTTCGCTACGTTACGTCAAATATTCATTGCAGACCAGAAAATGTTTGTAATTAGTTATAACTATTCCGAAAATGCAACGAGCAAAACGAATCAGGGCAGAACCGACTCGGATAGGTTAGGTTAGAAGGCCAAGGCGGGAGCTTTGCTCCCGCCTAGGCCTTCGAGGTTTTTTTTTATCTGTCAACAGAACAAAGTCAATTTAGAAATAGGTAAACAATTAATAAACCGAGCCGTTACAATGGGCAAATGATACTAAGGTAAAATCAGAAATGGTAAATCGATAAATTGACAAATCATTACATTGGACAACTGTTTGTACGCCGAAACCAGTAATAAGGAATAGATAATTTGTCAAATCGGTAAAAAACCACAACAAGTAATGACTAAATGCAAATATTCGAAGTGATCTTTCGGGGAAACGTAAAAATAACCAAACTATAAGTATCGAAAAATATTTTTCGAACCAAAATTCGGTCAAACATTTTTCGGAGTTCAGATAGGTAACCGTTTTCATATTACACTCCTTTTTTGGGGCAGTCGTGTAAAAACGCAGTTCAATCCACATCATGGGGTAGACGAGAACAAAAAACCAGTCAACATGAAATACCTAGTAATAAGCCATAATGACAAGAGATGTTTAGCCACGCGAGCGAGCGAGCGAGTTTGAGTTCGAGTGTCATTATGGTTGTTTAGATTCGCGTTAAACACTCTACTATTCACTGTGAATGCGAGGAAAAAGCTATGTTCTATACAAAATTACAATATTTAAAATATGTAACAAAGTTTCTGACAAATTTGTTTCGCGGTTGTCAGTTTTTGTAAAGTGACACAAATGCTTGCATATTTAGCCAACAGATACAAGCTTGAAAACAATTTGGACCATGCCTAATAAAATAAAGTTATCCTTAATATATTTAAATAGATTCATATTCGTAGTCATTAATCGAGCTTCACGAAATTTAATCGTTTTTTTTGTAGTATTGTTGCACAGTTGTCATTTTGAGGTTATTTCCACGGCCTAAAAATGGTCCATACACAATCACTGAAAATGGCAATAATCCTCCATTCACAAACACCGTGATTGGTTTAGTTTAGGGGTTTCCAAAGTAAATTAAAAAAAGAATACTTTAATCCCTAGAGGATTAAGGAGGTTTAGTCCCGATGTGCAGAGATTAAAGTAACATTTTGGGGATGACGTGCTAACCTAGTTGGTAGTGACCCTGCCTACGAAGCTAGCGGTCCTGGGTTCAAATCCCGGTAAGGGCAGATATTTGTGTGATGAGCACGAGTATTTGTTCCCGAGTCGTGGATGTTTTCTTTGTATTTAAGTATATATTTATCTATAAAAGTATTTATATCGTTGTCTAGTACCCATAGTACAAGCCTAGAGCTTAGTTTGGGACTAGGTCAATTTGTGTGAGATCGTCCCTTGATATTTATTGATATTTATTATTTATTTATTTTAAGACCATGGGAAGTGAAAATCAATTTTTCACTTCTCATGCTCTTAAAATATTACTTTAGTCTCTGCACATCGGGACTAAAGCTCCTTATTAATCTCTAGGGATTAAAGTAATGTTGTTTTAATTTACTTTGGAAACCCCTAAACAGCCAATCGCAGTGTTTGTGAATGGAGGATTATTGCCGTTATTGCCATTTTCAGTGATTGTGTATGGACCATTTTTAATCCATGGAAATAAACTCAAAATGACAACTGTGCAAAAATATTTAAATAGTAGATTGTTCAACAAGGGACTAAAACAAGCCATAATGACAAGAGATATTTAGCCACGCCAGCGAGCAAGCGAGCGAGAGTGGCTATAGTTCGAGTGTCATTATGGTTGTTTAGTCTCGCGTTAAACACTCTACTTTTCACTTTGAATGCGAGGAAAAAAACGACGTTCAGTGCCGGATTAGCCACGTAGCAAGAGTAGTAACTGCTACGGGCCCCGCGCACCCACATCTAACCTCTAAAAAAGCGCCCTTTACACGTAGAGTTCGGACCGCGGGAAACGCCACGCGCCATTACAATCTTCTTGCCGAACCGTACGTGTAGGTAAATGCAACTGTAATAGAAAATAGTAAATATGTACGGTTCGGAGCGAAGATTGGAATGGCGCGGCCTGATCTTTACGTGTAAAGACCGCTATTCTCCTGTTTTGGTACTTACATCAGTATGCGTGTACGAGTACTCATATCCATCAGGGTTGACGATAGGATGAATAATCCAGTCGATATTCTCCAGCAGAATTACCTTAAAACAAACCCCCACACAAAATAGGCGCATATCTAAGTCACCCAGTTGCAGAAAAGAGCCCGCCACTACCTGTAACCTAAAGCGAACCGGGGTCTCTTTATAGAATTTGCTACGGACCCCGTGCTTGCTCAATCCTGCACTGACGACGTTCTATACAAAACAACAATATTGATTACAAGAAAGTTTCTTACTAATTCGGTCCTCGGTTTTTTCTTTTCTTTTGTTATTTTTTTGTACGGTGCCGCTTTAAATGGTTGCATATTTAGCCAACAGGTTCAAACTTGAAAACTGTTTTAATACTAATTGCACCATGCATGATAAAATGAATTCATCCTTAATATAATTAAATAGATTCATATTCGTAATTATTATTCGTGTTTCACGAAATTAAATAGTTTTTTTAAATATTGCACAGTTGTCATTTTGAGGTTATTTCCATAGCCTAAAAATGGTCCATACACAAACACTGAAAATGGCAATAAAGGCAATAATCCTCCATTCACAAACACTGTGATTGGCTGTTTAGGGGTTTCCAAAGTAAATTAAAACAAAATTACTTTAATCCCTAGGGATTAATAAGGAGCTTTAGTCCCGATGTGCAGAGACTAAAGTAATATTTTAAGAGCATGAGAAGTGAAAAAACTATTTAATTTCGTGAAACACGAATAATAATTACGAATATGAATCTATTTAATTATATTAAGGATGAATTCATTTTATTATGCATGGTGCAATTAGTATTAAAATAGTTTTCAAGTTTGAACCTGTTGGCTAAATATGCAACCATTTAAAGCGGCACTGTACAAAAAAATAACAAAAGAAAAGAAAAAACCGCGGAACGAATTAGTAAGGAACTTTCTTATAATCAATATTTTAGTTTTGTATAGAAAGTCGTCAGTGCCGGATTGAGCAAGCACGGGGTCCGTAGCTAATTCTATAAAGAGACCCCGGTTCGCGTTAGGTTGTAGCGGGCTCTTTACTGCAACTGGGCGACTTAGATATGCGCCTATTTTGTGTGGGGGTTTGTTTTAGGTTATTCTGCTGGAGAATATCCACTGGATTATTCATCCTATCGTCAACCCTGACGAATATGAGTACACGCATACTGATGTAAGTACCAAAACAGGAGAATAGCGGCCTTTACACGTAAAGATCGGACCGCGGGAAACGCCACGCGCCATTCAAATCTTCGCTCCGAACCGTACGTTTTTACTATTTTACTATTACAGTTGCATTTACACGTACGGTTCGGCGAGAAGATTAGAATGGCGCGTGGTCCGAACGCGGTCCGAACTCTACGTGTACCAGGCCGCTTTTTTACAGGTTAGACGTGGGTGCGCGGGGCCACCCAATGCGCGGGGCCCGTAGCATTTGCTACTCTTGCTACGTTGCTAATCTGGCAGTGAACGTCGTTTTTTTTCCTCGCATTCAAAGCGAAAAGTAGAGTGTTTAACGCGAGACTAAACAACCATAATGACACTCGAACTATAGCCACTCTTGCTCGCTCGCTCGCTCGCATGGCTAAATATCTCTTGTCATTATGGCTTGTTTTAGTCCCTTGTTGAACAATCTACTATTAAATAGATTCATGTTCGTAGTCATTAATCGAGCTTCACGAAATTTAATCGTTTTTTTTGTAGTATTTTTGCACAGTTGTCATTTTGAGGTTATTTCCACGGCCTAAAAGTGGTCCATACACAATCACTGAAAATGGCGATAATCCTCCATTCACAAACACCGTGATTGATTTAGTTTAGGGGTTTCCAAAGTAAATAAAAAAAATACTTTAATCCCTAGAGATTAATAAGGAGGTTTAGTCCCGATGTGCAGAGATTAAAGTAACATTTTAAGAGCATGAGAAGTGAAAAACATTTTTGTCAAGATTATTTAACCACTTGGTCGGCGTGACTAATATGTGTATGTGTAATGTGTGTATGTGTGTGTGTGTGTGTTGTGTATGTATGTATGTCATGTTGTGTGTGTATATTGATGCCAAATTTCTAGAACTAAGAATCTGAGCTACTTAAGCTGCAATCGGACGGACGGACATGGCGAAACTATAAGGGTTCCTGGTTTGACTACGGAACCCTAAAAAACGTCCGTCAGTCTGTCAGGATCCTTTTTCTCTAAAAGTACAAGAGTTATGAAGCTGAAATTTTAAATAGATTTAGTGCTCAGTGTTCACTTATTCACGCAAGTTGTCATCCTTCGAAATACGTAAGGAAAAATAAATTATTTATTTTTGAAATATGTAAAATTTGGAAAAATAAATTATAAACGGCACCTTAAGAGTGAACTCCAACAGTATGTTCGTATATTTTTTATGTTTGTTTAACGATATTCCTGAGTCATGGATGTTTTGTATGTATTTAAGTATTTATATCGTTTTCCAGTATCCTAGTACAAGCCTAGAGCTTAGTCTAGGTTAGGTCAATTGGTGTGAGTTTCTCCCCTGGATATTTATTTTTTACTAGCTTCTGTCCGCGGGATGAAAAGTAGCCTACGTGTTAATCCAATGACACATCCATACCTAGGAGCTCGAGGTGATCAGTCATCGGCAAAGGTGTATTTCAAAAACGTGTGTGTCTCGGGACACCCGACAGAAGTGATAACTTAATCTAATCTAAGTTGAACTATACCCTCCCATATAAGAAGTTATCACTTCAAAAAGTTCAAAATGGCGGCCATTTTGTTAAAATCTGATTACAGTTTCGCATTTGTAGTCCCAAGTAGCCCTCAGATATCAATTTTCAAGACAATCGAACCAGTAACAAAAAAGTTCATAATGGCCTCCACTTTTTTAAATCTGAGTACAAGTTCTCATTTGAAGTACCCATGGATCCTCAGATATCGATTTTCAAGATATTCGAACTAGTAACAAGAAAGTTTAAAATGGCGGCCACTTTTTTTAAATCTGAGTACGAGTTCGTATTTGTAGTCCTAAGGGGCCCTCGGATATCGATTTTCAAGACAATCGAACCAGTAACAAAAGAGTTCAAAATGGTGGCTACTTTATTAAATCTAATTACGGGTTCGCATTTGTAGTCAAAAGGGGCCCTCAGATATCGATTTTCAAGACAATCGAACCAGTAACAAAAAAGTTCAAAATGGCTGCCACTTTTTTTAAATCTGATTACGGGTTCGTATTTGTAGGCCCAAGGGGCCCTCAGATATCGATTTTCAAGACAATCGAACCAGTAACAAAAAAGTTCAAAAGTTTTCAGCGCGCTTTCCCCGCCTACAGGAGGTGGCAGCTTGAAAAACGCCTGTAAAAAAGGTCGTCGTGAGTTTCATGTTTTCAATTCAAGACAAGATGACAGCCATGATGTTTTTCGACGAAGTTTTCGTGGGTATCATGTTTTACGTTTTCGAGGATGACAATTTCGAAAATGATATCAAATTTGGAATTCAAGATGGCGGCCATGATGGTTTTCGAAAACGTCGTGATGGGTATCGTGTTTCATGTTTTCGGGGATGGCAATTAAGGAAGGGATATCAGTTTCGGAATTCAAGATGGCGGCCATGATGTTTTGTTTTGAAAAACCCGTCATGGGTATCGTGTGTCATATTTTCGGGGATGGCGAATTCGAAAATGATGCCAGATTCGAAATTCAAGAGGGCGGCCATGATGTTTCTTGAAAAAGTAGTCATGGGTATCGTGTTTCATGTTTTCGGGAATGGCGATTTAGGAAATGATATCAGATTCAAAAAAATCGTCATGGGTATCGTGTTTCATGTTTTCGGGGATGGCGAATTCGAAAATGATGGTAGATTCTGAATTCAAGATGGCGGCCATGATATTTTTCGACAAAGTCGTCATGGGTATCGTGTTTCATGTTTTCGAGGATGACAATTTCGAAAATGATATCAAATTTGGAATTCAAGATGGTGGCCATGATGGTTTTCGAAAACGTCGTGATGGGTATCGTGTTTCATGTTTTCGGGGATGGCAATTTCGAAATCGATGGCAGATTGAGAATTCAAGATGGCGGCTATGATGTTTTTCGAAAAAGTCGTCATGGGTATCGTGTTTCATGTTTTCGGGGATGACAATTTCGAAAATGATATCATATTTGGAATTCAAGATGGCGGCCATGATGGTTTTCGAAAACGTCGTCATGGGTATCATGTTTCATGTTTTTGGGGATGGCCGTTTCGAAAACGATGGCCGATTCGGAATTCAAGATGGCGGCTATGATGTTTTTTGAAAAATCCGTCATGGGTATCGTGTTTCATGTTTTCGGGGATGGCAATTACGAAAGGGATATCATCAGCTTCGGAATTAAAGATGGCGGCTATGATTTTTTTCGAAAACGTCTTCATGGGTATCGTGTTTCATGTTTTCGGGGATGCCAATTTCGAAAACGATGGCAGATTCTGAATTTAAGATGGCGGCCATGATGTTTTTCCAAAAAGTCGTCATGGGTATCGTGTTTCATGATTTCGGGAATGGCAAATTCGATTCGAATCGTGGGAACGCGGTGGATGCGAAAAGCATAAGACCGGTCGGAGTGGAGAGCCTTGGGGGAGGCCTATGTCCAGCAGTGGACGTCTTTCGGCTGACATGATGATGATGATGATGAAATTCGAAAACGATGTCAGATTTGGAATTCAAGAAGGCGGCCATGATGTTTTTCGAGAAAGTCGTCATGGGTATCGTGTTTCATGTTTTCGGGGATGGCGAATTGGAAAATGATGGCAGATTTGAAAAAGTCGTCATGGGTTTCGGGTTTCTTATGTTTTCGCGGATAGTGAATTCGAAAATGATGTCACATTTGGAATTCAAGATGACGGCCGGCCATGATTTACGAAAATGATATCAAATTTGGAATTCAAGATGGCAGCCATGTTGTTATTCGTCAACATACTAGGGTGATGGAACCGGTAATGGACAAGGCACCAATAATGGACACTTAATTGTTATTTTACAGAAGATAAGGGTTATTCATTTGTTTTGCAATAATCAATTTAGGACCGTATGAGATTTGCATTAAGAGTTAAGTGCCCATTACTGGTGCCTGTCAGCTAACAGTGGCCATCATTGGTGCCGTCACCCTAAGGACATAATATACTCGCAAGAAGGGTCGCACTTCGAGTAATTCATCACTTAATTTAACGAAATGTAAGAATATAATAACCTGTGAATACTTTAGGTAAGAATTTGCAACTGTCTGCTAAAGATTGTAATTTGCAGTACCTGTGAGTCCTCCGTACATTGACGATTTAATTATATTCATTTTCGATTTTATGGCTGTTTTTATTATTAAGACGAGACGTACCTAATGTTTCTTCGAAAAAAGAAACAGAAAATACTTCTATTGACACAAAAAAGATACGCATTACAATAATAATAATAAATAAGAATAATAAATATCAAGGGACGATCTCACACAAATTGACCTAGTCCCAAACTAAGCTCTAGGCTTGTGCTATGTACTAGACAAAGATATAAATACTTATATAGAGAAATATACAGGGTGTATTGCAAGTCGTGTGCCTAATGAATAGGGTGGGTAGCTAGGGTCACTTGCAACACGTTTTCGGCCAATTAACCCTCAGTTTTTTTAATAATTTTTTTGAAAAAACTCTTGGTTTCTTCCAAAAGTTAACCATTTTGTTTACCTATCTTTTTTTTAAATGTGATAGCACAAAAGTATTTATATTTTTTTTATTTCTAATGTAAGCGTATTCTAAAAAAATGTTACATTTATTCATGCAGTAACAAATAAAAAAAATATTAGCCGACAAAGTGTGAAGGACAGAAAATAAAAATCGTCACGGTCAACTTTACGGCACAATTAAAAAAAAATAGAAGCTCCTCAGATCTTCCAACATCATAAAAACTTCTTCAGCTCCAGACTATTCTTACGGTATACCAAATGTCTAGAATCACGTTCAGTTTTTCGGCAAAATATGTTTTCAATCTAAAATGGTGGTTTACATTACCCAGTACTTCTTTGAAACTACCTACCTACTTACTTGAAAGTAAGATCCGATCAGATAAATGAATTGAGACAATTTTTTTTACGAATGATAAAAAGGCATAAAATAGTCATCTAAAATGATTAAAAACCTAATAATAGTATTAATTTACTTCAATAACTAAGTATCCGATAGGTACGCAAGTAACTAAAAAATAACGGATATTTTTTTTCTTGAGTGTGTTACATGGGTAACTACCTAATTAAAAATACACTTAATAAAAAATAAAATAAAAAAGTTAATTGCGTGGGAAAATATTTAAATAAACTGAGATAGGCATTATTTTAATTGTATTGTTGTTATCGACATTTATTGACATGGCTACATACAGCAACGAAGAACAAGTTGCTGTAGACGTTGCTGTTGAGGAACGTATTGAAGTAGAAAACGACAAAACTGCACACGTCTAGCATAATCATCATCTTCAAGACCTTAATTTTTTTTTTAAAACATCTGTGGCTAAAAATTGATAGTGAAAATTTAATGTATATGTACTTTTTTTTGGTTGATATTTGTTGTACTTATTTCTAAATCGAAAAGCTAATTGAAACGTAAGCCTAAAGTACATTGTTTAAACTTAGCATAAATGCATAATAAAAAGAAAAACCAAAAACAACAATACCTTGCACTGGAATGTAGTGAAAAGCATGTTTTTCTTCCCTTCTTAAAACTGACCACACTTTCAAATGCTGATTCTCAGCGTCTCAGCTACATTTCGTATGCTGGTAGTGGGGACATCATGAAATGCAGCAAGAATGCGTTCTTCAACAGCAACGTCTACAGCAACTTGTTCTTCGTTGCTGTATGTAGCCACGTCATAATCATCGATAGCAACAATGAAATTAAAATAATCCCTATCTCTGTTTATTTAAATGTTTTAAATTAGGTTTTTAATCATTTTAGATGACTATTTTATGCCTTTTTATCATTAGTAAAAAAAAATAGTCTCAATTCATTTATCTGATCGAATCTTACTTTCAAGTAAGTAGGTAGTTTCAAAGACGTACTGGGTAATGTAAACCACCATTTTAGATTGAAACCATATTTTGCCGAAAAACTGAACGTGATTCTAGACATGTGGTATACCGTAAGAATAGTCTGGAGCTGAAGAAGTTTTTATGATGTTGGAAGATCTGAAGAGCTTCTATTTTTTATTTTATTGTGCCATAAAGTTGACCGTGACGATTTATATTTTCTGTCCTTCACACTTTGTCGGCTAAATTTTTTTTATTTGTTACTACATGAATAAATGTAACATTTCATTAGAATACGCATACATTAGAGATAAAAAAATTATAAACACTTTTGTGCTATCACATTTAAAAAAAAAGATAGGTAAACAAAATTGTTAACTTTTGGAAGATACCGAGATTTCTTTCAAAAAAAATATTAAAAAAACTCCGTGGGTAGGATGAGTGTTAATTGGCCCAAAATGTGTTGCAAGTGACCCTAGCTACCCACCCTATTCATTTGGCACACGACTTGCAATACACCCTGTATACATAGAAAACATCCAAGATTCAGAAAGAAATACTCGTGCTCATCACACAAATATCTGCCCTTACCGGGATTTGAACCCAGGACCGCTAGCTTCGCAGGCGGGTCACTACCAACTAGGCTAGCGCGTCAATCGTCAACAATAAACCAAGAATTCAGGCAGAATTTTCATCTGTGCCGTTGCGTCAATGGGACCCTCCCGGTACGATGCCGAGGCAAGCCACGGCGCTTATTTTCAGTGAGGCCATTAGCACTACGAATAAGAAAAGAAAAAAAAAACTTAGCACACATAATACTGCCCTCCTAAGGAAAAAAGGCACATCTTCTATATAAGTTGTATCGCACATCCAACCTTATTATAACATGTTAGAGTTTAAAATGCTTCTATGAATTATTTGCACTTGTGTCTTTTCTCCGTAGGAGGGCAGAATAGCTTAGGTCCTGGAATAGGACAGGGTAGTTATAATTCCGAAAAAACATTTCATTCCTAAGGGAAATCAAATTAATCGTTAAAAGCCGTGAATTTGCTCACAAGGCGGCGCCACTTTGTATGGGCGAGGAACAATAGTACATTACTGCACAGACCGGGAAATAGGCCGTTGCGGGACGAGTAGAGTTAGCGTGGCCGAGACGCAGTTGAAGCCGCGCTATATTCGAGTCCAGCAACCGCCCTTCCCGGTCGAGGCTTGTATAGTGCTTTTCTCCAACAATGTGAGGAAATTTAACACAATTGTTAATACTTTTAAACACAGTCCCAACATCCTTGAAAAATAAAACAGAAACGTACGATTTAGTATGACACTGAAATAAATCATTAAATAAAATTACAAATTTAAACGTAATAAATTCGATTTGAATAAAATATACCTTAAACTATAAGATTTTTTACGCGTTTATGTTATTTCGGCAATTTACTTTGTTTATGAACGCATTTTCTATTAAAAAAAAGTCAAACTATTTGACACACTTTTAAATACGTTGTAAACGCTGTTTGAAAAGGCTTAACTTTTTTAACCGACTTCAAAAAAGGAGGAGGTTATACGTTCCACTGTATGTTTTTTTTTTTATGTATGTTCACCGATTACTCCGTCAATTGCCGACCGATTTCAAAATTTTTTTTTGGTTTGATAGAGTATACTTTCGAGGTGGTCCCATTGTCACCAAATCTGAATCTGATGAGAGGATCCGTGAGTAATTGAGAGAACTCCTCAAATATTGTAGGCAAACATATAGCGATTTTAGTATTTTTAGTAACAAGTCCAGCATTTACATTCAGAAAGTATCATTTGGTGAAGTAGAACTGATGATGAAGACCACAGATGGCCACCGGAACTCCTTAACGGTACCGATTTCAAGGGTGGCGATAAGATATCTCGATTAAGATAGTTGAGCGACTACAACGAAGAATATTTACTTGTTAACCGACTTCAAAAAAGGAGGTTATTGAAATATGACTATGACTTTCCCACGGCGTTGCTTGCGGTACGCTTGAAATAACTTAAAGTTTCATTTCAACTAAGAAGAGGGACTACGTAACAGCGTATTATGATCACTAAAAAGTATAAAATAAAATAAATGTTTAAAAAAAAAAAAACCGCCTTCAAAAACGCAAAAAATAACTTCTTTAAAATTGTAGGCACCTAATAGGTTAGTCCAACTGATGTTGACCACCACAACATTTTCAACAAAAAGCCGACATCAGTTGGACTAACCTATTAGGTGCCTACAATTTTAAAGAAGTTATTTTTTGCGTTTTTGAAGGCGGTTTTTTGTTTTTTAAAACATTTATTTTTAGTCTATGACATTTAAAAAGTAAAATATACAAAGAAGAATTTTGATTGCACAAGTGTAAGTTTGGCTGTTTGTAGATAGTTATCCTAGTCCACACATGGTTTTAAAAAGTAAAACACCGGGTACGTAATGAAATTTCATATATTTTCGCGGCCGCTGCCGTTGGTAAATAATGTAGTTTTTTTTAAATTTTGCCTGGACCTGGAACTCAGAACTTCGCGGGTTGATTTTACAACAGTAAGGTTAACATTTCCGAGCATGTGGGAGAAAAATTATAAAGGTGAAATCTCATCTAGCCATGTGTGGTGTGTTTTTAACCAACTTCAAAAAAAGGAGGAGGTTCTCAATTCGTCTGTTTTTTTTTTAAATGTTTGTTACCTCAGAACTTTCGACTGGCTGAACCGATTTTGATGATTCTTTTTTTATTTGAATGCTGGTGCTTCCCGATTGGTCCCATTTTTATCAAAATGAAGATCTGATGGTAGAATCCATGAGGAATCGACGGAACTCTTCAAAATTTATAGGCACACCTATAGCGATTTTGGTATTTTTCATTGTAACTTGTGTAAAAAGCAAAAAATAACTTCTTTAAAAATGGTCAGTCCAACTGAAGCCGGCGTCCAACAATATTTTAACCGAAAGCAGACTTCAGTTGGACTGACCTATTTACCTACTATTGTTAACCGACTTCAAAAAAAGGAGGAGGTTCTCAATTCGTCGGGTTTTTTTTTTATGTATGTTCCCTGATTACTCGAAGACCACTGGACCGATTTTTTCGTTGTTTGAATGGGTATACTTTCTAGTTGGTCCCATTGTCAACACGTCAGGATCTGATGATGGGATCTTGGAGAAATCAAGAGAACTCCTCAAATATTATAGGGACACCTATAGCGATTTTGGTATTTTTCACTGTAACTCGTGCATTTGCTTTTGGAAAGTACTATATGGTGATGTGGAACTGATGATGAAGACCACAGATGGCCACCGGAACTCCTTAATGGTAACTATTTCAAGGGTGGCGATAAGATATTTCGATTACGGTAGTTGAGCGACTATGACGAAGCACATTTAGGTTTAAATATGACTATGACATTCCCGCGGCGTTGTCTGCGGCGAGCTTGAAATGTTCTATAGTTTCTCATTAATATTTAGAAGTGGAGCTACGTATCAGCATAAATAGGACCACTAAAAAGTATAAAATAAAATAAATGTTTAAAAAAACAAAACCCGCCTTCAAAAATGCAAGAAATAATTTCTTTTAAAATGGTAGGTCAGTCCAACTGAAGTCGGCGTCCCACAATATTTTAAACCAAAAGCCGAATGCAGTTGGACTGACCTACCATTTTAAAAGAAATTATTTCTTGCATTTTTGAAGGCGGGTTTTTGTTTTTTTATTAAAGAAGTTATTTTTTGCTTTTTGAAGGCGGGTTTTTGTTTTTTTAAACTTTTTTTATTATTTCTGTTTACGTTTGTCATCCTGTAATCTTTTCAGTTTGTATTCATTGATGTGTACACAAAAGTTACTAAAGTAACACACTTTTAGTTCTCCATATACGAACTAGATGGCGCTAGCTCTGATTTAAAACTTTGTATCGAAGTGTTGCCTTGTTGTGGTCAAAATCACTGGGTGGTTAAGCAATTTTCTCTATACAGCGCTATATTTCGTTTTTGGTTCGGATAGGACAAACTCATATTATTTATCTTTGTAAGATCAAATACTGAAGTCCACGCAGACGAAGTCGCGGGCAGAAGCTAATATGAAAATATAAAGAAAGTGGAATAATATAGGGGGTCCCCATACAAGAAACGTTTTTTTTCAACGTATTTTTATTTTCGTTGTGTCGTAAAAAAGGTGGAACATACAAGTGTTTGGTTTGATTATGATGAACCCTGAAAAATACTAAAAAATGATCAAGTGTGTAATCGAAACAATAATACCTACTGAGCGACGGTACGAAACCCTCGGTGCACGAGTCCGACTCGCACTTGACCGGTTTTTTTAGAACAATACCTTCCAATTTCAACATGAGCAGGGTCGATCAAGACATCACAGATTAAGGGGAGGTAGTTAGTTTTGCTGTATTACAAAATCACCGACAATTTGAGTAGCCCCTCGCCACTTCAGAGCCCGGCCCGGCGAGACCTAATCAACGGTAATCGCCGGTTAACGACCGGCCGAGCTACCGGCCGGGGCCTAATTACTGTAGCCCTCGAGAACTACCCTTACCATGAGCTACAATTACCGTACTCGTTCGCTAGCAAGTCGTTATGGTAGCAAGTATTATTATAGGTACAAAGCGAGGGACAGAGCATTCGACTGGCTAGCGACTACGGTAATTTTAACTCATGTATGTATGATAATGCACAAAAATATAAATATTACATACATACATACATACATACATAATCTCACGCCTTCGTTCCCAGAGTGGGGTAGGCAGAGCTACAGAATTACAAACATCTCTAAAAACTTGTTGATAATTCTATAACTACAATTTGCACAATTAGGCTAAGATGTTTACCAGCGTATTAGTGACAGGTTGCAAGCCCATCGCCTAACAGTACTACAAGCCTTTATTCCCTTAGTCGCCTCTTACGACATCCACGGGAAGACATGGAGTGGCACTATTCTAACTCGGCAACCACACGAGGACGATAAATATTACAATTTTAATATTAAACTAATGTGCAAAGGCGAACTTATCCCTAAATGGGATCTTTTCCAGCTAACCCTGAAATGAGTAAGGAAATGCATGGGGTTAGACACATACCTACCTACAAGTTTGCAAAAGTAACAAAAAAAGATGATAAAACTTATAAATAAACAAATAAATATTAAACAAACAAACAAGTACACAAACTAATATATACATACATACATACATACATAATCTCACGCCTTCGTTCCCAGAATGGGGTAGGCAGAGCTACAGAATTGCCAACAACTCTAAAAGCTTGTTGATAATTCTGTAACCACATTTTGCATAATCAGGCTAAGATGTTTACCAGTGTATTAGTGACAGGTTGCAAGCCCATCGCCTAACAGTACTACAAGCCTTTATTCCCTTACTCGTCTCTTACGACATCCGCGGGAAGACATGGAGTAACTAATATATACGTACATATATATATTACTCATGGTAAGGGCACTGCAGTTAATTTAGAATCATGTTAGAGTTATATCCCGGTGAGTTTAAGAAACATCTTGTTCGTTAGGGTTGACAACGCAACCTCGAGATTGTATGAACAAACGAAGAACAATATACAGTGCTGCCATTTTCTTAACAGCTATCGGCAATCTTTTTACACGACTGCCCCAATAAAAGGAGTGTAATGTTTTCAGGGTTCATGTTTGTATGTATGTATGTATGTATGTAAGTGAGTTTCTTTATTCCACTATAACTTCTAAATCCCTTGACCGATTTAGATGTGTGAGGTATCTTTAGAATCGTTACGTCATCCCGGGTGACATAGGATACCTAAACTCTTAAAATTGAAATGACAACAATGGAAAAATGACAATTATTAACATATATAGGTATATCGACGACATTATACAAAATGCAGTCGGGTTTTTAATCTTGCTTTTCAATGTATGTATGTACGAGTATGTAAATAATAAATAAATAAATATCAGGAAACAATGTCACACCAATTGACCTAGTCCCAAACTAAGCTCTAGGCTTGTACTATGGGTACTAGACAACGATATAAATACTTATATAGAGAAATATATACTTAAATACATAGAAAACATCCATGACTCAGAAACAAATATTCGCGCTCATCACACAAATATCTGCTCTTACCGGGATTTGAACCCAGGACCGCTAGCTTCATAGGCAGGGTCACTTCCAACTAGGCCAGCGCGTCGTGTATGTATGTATGTATGTATGTACGGGTCAAATCTTGCAAGTTAAATTTGACCCACGGACCAACGGTCAGTTAACGGAATGGGCTGAAATTTGGACCACATATGTAAACCCGATGACAATGCAATATTATGGTATCTAAGGGGTGATCTGATGATGGAGTCGAAAGGTGGCGACAGGATCTTCGCCATACCTACTTAACCGATTCAGTGCGGATGACACGCCTGGCGTGTCATGAAAAGTTTTTAACGTATGGCGTATGACACGCCTGCCGTGTCATGAAATAAGTTGTTAGCCGCCTCAGCCAAAAGTTTTCGAAAATGGAAGACGCAACGAATCGGTTAACGTAGACCCACCGTGCTAGGACTCCATAGTTTAGTCTTAACAAGCAGATAAAGATTTTTCACAACACCGCTTGGTCTTGTTTGGGGTTACAAAACGTCACTTATAAGGACAGACCAAGAATGTTTTTGTCGGCGTGTTTGCTGATTGGTCGAGAACATTGATGTCCAACTTTAAGAACCAATGAAAATCAATCAATCAATTTTTGTGTCATAACTCCTTGAAATGAAAAATTGAAATCGACCAATCAGAACACACCATTTTGTGTCGTAAAATATTAGGTGTATTTTTGCTAAAAGATACACAGACTAAAAACTATATCACCGCTTTTTCTTTAAATTTAATTCAAACTTGACCCCTAATCTCGAACCACTAGAGATGAAATTACATGGGAGATATGGCGAAACAAATACAATTTTATATGGAGTTGACATCTTCATCTCGCATGTTAGTTTATTAATCTCGAGTGCCACGAGAATAGGGGTCTAGATTTAAAAAAAGTTATCTATGGTAAAATTGGCGGTGATGTCACATTAACATAAATTAAAATTTGAGTTTTGAATATGATTTTTTATTTTATTTCCTCTCAGTAGTTGTGGAAAGCACTATGTCTGCCTCGGTAGAAAGTGCAATTTATGGACTCGTACACTATAAATAATATAAAATAAAATAAAATAAAATAAAAAGCCCATTTATTCCAACACCAAAAGTAATAAATTAAAGATATTGAAAAATTACATTCCTTATAAAACTAATATGGATTGGACCCCTCTCGGGTAAAGGCCTCCTCCAGCTCTTGCCATCTTTCCCTGTTTTTTGCCGTGTTGGGCCAGTCGGCGTCTATTTTATGGAGGTCATCTGACCATCTTGTGTTGGGTCTGCCAACTCTTCTTTTGTCTGCCTCGGTAGAAAGTGCAATTTATGGACTCGTACACTAAAGGGCCTCAACTACGTTTCGGCCCTCTATATGACTCGTCCAAAAATCGCGTACTTTCTATCCTCTGCAACAATGTTACTATTGCATAAAAAAAAGTAGGTACAGACGGCAACAAAAGGCTGTCCCAAAAATTTAATTTTTTACAGAAACTTTTTCTATGACACACGAGTGACAAATATACTGTCAGTTGCGAGTGCAAGCGTGATAGCGATAGCCAGCCGAAAGTATTTAAGAAGCTGGGACTACTGTAGCTTTAGAAAGTCTCTTAGTCTTATATATCAATATATTAGGCAAGTCAAACTGAAGTCGGCTTTTTAACCGACTTCAAAAAAGGAGGAGGTTATACGTTCCACTGTATGTATTTTTTTTTTTTTTTATGTATGTTCACCGATTACTCCGTCAATTGTCGAACGATTTCAAAATTTTTTTTTTGGTTTGATAGAGTATACTTCCGAAGTGGTCCCATTGTCACCAAATCTGTATCTGATAAGGGGATCAGTGAGGAATTGAGGGAACTCCTCAAATATTGTAGGCAAATATATAGCGATTTTAGTATTTTTAGTAACAAGTCCAGCATTTGCATTCAGAAAGTATCATTTGGTGTAGTGGAACTGATGATGAAGACCACAGATGGCCACCGGAACTCCTCAATGGTACCGATTTCAAGGGTGGCGATAAGATATCTCGATTAAGATAGTTGAGCGACTATCTACAACGAATAATATTTACTTGTTGAAATATGACTATGACTTTCCCGCGGCGTTGCTTGCGGCGCGCTTGATATAAGTTAAAGTTTCATTTCAACTAAGAAGTGGGACTACGTAACAGCGTATTATGATCACTAAAAAGTATAAAATAAAATAAATGTTTTAAAAAACAAAAAACCACCTTCAAAAACGCAAAAAATAACTTCTTTAAAATTGTAGGCACCTAATAGGTTAGTCCAACTGAAGTCGGCGACCACAACATTTTCAACAAAAAGCCGACATCAGTTGGACTAACCTATTAGGTGCCTACAATTTTAAAGAAGTTATTTTTTGCGTTTTTGAAGGTGGTTTTTTTGGTTAAAAATATTGTGGGATGGAAATCATTTCATTAATTTACTTCGTCATAGCCGCTTAACTATTATAATGGAGTTATCTTATCACCAATCTTAAAATTTAGAAAATCAAGAAGTTCCGGTGGCCATCTGCTGTGGCTGTGCTGACATCATCAGTGTCACATCACCAAATGATACTTACTGTCTGAATGCAAATGGCTTGACTTGTTACTGCCTTCCTAAAATTGGTGTGTGTAATATTATGTGTATGCCTATAATATTTGAGCACTTAGTTCCCTCAATTCTTCATGGATTCTGACAATAAAGAATGGGACCAAATTTTCACCTTTTTGGACCTTTCAAATAAATTTGGTACGGAACCCTAAAAAAACGTCACCCCGTCGACTTGTAAACGTCTGTAATTCGTTAAAAGAACATTGATTTCGTGAACAATGAGGCTCCTCGGCCGTAACCCCCCCTCCCCCCCACCGTCATTAGTATGCCGGCGGCGAGCCGGAAAAATCAACAGGCTTAGACAATTGATTTTACCAATCACGATGGAGACGGTTGTAATTTTTTACTGTCAAGGAGTTAGGATATTTTATAAGGGTTCCGTAGGCAAATGACATTGATGGTACCTACCCGTCTGTCTGTCTGTTCTAGCATCATTGGTTTGTTCGTGTTTGCAAGTTAAAAAACTTAATTAATATCCGGTCGTCTTGGAGGAGCCTATTTTTAACCCCGGACGAAAAAAGAGGTCATGAGTTTAACGTGTGTATCAGTGTATGTGTGTTTGTCTGTGGCATCGTAGCTCTCAAACGGATAGACCGATTTGGACGCGGTTTATTTTCAAAGAAAGCTTGTTTAATCGGGACAGTTTTTAGCTAGGTTTCCTGAAAATCGGTTAGGCCGTTTAAGAGATATCATGTTTGCCATTATATCTGGGAATTTGATGTATGTAAAACTTAAAATATAGGTCACAAACATTATCCGCCTTGACCAATCGGGTAATAATTATATGGGGCAATATCTATGTAAAGGGAACCTTATTGTCGATGGCGCTTACGCCGCACTGCGTCACGCGACGTTGTATTTATATCGGAGCATCCATTTCGGCTGTGGCTCGTTCTGTCTATTTCCTAAAATGTCTGCTTCTCAAAATGGCCTTCTTCTAACAAACTTCTCTTTCCTATGTCTGCTATTTGTTTCGTATCATGTCCACTTCCTCAAATTGCCTGCTTACTATATTGCTTATTATGGTGTCTAATTCCCACAATGTTTTCTATAATGTCCACTATTTGCGTTCGACAAACCCGTTTTATAATGCCCTGTTTTTAGTCGGTTAAAAATGGTTAGAATTATTTCGGTGTAGCATATAATATGAGAAAGTTGTTGAAAATTGATCCCTAGGGAGCACACTATATCAAACGCAGACATTATAGAAAACTATCAAATTAGAAAACTGTCAATACGAGGAGCAGACACCTTAGGAAACTGACAAATATGAGAAGCAGACTACAGGAAATAGACAATGTACCTGAGAAGTAGACATCCAAATTATATGAAAAATAGACATTTCAGGAACTAGACAATGTAAGAAATAGACATCATGGGAAACTAACAATGTAGGAAGAGGGCCAATTTCCGCCAAGCAGTAGTGTTCGCATTGCTGTGTTCCGGTATGGGGATAAGACAACCGGTGAACTAGCATAGTGGCATTCCATCTTAGTCCTCAGGGTTGGCAACGCATTTGAAGTCGTTGGATTGCAGTTTTGAGATTGTAGTCTTGAGATTTCAAATGTCTATGGGTCTCAGATCCCACTTACCATCAGGTGGCCGGAGTCGCGTGCCTTCTGCTTGCCATAAAAAATGGCGTGCTCTCTACCTGTTCGTAAAACATCATACAGGCTCCCGATATAACTTCTAACCCTTTGTGTTTATCCGATGTAAAGTTCGTGTAGCGCGGCTGCCTTTGACAGCACGATAACGCGGGGATACGGGTTCGAATCTTTGTTTGAGACGTACGCCGCGCTATCTGATCCGACCTCTTAGTTCTCTCGTAGTAGGCGCAATCATACATTATGGTGTTTTTACCCGACTGCCAAGAAGGGTAATATTTTTAGCGCGTATGTATGTATGTGGTTTACTATCGTTTACTAAAAAGCGGCCAAATGCGAGTCGGACTCGCCCTTGAAGGGTTCCGTGAAAGAAAAATTGCGGTTTACGATATATGACGTATTAAAAAAAAACTACTTACTAGATCTCGTTCAAACCAATTTTCGGTGGAAGTTTGCATGGTAATGTACATCATGTATTTTTTTTAGTTTTATCTTTCTCTTATTTTAGAGGTTACAGGGGGGGGACACATTTTAGCAATTTGGAAGTGTCTCTCGCGCAAACTATTCAGTTTAGAAATAAATGATGTTAGAAACCTCAATATCATTTTTGAAGACCTATCCATAGATACCCCGCAGGTATGGATTTGATGAAAAAAAAATTGTTGAGTTTCAGTTCTAAGTATGGGGAACCCCCAAAATGTATTGTTTTTTTTCTATTTTTATGTGAAAATCTTAATGCGGTTCACAGAATACATCTACTTACCAAGTTTCAACAGTATAGTTCTTATAGTTTCGGAAAAAAGTGGCTGTGACATACGGACGGACAGACAGACATGACGAATCCATAAGGGTTCCTTTTTTACCATTTTGGTACGGAACCCTAAAAACGTTTTACAAACTGATTCCTTTCACAGACATATCATTTTGAAAACGCTTTTTTCCTACTCCTGTACTTTTATCTGTCATTTATATAGTCACGAACACTAATATAAGAATATAGATAATATGTCCGCAGAACATTCCGTAGAAAAGTCTATCTAGTCTATTCCCCTCAACAGCACTTGTGCTTTTTTGAGCCAAAACGATATGCCTAGCTGCCAAAGCTTACACCTAGGTTAATTTGACCAATCAAAATACTTCACCAAATTAAACCACCAATCACAATACACATTGACTGTCAATCGGAACGTTAGGTTCTTTTTGGTATGTAAACTCTTTTACTAATTTAACTCTTTAAAAAAAACATTTTATTTGGTATCAACCAACCAGAACGCAGCTATATTAAAATCGACCAATCAGGTAAAAGAATTCATTTCTCAAATCATTAGGTGTTTTTAGTCCCTATTTCACAAGTTAAATCGATTGTGCAACTTTTAAAAAAAATATGAAACCTGGCAAGTGCACATCAATTTAAAAACAAAGTTAACCATAGACACATATTTTATTGTTTTCGAATGTTTCTCGCTCGTTTGTGGTTCTGTGCTTCGTTCGTTCGTATTCTAACCTATATAGGTATATTAATAAAATTTTGTTAATTTAATTTTGCATTTTATTTGAAACCTAGTCGTAGAAAAAGTATTGTATGCAACGGTGTATAACTAAGTCAATTAAAAAACAAAAAACCGCCTTCAAAAACGCAAAAAATAACTTCTTTAAAATTGTAGGCACCTAATAGGTTAGTCCAACTGATGTCGGCTTTTTGTTGAAAATGTTGTGGTCGCCGACTTCAGTTGGACTAACCTATTAGGTGCCTACAATTTTAAAGAAGTTATTTTTTGCGTTTTTGAAGGCGGTTTTTTGTTTTTTAAAACATTTATTTTATTTTATACTTTTTAGTGATCCTATTTATGCTGTTACGTAGCTCCACTTCTTAGTTGAAATTAAACTTTAACTTATATCAAGCGCGCCGCAAGCAACGCCGCGGGAAAGTCATAGTCATATTTAAACAAGTAAATATTATTCGTTGTAGGTAGTCGCTGAACTATGTTAATCGAGATATCTTATCGCCACCCTTGAAATCGGTACCATTGAGGAGTTTCGGTGGCCATCTGTGGTCTTCATCATCAGTTCCACTACACCAAATTATACTTTCTGAATGCAAATGCTGGACTTGTTACTAAATATACTAAAATCGCTATATGTTTGCCTACAATATTTGAGGAGTTCCCTCAATTCCTCACTGATCCCCTCATCAGATACAGATTTGGTGACAATGGGACCACCTCGGAAGTATACTCTATCAAACCAAAAAAAAATTTTTGAAATCGGTCGACAATTGACTGAGTAATCGGTGAACATACATAAAAAAAAAAAAATACATACAGTGGAACGTATAACCTCCTCCTTTTTTGAAGTCGGTTAAAAAATACTCGTGGCGTCTTGCTTTACGACGTTCGCCTGCGGCTCACATCGTAACCACACCACTCGTCTTTTTTGACCTCTCTTATACAACTGTTGCATAAACTACTATTTTCCGAAACTGTTAATCATCATCATCGTCATCATTGTCCTGCTCTTATCCCAACTTATTTGGGGACGGGGCAACATGTCCTTTTTAACTGACTTCAAAAAAGGAGGAGGTTCTCAATTCGTCTGTTTTTTTTTTTAATGTTTGTTACCTCAGAACTTTCCTCTGGGTGAACTGATTTTGCAGATTCTTTTTTTATTTGAAAGCTGGTGCTTCCAAATTGGTCCCATTTTTTTCAGATTGAAGATCTGATGGCGGAATCCATGAGGAATCGACGGAACTCTTCAAAATTTATAGGCACACCTATAGCGATTTTGGTATTTTTCATTGTAACTCGTGTATTTGGTCTTGGACAGCACTATTTGGTGAAGTGGAACTGATGATGAAGACCACAGATGGCCACCGGAACTCCTAAACGGTATATATTTCGAGGGTGGCGACAAGATATTTCGATTAAGATAGTTGAGCGACTATGACGAAGCATATTTAGGTTTAAATATATGACTATGACTTTCCCACGGCGTTGCTTGCGGCGAGATTGAAATGTTCTATTGTTTCTTATTAATTGAGAAGTGGGAGAATAACAGCATAATTATGATCACTAAAAAGTTTAAAATAACAAAAACCCGCCTTCAAAAAGCAAAAAATAACTTCTTTAAAATGGTAGGTAAATAGGTCAGTCAAACTGAAGTCGGCGTCCAACAATATTTTAACCAAAAGCAGACTTCAGTTGGACTGACCTATTTACCTACCATTTTAAAGAAGTTATTTTTTGCTTCTTGAAGGCGGGTTTTTGTTTTCTTCCATACCTACTTCTCTATTAGTCGTCATCTCGGTAGTCACTCCCTTTCTAGCCATATCATCTTTCACACAGTCCATCCATCGTTTCTTTGGTCTTCCCCTACTCTTATAGCCATCCACATTCATACTCAAATCTTTCCTGACGATATTTTCCTAATTCCTCCGCATCACATGCCCATTTCCACACAACTTTTCAGGCACCGGTGCGGTGTCACTTAGACTTCCCCTTATATTTATTTATTTATTTATTTATTATTAAAACTCAGACAACATAATTGTCCAAAAAATTGTTAGTAACATAGCTTACATGAACTATATTAGTACTTCAAACAACACACAAAAGAAAAGGCTACATATGGCTCCGTTTTTCGGTCATAAGACGATTACTATGATCTTTAAGATGGGGTTGGAGCTAACACGCAATCTGCAAAGAAGTGAGGCAGAACTTTTTCGCATTATTGCATAAAAGTCGTCAGTGCGAGCTGGTGCGAACATGCCTGACGCACTGCAGCGTGGCGGTAGCCCCAGCAGCATCCTAAAGCCATTATTATATTGCACTCGCAGGGCACTGAGGGTCTTAAGTGCAAAACTGGTCCAAAGGCTTCACGTGTAGAAAACCTGGCAGTACATACTACCACACATCCCTCTTAGGATTCTCATGTCAGCTGCATGCAACTGCCTTCCATTCATCCCTTTCGTGGCCCAACATTCCGATCCATTCAAGACAGCAGGTCTAACCATTGTCTTATAAATCTTCCCCTAGAGTTTAAGGGGAATGCGGGAGTCGCAGATTGTTCCCGTGACCTACCACCGTTTCATCCAACCAGAGTTAATTCTGTGCTTAACGGCCCGATCTACTTCGCCAAATAAATAAAAATGCAAACTTTTGCTTCTATTTTATAACACTTACTTAACATAATCTATAGGGTTCTACAACAAGATGGTCCTGGAATAAATCCTGAAATATTTGCAGTTCAAGAAGCGTTTTTCACAACACTGCTTGGAAATATGGCCGTAGATGGTCTTGTTTGGGGCCACGAAACGTCACTTATAAGGTCAGACCAAGAATGTTTTTGTTGGCGTGTTTGTTGATTGGTCGAGAACGTTGTTGTCCAACTTTAAGAACCAATGAAAATCAATCAATCAATTTTTGTGTCATAGCTCCTTAAAATGAAAAAATTTAATCGACCAATCAGAACATAATTTTGTGTCGTAAAATATTAAGTGTATTTTTGCTAAAAGATACACAGACTAAAAACTATGTCACTGCTTTTTTTTAAATGTAATTCAAACTTGGCCCCTAATCTCGAACCACTAGAGATGAAATTACATGGGAGATATGGCGAAACAAATACAATTTTATATGGAGTTGACATCTTCATCTGGCATGTTTGTTTATTAATCTCGAGTGCCACGAGAACAGGGGTCCAGCTTAAAAAAGTTATCTATGGTATAATTGGCGGTGATGTCATATTAACATGAATTAAAATTTGAGTTTTGAATATGAATTTTTATTTTATTTCCTCTCAGTAGTTGTGAAAAGCACTATGTCTGCCTTTGTAGACTCAACTACGTTTCGGCCCTCTATATGACTCGTCCAAAAATCGCGTACTTTCTATACTCTGCCACAATGTACTATTTGTTAAATGATATGTTTGTGAAATGTTGTTTAGTTACTGATTGGATACCATGTATGTACGTAAGGTCTGTTCACTCTTACTTGTCTTATATAGTAAACAACTTTCTAACCTCAAATGAACCTTTTTTTTTTTGGCTAAAACAGCTCTTTTATCGTAAATAAAGTAAAATGAGTAAACATTTTTGACATCACTTATACAAATACAAATACAAATATGTTTATTTCGCATAAAATGTGGTACATAAAGATGGCAATAAAGTTGTACAAGTTTCGCACATTTAACCAGAAACTGGCATGCAAAATGTATATGTCCAATAAGAGAATAATATACAAAATGGACCTGAGATCGCATAATTAAAAGTAAACAATCAATGAAGTAGTACATAATTCACGTGTCATAATTTTTATTTAAAATAGTAAAAATATTCTTCGACTGAGTAAAAACATTCCTTTTCATCACACTTGCTCGTAAATGGTGTTATTCCATGCCTGTACACAGAAGGACAATGGCCTAAATTGTTCCCGCGGGAATTATGGCGAGTTTGTCATCCCAAGGGAGTAATGACTTTCTTTTTAAAATTTGCAACTCTTTCGTACATCATTTCTGACTAAGGAGGTTTAATTTTCAGCCAAAAATTAAATCGGTTTCTAATTTCATCTTTAAAAATTAGCTATAGACTAAATTACATTACACAAAACCTATACGCTTCATTAAACTTCATTATTTTTATACCTATTTCAAGTTTATATTATCAACATTTATCATTAATTTTAGTAATTATACATTTTTATCAAATTGGCTAAATCTGGCTCGAATCTAGGTCGAAACTAAACGCAGTTATTATCTGTGGTAGAGGTCACAAAAAAAATATCGTTTCCATTTACGTTCCCGTTCGTCAAAAGTTATTTCTTTATATTTTGCAGAGTTAAAGTGTTTTATTTTAAAATAGATAGGTACAAAACAAAAAAGAAAATGGCTTCTTCATCCCAGGATTCGGACACGAGATTAATTATCACCAATACGCCACCGGAACTAAGAGATGCAGCTGAAGTAATACATGGCAATATGTTACCCGCCAAATCGAAAGAAATGTACTATTTTACTTTTCTCTTTGTTTTTTTTCCTCGCAAATGTGATGAAAACCATTGTGTGTATCACAGGCAGTAAGGGGATTACTAACTCGAGTCATTAAAAGCCCTCCGCCTTCGGCGTCGGGCTTCTAACACTCTCGTTAGTAATTCCCTTCATACTACCCTTGATGCACAATGTACTATTATTAACCATTTCTTAAGTCTACTCTTAAATAAGTTCAGCGGTAATTTCTTCATGTCATCATGCAAACAGTTATAAATTTTAATTGACATGCTATACGTGTTCCGACCATACAACTTTGTCTGTTTGACAGGAATCATGAGTTTGCTAAGGTGACGTGTATTGAATTTACAAATGTCTTTTTTTGTTTTAAAAATCGAGTTGTGTACTCTTACAAATAAACAATGGTTAAACAATAATAGTAGATTGTACAACTAGGGTCTAAAATAAGCCATACTTAGTACCACGAGATGGTTATTTTCCCGAGCAAAGCGAGGGAAAATTGTTCGAGGGGTACCTAATATGGCTTTTAGACCCGAGTAATACAGTCTACTTTTCACTTCGATTGCGAGAAAATAAAAACATTACCTTTACAAAGGTAAAAAATTTGCAAAGATTGCACCACATATTCTACGGCGAAAATATTGTTTTAATTTGGCGGCATGTTTTTTTCAAAAGTACTTTAACACAGATACAAAATATAGATACCGCAAATAAACGCCACTGACTGACCCTGCGAGTATTTAGCGCTTCAAAGCGTTGCACAATCGATTAAATCATATTTTAACGATTGTAAAATAGGGACTAAAAAACACCGAATGTTTTGAGAAATTAATTCTGTTCCCTGATTGGTCGAAAGTTGACGTCAAAAAAAAGACAAAATGGCGGATTTTAGGTGCCGTACGTATGTAATCTGTTATGACAAATTGCGAAATACTTTTACCTCGAAAGTGTCAAGACTCATACTATGGGCATATAATAGTGTTATAAAACTTAAAAAAATACATCATTTTATTACTTAGTAGCTGAAATCGGCTTGCATCGATTTTGGATTCTATAATTAGTCGCTGAAATAGGTTTTAAGTAGCGCCATCTATACTATAAAGCTGAAGTACTTTAGTTGTGCTACTGGCCGCTGGATGGCTCTAGCTGTCATGTTATAATTGAATCATCGTTGGCGTGGATCTTTTTCTTGAAAATTGTACATGACTATGCTGAGGGTTCCTTCTTCTTCTTAAATCAATATTCGTCTTTAGTAAAATATAACTAAGTAAATTATTTAAAAACTTTATAACTTGTATCTTGTAAATTAGGAATTGCAGGTGGAGACAACCGAAAATGTGTTCTTTTTCCATTAATGCAGCGAGTGAGGTGTCATTGGATAGCTGTTAAAAAATCGTGGACATTTTATTATAATTTTTTAGATTTGGAGGACCGTTAAGTTAAGTACAAAAACTACAAACACAAAAAAAACTGAAAAATGTCTCAAATGAAAGCACAATATAACGAATTGAAAAGGAAAAATATCACGACTAAGTAGACTTGATGGGTTCTTGAGATACAGGAAGTACGAGAGTGATGGTTGCTTTAATTTGAGACATTTTCCAGTTTTTTTTGTGTTTGTAGTTTTTGTTTTTAGAGTTTAACTTAACGGTCCAAATCTAAAAAAATATAATAAAATGTCCATGATGATTTTGTCACACGATAAACGTAACCATAGGTACTAATAGTAGGAGATCCGAATAGGAGACCATTTGCACCCGGCTGTTTGTTTTGGATAAAAAGTATTTCATATCAAATTTAATATGCTAAGTAATATATGGCAAATTGGTAGGCTGAAAAATTTCAGTCCAGTATATAATTGAATAATTAAAACTTAAAAAAATTACTTTGTTCAAAAAAAATTACAATAGCTTGTTTAATGGACAAATTACATACCAATGGAAAGTATGAAGCCTATAGAATATGCAAACGTTAGTTTGACTATTTTTTTCCCGTCAAACTATTGGGTAGGCAGGTATAAACAGGTAAGTCGGTACTAGTAATTTGCACCAAACCTAACGTTTGCATATTCTATAGACTTCATACTTTCGATTAGTATGTAATTTGTCTATTAAACAAACATTTGCAATTTAAAAAAAAGTTCATTTTTAATTATTTTTTAACCGACTTCAAAAAAGGAGGAGGTTATACGTTCCACTGTATGTATTTTTTTTTTTTATGTATGTTCACCGATTACTCCGTCAATTGTGGACCGATTTCAAAATATTTTTTTTGGTTTGATAGAGTATACTTCCGAGGTGGTCCCATTGTCACCAAATCTGTATCTGATGAGGGGATCAGTGAGGAATTGAGGGAACTCCTCAAATATTGTAGGCAAACATATAGCGATTTTAGTATTTTTAGTAACAAGTCCAGCATTTGCATTCAGAAAGTATCATTTGGTGTAGTGGAACTGATGATGAAGACCACAGATGGCCACCAGAACTCCTCAATGGTACCGATTTCAAGGACGGCGATAAGATATCTCGATTAAGATAGTTGAGCGACTACCTACAACGAATAATATTTACTTGTTGAAATATGACTATGACTTTCCCGCGGCGTTGCTTGCGGCGCGCTTGATATAAGTTAAAGTTTCATTTCAACTAAGAAGTGGGACTACGTAACAGCGTATTATGATCACTAAAAAGTATAAAATAAAATAAATGTTTTAAAAAACAAAAAACCGCCTTCAAAAACGCAAAAAATAACTTCTTTAAAATTGTAGGCACCTAATAGGTTAGTCCAACTGAAGTCGGCGACCACAACATTTTCAACAAAAAGCCGACATCAGATGGACTAACCTATTAGGTGCCTACAATTTTAAAGAAGTTATTTTTTGCGTTTTTGAAGGCGGTTTTTTGTTTTTTATTTAATGATATTAGTACTGGACTGAAATTTTTCAGCCTACCTATTCGCTACATATTATTTAGCGTTTTAAATTTGATATAATAGTACATTACTGCACAGACCGGGAAATAGGCCGTTGCGGGACGAGTAGAGTTAGCGTGGCCGAGACGCAGTCGAGGCCGCGATATATATGAGTCCAGCAACCGCCCTTCCCGGTCGAGGCTTGTATAGTGCTTTTCTCCAAGATGTGAGGAAATTTAACACAATTGTTAATAATATTAAACACAGTCCCAACATTTCCTTGAAAAAAAGAACAGAAACGTACGATTTAGTATGACACTGAAATAAAGCATTAAATAAAATCACAAATTAAACGTAATAAATTTAATTTGAATAAAATATAGTTTAAACTATAACATTTTTTACGCGTTTATGTTATTTAGGCAATTTATTTTGTTTATGAACACTTTTAAATACGTTGTAAACGCTGTTTGAAAAGGCTTAACTTTTTAGTCTATGACATTTAAAAAGTAAAATATACAAGGAAGAATTTTGATTTCACGAGTGTTTGGCTGTTTGGAGATAGTTATCCTAGTCCAAACATGGTTTTAAAAAGTAAAACACCAGGTACGTAATGAAATTTCATACATTTTCGCGGCCGCTGCCGCGTATATTAGTAAATAATAAATTTGTTTTTTTTTAATTTTGCTTGGACTTGGAACTTACAACTTCGCGGGCTGATTTAACAACAGTAAGGCTGCGGCGCCACTGAGGCGGAGACGAGCGGAGCTGTGCCAATATTAACCAATAGAAGGCGCATGCGGTGACATCGAGCGTGACTTGCGAAAGTTACTTTAGATTCTATTGGTTAATATTGCCACTGAGGCGGAGACGAAAGGAACGGAGCGGAGCTGTGCCAATATTAACCAATAGAAGGCGCATGCGTCATGGTCACGTCGAGCGCGCCTTGCGCACGTTAGTTTATATTCTATTGGTTAATATTGGCACAGCTCCGCCCCGCTCCGCTCGTCTCCGCCCCAGTGGAGCCGCAGCCTTAGGTTAAGATTTCCGAGCATGTGGGAGAAAAATACTTTTCATCGAATAAACAGCCCGGTGCACATCGTCTCCTATTCGGATCTTAGATCATAAGCCTATGGTAACGTAGACACGACAAATGTTTATACTGATTAAAAATATTATCAAAGAGAGCACCAAATAATTTTAAATATTATAAAATCTTACTATTATTTGCCTAACTATGTATTTATAGTATCGGCGACAGAACCCTACAGAGCATGGTCCGACATGCTCTTGCCCAGATTCTTTCAATTAAAGTTATAGGAATAAACCTACAACACCTATGTACCAAATTTTAAAACAAATAAATGAATTTGAATTTGAATGATAAGCCCTCTACGCACTATCCATGCGTGCTCTCTGGCCCGACGCAAAATGATAGTGCGTAAGCTTGCTGGACGACAATAATTATTATTAGGGCCGTGATGGATTCGCACGGCCTTTTTTTTGTCCTACAAGCTCTTACATCAGTACTTCACGATCTAGCATGATGGATACTTTGCACGGAAGTGCGAGATGGTCGGACGCTGCTCTCCTTCAAGATGGATACTGCGTAGAGGGCTTTAATGGTAGCGCTGTGGCACAGTATTAAGAAAACCTACCAGAGGCCCTACTTTGAAATTCGAAGTTCGAAGTTACGTTAGCTCCATCCCTGTCACTCGTCATTCGAGACTAAATCGAGAGAAAGGGATGAAGCTATCGTAACTTCGAACTTCGAATTTCAAAGTAGGGCCTCAGTAGTCCTACTCCTTTGTTTTACTACGTTTCGGCCCTCTATATGACTCGTCCAAAAATCGCTTACTTACTTACGTCTCAAGATCTTTTACATTAAGGCTCTCGTTAAAACGAATACCTACTTACGGTAACCTACACGACATTACCTTAATGTATGCTACTACCAATTCTAATCAAAGGTTAAATGGTGGAATAGGTACCGATCATCTCGTGAAAATCGCTTGAATTTCAATTCTTTTTCAAACCTTGATGAAGATTTACTGTTAAGAACAGAACAATTCGTACAAATCATTATTAAATTTTGTTACGCGTTACACGTACACCCCTCTTCATTAAGGTCGGATTTTTATTCCCACAGAAAAAATGTAAACAAAGTTACGTCACTGTCAAAGTGACATTTCAGGGGATCTCAAAGTTTGGGCCGGCAAGAAATATAATATTAAGTTATCATTTCGCTCGAACCGTGATATAAAAATAAATTCGAGATATAATTGAAATTAAAATCGCACAAATGAGTCACTGGAAAGCGATTACAACGGGAGCACGAATTGTAAAGCGAAGCGAGTGAAGTGACGTCTCACATCAATCGAGCGGCCCTCAACTTGTTGACACGAGTGTACCGAGTCAATGATACCAGTGCAATAAATTAATTATGCATACAAAAACAGTTTTCTCGTTTTAAATGAATACAGTAAAGCGTTTATATCAAAATAAAGTTCCCCATCAACAAATAAAATTCTTCAACCTTGATTACAATATATAGTTTTTTTATAGAAAGCCAATTTCTTTTAAATGAGGAAAGTATAAATATTTTGAATACTGCAAATGTTTTTCGTTAGCGGCAACACCTTTGTTTACATTTTTTCTGTGGGAATAAAAATCCGACCTTAGAGAGGGCAAACTAAGGGAGATTTCACTCGCAAACTCCGCCGCCCGCTTCCCCGCGTACCCGTCGCTGCCCCTCGCAGGGACACGAGTCGGCCGACTGATAGTAATGATAAGACTGCGCCTGTGCTCCATGATCGATAGGATTAAAAAAAACTCAAATTCCATATAAAATAATTTATTAATCAATAAATACAGCAATACTTAAGAATTAAGAGCTAACATCACTCTGTTCGTTATACGGGTGATTCCACGGGCGTTTCAACCGCCGTCAGTCCGCTGTCCTAAGTATTCAAGAGATAGGCGATAATATACTCAAAAATCGATCAATTGTGGCAAGAATTACGATAACAGTATAGCTCTGTGTGAATGTTAGCTACTTGGTGTAGCTCATTCTTTCCATATTTAAGACACGCCCGTGGAATCAGCCATACGTCATAAAACTTTAGAATATTGTAATGTTTAACATTATGGATATTTAACGTTAGAATTATTAAGCGTTATGCTTTCCAACTTTTATGAATATCAATGATAATATGAGCATAAACAATATATAAATTAATGTCCGACTTTCAAAATTCGATAAAATAATTTTATGGGTGACAAAGATATCCCTAAAAAACTTAAATCTTAAGCGAGATTTAGGCTGGCAATAATAAATTCAGAAGTTGATTGCCGTCCTGCTTTCACTTGAGTTCTAGAGCAAGAAGCACTTTGCTGTCTTTTTCTAACTTGAAAATTTCAGTAAAACAGCAGTCAACTTCTTTATTTTATTGCTATACTATGATTATTCTAACACGATGCTTGTGACAGCTCATATAAACACTTTACATAAATACTACATCGGTACAAACCTAGTGACGATATTCAGGAATTAAAGAATTTATCGCCTATTTTTAAACACATCGCTTGTGATTGAAGTGATTGAAATTACGAAATACGGCTGTCACAGGCATCATCTTCGAATAATCAGAGTATAGTCCAAACCTCGCTAAAGCCCCCTACGCATTATCCTTCCGTGCCATCCCTCCGGGCACGATGCACGACGCAAAACGATAGTGCGCAGGCTTGCTGGACGTCAATTATTATCATTATTACCGTGGTTATTGACGTCCAAGGGCCTGTTTTATAAAGCTACAAATTTCAATTTACAGGTTATAAGTTTCCATTTGACACAACCTCGACCAATGACCACCAGCCATTTGAACAGTGTTGCCAGTTTAGTACTGTAAAATTGTAACTTGTAGCTTTATAAAACGTGCCCCAGCAAGCCTACGCACTATCGTTTTGCGTCGTGCATCGTGCCCGGAGGGATGGCACGGAAGGATAATGCGTAGGGGGCTTAACCCGATTGGCCGACTAGTATGACGCACTTTTTAAACCCCCAAAAAAGTGTTTATACGGGTAACGTACAGTCACGAGCGTTCATTTGTGACCCATTTCAAGAAAAATATGCTTGGAGTCGTCAATGTCATTAGCATACCCCGATATCAGTGTAGCAGAATCATTGAAAACGCATGTTTTTTTAACATGTGCCTAGGTATATTTTCATTTTCATTTTCATAGAACCACCATTATTGATGCAATTTTTTTAATTTATATATTTTAAGGCTCAAACTCATATTTAAAAAAAAAACCAAACAAAGTGTATCTTCGATAAGAAGTATATAACTTTGAAGGGTATTTTTTTTTTAATTATGAGTTTTACCCGATATAACAAAACACGTGCTATTATTTTTTCATGTTCATAATCAAAAATGGTAAGAAAGTAGCATTTTATTTTTTTAAATTCTCTATACAAGTTACAGGGTTTAGTCACTTCAGTACTTTGGAGGTCAATTTCTCCGAACCGGGTGAGGTAGGGCCGCTAAAAAAAAAATACGTGTCTATTATTTTAGACAACTCTCTAACATACATCAAAATAAACCAAATCGGAGCCGGACAGCTCGGTACCTTTCCTTGTAAGTTTCGATGGATCTGCCACACTGAGAACGGGGTTTGGACTCATTAGAGATGTCATTTATAACTTTTAGAAAACTCAACTTTATTGTTGTAGAATGCCAGATTGACTTTGGATCTAAGGTGGGTCCCAAATTTAAGTCTTTGACTGTAAGTGTGTGTGTCTGTGGCATCGTAGCTCCCAAACGGATGGACCGATTTGGACGTTTATTCTTTTAAAAGAAAGCTAGTGTAATCGGGATGGTTCTTAGCTAAGTTTCATGAAAATCGGTTGTGCCGTTTGAGAGATATAAGCTCTGAAAGACGGAGCCGCCATTATATCGGGGGATTTTATCAAATACGCCCGTGACTTCGTACGCGTAGAATTAGTTTCCCGCTACTTCCCCTATTTTAACCCCTCAGGGGATGAATTTTCAAAAATCCTTTCTTAGTGCTCACTTACATCATGAAAGGAACCCCTGTCCCAAATTTCAAGTTTCTAGGTACAGTAGTTTCGGCTGTGCGTTGATATCTAAGTCAGTCAGTCAGTTTTGCCTTTTATATATATGGATTTATATAGATTCATTTACTTCTACCCCCTTACTTATAAACGTGGAATAACCTTGGATTAGCTAAACCATGTTTTGTCCTTATCTGTCAAATTCAAATGTCACAATGACAGATAAGGACAAAACATGGTTTAGCTACTCCATGGTTATTTCACGTTTATAAGTAAGGGGGCTAGAGTTTAATTTTAACTCTACCTTATTAGTTTTCAAGCATATTATAAGAAATAAATGTGCGTTTAACTAAAATTTATTAACTTAATTAAGCTGCTCTAAGCGTTTCTTTATCATCCAGCCTCAATTAATAAATGCGACAAAACTATTCTAAGAAAATACATACTTAAACAGAAAACATCCAATACTCAGGAACAAGGAGTCGCCGGGAATTGAACCCAGAACCGCTAGCTTTGTAGGCAGGGTCACTATCAACTAAAATCATCGTCATTTTTTTTAACAAGATTTTTTTTAACAAGATTTTATTTAACTTGCTTTGCAAGTCAAATTTGAACCAGTTTCCGATAACGGAATGGGCTGAAATTTGGACCACATATGTAAACCCGATGACAATGCAATATTAAGGTATAGTAAGAGCTGATCTGATGATGGAGTCTGTGTGCCTGTGTTATCTGTGTATGTGTATGTATTTCTATATATGTGTATCTGTGTACGTCTACGTATTTCTATGTGTGCATCTGTGTATCTGTACATGTCCATGTATTTCTATATCTGTGTATCTGTACATGTTTATGTATTCCTATATCTGTGTATCTGTGTACGTCTATGTATTTATATATCTGTGTATTTGTATATCTATGTATGTGTGTGTATATGCATCTGTGTATCTGATACGAAAACGTATGGACCGATATAGACGCGTTTTTTTTGTGTCATGAAAATCGTTCAAGAGATTTCACCTCTTAAAGAAAGGCTCGCCATTATAATGGGTTTTTATTTTTAATTATTTTTTAATATTTCAGGATTCCAGTATATTGAGAATCCGGTATTCAATTTTTTTGGCCTTTTGTAAATAAGCGCTTAATATAAACCAATCGACTTGCCGCAATACAGTCAGCACCAAAAGCTTCTGTCAATAGTACATTATTGCCTAGGCATGGAAGTAGGCAATTGCGGGCCGAGTATTGGATTAAACGGACGAGCTTGCGAGTCCGTTTAAAAATACGAAGCCCGCAATTGCTGTTCCTGCCGAGGCAAATATAGAGCTTTTCTCAAAAATCGCAAGAAAAAATTTGTGTTGGAGTCAAATCTTCATCGCTTGAACTCATTTTTTGAATTGCATACAAACAGAAACTTCATGTGAAAAAACCATCACTCCTTACCGCCTTTTTGTTTATGACAAGGAGAAACGCAATTGTTGTTTTTAAAAAAACATAAGCTATTCCAGCCACAAATAAAAAAGTTATGTTTCGAGTAAAATTTGGATGTATAAGACTTGTGCCCTCATTTTATTATGGCCCTTTTCACTTTTTAAAAAGTTACAAGCTAGATAGTAATGGAATTTGTATGCAACATTGCGGGCTTGTGTAGCGAGCACGCAATGTTTTTTTTTTTAAATTTGAGAACTGTCAGTAAACTATGTACTTCGCGTCTCAATATGTAGATAGGAATGTCAACATTTCCGGACATTTTTGAGAAAAAGCTTTTTGACAGAAACATGTGTTAGGAAGTTCTATCTTATATGCAGAGACCGGAATGTTCGCGGCACTCCTCAATAACGTTAGTGAGTTTATTTATCGACTTCCGTTATACATATATCGATAAAATAGAATATAGAACACAAAATTCAAACTAAGCTTAAAAAAGTAAAAACGAGGTAAACAAAAGGCGGTTTTATCGCTAAAGAGCGATCTCTTCCAGATAACCGTCCGGCAGATGAAGATTTTAAATCAACACGTGCAATTAAATGTAAAACACTTGGAAAACAATATTTGTCATATCCAGTGATCGGATCGAGGATGCAATTTAAGTGCGTTATTTTAACATGGATATGAATATGACTTACAATCCCGCGAATCTTTTTGTTACCTACCTTTATAAAAAGGTAAATAACTCGTAATTTTAAGTAGTTTACACTATACAATTAACAAAATATGTAATAACTAAAAAAAATACAGTACTGCATAGAACTGAACGTAACTTGCACGTCTCGTCTTTTATGGTATTTTTATTATTTTTGAAATAGAAATAGAAATAGAAATAATTTTATTTGCATAAACATAGGTACAGTGTTGGTTGGAAAAATCGTAGTACATGGTATGAATCACTATGCTTTACCCGCAGGTGTACAAATTTAGAGTCCCGATTTTTTTTAAAACAGGATAGTAAAATTTAAAAGAACAAAAAAATTATAATATAAAAATAAACAACTGACTTATTCTACAAAGACTACAATCCTTAGATATGACTTATGATGGCCTAGTTACTAACTGAGAAAATCCTTGACGGAATAATAGCATTTATCTATTAGAAATTCAGCTAGCTCATTCTTAAATCTATGGATTTTTTGCTGTCTTATACTACTTGGGATTTTATTATATATAACTGGCGCCATGCTAAAAAAACTTTTGCGGTAAAGAGCTGTTTTGCTTTTTTTTAAACATAATAAGTTTTGGTACTGCGCCCGTATTGGTCTTGTTCGCTCCCGAGAAGGTGTCGCGAACAGTGAGAGATTCATTTTGACAAATATAGCAACTTCTAGGATATATAGTGAGGGCACAGTCAGGATTTTTAGTGACTTAAAAGAAGGTACACAGCTGTCTCTAGTTTTAAGACCACACATGGCACGAATACATTTCTTTTGGGCCTTAAATATTGTTTTAACATCTACAGAATTCCCCCAGAAAATGATACCATATCTTAGTAAAGATGCCACTAAGCCATGGTATGCAGTCAGTACAGCTTCACGGTTTACTTTTTTTGTTAAACTTCGGAGGGCATACACAGATTTATTCAGTTTCTTAGCTAAGAAAGCTATTTGACTTTTCCAATTAAGTTTGTTATCTATTTTTAAACCTAAAAATTTAGACATTTCTACTTCTGATATTTGAGTTCCATTATAATTAATATCCATTTTATCCATTTGAATTCGTTGACTAAAGTGCATAACATAAGTTTTACTTAAGTTTATTACTAAATTATTCTTTCTGAGCCATGTTATTATTTTGTTTAAAACTAAGTTAATATCATGTTCATAATTACTTAAATCATTACACTTTATGATAGCCGTGCTATCATCTGCAAAGAGAACCATCGGATGATGAACTTCTTTTGGTAAGTCATTAATGTAAATAATAAATAATAAGGGACCCAAAACGCTACCTTGAGGAACACCATACTTAACAACTCTTGCATTAGATAAGTACGTAGTTTCCTTTTTAGTCTTCAGGGAAATTCTTGTTAATTCAGTGTATTGTTTTCGGTTACTTAGATAGGAGTTAATCAAACTTAGAACATTTCCTCTGAAACCATACGCGTTAAGTTTATGAAGCAGCTTATTGTGGTCAACATAGTCAAACGCTCTGGTCATATCAGTATAAATTGCGCAGATAGGTGTTTTTATGTCCACGTTTTCCATTATAATTTTAAGTAAATCATAAATAGCCATATTAATGTTTTTATTTTGTCTAAATCCTTTTTGTTCATCACATAGAATGTTTTGTTTTGTTAGATAGTTGTATAAACGAATATAAATAACTTTTTCGAATATTTTGGAAAATATAGGTATAAGTGCTATGGGCCTATAGTTTGTTATATGTTCCCGATTTTCCCTTTTATATAAAGGTTTAATAATGGTGGTCTTGAGACTTTCAGGATAGATACCGGCGCTTACAGACAAATTAATAATATGACAGAGATGGATAGCTATAGTGCCACCAACGAACTTAACAACATTAGTAGCTATGCCGTCGAAACCTACACTTTTTGTATTTTTAAGGTTTTTAATAATATTAATTATCTCTTCTTTAGAAGTCGGATTAACAAACATTGAGTTCGGATTAGAAATTATTTTGTCAGAGTATGTAAATTGATTTGAAGTTTTTTTTATCTGTTTATTAGGTTAACCCTCGACAAAAGTTATTAATTATTAACAATAACCCATTTCCCAAAATCCCGGGAAATCTCGAGTCGCATCCATGTTAAGCATAACGTTTGAGGTCGTTCACCCCAAATTGCATCCTAGATCCGATCACTGCATATCATATTAAATCAGATCCCAAGCACGGCTAACAATACCTAATCCATAGCTGCCTTTTCTGTTTCATGTTCGCAATACTTGCCATTGCTAACAAACGTTGCTTTAGTTTCTTCAAATAAATAGATGACACGTTAAGTTGCTAACAATCTATTATACACGGTGGTACAGTCGCCATCAGATATATTGTAGCGGGCGAGGTACTCAAATATTTCGGAGCAGCATTACTTTTCAATAAATTCGTCACACTAGTTATGGTCAATAACACCAGAACATGCAATTTGTCATAAATATAAGATGAGAAGATGTTTTGTTTGGAATTCGAATCTACTCGTGACGTGTACACGTCACGAGTAGATTCGACATGCATAATAATTATAGTAACGAATTTAAACCGTGTGATACAGACTTAAGGTATATTTTCCATAAATGTTCAGATCTTTATGATCACCCTGAGTGCGTAGATACCTTTGACGTTCTGTGCTTTCTGATATTTTTACCTCGTTATATGTTCCGAATTTATTGAAAAGTAATGCTGCTCCGAAATATTTGAGTACCTTGCCCGCTACAATATATCTGATGGCGACTGTACTCGATAAACTATACATATTGAAAGGGGTGAAATTTTAGGTTAATTTATAGGTAAAACATTTTTTTTTTAATTTTAGCCTCTGGTTTTATTTTACAGATTGTCAAACTTTTTAATAAAGTTTGGGTAGTACACTTACTTGTGACTGTTTAACTCTTGATCTAATAGCCCAAAAAAGATAAAACAAAATGCATAGTATTGACATTAGTTAGGTTTATAATAATTGATAACAATACTAGACCAATTAAAAAAAGTAACTGAGAAACTGCCTTTTTTTGTGGAAAATTACTGCAAAAATATCATTTTGTTTTCATAAAAACAAGATTTTCACAAAATTTTGCAGATATTTTAGATTTTATTTTAACGTTTTTAGATCTAAAATTAAACCAGGAATAATAATAAGCAAAAAAAAATAGTGAAATATCTACAAAATTTTGAGAAAATCGTGTTTTGATGAAAACAAAATGACATTTTTGCTGTAATTTATTACAAAAATTAAGAAAAAAAAAAGTGGCTAATTTTTTTTTTTTATTGTTTTACATATAAATTAACCTAAAATTTCATCCCTTTCAATATGTACAGTTTATCGAGTACCACCCTGTATAACAGTTTACTAAACTCACTATTATGGGTGACGGAACCAGTGATGGACAAGGACCAATGAAAACTTGATTCTTATTTTACAGAAGATAAGGGTTATTCATTTGTTTGGCAACAATCAATTTGGGACGGTATGAAATTTGAAGAGTGAAGTGTCCATTACTGGGGCCTGTCAGCTAAAAGTGTCCACCATTGGTGCCGTCACCCTATATAGATATGTAAATTGATAGTCGATAAATGAGAAGTCAGTACGGCAGCCCAAAAGTGCCACGAAAATTCTGGAGACCTTGTGGAAAAGGTTATAAGTCGACTTAACCTTTGGTATGCCGGAACGTGGATCCACGGAATCCCGTTATACTGCCGGAACGCGGATGAGCGTTCAAACGACCCCACGCGATTTTTTTCGTTTTTCTATTGTGTTTATATAGAATAGAATCGAGA
This sequence comes from Acleris literana, assembly GCA_946894065.1. Classification (NCBI taxonomy): domain Eukaryota; kingdom Metazoa; phylum Arthropoda; class Insecta; order Lepidoptera; family Tortricidae; genus Acleris; species Acleris literana. Next base: position 12,325,522 of record OX335695.1, on the reverse strand, counting down.
ATAGCGTACTATAATTCTTAAATCTTCCATAGATAGCATTCAGTTGCTCGAAACGTCCAATCACTTTCGAGCTAGGAGCAATTGAACTCGGTCACGTGACACCTGTGACGTCATAGCCCGGCAGAGACGGAACTAAATGATGAGAGGCTTTTGGCATACGAAAGGTTAACTCGTACTAAAAAAGGGTCTTTACATACACGGAGTATACTAGACTTAAACTCTTTTTCACTTGATCTTCAGGAGACTTATATACACCCTTTTTCACTAGGACCCGAGAATTCTTGTCTCTGCTTATATGCTCTGGATTCTGTTGAAGTCTCTACATGTCCGGCCCCAACCCGGCGAACTTGTTGGCCATCGCGATCCCCGCGCCGCTGCTCTCGCTCTCGTCGTCCGTGCCGTCCGTCCCGTCCGTCCCGTCCGACCCGTCCGACCCGTCCGACTGGCCGTCCGACTCGGAGACGGTCTCGGGCTGGTCTCCGCGCAGGGCCTGCACCCAGCGAACGTATTTCAACTCGTCGGAGGTTTCGAAGGATTCTGGAATAGTATTTTGATGCTAGTGCGGAAATTATGTCATTTCAAACGAGTCTGAGGAGACTCGGGACGAGTGAAAATGATAGTTCCGCGCGTGTATCAAACGACGTTTTTTAATACATTTGCGAAAAAATTACAATACATGAAAAATAAAACAATTCCGAGTCAATTAAATTTCATGTAACTTTTTATAGGTATCAACATCATTCTCGTTTTGAATCATAGTTTTTAAAATTGAATATTTTGACCACATGGTAGATGCCTGATATTTGGGCCATTCTACTTTTAGTTGTACATAAGTTTTAGCGACGTTCTCACTAAACCATTTTAATTTCAAAAACCGGTAAAGTGCTGCGTTTTCTAACTTGAAACTCGAAAAGGGACATAAATAAGCTTATATTTAGAATTATCCTGATTCATAAAAAGTTATTTGTAATAACTATAAAGTGAACGTTGATGTCCCCGCCTTTTCTATGGAAAAAGTGCAATTTACCGCTGAGTTGCCAAGATTCTTCAACGATAATTAAGTTATTTAAAAGTTGTTTTTTTTGAAAACCGCTAAACTTAAACATTCTAAGTTCATGTTATTTATCTATACGCGGATTCATAATTTGGTATACTTTTTATCGGACGATAGCAAAAATGTACAATGAAAAGTAGAATGGCCCATTTCTTAGAAAGTTCAAAAAAGTGGCCAAAAGTAAGTTTTCTGAAAAAGAACTCACTCCGTTTTCCGTTTTCCAGTCGATGAATTGGTCATAGACGGTCATATAGTTTCCCCTTGACTTCTCCGGTCAAAACTATTATTTGCAATTAATGCGTTTGCATATAAATGTGGCGGTGTTAAATGTATTTCACAATCGTCTAAATCGCTCATATTTTCACAACAAAACTTTCAAGCCAATACGTAAAAAAATTAATCGTTGGCGAAAATGGCGGGTTTGTGTTTTACTTTTAATTGACAGACTTTTTTCATAATGGCCATGTTTGTGTCCATTCAGCCATATCAAAGAAAAAAGAAGTCACATAGTAATTTAGGACCTAAATACTCTATTAGCCAGCGGTAACGCATAAAGGTGGATACACATTACGCCGTGCTGGGCTGGGCCCGGCTTCGACATGGTGTAACGTGGATCCACCTTGATACTTCAACTATCCGATCATTTGTAATATTCATTCAGATTCAGCCATCTTGAACACAGCTGATTTTTTTAAATATTACCTAGATAATTTGTGTGTGTGTACTTAATTGTATTTATGTAATTTAAATATTTAAAATTATATTACCTATATGTATAGTTACAATGCTAAATGACGTAATCAAAAAGTGATGGAACATGCAAACTCTTTGGTTGGATATACGGCTTGGAAGTTGAAACCAAATTATATTTTTAAAAAAATTTGAAAAATAAAACGCACTAGTGCGAAATAAGAAAAGTAAAAAGCACTAGTTCGAAAAAATCCAACTTTCCGCACGATATACAGCTACGAAAAGTACCACTTTTTGAGCAACTGTATTAAAAATAAATATTTTGTTAATATTGAATATCGTCATTGCTTTGAAAAAACCTTGTATCTCATATTTCGTGACGTACGATTTTAAACTTAAACGTGAAGATAATTAAGTTCAAACTCATACATCTCGAAATATCAGATACGAGTTTTTTCTAAAGTAGCAACGATATTGTTTTGGTAAAGGGATTCTTATCTTCTTATACATATAAGAAAATTCCATGAATGACTGACAGAGGGACAGGAAATTTGTAGAGAATTTTCCTTGGAAAGAATTTTTCAAAATTCAACTCCCATCCGGAAGAAATATATTCTACTAATACGCGTATTCGATTCTGTACCAGTGACATAGTTTATTAACGAATAATGAAACTAATGAGTGCCCCAGGCTAGTCTGCTGGCTGATTTTAGACTATCCAAATAATAATATTAGATCAAAGACGTAGATAACTCTCCTTTTCTACCAGATAGCTGCGTCCCTATTGGCCTGCCCTACTCTTTGTCTGGGGAGCCCATTACTAAGAAGGGTGCGTAACGATCGATATAAAAATATTTTCTATAATATCAGTCGATATAACGCTCATTTGATATAATAATTAAATCATATAACAACATTTAATATATTTAAATATGATATAATTATCATTTTATATAACGATCACTTGTTCTAAAAATATTTTATATAACATGCATTAAGTATAATGCATATTTACTATAATCAACTTATGATATAAAGCTAATTTCATATAAAGTACAGTTGGTATAAAAAAATATAGTAACCCCTATTGTCGAAGTTGTTGACCAAAAAAACACCCTGTATAGGTTAGGTTAGGTTAGAATTGTGTCAAGGCGCGAAGCGCCATAACTACGCGGAATAGGAGCTCCGCAAAGCGGAGCTCCGTCGACTTTGCCTCACTGTCAGCGTTGTACCAAAAAAACATGCGACAAAAAAAGTTATTCCAAAGAAATATACTTAACAACTACCAGAATAGTTACACAATATGATTTTTATACAAAATGATGATTATACCAAATGATGTTTATAATAAATAAACGATATACCAAATGATAATTATAGTAAATAAAAATAGATATTTTGATAATATACCAATCGTTTATTATATAAAATGAGTGATTATATCCTTTAAAATTATATCAAATGTTATTATATTAAATGAAATTATATTAATTATTTTTATACCGATCATTACACACCCTACTAAGAAGCTATGGCGACCTAGCGACATCTAGCGACAACTTGCATCAACCAACTCGCCAGCGCCACCAGCGGCGGACAGAGCAACTAAAGTGTTTCTCCAGTCGGTTGACATTTACAGGGTGGAAAAAACGAACGCCACGTGGACGGCAACTCCCTTAAATATTGGACATAGCAAATTGTACGGAAAGAAGACTTACTTTTATTTTTGAAAACAAAAAATATTGTATTAAGTTACCAATGTTACCAATTATCAATGTTAGCAAGTTACCAATGCTTAAAAAACGGTGACGGTACGGAATCGCAGTGACGCATCGTATCCGTACCGTTTTTGACGCATGCCCTCCACACCGCTGCTTAAAATACGGTGTCGTTGCGTAAACAAAAGACGGACGGACCGTAATATACGCACCGTTAAGCAGCGGTGTGGGAAGCGTGCGTCAAAAACGTTACGGATACGACGCGTCACTGCGTTTCCGTACCGTCACCGTATTTTAAGCAGCGGTGTGGTCGTAGCTTTAGGATAATTCCACCGTAACACCCAAAACAGCTATTTTTTATTAAGGTTTATTTCGATATTGCAATAAGAAACTACAACATGACTAGTGAATGTTCTACTATTTGGATAATATTTTATTTTCCTTAACACGCATAATTAAAAGTATAAGAGAATAACGAGATAATCACTATTAAAAAGTAGCTGTTTCGGGTGTTACGGCGGAATGACCCATTACCGGACTATTGAAAAAAAAAATTAAGGCCGTAAAAATCCCTTCTTTATTATTTTGTCATATTCGACCTGTTCGATTTTCAAATTTTCAAAAATCCATATATGCAGTAATAATTGTTTTCAAAAATAAAAGTAAGTCTCCTTTACGAAGAATTTGCTATTTCCAATATTTAAGGGAGTTGCCGTCCATGTGGCGTTCGTTTTTTCCATCCTGTATACTACTTCCAACTTAACGGAGATCTCTCTATCGTCCTCTCTCGCTACATTGGTGACCCCGACCCCCGATTCCCTACCCCGCTCACCTCGGTTCCTGGCGAACCCGGGCGGGCGCAGCCACAGGCAGATGCGGCCGTCCAGCGCCATGCGGAGGATGCTGTTGGCCGCTCGGTACGTGTCCAATCTAGAAAAACATAACGGAGGGTCGTCAGGTACGCCGGTATCAAGAGGCCTCTCCATGAAAAAACCGCTTTAAAAGCATATCACGGTTTTGTGGCTTCAAACCTACGATATGGAATACTGCCCTCCTAAGCAAAAATGCAATAACTAAATTCAATAGCCAAAGCAGATTCAACTCTCTTCTGTTTGTAACTAGGTTGCAATTTCTACAGATGTTTTGTCTGAGATATCGCCATTATGCTTAGTAGGGCAGAATATTGATCTGGGGAACTCTGTACACATTAATCGCACTTTTTGTGGCCCACAAACAATGCATTAGAGCAATTACCAATATCGGCTGACGAACATCTTGTAGAGGCTATTTTGTAGGATTAAGACTGTTGACGGTACACTCAATCTACATAAATGAAGTCTGTATATTTGTGAAACAGCACGCTGATGTTTTTAAAAGGAAAAGTCATACAGCAAATTTTAATGCTCGATATCCGGACAGACTCGTACTTCCTAAAATGCACACGGTATTAAAGAGTAGAAATTGTTATGTATTAATAGTACATTATTGCCTAGGCATGGAAGTAGGCAATTGCGGGCCGAGTATTGGTTTAAACGAATGAGCTTGCGAGTCCGTTTAAAAATACGAAGCCCGCAATTGCTGTTCCTGCCGAGGCAAAAATAGTGCTTTTCTCAAAAATCGCCAGAAAAAAATTGTGTTGGAGTAAAATCTTCATCGCATGAACTCATTTTTTAAATTGCATACAAACAGAAACTTCATGTGAAAAAACCATCACTCTTTACCACCTTTTTGTTTATGACAAGGAGAAACGCAAGCATTGTTTTTAAAAAACATAAGCTATTCCAGACACAGATAAAAAAGTTATGTTTCGAATTAAATTTGGATGTATAAGACTTGTGCCATCATTTTATTATGGGCTTTTTCACTTTTTAAAAAGTTACAAGCTAGATAGTAATGGAATTTGTATGCAACATTGCGGGCTTGTGGAGCGAGCACGCAATGTTTTTTTTTTTAATTTGAGAACTGTCAGTAAACTTGTAACACTTTTTAGTCTAGATTTCATAGATTTTATTAATTTTTACAACGAAAAAAAACTTACAGGAACTATTGCTTCCTTTTGGGCTGTAGTGCCGCAGTTGGAGAAGAAATACATGCCGTAACTTCAATACAATCCTTTCTCATCATTTTCACAACACGTTGGTACTTATTTACTCTTATTATTGCACAAATAAATTTCAACAACAAACAGAAATTGTTCTTGGTCAAAAATCTACTGTCAAAGGTAAACGTTTCGATACTTCATTGCTGGCCTTTCTGGATTTCATCCGCGGCTGTCATATTTGACAGTCGTCCGTATATTTTTCTTACAATAAATCTCGTTTCAGCTTCCACATGAATCTATTCTAACCTGAGCATCACGTAGGATATTTAATCATAAATATTCACTAAATTCTAAAATACATAATTCAAAATACTTGCAATTTGGCTGATCATTATTGGTTTTCCGTGGCGAACAAAACGCAGTAGTAAGTTGGCAACGCGGGTAATTTTATTTTCGTTTCAGGCAAGTTTGCGTTCAATTATACAGATAAACGTCACACTCACTCGCCTTTTATTTTAGTAATGCTTTACGGTAAAAATAAATGTTTAAAAAAACAAAAAAACCGCCTTCAAAAAGCAAAAAATAACTTCTTTAAAATGGTAGGTAAATAGGTCAGTCCAACTGAAGTCTGCTTTTGGTTAAAATATTGTTGGACGCCGACTTCAGTTGGACTGACCTATTTACCTACCATTTTAAAGAAGTTATTTTTTGCTTTTTGAAGGCGGTTTTTTTGTTTTTTTAAACATTTATTTTATTTTATACTTTTTAGTGATCCTATTTATGCTGTTACGTAGCTCCACTTCTAAATACTAATAAGAAACTATTGAAAATTTCAAGCTCGCCGCAGACAACGCCGCGGGAATGTCATAGTCATATTTAAACCTAAATGTGCTTCGTCATAGTCGCTCAACTTCCTTTATCGAAATATCTTATCGCCACCCTTGAAATAGGTACCGTTAAGGAGTTCCGGTGGCCATCTGTGGTCTTCATCATCAGTTCCACTTCACCATATAGTACTTTTCAAAAGCAAATGCATGAGTTACAGTGAAAAATACCAAAATCGCTATAGGTCTGCCTATAATATTTGAGGAGTTCTCTTGATTTCTCCATGATCCCATCATCAGATCCTGACGTGGTGACAATGGGACCAACTAGAAAGTATATCTATTCGAACAACGAAAAAATTTTTCAAATCGGTCCAGTGGTCTTCGAGTAATCGGGGAACATACATAAAAAAAAAAAAAAAAAAAAAAAAAACATCCCGACGAATTGAGAACCTCCTCCTTTTTTTGAAGTCGGTTAAAAAGAGGAAGAAGTCTGGAGTTTCCCTCTATTCCCTATTCCTTAATTGAGGCAAGTTTTCTAAAGGAATATCTTCGTTTGCGGTCGGTCATGCCAAATGAATCATTAATTGCAATGACAAAACGGAACGCATGACAAGTAGTTTTTCGAGATCTTTCTAGGGAATCGATCTCGCCAGATTCGGATTATCGATTGCAATGTGAGCACATTACACTTTTATTTCCGGATCAATTTTCTCGCTTCGGGCGTTCGGCCCAAATTTGCGTAACTTAGCTTCACGCCCAACATGAGGTCCTAAGGGAAATCAATACGTTATTTGTCCACGTTATGTCTATCCACTACTCAGTTACTCTCAGATGAAAATTTATCAAGTTACTTTCCAACTTACTACGCCGCTTCACTCTTATACGGCGACCTCGTATCTACTCGGATGCTGAGGGATAACCTTAATTAACGGGGTTCGACTGCGGGTGCATCGGGTGCCGCGATCCTCAAGGCGGATACTGCTACCATTTGATGGTAACGGCGGGCGCTGTTTGACCTGTAGCCAAGCTGTGTCCGACCTCGTCGTGTTCGGGATCCTGCGGGTGATGTTCTCCGTAGAAAGCTCCGCGGTTCACGTCGATCAACTCGTGTAACTCTTACTTCGGACATCTGGTAAATTCTATCCTTTTTATAAACAACCTTTAGTACCAAAGCAACCGAAATAAGCCTAAGATACTGATTATAACTTATTTAGTAACATTTATAAGGTGTGCATAAGACCACACAAGGTATACTCTATTCTATCTTTCTATTACGAGTGTAAACCTTATTACCTCTTAACTTAAAATTACTTAAGGAGGGTCAACCCCTTTATGAAATAAATGTTTACCTATTAATGATCATATGACTTTTATTTAGCGAATTCTTATTTTGTCGGTGAGTTCATCTGGCGCTCATAAGTATAAATTTGATGAGGCTTTACTGCTCTGGCCACACCCTCGAATCACACGGCCTGTTCTCATGCTCGGGACTTTACAAACTATGTACTTCGCGTCTCATTCATTATGTAGATAGTAACGTCAACATTTCCGAACATTTTTGAGAAAAATATATTTCATTTCATTTCATTTCATTTCATTTCATTTCATTTCATTTCATTTCATTTCATTTCATTTCATTTCATTTCATTTCATTTCATGTCAGGTTGCGAATGAAGTCACTCGTATAGCGCACATTGCATGCTTTTATTAATCACTCACAATAAAATGTAATTCGAAAGGAAATCGGACTAGTGATGGGCGGCTTGTAAGTTTCAAAAGTGACAGTTTCACTTAAATTTCTGCAATATTCTGAAAGTTTCAAAAGTGAAACTTTCACCTAAAATTTCATCCAATATTCTGAAAGTTTTCAAAGTGAACTCGTTTAACTTTTGAAAATTACTACGGTTTTGACATGTAAAGGAAACTATTCATGAAATTTACTTTTGTCCGAATAATTTCCATCTAATTCTGTAACTTTCAGAAGGTGTAAATTTCGCAGTAAAGGAAAGTTTTGCAATGTTTCAGAAATCGCCCAACACTAAACCGGACCCAGCGGAAGTGGCCGCTCTCAAACGTTACACAGTTTATAAAACAGTGTTGCCAGCCTCCACTACGACTACACCAAGAAAACTGCTTTGACATTTCGTAGTTCTAATGATACGAAAAACATAATAGGTAAGTAAAGCCCGACCAGAAAAAAAACCTCGCCGTATTGCGGAAATTATATGAACTGTCATTTCTATTGCAATTTACGAAGCACAGATAAAAAATCATTAATGGCGACCCATTATTTTCCTGGTCAGGCTTTACCTACATAACTTTACTATCATAAAACAATTGGGTTATCCCATAATTTTGTAATGTATAGTGATTCAAAAACAATTTCAAGAAAAAGGGTTGTAGAACCATTCCCTGTTATCAGATTATTTTACAAAATTAGTATTAAATAGTTATTTCTAATGTATCATTTGACATTATTTGACCTGTAATGTAGTGACGTCACGATCTTCATTGGTAAGTTGTGTCTAATCTGTGATCAACCATAGCACTGCATATAATATGAGTCCGAAATGCAGTAATATATAAATAATGTATATCGAATTTTGTCTTATTTATTTCTGTTTTATATTAACGCTTATTAAAGTTAACACAACTTTTAACATACAAAATTTATTACTTTATCAAATATGTATCAAGAATCATCAGCAACATGCTTCGTCAAGAGTTTACAATAGTTAATCAGCAACATGCTTCGTCAACAATGTACATAAAGTAATCGGCAACATGCTTCGTCAACAGCGTACATAAACCAATCAGCAACATGCTTCGTCAAAAAAAAAAAACATAACTATTCCCCGGCTCGGATAGCGCCTGGCTCAAAGGTTCCAAATATACTGGCAGCATTGCCACGTTGTATTGCCATCGAAATTTGTTGGACCAGAAACGAACCGGACCGAGGATCACAGCCCCTATCCCTCAATCGCTGTCCCACAGCCTTAATAAAAGTCTTTGCTTCTACACACCAAGGACCACTGGTCTCCACTGCCACCGGAACAAACTCATATACTGGTTTGAGATTAGAGTACTTAGAATGTTTGAGCCTTGCAGCACCTTCTGCGGCGGCGCCCGCGCCCCGAATCGTGTAGCCGAGGTGCGATGGAGCAAAAGTGCTGACGCACGTTGCATCCCACAGAAGGCTACGGCCCCTAACCCACGGAACCAGTGTTAAACCGTCCGGCCTCTTACCATCCGAACGATTAAGACCCCGTGGCTCAAGGACACAAGGGACATTGGCCGCAACCAGAGCCCGACGAATTATGTCGTTAATTGAATGGTGTCTAGAAAATCGCCCCGCGCACCGTACGCAACTTAGACAGTGGTGACCATTAGCCTCTACCATGGTACCACAGACACACTGGTGTGGCTCACACACCGGGCAACCCAGCCTCAACGCTGCTCCTATTCTGAGCGAGTCGTTATCCAGCAAAGTACCCAGATGTGATGACGGTAAAGCGTGCAGCCAAGCTCCCGACTCAGGCTGCACAACGGCCTTAAGACGTGCCATCTCAGATCCCGGCGCTGCACCCAACAAACTATCATATGACTGCTAACTTTAACTGTATATAAACATGACAATGTCAGATCTTTAAAAAAATGGAATGATTAAAATACAAGTCCGTTTTGGAACCTCCGCCCGTAGGCTAGTCTGTGGGTGAAATTGTCAAACTCAACAAACGGCCGAGGGAAATTACATGACTTCACATCGTCATTTTACGTGATCTGACAGAAACGCGCACTCTCAAACGAATTCAATAGTTTTAAAGCATGTCTCAAACAAACCAACTTGTAGTGACGTCATAAAGCCATTTTCTTTAAAAAATAAAATAAATTAATATATTGATTTAAATTCAAAAACTGTGAAATTAGTGTCTTCAATTAGTCTATTTTATCGAAAAAATTCATAAAAACTAGGGGTATTTTTTTTTGTAATAACCTCGTAAGGCCCAGTGTACTATAGGATGTACATAATCAAGGCAATTTAATTTGGACTGTGCTGCAATAACAATAAGGTCTATTTTTCTATGTTCGTAAACTGAAAATGGCATTATCGAACAAACGTTATTGAACTTTATTGCATTGATGGTAGATTCAAAGTCGCACTTACAAAAAACTCCCTGTTTGCAGTATGGTGGGCCTTACGAGGATAACCCAATTGATTTTTTGAATTGATTGAATTGATCTCTGTATGCGCGCGTAGATATTTCAAACTACGCAACGGACTTTAATGCGGTTTACATCCATAGATAGAGTGATTCGAAAGACTTCCCACAATAGTACATTGTGTATTAAAGGTGGTAAAGGCAGAATTACAAACGAGACTCTGTTAGAACTAAACCTAAGTCTTTAACTACAGATTTCCTTTCAACCAGTTCACCATTTAAATAATATTTATAATAAGTTGTTTATTTTTTTCTGGAAAAGGAAATCACGTTACATTTCTTAACGTTCAGGTGCAAACGATTTAATAGGCAATAATGGCTGAGCCTATTAAGGTCTTCTTGCAATTGAGAACAGTCTTTCTAAGATCTTATAATCTTATATAACTTCTTATCATCGGCATATAATAGACAGCTCGACGAACGAATATACGAGATGACATCATTAATATAAATAATGAAAAAAAGCGGGCCCAACTGGGATCCCTGCGGAACACCTGAAGTAAAGACAGAATTACAAACGAGAGTCGGCTTCGGGCTTTAATGACTCGAGCTTTGTATTTCCTTTACCACCCGTGAAACATACAATGTTTTTCATCACAATTGCGAGGAAATGAAATCAGACAAAAGATCATATTTTTATCTTACGATTCTCACTAATGATTTTAGCCGCGTTGGCGATGTCCGGCGGAGTCCTATTATCCACTTCTTCTGATGACGACATGTTTTTATTGATATATAAATTTTAATATGTGCACAAAGACACCCTTTCAATTATTATTTTGGAATCACACAATTTATAATCAGCATTTATAAATTTGCGGCAGACTGCATCATTGTCTATGACTTACCACAGATAATGTCAAACGTGGTCAGGAGTCCGATTCTAGTGACAGTCGAGATCAATAGTTTATATGCGAGATTTTTTGAAAATTGTATGCAACTGACATTTCATCTCGAATGAAACTTCATATCGAATGGCACAAGAATTGGGGTCCTGACGTATTATGATAGTTTGAGTCTACTTATAATTTAAAAAAAAAGCACGATAGGGCGTAATGGTAAAAAAAAGGCCAACGGGTATTATTTTGTATTTACGGTCGATTTTTCTAGCATGTTAGGACACTATTTACGAGCAAGTGTGATGGAAAAGGTTTTATGTATTTATAAGTGTGTCCTCACCTGGCGGCCTTGGCGGTGAGGTACCCGCGCTTCTTGGCCCAGCCGTCGCAGATGTCTCGCGGGGACCACGAGTCGTCGTTCTCTGGGTGGTCGATGCGCAGCAAGGCCGGTAGGTCCAGGCGCTCGCCCAGGTACCTGGTACATACATAAATAACAAAAAAACCGGCCAAGTGCGAGTTGAACTCGCGTGGAGAGGGTTCCGTACATACGTATTTTTTTGTTTTTGATAGAATTATAGAAATAGAAATAGAAACATTTATTCGACGATCACAAGAAAATAAAAACAAAATAAATTGAACATAAAACAAACAATGGCAACACAGAAAACAAAATTAAACAATGAAGAAAAGGAATACAATACAGTTGTAACATAATGTTGCCATGGGTGATTCTGTGACGTCGAAATTGACGCCAGCACTATGTCACGGCATGAACCGCGACGCTGGTTTTCAGTGGCGCCAACGTGACGCACGAACGACGAGACAGCGGTTGACTACATACACAGTGATTTAAGTAATAAGAGAATACAATATATAGTAGTAGTGTAATAAGTGGAATAATAAGTAATAAATTAATATTTTACTATGGGAATGAATAGAGGAGTAATAGTACATTATTGCCTAGGCATGGAAGTAGGCAATTGCGGGCCGAGTATTGGTTTAAACGGACGAGCTTGCGAGCTTGCGATTGGCTTAAACTCATTTTTTAAATTGCATACAAACAGAAACTTCATGTGAAAAAAACCATCACTCTTTTTGTTAATGACAAGGAGAAATGCAAGCTTTGTTTTAAAAAAAACATAAGCTATTCCAGACACAGATAAAAAAGTTATGTTTCGAGTAAAATTTGGATGTATAAGATTTGTGCAATCACTTTATTACGGCTCTTTTCACTTTTAAAAAGTTACAAGCTAGATGGTAATGGAATTTGTATGCAACATTGCGGGCTGGTGTAGCGAGCACGCAATGTTTTTTTTTTTTTTTAATTTGAGAACTGTCAGTAAACTATGTACTTCGCGTCTCAATGTGTAGATAGGAATGTCAACATATCCGGACATTTTTGAAAAAATTAATATTTTACTATGGGAATGAATAGAGGAGTAAAATATAATAAATCAGTCCTAAATATTAGTACAAATAAATGTTTAAAAAAACAAAAAACCGCCTTCAAAAAGCAAAAAATAACTTCTTTAAAATGGTAGGTAAATAGGTCAGTCCAACTGAAGTCTGCTTTTGGTTAAAATATTGTTGGACGCCGACTTCAGTTGGACTGACCTATTTACCTACCATTTTAAAGAAGTTATTTTTTGCTTTTTGAAGGCGGTTTTTTGTTTTTTTAAACATTTATTTTATTTTATACTTTTTAGTGATCCTATTTATGCTGTTACGTAGCTCCACTTCTAAATATTAATAAGAAACTATAGAACATTTCAAGCTCGCCGCAGACAACGCCGCGGGAATGTCATAGTCATATTTAAACCTAAATGTGCTTCGTCATAGTCGCTCAACTTCCTTTATCGAAATATCTTATCGCCACCCTTGAAATAGGTACCGTTAAGGAGTTCCGGTGGCCATCTGTGGTCTTCATCATCAGTTCCACTTCACCATATAGTACTTTTCAAAAGCAAATGCATGAGTTACAGTGAAAAATACCAAAATCGCTATAGGTGTGCCTATAATATTTGAGGAGTTCTCTTGATTTCTCCATGATCCCATCATCAGATCCTGACGTGGTGACAATGGGACCAACTAGAAAGTATACCCAGTCGAACAACGAAAAATTTTTTCAAATCGGTCCTGTGGTCTTCGAGTAACCGGGGAACATACATAAAAAAAAAAAAAAAAAAAACCCGACGAATTGAGAACCTCCTCCTTTTTTTGAAGTCGGTTAAAAATATAAAGGAAGTCGACTGAGCACAGGGAAAAAGGAAGTGGGAGAAAAATAAAAGCAAGGGGGTAAAAGAGCCCATCGGTGCTACCAACATCAGCCCATAACGACCGGCGAGGATCGGCAGCGGTAAAACCGGGACCTACCCTCATTTACCTCTTCTCACTCTTCTTAGTTTTCCTGTAATCTACAAGCAATGAACTACAGGGTGTTAGGTAATGAGTGGATAATACTTGAACTACGGATAGAGGGCACTTAGGACGTTATGAAAAAGCTAAAATAGGTCTAGTAAAAGTCGCACGGTTTTCGAGATATTTGGACTTTTAATCGGATTTTTTGTCACTTTTCCTTATGTCCATGTTACGAAAAACCCTTAATTTCATGTATTAATTCAAATTTTTTTCGTTGTTTCTTGCATGGTTAGAATCACTATATGAACTGGGCATGTAGCTTTAAAAACTTCCTTAGTTCATAGTGATTCTAACCATGCAAGAAACAACGAAAAATAAATTGAATTAATACATGAACTTAGGTGTTGTAGATATGTTTTATGTGGGTAGATGTTTGTATTTACATATGAGGGTAGCTTCAATAAATTCAGTGTATGACCTAGCAGCTGTGTTTCATTACATGGTGGCAGCGGTGGGTGGGTTTTTCGTAACACGGACATAAGGAAAAATGACAAAAAATCCGATTAAAATGACCAATATCTCGGAAACTATTAACAATTGCTGAACATACATGGGGGTTAAATCGATAGCTTATGAGCTGCTCTATCAGCCCTATTCGGGTTATCCACTATTTACCAAACACCCTGTATATTTCGTATTTTTGTAAAAAAATTATGCTCAGTATTTTCGGAGATCAGGGGGGGGGGGGTCAATTTTCGACTTCTTTCATGAATAAATTAAAACTATTTCTTTTACAATAATAACAAAAATATATTTGAGATCCTCATGACGAGCCCTTTCATTTGATATATGCCACAGTAAGGTTTGCATTAATTTTTTTCCTAATTTGTCCGCAGAAAATGACCCTTATTTTAAAAACAAATTTATTTAATTTGCGCATCTGTGTTTGGGTCATAAATTAACATATGTTGACCAACTCAATCGGTCCAGCAGTTTAGGAGCAAATTGGCTGTGACAGACGGACGGACAGACAGAAGCACGAGTGATTCTATAAGGGTTCCGTTTTTTTAATTTTTTGTACAGAACCCTAATAAATAACAAAAAGAATGCTTTAAAAACCCGAGTATTGTTGCTAACCAACTTTAAATCGTTATAAATCCTAAATGATCGTTCAAAATGAAAAATGATTAAAGAAACGGCCATATAAATTGAGTTTTGCTAGAAAGAGATAGGAACATATCTTTATTGGCTTTTGGTATGAATATTCCCTTGAAATTATATGAATCCATCCATCCATGGCTTCCCGTGGATGTCGTAAGAGACGACTAAGGGAATAAAGGCTTGTAGTACTGTTAGGCGATGGGCTTGCAACTTGTCACTAATACGCTGGTAAACATCTTAGCCTGATTGTGCAAATTGTGGTTATAGAATTATCAACAAGTTTTTAAAGATGTTTGTAATTCTGTAGCTCTGCCTACCCCACTCTGGGAACGAAGACGTGAGATTATGTATGTATATATGTAATTATATAAAGAATGCTAAGAGGGATGAATGCGGAGGAGTGAGGGGCGAATGGATAGAATAAGAAATGTGTGCATAAGAGAAAGTCTGAAAGTGAGACAGGTGGCTGAAAAGTTTTGAGTATGAATGTGGATGGCTATAAGAGTAGGGGAGACCAAAGAAACGATGGATGGACTGTGTGAAAGATGATATGGCTAGAAAGGGAGGGACTACCGAGATGACGACTAATAGAGAAGTATGGAAGAATAACAGCAAAAAGCAAGCTTTCAAAACCCGACTGTTGCTAACCAACTTTAAATCTTTATAAATCCTAAATGATCATTCAAAATGAAAAATGATGAAAGAAACCTAAAGATGATTTTTAAATACATATTCAATGATACCCCACTTATCATAATTCGACGACTTTATTTTTGAATTTTGGTTACTGTCATATCTTCAGTGACACTCACCAGGTTAAGACAAATCGATTGACATAAGAATCATTAAAATCGGTCCATGCGTTGTTTCTAGAGCGCCACAAAGGAACAAACATACATATATAGGCTGTGAAACACATTACCCTCCTCCTTCGGCAGTCGGGTAAAACTACACGTTGCCCCGACCCCATATAAGTTGGCATAAGGGCAGGAGAATGAAGATAATGACTTGATGCCTGATTGCGTGAATTGGCTGACCTGATGGTGGTGTAGGGCTCCCGCAGCTGCGCGATGGGGTAGGAGCCCATCAGGATCTGGATGGGGCGCGGCACCAGCGACGGGAACACCAGCCCCGGGCAGTCGCACAGCCGGACCTGGCCGAACATGGAGTTTTAAACCGCGACGGAAAAAGAGGCTGATGTATTGGCGAATTTTCTTCACCAAATATTTTATCGCAAAATTTCTTTTCGGCAAATATTCGTATGACAATTAAACACTTTCCATACTCATTCAAATTCAAATCATTTATTTCGGGTAACCTGACCCATATTGGTTAGTATACACTATCTTACTATCTAATGTTAGTACTGAGGAACAACTTTAAAACTTGAACTCTAAATTCGACTTAACAAAATTACAGATGTAGTGAAATATCCTTTCACATCGTATTTTCTCGGAAATGTTCGTATTTGTCATGCTACTTATTATTTATTTATTTTAATGGCGTTTACAAGTTATGTAATTTTGCCAATGTCAAGTATATATAAGCAATTGTACGGTGAATCGTCGTTGTCGTCGGCGTCTTCCAGTCCCAGTCGGCACACCATTGAAGATGGCGGGCATCCACTTCAATGGCTTATTGGCTTGGAGTGTTCTTGACCGCTTGCTCATTCAGAATCAACTTTTCACTGTTATTTTATTTGATGCATATTCTGCGTCAGTGTTGGAGGTTACTTCACAAAGTTGCCCTGGATTTGCGAACCAAAATCAACGATAAAGTAATTTACAAAAAATGAAATAAATAGACAGCTGTTTTCAAAATGACAGCTAGACAACTTCAGTCAGTCTGACTCGGTACCCATCAAGACAACGTGGGGGAACGTCGCATCGCGAGAGTGATAATCGATATAGAGTGGTTAATGCGAGAGTATTTTTTGGGTAATTAAGATCAAGTTTGCATTCAGTTCTTTTTAATAGTCACGGCGAAAGCATTAAGACCTGGGAAACGTTTAGATCGACAAGCCTGTGAAATTATTTTTCACAACACTGCTCGGAAATATGGCCATAGATGGTCTTGTTTGGGGTCACAAAACGTCACTTGTAAGGACAGGCCAAGAATGTTTTTGTCGGCGTGTTTGCTGATTGGTCGAGAACATTGTTGTCCAACTTTCAGAACCAATGAAAATCAATCAATCAATTTTTGTGTGAAAAATTAAAATGAAAAATTGAAATCGACCAATCAGAACACACCATTTTGTGTCGTAAAATATTAGGTGTATTTTTGCTAAAAGATACACAGACTAAAAACTATGTCATTGATTTTTTTTTTAATGTAATTCAAACTTAGCCCCTAATCTCGAACCACTATAGATAAAATTACATGGGAGATATGGCGAAACAAATACAATTTTATACGGAGTTGACATCTTTATCTCGCATGCTAGTTTATTAATCTCGAATGCCACGAGAATAGGTGTCCCGATTAAAAAAAAGTTATCTATGGTAAAATTGGCGGTGATGTCACATTAACATGAATTAAAAATTAAGTTTTAAATATGAATTTTTATTTTATTTTCTCTGAGTAGTTGTGAAAAGCACTATGTCTGCCTCGGTAGAAAGTGCAATTTATGGACTCGTACACTAGAGGGCCTCAACTACGTTTCGGCCCTCTATATGACTCGTCCAAAAATCGCGTACTTTCTATCCTCTGCAACAATGTACTATTCAACATTTATTTATATTTCTTCTTGCTTACCTACACCTAATTTCTATATATTTCATCGTGGTGGTTTTAACATCTCGGTGTGATATACTTCAAACTCGTGGTTTGACATTTGACACTGATAACTAAAGTACTCTATTTATTTAATACAAACATGTCACTTAATAATTCGATAATTCATAGACACGTCGGCATCATTCGAAGTCGACGTGAGTTCCGAGTTTTCACGATGTGAAAGGATTATTCACTAGATCTGTACACATACTTAAGACTATAGGACAGTCGAATGTACTTAAAATCATTTCAAGGATCCTATTGGAGCTGCCTCGCACCGTTCTCAAAAGTTATGAGTGACTTATATGTAGTATTATTTGGTTAGCGAATGTACACATCCAAAACCAATTTTGGCAAAAAGCTCGTAACGGGCCCTTGGAGCGCCATATTTTTTTTAATCGGCTTACGCTCGTCGTCTTAGCATAGATACTGGATATGGAAATAACACAAACATTCAGTTCAAACACGAATCCACAAAAATAATTTGTTATATTAACAGTATGCTAATCGTTCATGACAAAATTTTATCGATTAATAATTGTTTGCGTCAGCAAAACAACCTGATTACATATCTTGATGAAAGTTGCTGAAGTAATATTCTGCAAAGTAATCAATTGACCAAAGCAATATATGCTAAAACAATAAATGCCAAAGATTATGTTAGCTAAAAACAAAAACCCGCCTTCAAAAAGCAAAAAATAACTTCTTTAAAATGGTAGGTAAATAGGTCAGTCCTACTGAAGTCTGCTTTTGGTTAAAATATTGTTGGACGCCGACTTCAGTTGGACTGACCTATTTACCTACCATTTTAAAGAAGTTATTTTTTGCTTTTTGAAGGCGGGTTTTTGTTTTTTTAAACTTTTTTTTTATTTTATACTTTTTAGTGATCATAATTATGCTGTTATTCTCCCATTTCTCAAGAAACAATAGAACATTTCAATCTCGCCGCAAGCAACGCCGTGGGAAAGTCATAGTCATATATTTAAACCTAAATATGCTTCGTCATAGTCGCTCAACTATCTTAATCGAAATATCTTGTCGCCACCCTCGAAATATATACCGTTTAGGAGTTCCGGTGGCCATCTGTGGTCTTCATCATCAGTTCCACTTCACCAAATAGTGCTTTCCAAGAGCAAATACACGAGTTACAATGAAAAATACCAAATTCGCTATAGGTGTGCCTATAAATTTTGAAGAGTTCCGTCGATTCCTCATGGATTCCACCATCAGATCTTCATTTTGATAAGAATGGGACCAATCTGGAAGCACCAGCTTTCAAATAAAAAAAGAATCATCAAAATCGGTTCACCCAGTCGACAGTTCTGAGGTAACAAACATTAAAAAAAGAAAAAAAAATACCGACGAATTGAGAACCTCCTCCTTTTTTTGAAGTCGGTTAAAAATAAAAAATAAAATGTTGCTAAAATGTTTAGGAAGTGCAATTTGTCTACACTAATATTATAAAGAGGAAAGATTTGATTATTTGTTTGTTTGTTTGAATTGAATAGGCTCCGAAACTACTGGACCGATTTGGAAAATTCTTTCACCATTAGAATCCTACATTATTACTGATGATTGTTCATCAAGGATAAAGCTATATAAGGCTATGTTTTATTTTTCTGCGCGGGCGGAGTCGCGGGCAACAGATAGTATAAAAATATTTCGCCAAAACAACAGGCTTCCAATATGTAAATTTCACCTGTCTGTATATCTGTGCGGCATCATAGCTTCCAAACGGGTAGACCGATTAATTTGCGTTTTTTTTTAAAGAAAGCTAGTTTGGTTCATATGGTTCTTGGGTAACTTTTATCAAAATCGATTGGGCTAATTAATAGTACATTATTGCCTAGGCATGGAAGTAGGCAATTGGGGGCCGAGTATTGGATTAAACGGACGAGCTTGCGAGTCCGTTTAAAAATACGAAGCCCGCAATTGCTGTTCCTGCCGAGGCAAATATAGTGCTTTTCTCAAAAATCGCAAGAAACAATTTGTGTTGGAGTCAAATCTTCATCGCTTGAACTCATTTTTTGAATTGCATACAAACAGAAACTTCATGTGAAAAAACCATCACTCCTTACCGCCTTTTTGTTTATGACAAGGAGAAACGCAATTCTTGTTTTAAAAAAAACATAAGCTATTCCAGGCACAAATAAAAAAGTTATGTTTCGAGTAAAATTTGGATGTATAAGACTTGTGCCCTCATTTTATTACGGCCCTTTTCACTTTTTAAAAAGTTACAAGATAGATAGTAATGGAATTTGTATGCAACATTGCGGGCTTGTTTAGCGAGCACGCAATGTTTTTTTTTTAATTTGAGAACTGTCAGTAAACTATGTCCTTCGCGTCTCAATATGTAGATAGGAATGTCAACATTTCCGGAAATTTTTGAGAAAAAGACATTAGGCTTAATAGTATAGGCCTACCTGCGGCGTCAGGAATATGGTCTGGAAGTGCTTGGTGTGGCCCGGCGTCTTGGAGACGGACACGACCTTCCGCCCCATGAGCGCGTTCATCAGCGAGCTCTTGCCCACGTTGGGCTGCCCCACGCAGCCGATGGTGAGGATGCCGTCCTTGTAGCGCTCGTGCTGGTAGAACGATGTGTCCGCGCGCTGGAGGATCGTCTCTCCTGGAAAATACACATGGAAGACATGTGACACATGTTTGATGTGTTGTGACGTTTGGCTACTGTCCCCATCTATATGACGTGTTATGACCAGGGTGCGGAGTTTTCATAGCACGGAAAGAGAGCAGTGGAGTCGACATAAACATAAATAAAAAAACAAAAACCCGCCTTCAAAAAGCAAAAAATAACTTCTTTAAAATGGTAGGTAAATAGGTCAGTCCAACTGAAGTCTGCTTTTGGTTAAAATATTGTTGGACGCCGACTTCAGTTGGACTGACCTATTTACCCACAATTTTAAAGAAGTTATTTTTTGCTCTTTGAAAGCGGGTTTTTGTTTTTTTAAACTTTTTTTTATTTTATACTTTTTAGTGATCATAATTATGCTGTTATTCTCCCACTTCTCAATTAATAAGAAACAATAGAACATTTCAATCTCGCCGCGAGCAACGCCGTAGGAAAGTCAGAGTCATATATTTAAACCTAAATATGCTTCGTCATAGTCGCTCAACTATCTTAATCGAAATATCTTGTCGCCACCCTCGAAATATATACCGTTTAGGAGTTCCGGTGGCCATCTGTGGTCTTCATCATCAGTTCCACTTCACCAAATAGTGCTTTCCAAGACCAAATACACGAGTTACAATGAAAAATACCAAAATCGCTATAGGTGTGCCTATAAATTTTGAAGAGTTCCGTCGATTCCTCAAGGATTCCACCATCAGATCTTCATTTTGATAAAAATGGGACCAATCGGGAAGCACCAGCTTTCAAATAAAAAAAGAATCATCAAAATCGGTTCACCCAGTCGACAGTTCTGAGGTAACAAACATTAAAAATAATAATAAAAAAACAGACTAATTGAGAACCTCCTCCTTTTTTTGAAGTCGGTTAAAAAAATGTACTCATACTCATACTCAGTATTATATTGCAAAATTTAATTTTAT
Source organism: Acleris literana (assembly GCA_946894065.1). NCBI lineage: Eukaryota > Metazoa > Arthropoda > Insecta > Lepidoptera > Tortricidae > Acleris > Acleris literana. The sequence goes on along the minus strand of OX335695.1, from coordinate 12,304,272 downwards.
TATAAATGGGGATGATAACCTTCACGGTTCACCCTGTTGTGGCATAATTTTGTAAGTAATCATTCTTTGTGGCATAATCTATATAGCCATATTAGGCTTTACGCATAATCTGGTGTCGCAGAATCTACATTTGCATAGTTTGATTACGCAGAATTTCGTCAGTCCGAATACATAAATTGTCCGAATGTATGATTTCGCAGAATACTAATTTCGCATAATTGTTATTCTACTGATACCCTTGACTTTTTTGAAAAGTTATAAAATAAACCTAACCTAACCTACACTATTCTAGCAGGATTAAAACATTTAAAAAAAATATTGCCCGTTTAATCTGGAGAAAATTTCGTTTGTTAGTCCTTTACCTCAAAAGCATAAATTCCTTGTAGCGATTCACCGAATCGCATTTCACCTCGAATGAACAAAATTTCAATAGAATCTTTTACTTGAAGCAATTTTTCGCGTGGTTTTTTACATTAGTATAATTAATTTGTAGCATTTCATTTTTCGTGTAGTATTTTAGACGCATTTCGTCGCGATCGATGTTTGTTTGGGACGCTATTTAATGTGACGCGTTAATCGATGTTCGCACTAAAATTCTGTAACATTTTTTTTGAAACGTGTTTTGTACCTGTAGTTTCATGTCTTAAGTGCTATCAAACTCATTGAAATATTATCTTTGTGACTAATAAATAATAGATAATACTCTGTCATTGCGACATTGTAGTACAGTGACATTGATTTCAGATACAATAATTATATATTGCAATATTTGTGAGAAAAAGAAAACGGAAAAGGTACATCGCGACTAAAGATATTGTCTCATACTGAATTAGACGATTAGGATACAAAGCGAAAATTTATCGCACGATCGAGGTGAAATGCGACTAAAACAAATATCGACTAAAAAAAATGACGATTGAGACACAACGCGATAGTTAAATGCACGATCGAGGCGAAATGCGACTAAAACTTAAAGCGACTAAAAAAGTAAACGATCGAGACACAACGCGATAATTAAATATACGTTCGAGGTGAAATGCGATTCGGTGAATCGCTACAAGGAATTTATGCTTTTGAGGTAAAGGACTAACAAACGGAAAATTTATGCGAAAACAAAATTCGGGGTAACTATACTTTCGGCGTAAAAAGTTTCGGACTAACTCTATTTCGGGATGTTACAAATTATGCTAAATAAGGTTTCTGCCACATCACCATTCGGCGAAAACCGATTATGCCAAGTCTGTTATGCTAAAACAGTTTCGGACAATACATTTTATGCCACATAGAGGGCCAACTTTCACTGTTAATATTCATAACATTATGAGATTAATATTACATAATAATGTATACTCCCAATTGACTTCTCTTATTTAGTAAACAATTTTATAACCTCAAAATGCATCACTTTCGGCTATAAATGTTTAAAAAACATAAACACGCCTTCAAATATGCAAAAAATAACTTCTTTTAAAATGGTAGGTCAGTCCAACTGCATTCGGCTTTTGGTTTAAAATATTGTGGGACGCCGACTTCAGTTGGACTGACCTACTATTTTAAAAAGAAGTTATTTTTTGCATTTTTGAAGGCGGGTTTTTGTTTTTTTAAACATTTATTTTATTTTATACTTTTTAGTGATCCTATTTATGCTGTTACGTAGCTCCACTTCTAAATATTAATGAGAAACTATAGAACATTTCAAGCTCGCCGCAGACAACGCCGCGGGAATGTTATAGTCATATTTAAACCTAAATGTGCTTCGTCATAGTCGCTCAACTACCTTAATCGAAATATCTTATCGCCACCCTTGAAATAGGTACCGTTAAAGAGTTCCGGTGGCCATCTGTGGTCTTCATCATCAGTTCCACTTCACCATATAGTACTTTTCAAAAGCAAATGCACGAGTTACAGTGAAAAATACCAAAATCGCTATAGGTGTGCCTATAATATTTGCGGAGTTCTCTTGATTTCTCCATGATCCCATCATCAGATCCTGACGTGTTGACAATGGGACCAACTAGAAAGTATACCCATTCAAAAAACGAAAAAAAAAAACCTGACGAACTGAGAACCTCCTCCTTTTTTTGAAGTCGGTTAAAAATGACCGTTTTCAGCTGAATAAAGCAATTAGAGTTCACATTTTGCACACGATTTTCCTGATTTTACATCCTGGATAGTTAATTTAATGAAAAAAATGTTGTTTTAGGCGAAAAGGGAGCATTTTGAGGTTATAAAAGTGTTTATTAATAAGACAAGTCTATTGGTATGGAATTTTAATATTTCATTACTTGGCTTAACAGCTCTACTCAGGGGCTCAGGGCGAATATAATAGTACATTATTGCCTAGGCATGGAAGTAGGCAATTGCGGGCTGAATATTGGATTAAACGGACGAGCTTGAAAAATACGAAGCCCGCAATTGCTGTTCCTGCCGAGGCAAATATAGTGCTTTTCTCAAAAATCGCAATAAAAAATTGTATTGGAGTCAAATCTTCATCGCTTGAACTCATTTTTTGAATTGCATACAAAAAGAAACTTCATGTAAAAAATCCATCATTCCTTACCGCCCTTTTTGTTTATGACAAGGAGAAACGCAATTCTTGTTTTAAAAAAAACATAAGCTATTCCAGGCACAGATAAAAAAGTTATGTTTCGAGTAAAATTTGGAAGTATAAGACTTGTGTCCTCATTTTATAATGGCCATTTTCACTTTTTAAAAAGTTACAATGTAGATAGAAATGGAATTTGTATGCAACATTGCGGGCTTGTGTAGCGAGCACGCAATGTTTTTTTTTTTTAATTTGTTAATTGTCAGTAAACTATGTACTTCGCATCTCAATATGTAGATAGGAATGTCAACACTTCCGGACATTTTTGAGAAAAAGCATTTTGGAATTAAATATACAAATCAGTATGAGTATGAGCAAGAGTTGAATGTTAATGTTAATATCGACTCCACAGCTCTCATTCGTCTTAGAGTGCTACGTAAACTCCGAACCCTGGTTATGACGTCGTCTGTGCCCTCACCATGAGTTACAATCACCGTACTCTCTAGCGAGTCGAATGCTGTCCCTCGCACTCTATAAGAATACTGCGAGGGCAGAGCATTCGACTCGCTAGTTACTACGGTGACTGTCACTCATGGTAAGGGTACGAGATAAGTCTAACAAAAAGCAAGAACATGATTACTAAAGTTAACATCCTATTTTAATTTTAAGTGATAACCAAAAATCGACTATGTTGTTTCCCAAAGTTTTTCACTTCGTTTAAATTTAAAAGTACCTGGAAGGCCGAGCGTCGCTCGGGTTGAAAACGAAATTTCCCGAAAATAACAACTTGACAGATCGATTTTTCGCCCCCGTAAACCCCTATATTTCCAAATTTCATCAAAATCGTTGGGGCCGTTTCCGAGATTCAGATTATATATATATATATATATCGCTCGTTTAAAGGTATTAGATGTAGTCTCTCCAATTCTCCATACACCCATTACATTATCTTATTCAATAAATGAACCTGAAAATAGTAAAAACCACCAAAATTTGAAAATTTCCACCAAATAAAGTGGGCTGCAACCAAAACTCTCATTCGTCGTTCTTTCGCACCGCTCGACTCCGCGGTCGCCATACAAAAAACTTGACACATTTTTGATCTTAATACTGCACACTGGTGCGGAACCTTCATATTACCCCAGTTCCCCTTACCAACGGTGCGGTCGTCGTCGTCGCTCTCGATGTCCCCCTCGTCCTTGATCTTCCTCTCCCAGGCGGTCAGGTCGACGTGCCCGGCCACGATGTCGCGGCACGCCTCCAGCACCTTCGTGGCGCCCTCGGCACACATGCGCTGGCGCCCGCGCCGCCGCCGGACCTGCAGCCCTGGGGGGGGGAATACACTATAGTACATTGTGTATTAAGGGTGGTAAAGACAGAAATACAAACGAGAATCTGTTAGAAGCCCGAAGCCGAAGGCTGAGGGCTTTAATGACTCGAGCTTTGTATTTCCTTTACCACCCGTGTAACATACAATGTTTTTCATCACATTTGCGAGGAAATTAAATAAAATCAGAAAAAAGATCATATTTTTAACTTACGATTCTCACTAATGATTTTAGTCGCGTTGGCGATGTGTTTTTTATTGATATATGTATACATTTTAATATGTGCACAAAGACACCTTTTTAATTATTATTTTGGAATCACACAGTTTATAAACAGTATTTATAAATTAGCGGAAGACTACATCATTGTCTATGACTTACCACAGATAATGTCAAACGTGGTCAGGAGTCCGATTCTAGTGGCAGTCGAGATCAATAGTTTATATGCGACATTTTTAGAAAATTGTATGCAACTGACATTTCCTCTCGAATTAAACTTCATATCGAATGGCACAAGAATTGGGGTCCTGGCGTATTATGATAGTTTGAGTCCACGTATTATATTTAAAAAAAAAGCTATTACCCACGATAGGGCGTCATGGTAAAAAAAAGGCCCGCGGGTATTATTTTGGATTTACGGTCGATTTTTCTAGCATATTAGGACACTATTTACGAGCAAGTGTGATGAAAAGTCAAATTGAAAATTCAAATCATGGTCGAAGCGTATCACTGCCGCTGCGGAGCTCAAGTTGACCAACACGGCCACCACGGTCTAGCGTGCATAAAAAGCGCTGGTCGCCTGTCCCGCCACGCCTGCCTTAACGACATCATCCGGCCCTTGTCAGCGTTAACGTGCCTGCTACACTAGAACCTAGTGGGCTCGCACGTGACGATGGCAAGAGACCCGATGGAATGACTCTCGTGCCGGGGGAAATGGGACGGCCTTTAGTAGTCAAACTAAAAACCCTTATAGTTCCGCCATGTCCGTCCGTTTTAACATGGTCCATAAATCACAAACAAGATTTAAAAAAATCTAGGTATTTCTTTAAAACCCTATTTGAGGGCCGTCGATTAATTTGGGTGATTACAAATATCAAAGATTTATTCTCCGTTTATTACATAGAAACTTGACAAAATAAATTGTGCCAATTTGTTGTTGTAATAAATGCGACGCCATGATAATGCGACATCAAAGAATAGGACAACCATATCCCTGCCATAACTGGAGCGATCAAGACAAAAAAGCACGCGATCATAGATTAAGTTTAAAGAAGCGACATTGTGATTGAAACTAACGGTGTCACGTTATTGTTAGAAACCATTGTTTTAACGCTTAATATCGAGAGTTAAAGTGTGAATCTATAACCAAGACAATATTTGGACAACCAATCTCCTATTTTAACTTAGCTTTGATTTTGCAATTTTAGTGTCCTAAACGACTTTCCCATAATATATTTATTATACCTTATATTATTTAGACGAATGTTGACATCATAGAAAACGTATTAGTAAACTAGCTTCTGCCCGCGACGTCGTCTGCGTAGATTTCGATAATCGTCATTCCAACGGGATTTTTTTAATTTTCCCGGAATAAAAGTAGCCTATGTGATAATACAGAATAATAAGCTATCTTCATTAATTCCGTAGCCAAAATGGTAAAAAAGGAACCCTAATTGTTTCGTCATGTCTGTTCGTCCGTTCCGTATAGGTTTCACAAAGGGCATTGGGTAAATTTGTTTGAAGAATATTGTCATTTTTTTTTCAGCAGCCACAGATGATTTTTACATAGTTATTTAGAGGACCTCTAAATACACATAGATATATATAATTTATGGTGTTAAATAATATCGGAGCGGAGATTTTAAAGATTTAAGTATTCAGTTTTTAGTACAAAAGTACGCCCAAGTATGAATATTTAAATATCTCGTCTCCGATGCACTTTAGAGTATTACATTACATAACAAAATATGTTTATTTTTAATAATTCTATCATAATTTACCACTTTTACGAATGGCCGCTCACCTTGAAAATGTATGACTTTTACATATGACAATACTTTTACCCAAACCCCTTTACTCAAAACTCCAGGAGGTAAATGAATGAAATTTGGAGTAAAGGTGTCTTGTAGAAGCCGTTACTTAGTTTGGTAGTTAAATAACAAAAATAAATATTTCTAGGGGGGCAGTCTATACCCGTAATGTAAGAGAAGATGAAAAATTTTTTTTGACCTTATGTCATCTTCTGGCACAAATTTCGACAGTTCTTTTGAAAATACTAAGTTTCTTCTGATTAGGTGAATATTTCCGGAAATAATCGCTCCGAAAGTTTCATACATTGTATCCCCCCCCCCCGTTTATGTTTTAAACCGTACCTATGTCTAAAAATAATGATAAAAATCACAAAGGTAACGCTTAATCAATACTTTCAAAGAAAAATATTTTCAATATGATCGGATATACCATTTTTGAGTTAGGTATGTCCTAAAAATTGCGCTTCTACACAAAAGGACGTAAGTGCCATGAAGTTAGGCTCTTTTAATGGTGCACTTTTTTTTTTGAGATAGTTTTTGTGTAGCAACGGCTTCGAAACCCTGCGTCAGACCCTATGGCCAGACATGCTCTTGCCCGGCTTTTAATCATTTTTACTTTTATGAATTTCAAAATCCAGTTTCTTTTTAATTTAATTTAATTAATTTTAACAATATGTTTCGTAGTATAGATTTTTTACTCCTAAGTATTGTTTGAACTGACATTTTAGAATTAAATAACCGGCCAATTTTCTTTTTATTACTGTTCATGTATTGCCACAATTAATTAACGGACCGCCGAAAAATAAAATGACTGCCCGTTTTTTTCCAAACGATAATAATAACCGCCCTAATATTCAATACCTAACAGCCGCGCCGTAATTAAACAATACGCCTTGAATAAGTCTTGAAAATGGCGGAAAAACTTCGGAAAAATAAACTGGATATGTCAACGCTGTCAACGTCAATCTGACACCGCTGCTTTTGACATAGACTAACAAAACAGAATGTACAAAGCCTATCCCATGTTGTCACACTGAGTGCTAGAAGCCAAAGGAGAAATAAAATAAACGCCACGCGCCTTTTCACGCGCCAGTCCGAACCGTAGGTTTTTTACTATTTTGCTATTACAGTTGCATTTAAACGTACGGTTCGGAGCTAAGATTGAAATGGCGCGTGGCGTTTCCCGCAGTCCGAACTTTACGTGTGCAGGCCGCTAATTACTAATATACAATAATATTTAATGTTACTAACAATTTATGGAACACTATGATCCTGAAATAAATACATTAATACAAAAATGTTTGCGTTATTAGGGTTAGTTTATGCAGTAGGTACTGTTTTTTTACTACTTCTAACGAATTTATTTTTTTGTTTCAAAATCTGATTGATAAACAACTAACACCCAAAAAAATTAGGTATTTGTGACATACGCTATAGATGTGAAATTATAAAGTTTCTCTTTTTACTTTAATGCTGCGGATCCCAAAGGAGTGAATTAGTAATGATCTAAATTGGGGTCCCCTTCGTTTGTATAATGATTTTCGGAATAATTGCATAAGGCATAATAATTTGAAGCATAAGTACGCATACGGTATAGTATTGTTTCGCAGAAACCATTACGCATCATATTTGTTGATCGAATAATCTTAATGCATAAAATTCATGGGTCGAATGTTCGTAACGAATAAATAATGAAACGCATAAACTTATTAAGCAGAATAATGTTTTGGAATAAACATTTTAAACAGCATAAGCATGAAAATAAGGCAGGAAGAAGTTCCCGGCTAACCTAACAACCTAACCTATCCTAGTCGCTTCTGCCCTGACCCATGTTGCTCGCTTGCTGCGCTCACTCCCATTATGCTACACAACATTTTTAAAAAATTCGGAGTTCCAATAATCGGAGTTGCAATTTTATATGAACTTTGGCGCACCCTAATTAGCGGCCTGCACACGTAAAGTTCGGACTGCGGGAAACGCCATGCGCCCTTCCAATTTTCGCTCCGAATCGTACGCGTAAAATGCAACTGTAATAGTAAAATAGTAAAAAAAATAACGGTTCGGACTGGCGCGTTCCCGCCGCGTGGCGTTTCCCGCGGTCCAAACTGTGCCGTGTAAAGGCCGCTATTATCTGACCAAACTGTTTAATTAATTATTTTTCTCAAAAACGTCCGGAAATGTTGACATTCCTATCTACATATTGAGACGCGAAGTACATAGTTTACTGACACATCTCAAATTAAAAAAAAAAACATTGCGTGCTCGCTACACAAGCCCGCAATGTTGCATACAAAAAAATTTTTCTTGCGATTTTTGAGAAAAGCACTATATTTGCCTCGGCAGGAACAGCAATTGCGGGCTTCGTATTTTTAAACGGACTCGCAAGCTCGTCCGTTTAATCCAATACTCGGCCCGCAATTGCCTACTTCCATGCCTAGGCAATAATGTACTATTATTTCTCCTTTGGCTTCTAGCACTCAGTGTGACAACATGGGATAGGCTTTGTACATTCTGTTTTGTTAGTCTATGTCAAAAGCAGCGGTGTCAGATTGACGTTGACAGCGTTGACATATCCAGTTTATTTTTCCGAAGTTTTTCCGCCATTTTCAAGACTTATTCAAGGCGTATTGTTTAATTACGGCGCGGCTGTTAGGTATTGAATATTAGGGCGGTTATTATTATCGTTTGGAAAAAAACGGGCAGTCATTTTATTTTTCGGCGGTCCGTTAATTAATTGTGGCAATACATGAACAGTAATAAAAAGAAAATTGGCCGGTTATTTAATTCTAAAATGTCAGTTCAAACAATACTTAGGAGTAAAAAATCTATACTACGAAACATATTGTTAAAAAAAATAAATGTTTAAAAAAACAAAAAAACCGCCTTCAAAAAGCAAAAAATAACTTCTTTAAAATGGTAGGTAAATAGGTCAGTCCAACTGAAGTCTGCTTTTGGTTAAAATATTGTTGGACGCCGACTTCAGTTGGACTGACCTATTTACCTACCATTTTAAAGAAGTTATTTTTTGCTTTTTGAAGGCGGTTTTTTTGTTTTTTTAAACATTTATTTTATTTTATACTTTTTAGTGATCCTATTTATGCTGTTACGTAGCTCCACTTCTATATACTAATAAGAAACTATTGAACATTTCAAGCTCGCCGCAGACAACGCCGCGGGAATGTCATAGTCATATTTAAACCTAAATGTGCTTCGTCATAGTCGCTCAACTTCCTTTATCGAAATATCTTATCGCCACCCTTGAAATAGGTACCGTTAAGGAGTTCCGGTGGCCATCTGTGGTCTTCATCATCAGTTCCACTTCACCATATAGTACTTTTCAAAAGAAAATGCATGAGTTACAGTGAAAAATACCAAAATCGCTATAGGTCTGCCTATAATATTTGAGGAGTTCTCATGATTTCTCCATGATCCCATCATCAGATCATGACGTGGTGACAATGGGACCAACTAGAAAGTATATCTATTCGAACAACGAAAAAATTTTTCAAATCGGTCCAGTGGTCTTCGAGTAATCGGGGAACATACATAAAAAAAAAAAAAAAAAAAAAAAAAAAAAAACATCCCGACGAATTGAGAACCTCCTCCTTTTTTTGAAGTCGGTTAATTAATTAAATTAAATTAAAAAGAAACTGGATTTTGAAATTCATAAAAGTAAAAATGATTAAAAGCCGGGCAAGAGCATGTCTGGCCATAGGGTCTGACGCAGGGTTTCGAAGCCGTTGCTACACAAAAACTATCTCAAAAAAGTGCACCAGTAAATAAAAGAGCGTAACTTCATGGCACTTACGTCCTTTTTTGTAGAAGCGCATTTTTTAGGACATACCTAACTCAAAAATGGTATATCCGATCATATTGAAAATATTTTTCTTTGAAAGTATTGATTAAGCGTTACCTTTGTGATTTTTATCATTATTTTTTTTTTATTATTATTTTTATTTTAAAACATAAACGGGGGGGGGGGGGATACAATGTATGAAACTTTCGGAGCGATTATTTCCGGAAATATTCACCTAATCAGAAGAAACTTAGTATTTTCAAAAGAACTGTCGAAATTTGTGCCAGACGATGACATAAGGTCAAAAAAAATTTTTCATCTTCTTTTACATAACAGGTATGGACTGCCCCCCTAGAAATATTTATTTTTGTTATTTAACTACCAAACTAAGTAACGGCTTCTACAAGACACCTTTACTCCAAATTTCATTCATTTACCTCTTGGAGTTTTCGAGTAAAAAGCCTGTGATACCTATACGGAACGGGCGGACAGACATGACGAAACAATTAGGGTTCCCTTTTGCCATTTTGGCTACGGAATTAATGAAGATAGCTTATTATTCTGTATTATCACATAGGCTACTTTTATTCCCGGAAAATTAAAAAAATCCCGTTGGAATGACGATTATCGAAATCTACGCAGACGACGTCGCGGGCAGAAGCTAGTTCTATATAAATTTATTTATCTAAGCTTACTCGTACTTCAATAACAAACGAGATTTGTTACATTCATCCAGATAATTTAATTAAATAAAAGAGTTGACAACGCATTATTTAACATTGACGTTATCTTCGAATAAATTATTTTCAAATGATTTTATTCAACATAATTATCTAGATAAAAAGTTATCTAAATAACCCCCAACTCTGCTTCTACCCTATAAATGTACTCACCAGCCTTATCGCTAGTAGCCCCGTTCAAGTTGTACCCAGGACACGAGGTGAAGTAGACCACCCGGAGCCCGGGGTAGGCCTCCGTGAGGAACTGCTTCCAGGCCACCACGGCGGCCGCGGGCACCAGGTCGGCCTTGTTCAGCACCACGATCATGTCCTTCTTCTGGTGCTGCACCACGTGCTGGTACAGCGAGGGGGGGAACATCATGCCCTGGGGACATATACATGCATGAAGCTTTCAAAATGATTTGGCTGGTTTGTAGAATATAAATGTTGATTTGCAACTCATTTGCAGCTGAGGAGTTGGAATTTGAAATTTCGTGAATAACTCTCTGGGGCCGTTCCAGAAAGCCACTCTACAACTCTGCACTCCACAAATCCCACCCTTCAAACGTATTTCTGTTTCACAAAGCTATTGCAGAGTTGAAGAGGCAGAGTCAAATGCAGAGTGTGGATTTGTGGATTTGCAAAGTATTTCTGTTCCACAAGACAATCGCAAAGTTGAAGAGGCAGAGTCAAATAACAAAGTGTGGATTTGTGAATTTGCAAAGTATCTTTTAGGAACAGAATCTTTGCAAATTACGCAGAGTGTTTTCTGGAACACGTTTACTCTGCACTTTGCATTATCGTGGATTGGCAAAGTGAGGAGTGCAGAGTTGCAGAGTGGCTTTCTGGAACGGGCCCCTGGTCTCTGGAAAAATCCCTTGTTATTGTTTCTCGACTATTTTGTGACCTGGCTCTGTAATTGGACTGTTTTCCGTTTCCTCTATGACTTGGCTTAGGCTCTGGAGGATATATTGTCTTGTCTCGACAAATAAGTTATTAATACGTTTAGACCATACAAGACAAGGTTTTATTGCCGTGTGTACTTTAAACGATAAAATAGGTGTGTTGTATCTTCTTGACAACCAGACGTCAAAGAAGTATAGTTATAATGTCAACACTTCAAATCTAATAAGGGCGTCATATTGATTGATTTTTACATACTTTGTAAATACAAGAGCCGTCACGAGGTTAAGTTAGACGTGTGTATTTGAGTATGTGTACACACACACAGATGCGATATTATTTGGACGCGGTTGGGCCTGCTAACAGATATCAGCTCTGAAAGAAAGAGCTAAGTTAAGCTTTCATTTAAAAAAAGCGGCCAAGTGCGAGTCGGACTCGCCCATGAAGGGTTCCGTGAAAGGTAAATTGCGGTTTACGATGACATATTAAAAAAAAAATCCTTACTAGATTTCGTTCAAACCAATTTTCGGTGGAAGTTTGCATGGTAATTTACACCATGTTTTTTTTTAGTTTTATCATTCTCTCCGTCTCCAGGTTCAGCTCGAAGTAGGACATGCGCGCCCAGTGCTCCGTGGCCTGCAGGGCGCTCATGTACTCCTGGTACCAACAACATTACAACCCCCCCTGTTTACTATCAGGGGGTGAGCCAGTACTGACCGCGAACCGGACGTCGACGACGAGCAGCAGCACGTCGCACATCTCGAGCACGCGCCACAACTGGCGCCACGTCTCCAGGTTCAGCTCGAAGTACGACATGCGCGCCCAGTGCTCCGTGGCCTGCAGGGCGCTCATGTACTCCTGGTACCAACAACATTACAACCCCCCCTGTTTACTATCAGGGGGTGAGCCAGTACTGACCGCGAACCGCACGTCGACGACGAGCAGCAGCACGTCGCACATCTCGAGCACGCGCCACAGCTGGCGCCACGTCTCCAGGTTCAGCTCGAAGTACGACATGCGCGCCCAGTGCTCCGTGGCCTGCAGGGCGCTCATGTACTCCTGGTACCAACAACATTACAACCCCCCCTGTTTACTATCAGGGGGTGAGCCAGTACTGACCGCGAACCGGACGTCGACGACGAGCAGCAGCACGTCGCACATCTCGAGCACGCGCCACAGCTGGCGCCACGTCTCCAGGTTCAGCTCGAAGTACGACATGCGCGCCCAGTGCTCCGTGGCCTGCAGGGCGCTCATGTACTCCTGGTACCAACAACATTACAACCCCCCCTGTTTACTATCAGGGGGTGAGCCAGTACTGACCGCGAACCGGACGTCGACGACGAGCAGCAGCACGTCGCACATCTCGAGCACGCGCCACAACTGGCGCCACGTCTCCAGGTTCAGCTCGAAGTACGACATGCGCGCCCAGTGCTCCGTGGCCTGCAGGGCGCTCATGTACTCCTGGTACCAACAACATTACAACCCCCCCTGTTTACTATCAGGGGGTGAGCCAGTACTGACCGCGAACCGGACGTCGACGACGAGCAGCAGCACGTCGCACATCTCGAGCACGCGCCACAGCTGGCGCCACGTCTCCAGGTTCAGCTCGAAGAAGACATGCGCGCCCAGTGCTCCGTGGCCTGCAGGGCGCTCATGTACTCCTGGTACCAACAACATTACAACCCCCCCTGTTTACTATCAGGGGGTGAGCCAGTACTGACCGCGAACCGGACGTCGACGACGAGCAGCAGCACGTCGCACATCTCGAGCACGCGCCACAACTGGCGCCACGTCTCCAGGTTCAGCTCGAAGTACGACATGCGCGCCCAGTGCTCCGTGGCCTGCAGGGCGCTCATGTACTCCTGGTACCAACAACATTACAACCCCCCCTGTTTACTATCAGGGGGTGAGCCAGTACTGACCGCGAACCGGACGTCGACGACGAGCAGCAGCACGTCGCACATCTCGAGCACGCGCCACAACTGGCGCCACGTCTCCAGGTTCAGCTCGAAGTACGACATGCGCGCCCAGTGCTCCGTGGCCTGCAGGGCGCTCATGTACTCCTGGTACCAACAACATTACAACCCCCCCTGTTTACTATCAGGGGGTGAGCCAGTACTGACCGCGAACCGCACGTCGACGACGAGCAGCAGCACGTCGCACATCTCGAGCACGCGCCACAGCTGGCGCCACGTCTCCAGGTTCAGCTCGAAGTACGACATGCGCGCCCAGTGCTCCGTGGCCTGCAGGGCGCTCATGTACTCCTGGTACCAACAACATTACAACCCCCCCTGTTTACTATCAGGGGGTGAGCCAGTACTGACCGCGAACCGGACGTCGACGACGAGCAGCAGCACGTCGCACATCTCGAGCACGCGCCACAGCTGGCGCCACGTCTCCAGGTTCAGCTCGAAGTACGACATGCGCGCCCAGTGCTCCGTGGCCTGCAGGGCGCTCATGTACTCCTGGTACCAACAACATTCAATTATAAGTAAAATGTCCGCTATGCTTTCCATCTACATCTCGATATGACTAGGTAGCTAATACAATCAGCCCCCTATTCCACCATCTTGACAATGACACGTGACAGGTGACAATTCGGTATATGCCAAGTTAACACGCTGATACATGACTGGGTTTCATATAAGCTGCGCCACGTACACTGAAATGTCACGTATCACCTGTCATTGTCGTAATGGTGAAATAGGGCGCAGATCTCGGTCAGATCGAGATGTAGTCACGTTCGTCAGAATATATTTCCAGTAGTTGTTTTATAATATTACTAGCTTTTGCCCGCGACTTCGTCCGCGTAGAACTCGTTTATCGCAGTTAAGTAAATTATTAGTTTTAAGTAATTCTATAGAATGACGTCCTCCCTGGCAAGAATGATCTTTCAAACACATCTAATATTGAGCTCGAAATTTACCGGGACACCAACTTTAACCATGAACTTACGGGAGGGCACTCCCGATACCTCCAAAGAGTTCAGGAACTCTAAGGGTAGGACGTGACTTGCTCTGTGTCGATGACATTGTCTACCAAGAGATACTCCACAACATAGCTACTATACTATACTATACAACGTGATACATATTTTTATATTTATCCACCCGACAATTTCGTCTGTCGGTGCTAATATCGCCCTCTCGCACAAACATTCTCTGTTCTTTATATTGTTTTTTTAGATCGGGGTACACGTATATTTTTTTAGATCATCTGTGTTTTGTACAATATTACAGAATTCGCGGTTTAATGTATTTAAATCGTTACTATCTCTCGTCATACGATCTTCGCCAATTTTTAGTAGAGCTGCCGCATATATGGCCCCGACTGTGTATCATGGTGTACTCGTAGTTCCTGGCATATTTGTAGTGAGGTATATTTTTTATATATATGTATACTCATATCGTAGATGCCGAAATGCATTCATTTATCCGCTGGTGTGCCCCTAGTTATCACCGGTAGATGGGAATCTGTCTAAATTCGCCGTCTCAAAGCACCATCCCTCCCATGATAGTTTGGTTGCTCTTAAAATATCCATCATAGTTCAATATTACATAATATTAGTATTAAGAAATACTAATTACTAATTATAATGTAGGTATGCTGAAAAAAAAAGACAATATTCTTTAAACAAATTTTCCCAATGCCCATTTATCTAATTCGGTTCCGCGGTTAATCCGTGAAAGCGTAACAAACAGACAGACGACAAACATAATTGAATTGCCATTTTGAATTTCTACCTATACTTTCACATCATTTTCGAAATCTGTGTACTCAAAATCTAAGAAAATGACAATTATGTCCACTTTTTAAAAAAGATCATGGCCTCCATCTTGAATTCTAAATTTGACATAATTTTCATAATCTGCGTCCACAAAATGTAAGAAAATGATACCAATGACGAATTTTTCAATAAACATCATGACGGCCATTTTGAATTCCAAATTTGATATCATTTTCGAAATCTGCGTCAACGCAACCTAAGAAAATGACACCCATGATGAAATTTTCAAAAAACACCAAACATTGTCGTTATTCCCTCGGGAACTTTTAAATTTTCTGGGATGGGATTTTCCTATGTGTTAATCCTGGGTGCTACCTCCATTTTAAATTTCATCCTAATCCATCTAGCCGTTGCAGCGTTAAGGAGTAACTAACTAAATCCCCCTTTTACCCCTTAGGGGTAGTTTTTTCTAAATCGCTGAAAGCAGCATTTTTTATTTATAAACAGTAGCCTAAATACCAATTTCCAAATTGCGTATTTTAAAAATAACTTATCTCCTATACAAATTTCTACACCCTATTTTAATCCTTTAGGGGATGAATTTCCAAAAATCCTTAGTGTACCCTTAGGGTAGGTACCCAAGGAATATTCCCTTCAAATTTCAAGTCCCTAGGTCCAGCGGTTTAGGTTGTGCGTTGATCGATCAGTCAGTCAGTTTTACCCCTTTCCATTTTCTCGGGGATGAAATTATCAAAAACGCTGAAACACGTATAAATTAATTTTCAATTTTCAACCTAAACACAAAATTTGAATAGTCTAACTTAAACTAAAACTGACGAACTTTCATACAAATTTTCATCCCCTTAGGGGTGGAATTTCCAAAAATCCTTCCTTAGTAGATCTTTACACTATATAAGGTATCTATGTGCAAAATGTCAAGTCTCTAGGTCCTAAGGTTTGGGCTGTGCGTTGATATATCAACAATCCGTTTTACCCCTTTTCATCCCTTCGGGGTTGAAATTATCATAAACGCTGAGACACGTATAAGTTAAAATTCAATCGCCAACCTAAACGCAAAATTTGAAGCGTCTAACTTCAAAACTGACGGACTTTCATACAAATGTTTTTCTCCTATTTTACCTCCTTAGGGGTGGAATTTCCAAAAATCCTTCCTTAGTGGATCTCTACACTATATAAGGTATCTATGTGCAAAATTTCAAGTCTCTAGGTCCAGCGGTCTGGGCTGTGCGTTGATATATCAACAATCAGCTTAGCATTTTATATAATAGATGACCTCGTCAGCGATTGCACCTACATCTCGATCTGACTACATCTCTTTGTGCCTAGATCGCAATACGACCAGATCGCTTCGCGGGTACCTGTCAAAAAGTCCGAGTTGCAAAATGACCACTTCGTTTGCATTACTAGGTAGGTTAGATTCGTTAGGTAACTTTAAAAGCCCGAAGGACAAATTGAACGGGAATAGAAGCCCCGCTGCGCGGGGCTCCGTCTACATTGCTAAGACAGATATAAGATGAAAAAACAATGAGGTTTAGCGACTCCGACTTTTTGAGATTTAGTCGTAAAGCGATCTGGTCGTATTAGCTACCTATCCCGTCAACTAATATCTCTTCTCGCTGTGGGGGTCGACTCACGGTGAAGTACTTGTGCTCCTGCGCGTCGAGGTGCGCGGGCGTCATGCTGAAGTCCCAGGCGGGGCGGCGCGGGAACGTCAGCTCCGCGGGGAAGCACGCCAGCGGGTCCACCTCCAGCTCCGTCTCCTTCACGGGCACCAGGACTTTTCTGGGGAATGAGATGGCGAATCCGTTAAATAAATAAATAGCCAACTTTAAATCGTTATAAATCCTAAATGATCATTCATAAAAAAAGTTTAAAAAAACAAAAAGCGGCCTTCAAAAAGCAAAAAATTACTTCTTTAAAATGGTAGGTAAATAGGTCAGTCCAACTGAAGTCTGCTTTTGATTAAAATATTGTTGGACGCCGACTTCAGTTGGACTGACCTATTTACCTACCATTTTAAAGAAGTAATTTTTTGCTTTTTGAAGGCGGCTTTTTGTTTTTTTAAACTTTTTTTTATTTTATACTTTTTAGTGTTCATAATAATGCTGTTATTCTCCCACTTCTCAAGTAATAAGAAACAACAGAACATTTCAATGTCGCCGCAAGCAACGCCGTGGGAAAGTCATAGTCATATATTTAAACCTAAATATGCTTCGTCATAGTCGCTCAACTATCTTAATCGAAATATCTTGTCGCCACCCTCGAAATATATACCGTTTAGGAGTTCCGGTGGCCATCTGTGGTCTTTATCATCAGTTCCACTTCACCAAATAGTGCTTTCCAAGACCAAATACACGAGTTACAATGAAAAATACCAAAATCGCTATAGGTGTGCCTATAAATTTTGAAGAATTCCGTCGATTCCTCACGGATTCCACCATCAGATCTTCATTTTGATAAAAATGGGACCAATCGGGAAGCACCAGCTTTCAAATAAAAAAAGAATCATCAAAATCGGTTCACCCAGTCGAAAGTTCTGAGGTAACAAACATTTAAAAAAAAAAACAGACGAATTGAGAACCTCCTCCTTTTTTTAAGTCGGTTAAAAATGAAAAATGGTTAAAGAAACCTAAAGATTTTTAAATACGTATTCAATGATACCCCATTTGTCATATTTCGTCGACTTTATTTGTTTTCTTTTTTACAAAATGGCGTCTAACTGCCTCCATATTGAATTTTAACTACTGTCATATCTTTAGTGACACTCACGAGATAAGGACAAATCGATTGCCATAAGAACCATCAAAATCGGTCCACGCGTTTAGTTTCTAGAGCGCCACGAAGGAACAAACAGACATATATAGGCTGATAAGCACATAACCGCCTCCTTCGGCAGTCGGGTCAAAATATCTGGGGACGATCTCACACATATAAAGTCCCAAAATAAGCTTTTGTCTTGTACGGGTAGGCACTAGATCACTGTGATCATACTTATATAAAGAAATATATACTTAAATAGAATCACTATTTATTAATAAATCCGCATTAATAGTACATTGTGCATCAAGGGTAGTATGAAGGGAATTACTAACGAGAGTGTTAGAAGCCCGACGCCGAAGGCGGAGAGCTTTTAATGACTCGAGTTAGTAATCCCCTTACTGCCTGTGATACACACAATGGTTTGAATCACATTTGCGAGGAAAAGAACAAAGAGAAAATTAAATAGTACATTTCTTTCGATTTGGCGGGTAACATATTGCCATGATTACTTCAGCTGCATCTCTTAGTTCCGGTGGTGTATAATCCTGGGATGAAGAAGCCATTTTCATTTTTGTTTTGTACCTATCTATTTTAAAATAAAACACTTTAACTCTGCAAAATATAAAGAAATAACTTTTGACCAGGGGGGGCACACTTAGAAGATCTGACATTTTGCGTAGACGACAGAGACACCTTCTGGCGGAGTGAGGAAAAAATGGCAGCCATTTTGTGACAGAATGACAGACGGTGAGCAATGGCGGATCATTCATTGTCAACTCTGGCTCTCTGACGTCTAGGTGTTGATGCGCTTTTTCGAGCAGAATCAAAAAGATATTGTGTTTTTGGCTGTGACTCCCTAGGTAAGTACCCACTTTTCATTTATTCGTTTACATAAAACAAAAACGACCACGCCGCAATACACTTCTACTGACTTATCTTTGTGGTGATTTATGGGTACAAACGGCAAACAGAACTTAATAGTAAAACAAGGTGGTGAACTTACTAAAACTTACTTATGGATCGTTTTTTCCATCACCGACTGACTATTTGTGGTAATTCATGTATATCATACACATGAAAACTGTAAGGTCTGTTCATTCTTACTTGTATTATATAGTAAACAACTTTCTAACCTCAAAATGAACCTTTTTTGGTTAAAACAGCTATTTTAAACAAAAAAAAGCAATCACAGACGGTACATTAGCCAAGTGATGTCCATAATGTTTATTCAGTTTACTTTATATACTAGAAAAGAGCTGGTTTAGCCACAAAAGGTTCATTTTGAGGTTAGAAAGTTGTTTACTATACATATAAGACAAATAAGAACGAACAGACTTTAGTGAAATATAGGGTGTTGTAACGTAAACTTAGGTACCTACTTATGCATGGGTTTTTCCATCTGCCTAACCTATGTTTGAGGTGATTTATGTGAACAAAAAAAACTTTATTACAGAAAGCTCTTAACCATAGATAGACCTTTTGAGGATTGAAATTTTAATAAGATCACATAATCATTATATCTTAAAATATATGTGTTTCATTATTTTTCAGTCACACTTGGTGTACCTCTACACCGTTTTCCTCATCCTGACAAGCACCCTGACTTGTTTGCTGCATGGGTGTCCATTATTGGAGATAAACTGAAAGAAACTGATCGGAAGAAAATATACAACAATAAAAGGATATGTGATTACCATTTTGACCCCAGGGACAAGATGGAAACTGGAAGTCATTTAAAGCGATCAGCAATGCCATCAGTTCATCTTAATTGTAAGTAGAATTTAATCTCAATATTTAAATTTCACAACAATTTATCACGCTAATATGCTAGAATTATTGTATACTAGCGACCGCCCTTGGTTCGCTTCGGTTTATTTGAGTTTTTTTCTTATACGTGTGTTAAAAACCTAAATGATAGTGAAAACCGCATTCAATCCGTTGCATAGTTTAAAAGATCTAAGCGTACAGCGGGAACGGACTTTATTTTATACTTTGTAGCAGCACGCTCAAACGTTCTTATTACCTATATGTCCAAATTACATAATGTAAAGGACAAACACTAAAAACGATAAAAGTATGTATATTTTGATAAGAATCTTTTGAATAATCACTACATATTATAAAACAAAGTCGCTTCCCGTTGTATGTCTGTCGCTATGTATGCTTTCTTATCTTTAAAACTACGCAACGGATTTTGATGTGTTTTTATTTAATAGATAGTGATTCAAGAGGAAGGTTCATATGTATAATACATGCATCATTTTTATGATTATGATGACATGCATAATATAGTAGAGAAACACTGATCATTTTAGAGGTTTCTAATGTGATGTCATAAATAAACACATTTTATAGCGCTTACATTGCAAACGCTGGCTAAACCTTAAGAGATATATCAAAATAATGTACCGAAGAATTGTAGTTCTTTTAAAAACCTAAGGAAAAGTCTGCGATGGCATAATATGTCTATCTGCTAAATTTGACTCACAGTAATCAATTAATCATTTTTATCTTTAAAATTTTATTAAAATTATATTAGGTTATTTGCGAAACTATTTTCTCTCCTAAATAAATTAATAAAGGGTATAGGTAAATAAATTAATACATACATACATACATAATCTCACGCCTTCGTTCCCAGAGTGGGGTAGGCAGAGCTACAGAATTACAAACATCTCTAAAAACTTGTTGATAATTCTATAACCACAATTTGCACAATTAGGCTAAGATGTTTACCAGCGTATTAGTGACAGGTTGCAAGCCCATCGCCTAACAGTACTACAAGCCTTTATTCCCTTAGTCGTCTCTTACGACATCCACGGGAAGACATGGAGTGGCACTATTCTAACTCGGCAACCACACGAGGAATAAATTAATATTTTTGGTAAATAAAATAAGGTTTTTTTCTAAGTGTTTTTTTTTAATAGGTATTAGGGTATCAACGATAGGTAGTGTTTATTATTTAATTCTGTGGATTTAAGGGATAAAACTCAATTTTTCGTATTTAAAATAACTTAAGAATTGTGTTGTAAACATTCAGAATATGTAAGTACCTACATACATATTCCCTTCCTATTTGGTTATCAATGAGAAAGTGTGTTGATTAGTTAATATTATTTCTCTTATTTTAAAGTTTTTTGTGTTGTTAATAATATTTCGAATATAGGTACTTACGTATTTCCTGAAGTAAATTAAAAAATAAATATTAAGT
Organism: Acleris literana; assembly: GCA_946894065.1. Taxonomy (NCBI): domain Eukaryota; kingdom Metazoa; phylum Arthropoda; class Insecta; order Lepidoptera; family Tortricidae; genus Acleris; species Acleris literana. The sequence continues at coordinate 12,283,232 of OX335695.1, read as the reverse complement.
TTTATACTTTATTATTACCTTAGCCGGGCTGGTGTTAGTTTAGTATTTGTCCCCTCAATGATGGTAGTTAATTTTGTGGATTTGGGTTAATAGGTATTGTTTGTTTTTTTTAAGGAGAAAACTCATAATGAATTACCTATGACGCGAAGAAGTCGTTCTAATATAGATCGTAGCATTAGGGATAGTAATAGAAACAATGTACGTGTTAATGATGAAATCAAAGAAGAAAGGAAAATCAGACTGTGTAATAGAAGAGAAAGTAATTCTTTGCGAAGAAATAGGGAATCGTCTATTAAAAGTGACGTTCGTCTTATAGGCGACAGGGATAGATATAGATCTCAGAGAGCCAGAGAATCTTCTACTGAACATGAACGTAGGTCCACAAGTACTTCTAATTTATGGCCAAATAAAATGAATTCTGCATTCCTCTGCAAACCTATACTCTGCATTTGCACACCTATCTAAAAATTATTTCACCATTTAAAAAGTATATTATTCCAGATGAATTTCGCAGAACGTGTCTCTGCGTTTTTCCCGAAGGGATGAAAAGGGGTAAAACTGACTGACTGATCGATTGACGCACAGCCTAAACCGCTCGCTGGACCTAGGGAATTGAAATTTGAAGGGAATTTTCCTTGGGTACCCTAGGGGTGCACTAAGAAGGGATTTTTGGAATGGGAATAACGATAATGTATTTGGTGTTTTTTGAAAACGTCATCATGGGTGTCATTTTCTAAGATTACGTTGACGCAGATTTCGAAAATGATGTCAAATTTGGAATTCAAGGTGGCGGCCATGTTTTTTGAAAAAGTTGTCATGGGTATAATTTTCTTAGTTTTTAGGGACGTAGATTTTGAAAATGACATCAAATTTTGACAAATAATTGATTAATTTATTTCTCCAATGGTTTCTGCCATCCAGTGTGACAACATGGGACAGGCTTTGTACATTCTATTGTATAGTCCATGTCAAAAGGAACGGTGTAAGATTGACGTTGACAGCGTTGACATATCCAGATGTAATTTTTTTTTCGCCATTTTCAAGACTTATTCATGGCGTATTATTTCTAAGGCTGTTATTTTATATTAGGGCGGTTATTATAATCACTTGAAAAAATTTAAGAACATTCATTTTATTTTTTGGCGGAAATGGTTCGATTATTTAATTTTTATTTTCATGTTCAAACTATTATACTCAAGGAGTAAAAAATCTATACATCGATCGGTACATACAATATTGCTGTAGAAACAAACTCCTTATTAATATTATGAATTTGAAAGTAATTTTATCTGTCGTCTGTCTGTTTGTTACGCTTTCACCGAATTAGATTAAATTTATACTTTGTGTCTCGAAAATCACACCCAACGGGGGGTTATTTGGGATGGTAGTTTGTGTGAGAATTTGGTAATTTATATTTGGGAGTTCGGCTATTTATAATGATAGATACGTTAAAATTGGTATTAAGACTCATAATATAATATAATATTGAACTATGATGGAGATTAAGAGCAACCAAACTATCATGGGAGGGATGGTGCTTTGAGATGGCGAATTTAGACAGATTCTCATCTACCGGGGATAACTAGGGGCATATAAAATAAATGCATTTCCGTATCTAAGATATGTGTATATGTAAAAAAAAATGTACCTGACTACAAATATGCCAGAAACTACACAATAATACACAGTCGGGGCAATATGCCGCAGCTCTACTAAAAATTGGCGAAGATCGTATGGCAAGAGATAGTGACGGTATGATTAAGTACATTAAACCGCGAATTCTGATGATGATGATCTTGATGACCTAAAAAATAACGTGTACCCTGACCTACAAAACAATATAAAAAATAGAGAATGTTCGTGCGAGAAGGCAATATTAGCACCGACTAACAAAATTTTCGGGTGGATAAATGAAAAAGATAAGTCTCACGTAGAAGGCGATATTGTGTAGTATCTCTTGGTAGACAATGTCATAGACACCGAACAAGTCACGTCCTACCCTTAGAGTTCCTGAACTCCTTGGAGGTATCGGAAGTGCCCTCCCGTAAGTTCTGTAAGTCCCGGTAAATTTCGAGCTCAATATTACATGTGTTTAAAAGATCTTTCTGGCCAGGGAGTACGTCAAACTATAGAATTACTTAAAACTATTAATTTACTTAAAACTGCGATAAACGAGTTCGACGCGGACAAAGTCGCGGGCAAAAGCTATTAGGCTACTTATAATGAATAATGTTGTCAGGTTATATTATAATGTGAGTGATGGATATGTACGCTGTTGACATGTCTTTAATAAATAAACTAGAGGACGCCCGCGACTTCGTATTTCATCCCGTTGGGGGTCGATTTTCGGAAAATCCTTTCTTAATGTAAATTGCTACTCTCTGGAAAACTGGGAAAAATCATGCAATTTCGCGGGTTAGGGAAAAGTCAGGGAATTTTAATATAGGTCAGGGAAAAAATTGGTTGGGGTGTAGCATAGGGGGCTGGACTTATAAAAATTCATCAACATGAAGTCTAATATAATTATGTTTTTTATTCACGTGTCGTGTGTTAAACTAAGCTTCTTTTTAACCGACTTCAAAAAAAGGAGGAGGTTCTCAATTCGTCTGTTTTTTTTTTTTATTTCTATTTTTAATGTTTGTTGCCTCAGAACTTTCGACTGGGTGAACCGATTTTGAAGATTCTTTTTTTATTTGAAAGCTGGTGCTTCCCGATTGGTCCCAAATTGGTTCAAAATGAAGATCTGATGGTGGAATCCATGAGGAATCGACGGAACTCTTCAAAATTTATAGGCACACCTATAGCGATTTTGGTATTTTTCATTGTAACTCGTGTATTTGGTCTTGGAAAGCACTATTTGGTGAAGTGGAACTGATGATGAAGACCACAGATGGCCACCGGAACTCCTAAACGGTATATATTTCGAGGGTGGCGACAAGATATTTCGATTAAGATAGTTGAGCGACTATGACGAAGCATATTTAGGTTTAAATATATGACTTTGACTTTCCCACGGCGTTGCTTGCGGCGAGATTGAAATTTTCTATTGTTTCTTGAGAAATGAGAGAATAACAGCATAATTATGATCACCAAAAAGTATAAAATAAAAAAAAAGTTTAAAAAAACAAAAACCCGCCTTCAAAAAGCAAAAAATAACTTTTTTAAAATGGTAGGTAAATAGGTCAGTCCAACTGAAGTCGGCGTCCAACAATATTACCTACCATTTTAAAGAAGTTACTTTTTGATTTTTGAAGGCGGGTTTTTGTTTTTTTAAACTTTTTTTTTATTTTATACTTTTTGGTGATCATAATTATGCTGTTATTCTCTCATTTCTCAAGAAACAATAGAAAATTTCAATCTCGCCGCAAGCAACGCCGTGGGAAAGTCAAAGTCATATATTTAAACCTAAATATGCTTCGTCATAGTCGCTCAACTATCTTAATCGAAATATCTTGTCGCCACCCTCGAAATATATACCGTTTAGGAGTTCCGGTGGCCATCTGTGGTCTTCATCATCAGTTCCACTTCACCAAATAGTGCTTTCCAAGACCAAATACACGAGTTACAATGAAAAATACCAAAATCGCTATAGGTGTGCCTATAAATTTTGAAGAGTTCCGTCGATTCCTCATGGATTCCACCATCAGATCTTCATTTTGAACCAATTTGGGACCAATCGGGAAGCACCAGCTTTCAAATAAAAAAAGAATCTTCAAAATCGGTTCACCCAGTCGAAAGTTCTGAGGCAACAAACATTAAAAATAGAAATAAAAAAAAAATACAGACGAATTGAGAACCTCCTCCTTTTTTTGAAGTCCGTTAAAAAGAAGCTTAGTTTAACACACGACACGTGAATAAAAAGCATAATTATATTAGAATTCATGTTCACTAAGCAAGCTTCGTGGCCTAAACATGGTACTCGACTAAAAAGCTCTCTATTATACAACGATTGTGAAACTACTATTCTATAAATTTTCGTGATGTACTTTTTTTGATTTATAGCCAAAAATGTTCAAAAAATGACCTTTGCCTTTTCTGCAAAGTTTATTGACCAAAAAATCAGAAAAAATCCTTATCAAAAGACAATTTCCTATTTATATTTTACGCGAAAAATGAAATCTTACAGTTTTGGAAAAAATACCAAGAAACTTAAAATTGACCTTATTGCATTGAAAATAAAGTTCAGAACAAAATGAGTATTATACGTACTGTACGTAAACTACTGCGGGCGTATTATGGTCGTGTTTATCGATGTGGAAAAAACATCTGACAATGTCTGACCCGTATATTAATGCGAGACTGATGGATGTTTTATCCATCACGATAAAGGCGACCATAATACGAGACCTGAACGCAGTAAGTCCTTTATTGACAAAGCATGTACTAAAATTTCCTCTCTTTCTAAGCATGCCAAAATTACTACCCCGTTAATATTTTTAAGTTACTCTTATACCTGTGTACAGTATGCTGATGATAACATTGCAATTTTGTGTTCCAGGTGTGCAGCAATCCCTGGCAACTTTTATGGAAACAGACCATAACTATTGTCGTCCCAGGAGACAAGGATTCCCATCCGGACCAATGATGGACATGACAAATTTACGGTGTCCCTCCAGACCAATGATGGACATCACAAATTTACCTGGTTCATCAAGACTTGCAGTTGATATAACAGAAATCCCAGTACCATCTGGATCTACATCAACAACTTGTGTAACTGTACCTGAAAAGGCCCATGCTAGAACATCACGAACAAAGTTTGATGCAGGTGAGAAAATAATATTCTCTTCATAATTATACAATCCGTCTAGTAAACAATTAAGGGCCGAGCTCACGAACAGATGTTTAAAATTTAAACGGTTGTTTTACCATAAACGACCGATTAACGATATTTTGGTGTTCACCACGCGTTACCCATTGATTAAGTGCCGTAACCGACTGTTTAACTTAATCGAAGAAATAGACTTAGTTTGACCTTCGGTTAGCTGCTATTTGAAGTGAAATTGTACTATATCCATCACTTTTAGGTTAAACACATCATAATGCAAGACGCTTTGAATTATATATTTAAGGACATAATGTACTAGCTAGATGATTTTAAAGATATTGAGTGAATTTTACGCCCACCTCGTATATTCCAAATACAGCGTAATTATTTCGAGGAATATGACGAGTAAGCATTTTGAACAAGATTTCGTTTATACACGATTTTTGGATGAAATTTATTCTAAACATACGACACCCCTTAAATCGTAAACAAAGATAGTAAGGCCTTTAGGTATGTGTGTATGGTGTCTCTCTCAATCTCTTTATGAGTCCAACCGATTTGTCCCGAACCCGAGGGCCTTTGAACTTATGTCAGTTGAAAAATTCCACGAAAAATATAGACATTGACAATAGAAAAGGATACTGAACAACAAAGTTACATTAAGGATATGGCGTTGACATAACAAGCATTACATTTCGTAGTATATATAATGTTACCCTACCATTTAAAGCATACCGTTTGGGTAAAAGCAAATTTATGTAAATACATTGCCATCTTAGCAACGAAATATTAAAACGTTCGGTCATTTTAAAACTCATTCATTCAAAAACGCTCGGTTAGTTAAACATTCGTTAGAAACGGTTGGTAAACACCAAATACAACGCGGTTTGTTTAAACACTTGTTAAATGATAACGGAGCGATTAGCTAATCAATGATTATGTTGTTGTTGGTGAACTCGACCCTTAAACAGAAATCAATCCTTATTTTTTTGACATTTACTGTATGATCATTGTTTGTAATTTTAAAAATTTCTTATTTGATATTGAGACAAAGCGGCGCTAGAAGCTCAACAATAAATTTATAAACATTAATAAGAACAATAGAAATAAGCCAGCCAAATGCGAGTTGAACTCGCGTGGAGAGGCTGCCGTACATACGTTTTTTTTTTATTATTGAATTCTAATAGGTTTTCCTGTAATCTACAAGCAATGAACTATATTTTGTATTTTTTTTTTAATTTTAGGCTCAGTAGTTTCGGAGATCAGGGGGAGGGAATGGTCAATTTCCGTCTTCTTTCATGAAATTGAATAAAATCAAAACTATTTATTTTACAATAATAACAAATATATATTTGAGATCCGCATAACGAGCCCTTTTATTTGATGCATGACACAGTAAGGTTTGCAAATAATTTTTTTTAATTTCCTAATTTGTCCCCCGAAACTGACCCTTATTTTAAAAAAATGTTGGGGTCATCAATTTACATATTGTGTACCAAATTTCAATTCAATCGGTCAACTAGTTTCGGAGCAAATAGGCTGTGACAGACGGATAGACAGACGCACGAATGATTCTATAAGGGTTCCGTTATTTTATTTTTTATACGGAACCCTAAAAAGTAAAAAAATAGTAGTATAGAAAAACAATAATGTTACTTTTTGCTTTCAGATAAAACATTTGAATTTTTACAAAGGAAGACCAAGAAGGAGTGTCTTAGGAAAGTACGACAGAAGGACAACGAAATACGGAGATTGCGTCAAAAAGTTAAAAGTTTTAAGTTGCGTCTTCGGCAATCAGAGAAGATGTCCGTAAGAACAAATTTTGAAAGGTTAACTCAAAATATGCCCGAGTCGGCTAAGCATTTTATAAGAATGCAATGCATGGAAGCACAGAAGACAAAACAGGGACATAGGTTTAGCTTGGAGGAAAAAATTTTATCCTTGTCATTGTATAAAAAAAGCCCGAAAGGCTACAATTTAATGACTAAGCACTTTACATTGCCTTCTATAAAAGTACTAAAGTCATTGTTATCACAAGTCAAAATGTATCCGGGCATAAACCCAGTAATAATGGAACAGTTGAAATTAACGGTTTCAAAGTTGCCGCGACAAGATCGTCTGTGTACATTAATATTTGATGAAATGTCAATTACACCGCAAATATTTTTCAACTCGTACACAGATGACCTTGTAGGTTTTGAAAATTTCGGCAATGAGAAGACTGTTAAATTAGCCAATCATGCTTTAGTCTTTATGGTTAAAGGCATTAAAAAAATATTTAAACAGCCAGTAGCCTATTATTTTGTTCAAAACTTACAAAGGCAAAAACTGAAAGAAATATTAATAGATGTTGTAACGCATGTACAAGCCGCCGGCCTCAAAATAGTGGCAACCGTGTGCGACCAAGGCACGGCTAATGCAAGTTGCATTAATAGTTTGCTATCTGAAGCAAAAAGGGAATATTTTAGATTAGGTAAGGAGTGGCGAAGCGATGTAATTATCATAAATAATACCGAAATAATTCCACTGTTTGATGTTCCCCACTTATTAAAAGGTATTAGAAATAATTTATTAAATAAAGAAATGAACTATAAACAGGATACTGAATTAAAAAAAATTAAATGGAAACACTTTCAGTGGATTTATGAAGCCGATAAATCTCGTGGTGAGTTGAGAATTTTACCAAAGATAACGAGGGAACACGTCGACCCAGACAAAATTAAAAAAATGCGAGTAAAAAACGCAGCACAAGTTTTCAGTCGCAGCATGGCAATAGCTGCAGATGTTTTAGTCGAGAAAGGTAAAGTTCCCTCGGAATGCCTGGATATAATTCCATTCGTTTTACTTATAGATAATCTATTTGATTCATTTAACGCATCAAGTTTTTCTGCGCAGTGCGGCAAACAATATAGAGCGGCAGTAAAAAGAAACTCTCCTCACCATGAGCTTTGGCAAAAGGCTCTACGTACTTTGAAAAGTGTACAATTTGTAGTAAAAAAAGGTGACGGGTCATCATGCGTGAAATCTGTACCGACTGTAAATAATTTTATTAAAACTATAGATGGTTTTAAATCGCTGTGGCAATTGTTGTCTAATGAATATTGTTTGGATGCAATGCTGACGCGTAATTTTAATCAAGACCCACTCGAAAACTTTTTCGGAAGTGTACGTAGTTTGGGTGCTCGGAATGTGACACCCAACTGCATGGGATTTGAGGGAGCAATCAAAACATTATTATTAAATAATTTAAGTTCTGACCACTCGGTAAACTCAAATTGTGAGGACGAGTCGAGTCAGTGCTTGCAGTCACTTGCCTTTTTTATAAAATCCAAAGGAAAAATTAATGCTTCCTCACAATCCCAAAATATTGTAATTGATCAGCCCTTGAATGTTATGCGAAATAGCGGTAATATCATAGATTCCGGGGCTGATCAAAGGACTTATGTTTGCGGGTGGGCCTTGACAAAATGCTTGCAGAAAGTAGTAAGAGGGTGTAAACATTGTAAGGGCAAGCTACTAGGCAACTCAAAGAATGAACAGTATCGCTACTTACAAAAGAAAGAATATGAAAAAGATAGAGAATTGCTTAGCTATCCCTCTGATTGCCTAGTAGCTTGTTTCCAGGATATACAGAACACGACAATTGCCTTTCTTAAAAGCGAATGTTATAAACCAAAAATTAAAGAACGTATCGTCGCTTTTTTAGAATTATTCACAGATTTTGAATTCATGGACTGCGAAATACATAAAGATAAATTAAAACAATGTTTTGTCGATACCACGATTAATATAATTATTTACAGTTACAGTTGGTGTAGATCGGTGAATAGAATATTAGAGGGTAAAATTAATTATGATGGGGAGGATACCATCAAAAAAGCGGCACAAGAATATTATAACAAGCATCGAACAATAAAGAAATGATTATTCTAAATGAAAATTGATTTTTTATTTCTTACTAAACTTATTCCCGGACTAACTGTCTTAGTTCACTGAGAAGTTTGTGTCGTAATTGCATTTTCCACGGACGTAATTTATTTACTCTGAAACGCGCGATCGGTATGATTTCATTCGTAAAAATCTACTACCAATGAGATCAGGCCGAACTCGTGTTTCGCCGTAAAAAATTACGTTCGAGAAACGGGCCTCGATAAATAGAAACCCGTCTATAGTATAGGTGCAGCTATAGGTGTATATGCGTACCTACATACCTATAACTACATACGTATACAGTTTTAGTTCTCCGTCCTGGCACCAGGTGGCAGAAATTTCCATTGATGCAAATATAACCGTAGAGTTGCCACTCTTTTCCCTCTATATTACTATACTCTTTGCTTTTGACGAACGGGAACGTAAATGGAAACGATATTTTTTTTGTGACCTCTACCACAGATAATAACCGCGTTTAGTTTCGACTTGGATTCGAGCCAGATTTAGCCAATTTGATAAAAATGTATAATTACTAAAATTAATGATAAATGTTGATATAAACTTGAAATAGGTATAAAAATAATGAAGTTTAATGAAGCGTATAGGTTTTGTGTAATGTAAGTTAGTTTATAGCTAATTTTTAAAGATGAAATTAGAAACCGATTTAATTTTTGGCTGAAAATTAAACCTCCTTAGTCAGAAATGATGTACGAAAGAGTTGCAAATTTTAAAAAGAAAGTCATTACTCCCTAGGGATGACAAACTAGACATAATTCCCGCGGGAACAATTTAGGCCATTGTCCTTCTGTATACAGGCATGGAATAACACCATTTACGAGCAAGTGTGATGAAAAATCCATTGCGTAGTTTGAAAGACCTGCGTACATACAGAGGGACAGCCGGCGGAAGCGACTGTTTTTAACCTTCGACGCAAAAACCGCATGTATGCGTGTGGCCCCGTAGCTCTTAAACGGGTGAACCAAATTGGATGCAGTTTCTTTTATGTGAATGCAGGTTTTTTAGCGGTGGTTGTTAGCTAGGTTTCATTAAAATCGGTTGGGCCTTATAAGAGATATAGGCGCTGAAAGAAGGGATTGCCATAATATGGGGATTTTATCTATCTTATCGTTAATAAACTAACCCCCTTACTAATAAACGTTGAGTAACGTTGGTATAGCTATACAATGTTTTGTCCTTATCTGTCAAATTCAAATGTCACAATGACAGATAAGGACAAAACATTGTATAGCTATACCACCGTTACTCAAAGTTTATTAGTAAGGGGGTATGTAAATATTATATGTGTTCAAGTTAGAACTCACAGTGCGTCCTCCTTCTTCATCTTGAGCTCTTCCTCGCTCTCCCGGTAGAACTTGAGCGCGTACTTGTTCTTGTCGCCACGCCCCCCTCCCCCCCGCGGCTGGTAGTTCATCGCCATCACGTCCAGGCCCGCGCCGCCCGGAGATGCTGGAGCATTTACAACGTATATGACAAACAATTTGGGACCCACCTTAGGTCCAAAGTCAATCTGACATTCTACATCAATAAGGTTGAGTTTCCTATGAGTTACGAATGACTTTGCATCTCTAATACATTGACGACTTCAAGCATATTTTTAAGGTTCCGTAGCCAAATGGCAAAAAACGGAACCCTTATGGATTCGTCATGTCTGTCTGTCTGTCTGTCCGTCCGTATGTCACAGCCACTTTTTTCCGAAACTATAAGAACTATACTGTTGAAACTTGGTAAGTAGATGTATTCTGTGAACCGCATTAATATTTTCACACAAAAATAGAAAAAAAAAAACAATACATTTTGGGGGTTCCCCATACTTAGAACTGAAACTCAAAATTTTTTTTTTCATCAAACCCATACGTGTGGTGTATCTATATCTGTATATTGAGCTTTCTAATATCATTTTTTTCTAAACTAAATATTTTGCGCGAGAGACACTTCCAAAGTGGTAAAATGTGTGTGTGTGTCCCCTGTAACTTCTAAAATAAGAGAATGATAAAACTAAAAAAAAATATATGATGTAGGTACATTACCATACAAACGTCCACCGAAAATTGGTTTGAACGAGATATAGTAATTAGTTTTTTTTAATACGTCATAAATCGTAAACCGCAATTTACCTTTCACGGAACCCTTCAGGGGCGAGTCCGACTCGCACTTGGCCGCTTTTTTTTTAAATGGGTCACACATTAACGTTCGTGACCGTACATGATAACATGACAGACACAATTTGTATTAGACTTGCAAAGTGACACATTTTTTAGGTGAGCTATTCGTAAAAGTGGTATATTGTGATTGATCAATTAAAAACAAATATGTTTTTAACCCCCAATGCAAAAAGCGGGGTGTTATAAGTTTGACCGCTGTGTGTGTCAGTCTGTGGCACCGTAGCTCTTAAACATTGACATAGAATAGAAAAGAATAGAATAGAACATTTATTAGTAAGAAATATACCTACATCGTCATTTTTAAAATTATGCGGTAAGTATAAACTAATTTCTATACATTCCAATTCAATATGTATCATAATATTATTCAATATAAAGGGTTACAATACTTATTACATTTACTGGTCATCAGAAAGAATTAATAAATCTTGTAATGAGTTGGTTGCTGATGATTTTAGTTACCCTTTCAAACCTTACTCGTCAGTCAATTCTTGTTATTCGATACCTTAGTTCACATTTGAAAAGTTATTCTAATTAGTATGTTTGTGCACAAATAATAAGTTCGTAACTTTAATGGCAAAAAAAACATTTAGTATGATTGTGCACTAAGATGTCGCTATTTTAAACCTTTTTGGGTTGGTTTTTTTTTTAATTATTAATCCTTTTTATTCAGACATTCACACAATATTTACATTACATATAATTATAACACAAAGCAAACATATTTTCACTCTTTCCATGCGCCAGTTAATATTCTAACATTTGCAGTTCGTAAATTTTGCAAGTCTGTTTGCCAGTCGGCAAACACCTCCTACAGCCTTTGCTATTGGGTTGATTTAAAATAAATAAATATAATTAAAATTATATAAATATCAGAGAACATCTCACAAGCATTGTATGTACGTATGTAAACTTTATTGCACACATAAACAAACCCAGTCCAAGTTTGACCTAGTCCTAAGCTAAGCTCAAGGCTTGTGCCATGGGTACCAGACACTATAGGCAATTTTCGATTCCTGCCCAATGTCCTCCATGAAGAACGTTTTTTTTAATATATAAGAAAGAGAGGCAAACAAGTCTTATGGGAAATTTTCACCACCGCCCATAAAATACTAAGGAAGAAAGAAAGAAAAACATTTTATTGATAACACACCTCCACCAACACAATAACATTACAAAATAAAGCTTAATCTAAATATGATATTGGTGGAATGTGACACCAATAAGAGTCCCACTCAGCATGTGTTGCACAGCAGGACTCGGTGCTACAACGCTGGTTTTCTGTGGATCCCTTTGCGATTCACACGCGATGACAAGTGGCAGTTTGGACACCATTAAAAAGACATTAAATTCGCAAATACCAAGCTTTTATGAGTAGTGACTAGCAGACAAGTAATAAATAAAAATAAATAAAAAGATTACAAAAACAAAAAAGAATATAAGGTACGAGTACCTATTTATGATTTTTGTAAATGTAATAAATATAGCTTTAATTTGTTCTACTAAATCTATTTGTTCTTATTAAAGAACAGTAGGCAGAACGAGGTTAAACTTATCACATAAAAAAAAACCGTCGTAAATTTATGTTAAGTTTCACTCACATGATAGAAGCATCGTCTTATTCTGCTTCTTCGACTGCAGCTGCTGTTTCTTAGCTTTTCCGCTAAACGGGGTTTTGCGTCGCGCTTGAGGCATGGCGAAAGTTTAACTAAAATAACACAAAGCAACTAATTTAAATCCTGAAACAGGTTACGCTTAACCCTAAAATGCTCGTGTGCCAGTTCATCACGTGTCTGGACGGCTAATTTACAGTAATCATGTAAAAAATACTGTATACATAAAGCATATAATTAGGATAATAGTACCGCATGGAAACAAACATAAAAGTGTGAAAAGATACTTTCGAACAATTATATTGATGCTCAGTGAACGTGCAATAGATTATGAGCTATTTTGACTAACAAGAGTTACTTTTAAACCATTATATTTATAACTTTTCATCATGAAAACTCACAAAATTGTCGGCTATTCGCGAAACGGGAATTTATCAAAAAAGTGACAAGCAGCTGTCAGCTTTTTCAAAACAGCTTGTTTGAGCGCAGGTTTAAAACGCTATTTATATTTCTAAACGGTAACTTTAGAGAAAAAAAACGTATAAAATGTCAGACTGACAATTAAAAAGTACTTTAAGGTGCCGTAATCGTATATTTTCCTATTTAAAATCGATCGGTATGTTTCAAGAAAATAATCGCTTGTTTGTAAATCACAAAACAATATCATATTCATAGAAACGTGTATTTTAAAAATTGTTATTAATAATTATTAGTATAAAAAAACGAAGGTCCAAACTTCAAAGGTTTTGAGTAATATATAATCGGGACAGAATTTGTGAGTGGCTCATAAAACACCCAATTTTCTAACCTAAATCGCGACGCCATAAAATTTTTGTTTGGCGTAAATTAAATAAATAATCGCGAATAAATTGCCAATAAGAACATTTTTCCTATTATAAGACCGTTCTTAGATCAAAATGCTTCCCTTATCGCTGCTACGTACCGCTCAAAATCACCCAATGCTCGTCGAGCTTAAGAATGGCGAAACTTACAACGGTCATTTAGTTTCATGCGATAATTGGATGAATATTAATCTTCGGGAAGTGATTTGCACGTCGCGGGACGGCGACAAGTTCTGGCGCATGCCGGAGTGCTATATTCGCGGCTCTACGATCAAATACTTGCGCATTCCTGATGAAGTTATTGACATGGTGAAGGAGGAAACTCAGGTCAGTTATCGAGTGATTCGGATATTTATATCTGTTGTTATTATTATCTGGGAGTCTAGCAGTGACTAGCTTTTGCGCGCGAATCCATCCGTGTATAAGTCGTATATCGCGATTCCCTACACTGTACAATTTTACAGGCTAAATAGTAGCTTATGACAAATTTCATCAAGTTCCGTTCAGCGGTTTTGGCGCGATTGAGTAACAAACACTCTCTCTTCTCTAATAAGTCCATGGTGATTGTCTAAAACTCGATACTGGCGAAATACACCTTGTTAAACACAAGGAGTGAAAGCCATTAATAAAGAAAAAAAAAAAAAAAACATCCAAACTTTCGCATTTATGTTATTAGTGAGATTCAACCAATTTCATCTATTAACCACATGTTGGCCTACACTCTTTTTCACCTAAGATGAGGCCTGTCTCAGCTCATATAAACACGTATGTGTAATACTTTACACAAAAAATACACTGGTACACACCTAGCGAGACCGTTCAGGAACTTAAATAATTAATCGCCTATTTTTAAATACCTCACATATGGTAAGTGATTGAAATTACGAAATATGTAAAAGTGATAATACTGTAGTTCTATCAATTGAGTTGAGTGTATCTAATGTACTTTATTCAGACTAGAATCCTAAATAAATAAATAAATAATAGACCATGGGGCACTACAACACCATCTAGAATCCATCACCTGATTAAATAAATAAATAATAAATATCAGGGCACAATGTCACACCAATTTGACCTAGTCCCAAACTAAGCTCTAGGCTTGTAGTATGGGTAGACAGCGATATAAATACTTATATAGAGAAATACATACCTAATTCATACATGAAACATACATGACTCGGGATGAAATATTTGCACTCATCACCAAGGACCGGAATTCTTCATAGCAAAAATCAAACTGTCATAGGGTTTCACCAAATTGTTTTATCGACAATTCAACTTATCGATGTTACGGAGTGTTATCGCATATCGACTTATACGATTATTCTCTAACATTTGACCTCTTTGATAAGCAACCTGCATCTCCATATTAAAATAAATCGTGCCCACGTCACATATGTCATTTACGTCGCTTGATTGTCATAAGTAATTTCCGTGCCGTGTTACTAAAATGATTTCCACCCATTTTTAAGATGTAAACGAGACTTTTGGATACGTCGAACAATTGTAATATATTTGGTTCCAATTATTTATTTTTTACATTTGTGCACTTAATTGCCAGTTACACAACCTACTCAAAAGAGTGTGTTTATATTAAAATCCCTTCAATTATTGGTGACTGGAATTAAGTGTTCGAGGTCCTCGTCACTGTCTTGAGTTGAGTCGTGCGTATCCATGATATAAAATGAATCTATGGCCTATGGCCACTTGTTCCTAGTTTTTCAGAAATCGGTTTCTTAATTTATTGAAGATCCATTTATGAGTGGAAAATGATCGATCTACATCTACCGATGTCATGTTAATGACTCATTAAGTGACATTTATTTATCGATAGTCGATAAAACGTTCAAACCCTATGACAGTTTGATTTTTGCTATGAAGAATTCCGGTCCTTGCTCATCACACAAATATCTGTCCTTAACGGAATTTGAACGGGACCGCTAGCTTCATAGGCAGGGTCACTACCAACTAGGCCAACTTGTCAATGTGATTCAATCCATCAAGTCCAAGTCAATAAAAAGTTTATTAGGATCCTTTAACGCATTCACTGCCAGTACTGTTTTTTGAACTTTTGCCAGGTGCCACATCTTTTGTTTTAATAATAATAATAATAATAATATCAGGGGACAATGTCACACCAATTGACCTAGTCCCAAACTAAGCTCTAGGCTTGTACTATGGGTACTAGACAACGATATAAATACTTATATAGAGAAATATATACTTAAATAAATAGAAAACATCCATGACTCAGAAACAAATATTCGTGCTCATCACACAAATATCTGCCCTTACCTGGATTTGAACCCAGGACCGCTAGCTTCGTAGGCAGGGTCACTACCAATTAGGCCACCGCGTCGTCGGTTTTATACGGAGCTTGCCTACTGTAAGAACGCACATATGCATTGATGGCACTGGGTGGAAGTCACGGTGACGCATATATGCGTCGGTGGCAGTGAATGCGTTAATGGATCTACGCATTCATTACAGTTTATTACAATCCATAAATAGATCTGAATATAATAAGTAGAATCCATTGATGCAGCAGTGTAAACATTGTAGTTTCTCAAAATCAACTGACAAATCCAAATGTACAGTCAAGACTTTAATTGTTATGCCACTATGGAACCCTGTCGCATAACGTTAATCATTGATTTAAGCGTAATTTCTGCCATGTGGTTTGACGCTGTCATTATGACAGGGTTCCATAGTGGCATAACAATTAAAGTCCTTGACTGTACACAAAATCTACTTAAATCAATGATGGATTGTAGTGTACTCAGTCTCCAATGCCAATGGATCCTATTGGCTGCAGGGGCCAAACGTAGCGATGAGTTTCTCACTTTTATGATTATACCACCTTTTTACACAACTGCCCAAATAACAAAAAGCAAGCTTCCAAAACCCGACTGTTGCTAACCAACTTTAAATCGTTATAAATCCTAAATGATCATTCAAAATGATAAATGATGAAAAAAACTTACAGATCATTTTTAAATCCCTATTCAATGATACCTCACTTGTCATACTTGATAGAGTTTTTTTTTTGGAACTAAAATTGCAATTTTGATTACTGTTATATCTTCAGTGACACTCACCAGATTAAGACAAATCGATTGACATAAGAATCGTCAACATCGGATAACGGGTTTAGTTTTTATAGTGATACAAAGGAACAAGCATACATATATATAGGGCATGCAATATCGCAAGGTTTTCAATCCCGGTATTGAGTTTCGATATTGAAATCCCAATACCGGAATACCGGTATTAATTCCGGGATTGGGTTTTTTATTATTTCAGGTTATAAAATGCCCCACGCATGCTGATTTTGGATAGGTAAATAAAAAAGAACAACATTTGCCATTCGTGTTTTTAATAAAAAATAAAAAATAGGCTTTTAATCACAGTTTCAATCACTCCTCGTTTTCTTATATGATACGAGTTGTCTTAGCCGGACAATACAGAGAGAAAGAGAGAGGTAAATACAGGAAGGTTCTCGGGTACAACACATTCCTTTGTCTAACAACTAATTTACTACCTGCTCGAGGTCTCAAATGGCAAGTATGGCAACGCAAAAGCTTATTTTAAATAAAACAAAGATACATTTTTGTCTTCAATCAATCCCGGAATTACGATATTGAAACGCTCAATCCCGGAATTGAAATATCGGAAAAAATCGTCCGAGATCCCGGAATTACGAGATTCCGGAATACCGGGATCATGCATCCCGGTATTCCGGCCTACATATATAGGCTGTGAAACACATTACCCTCTTTCTTCAGCAGTCGGGCAAAAAGGAGAGTAACGTTTTCAGGGTTCATGTATGAATTGTATGTATGTACGATTATTTATAACTTCTAAACGCCTGAGCCGATTTAGATGTCGGTACCGTTAGATTCCTTTCACCATCCCGGGTGACATAGGATACATAAACTGGTAAAATTGAAATAAAAACAATGGCAAAATGACAAAACATACCATTTTTCGCCCCAGGTGAAGTCCCGCGGGCGCAGCGAGGTGTCGAAGCGCGGCGGCGGCGCGGCGCGGGTGGCGCGGGGCGCGCGCGGCGCGTTCGGGAACCGCGCGCGCCCCGCGCCGCTCGCGCGCCCGCCGCGGCCCAACAACAAGAAGAAGCCGTAGGCTGCAGCTAGTTCATATAAGGGTTTCGATATACTGCTGTTTCATTTAATATAATAAATGTATTTTTAACAAGCTTTACGACTTTAATTTTAACCACCCGAAGCGAAAAGAGGGGGTTAGGAGTTTAACATGTGTATCTGTGTTTGTCTGTGGCATCGTAGCTCAAACGGATGAACCAACTCAGTCGCGCTTTTTAGGGCAACCCTAAAAAAGAAAAAACCGGGCAAGAGCATGTCTGACCATGCTCAGTGTAGGGTTCCGAAGCCGTTAATACACAAAAACTATCTCAAAAAACCTCAAGTATGAAGTAATTCTCTATTTAAAGTTATTTGGTGCTGTCTTAGGTCATTTTAGTAGGTATAAACACTTTAGTCACCTGTATCTAAGGAATCAATCAAGTCTACTTAGTCGTCAGTTTTCCCTTAAAATTCGTTATGTGCTTTCATTTAAGATATTTTTATGAGTTTTAGCATTTGTAGTTTGGGCTGTAGCGACACTCACTTGACTCTAACAAAAATTAGCGCTTTAAAAAAATAATATTTCATAAACGGATCCCTCAATCGAAATATTGTTTTTACAAACCCGTAATATTTTTGAAAGACCTATCCAACGACACCACACACTATGGGGTAGAAGAGAATAAAAAATACATCACCAGGTTACGTACCTCCAGTAAAAAATATTTTTTTTCAATATTTTATTTTACCACTTTGTTGGCGTGACTAATATGTATATTCATGCCAAATTACAGCTTTCTAGTACTAAGAGTCTCTGAGCTAGGCTGCGGACGGACAGACGGACGGACGGACATGGCGAAACTATAAGGATTCCTAGTTTGACTACGGAACCCTAAAAACGGAACCCTTATAAGATCACTTTGTTGTTCGACTATCCGTCCGTCCGTCCGTCTGTCTGTCAAGACCCTTTGTCTCGGGAACGCGTGAAAGTATCAAGTTGAAATTAAGACCATATACCTACTCAGGTCTACAGTCCCTTGAAACTAAAAAAATCAATCCGGCGCAAAAAGACAGGTGTTATAAAATAAGATTGTCTGCTATGTGTGTGTGTGTATCTGTCTGTGGCACTGTAGCTCTTAAACGGGCGAACCGATTTGGATGCAGTTTTTTAATTGAAAGCAGGTTTTCTAGCGTAAGTTCTTAGCTAGGTTTTATGAAAATCGGTTGGGCCGTTAGAGATATCAGCTGTGAAAGAAGGGGTTACTATATCGGGGGTTTTTATCTATCTTGAAGTTGGAGTAAGCTTAGTAAATTTATCTGCCATTTAAAGTTGCTCTCTCCTTGTGTATTTACAAGAAGTGTAAGAAAGAGAGGGCTAAATTTATCTGTCAAATATGCTTTACTAGTCGATTGGGAAACAGGCGGTTAATTTTGAAGAGTCAAATTGTTTAATCACAAGTTTGCAACTTACTGGCTATTCGCCAAGAGATGGCGTTTGTGACTTTTGTGACTTCTTGTGAACATTTGTGACTTCTGTAGATTTGGAAGTATAAGGCACAGAATAAAGACTAAAGGCATGGAAAGAAAAAATAAAATAAACGTTTAAAAAAGAAGCGATTTTGTTGGAAGGAGGTTTTTTTTTGTTTTTAATGAAGCGAAGATAACGCACTAGAAATTTAAAACGACCTCAACAAACGACTAGCCCCAGAGAAACGCCTAAAATTAGAAAAGAGACTACATAAATCTTCTTGAAATTGGATCTCTAACTTGTATGAATCGTTTAAAAGATTGAATGTTGGGTCACAGGTTCGGTGATCTATTATCGTTTTCCGGGGGAATAAAGATTATGCAACCTAACTCGCTCCCAGCGCCATCTAGCGAGGAGCGGCACTGCGGTGTTCATTAGTTCAGCTACCGAACGGCAGGTGGCGTAGGTAAGCAATGTATAGGTTATTAGTTATTCATTAGTTTTGCTACCGGACGGCAGATGGCGTAGGTAAGCAATGTTTAGATTATTTGGTATTCATTAGTTCAGCTACCGGACAGCAGATGGCGTATGTAAGCAAAGTTTAGGTAATATTTAAGAATAAGAATATTTATTAGATACAATGAAAGTACAGTATGCTTAGTAATATACAGTACACTTAAAGATAACATAGGTTGTACATAGTCACAAACATATTGCCAACGAACTCCTAAACTAAATCAGACTTGTATCATAAGAGTGTTGATTGTTTTGTATGCATAAGTTTAGCTACCGGACGGCAGATGGCGTAGGTAAGCAATGTTTAGGCAGGCCGCGCGCACTCCGCGTTCCGCGCTATTGCCCATAAAATGTGCGGCCTGGCACGCGCGACTTATAACTTGAGTGTCACGCGCGCGCTTGTCTTGACGCGCGCCGCTGCCGTACGCTGCCAAAGTAATTCGAGGTTTTGTTTGAGTAGGTACCTATGGCCACTCGAAAAGCGAAAAGGTACTGCATAGCATACGGGTGCTTAAACAGTGACAGGAATGTGGAATTGTGGACTTGTCATTATTTAGACTGCCTAAGGGCCACTTGCACAGAAAATTTAACCCTGGGTTAAGACACGAACTCGAGTTAAAATGACAGTTTTCGTATGAATCTGACGTTTACTAACTCAGGTTAGTGTCGTAACCCAGTGTTAAATTTTCTGTGCAAGTGCCCTTAAGAATAACGATAGGTAAGATTAGTATATTATTTATATTATTTATAACTTCTATCTAGGTAGGTAGTTACGAGTAAGTTCTTAATAACTAATGCGTGCTTGTTTAAGGAGACGCGGGGCGTCGCGCGTAGCGTTGGGCGGCGCGATGTGCACCAAATTCAAACATATGGCGTTGGCTAAAAGGGTTTACGGGGAAGCGGTTTTACATGAGTTTGCTTCAAATACAGCGTAACTTGCGGCGGAGCCCGCGGATGGCATCGCGGCGTTGCACGCCCCGCATATTCTTCATAAACAACACCGTACATTGCCATATGTTTGTGTTTGCGCGTGTGATGACGCGGTCCGCTGCACGCGCCGCCTCTCTGTAAACGGAAAAAACGCCCGACGCGCCGCGCAACGCCAAGCCGCACGCCACGCGCGACGCCCCGCGTCTCCGTAAACAGGCCCTTAGAGTCGAAGTCATAAAATCCATTCATCATCAATTTTGTACCTTGTCGCTTTAACTTCTCTGACAATTTTGTGGCAGTTCAAACAAGACGTTAATGCGCCAAGGTACTAAAATGTAGACGTTACGACTTTCGACCGTACACTGAATCCACAATCCCTTCATATTTTAAAAGTCTACAACTAGTTACACTGATATTATATAGAGGAAAGATTTGATTGTTTGTTTGTTTCCATTGAATAGGCTCCGAAACTACTGGACCAATTTGATAAATTCTTTCAAAATTAGAATCCTACATTATCCCTGATGAACGTAGGTAGGCTATGTTTTATTTTTCAGCGCGGACGGAGCCGCGGGCAACAGCTAGTTCAAGATAAAAAAAGAATAATAATACTGCTGTGTAATTGGAGGAACAGTTAATAGTAGATTGTTCAACAAGGGACTAAAACAAGCCATAATGACACGAGAAGTTTAGCCACGTGAGCTGAGCGAGGGTGGCTATAGTTCGAGTGTCATTATGGGTGTTTAGTCTCGCATTAAACACTTTACTTTTCACTTTGAATGCGAGGAAAAAAACGACGTTCTCTACAAAATAAGAATACTTATTACGACTAAGTTTCTTACAAGTTTGCTCCGCGGTTGTTATTTTTGTAGGTAGTTATAACTTCTTATGGGAGGGTAAACCGCTTCGTTACGTAAGGCGTTACGGCGCCAGCATAGAGGTAGGAATGCATAGAGGGTGTATAAAAACAGCTAATAGAATAGTACTCTTCGCACCTGTTACAAATGCCCATCGTTAAAAAGCTTCGTTTATAGATGACCTCTTTCAACAGTGTACTACTTTTTAGGTTTGTTAGTGTGTGTCACTCTGCATTAGTGTGCGTAAGTTTGCAGCCAGTTAAACAATTTCAATATTAAATAGTTCAAATTAGATTAGTTTAAGTTATCACTTCTGTCAGGCGTTCCGAGACGCACACGTTTTTTAACCGACTTCAAAAAAGGAGGAGGTTATACGTTCCACTGTATGTATTTTTTTTTATGTATGTTCACCGATTACTCCGTCAATTGTCAACCGAATTCAAAATTCTTTTTTTGTTTGATAGAGTTTACTTTCGAGGTGGTCCCATTGTCACCAAATCTGAATCTCATGAGAGGATCCGTGAGGAATTGAGGGAACTCCTCAAATATTGTGAGCAAACATATAGCGATTTTAGTATTTTCAGTAACAAGTCTAGCATTTGCATTCAGAAAGTATCATTTGGTGAAGTGGAACTGATGATGAAGATCACAGATGGCCACCGGAACTCCTTAACGGTACCGATTTCAAGGGTGGCCATAAGATATCTCGATTAAGATAGTTGAGCGACTACAACGAAGAATATTTACTTGTTAACCGACTTCAAAAAAGGAGGTTATTGAAATATGACTGTGACTTTCCCGCGGCGTTGCTTGCGGCGCGCTTGAAATAACTTAAAGTTTAATTTCAACTAAGAAGTGGGACTACGTAACAGCGTATTATGATCACTAAAAAGTATAAAATAAAATAAATGTTTTAAAAAACAAAAAACCGCCTTCAAAAACGCAAAAAATAACTTCTTTAAAATTGTAGGCACCTAATAGGTTAGTCCAACTGAAGTCGGCGACCACAACATTTTCAACAAAAGCCGACATCAGTTGGACTAACCTATTAGGTGCCTACAATTTTAAAGAAGTTATTTTTTGTATTTTTGAAGGCGGGTTTTTGTTTTTTTAAACATTTATTTTTTTAAACATGTTATTTTTTGCTTTTTGAAGGCAGGTTTTTGTTTTTTTTAACTTTTTTATCGTCAAGTCGTCGGCTTCTGAACCCATCTTAGAGTACCAATTTCAAATATTTATAAAAATAATTACATATTGTTTTTACTTGAAACAGATGCGAGAAAGCAAGTTACAGTATGAAGGCAACATATCGGAAGCCTGCCGCGAATATACAAGACGATTCCTTGATGTACGTACAAGTTGCAGAACATTCTCAGAAGTTAAGAAATCTTCTCAAGAAATTACTGGGTATATTATCGGAAACATTTGAGAGTATTGAGAATGTTCTCTTTTCGTACAAATTTTTAGAATATTCTTAGAAATTCCCGAGAATGCTTTTTGAAGGCGGGTTTTTGGTTTTTTAAACTTTTTTTTTATTTTATATTTTTTAGTATCATAATTATGCTTTTATTCTCCCACTTCTCATTTAATAAGAAAAAATAGAACATTTCAATCTCGCCGCAAGCAACACCGTGGGAAAGTCATAGTCATATATTTAAACCTAAATATGCTTCGTCATAGTCGCTCAACTATCTTAATCGAAATATCTTGCCGCCACCCTTGAAGTATACGAGTATACCGTTTAGGAGTTCCGGTGGCCATCTGTGGTCTTCATCATCAGTTCCACTTCACGAAATAGTGCTTCCTAAGAGCAAATACACAAGTTGCAATAAAAAATACCAAAATCGCTTTAGGTGTGCTTATAAATTTTGAAGAGTTCCGTCGATTCCTCATAAACTCCATCATCAGATCTTCATTTTGATAAGAATGCAACCAAACGGAAATCATCAGCTTTCAAATAAAAAAAGAATAATCAAAATCGGTTCACCCAGTCGAAAGTTCTGAGGTAACAAACATAAAAAAAAACAGACGAATTGAGAACCTCCTCCTTTTTTTGAAGTCGGTTAAAAATGGCGGCAAAACAAACTTATGTTGCGTCAGTGTCACGAATATTTAAGTTTTTTTTTAAATCATAGACCAACTAATAAAGTCCCTATTCTCATGATGTCGTTCGAAATCAAATGTCATACGATATTGTACTAAACAAGTTGATGTTAAAATTGGGCCTATTTAAATTGTGTTGGTTTTGGAAGATGTTCCAAATTTGAAACTCATTAGGTACTTTACAATATTTGATAACGTAATTTCAGAATTACGTTACAGCTGTAATTGCTGTCACCTACTACCACAGGTAATGCTGGTCATTGCCAACGGGTTTTGAACCCATAATAGAGGACTTATGATATGTGTGTAGATAAAGGTATTTTCACAATACTGCTCGGAAATATGGCCATAGATGGTCTTGTTTGGGGTCACAAAACGTCACTTATAAGGACAGACCAAGAATGTTTTTGTCGGCGTGTTTGCTGATTGGTCGAGAACATTGTTGTCCAACTTTAAGAATCAATGAAAATCAATCAATCAATTTTTGTGTCATAGCTCCTCAAAATGAAAAATTGAAATCGACCAATCAGAACACACCATTTTGTGAAGTAAAATAAAAGGTGTATTATTGCTAAAAGATATACAGACTAAAAACTATGTCACTGCTTTTTTTGTAATGTAATTCAAACTTGGCCCCTAATCTCGAACCACTAGAGATTAAATTACATGGGAGATATGGCGAAACAAATACAATTTTATATGGAGTTGACATCTTCATCTCGCATGTTAGTTTATTAATCTCGAGTGTCACGAGAATAGGGGTCCAGATTAAAAAAAAGTTATCTATGGTAAAATTGGCGGTAATGTCACATAACATGAATTAAAATTTGAGTTTTGAATATGAATTTTTATTTTATTTCCTCTCATTAGTTGTGAAAAGCACTATGTCTGCCTCGGTAGAAAGTGCAATTTATGGACTCGTACACTAGAGGGCCTCAACTACGTTTCGGCCCTCTATATGACTCGTCCAAAAATCGCGTACTTTCTATCCTCTGCAACAATGTACTATTTCTCCCACATGCTCGGAAATGTTAACCTTACTGTTGTAAAATCAGTCAGCGAAGTTCTGAGTTCCAGGTCCAGGCAAAATTAAAAAAAACAAAATTATTATTTACCAACGGCAGCGGCCGCGAAAAATGTATGAAATTTCATTACGTACCTGGTGTTTTACTTTTTAAAACCATGTTTGGACTAGGATAACTATCTACAAACAGCCAAACACTCGTGCAATCGAAATTCTTCCTTGTATATTTTACTTTTTAAATGTCATAGACCAAAAAGTTAAGCCTTTTCAAACAGCGTTTACAACGTATTTAAGAGTGTGTCAAATAGTTTGACTTTTTTAAATAGAAATTGCGTTCATAAACAAAATAAATTGCCGAAATAACATAAACGCGTAATAAATGTTATAGTTTAAACTATATTTTATTAAAATTGAATTTATTGCGCTTAAATTTGTGATTTTATGTAATGCTTGAATTCAGTGTTATACTAAATCATACGTTTCTGTTCTTTTTTTACAAGGAAATGTTGGGACTCTGTTTAATATTATTAACAATTGTGTTAAATTTCCTCACATTGTTGGAGAAAAACACTATACAAGCCTCGACCGGGAAGGGCCGTTGCTGAACTCGTATATAGCGCGGCCTCGCCACGCTAACTCTACTCGTCCCGCAACGGCCTATTTCCCGGTCTGTGCAGTAATGTACTATTAAAAACAACCATATATAGCAAGACACAATTAATATGGCTTGCGTCAAAGCTCTTACGCCCTTGACCAAGAGTCTATTATTGCGTAATCAGCGCCATATTCATCGTGTTCCGCTGTATTCACGTGTCGAGCCGTGACCGGCGCATTCATCGCTAATGTAACTTTATAGAAAACATTTCCATCAGGTACATTTCCTTCATTATATTCTGCTATAACGAAGCTCGAAGTGTTAGGCTGCGTTTACACTTTAAAAACGGTTCCTTAGGGTTAATAAGGGTTCCGTACCAAAATGGTAAGAGAAGAAGACTTTATTGCGTAGAAAACAAAATTCATGAAAAAATGAGTATTGTCTTTGCGTTTTCTAACCATATTCATATTCATTTATTTGCATAACCATGGTATTACAAGGTGGTCTTACAAAATAAAAGTACATACATGGACCCTACTAGGGCATCGCAAATTGTTTAAAAACTAAGTACAATTATAAAAGAAATGGTTTGAGAATTACTATCTAATATTGCGTTCTCTTATTAATTATTCTGTATCTATTATAATTCTATTTTCTCCACGTTTACATATTTTTTTTTACATTTTATCTTAAATACGGAACCCTCGGTGCGCGAATTCGACACCCACTTGACCGGTTTTTTTAATTGGGTTTTTCAAGACGGATTTTATTTCTTGTTATTTCGGTATATTTGCTTCATTTAAAATGATTTTATAGATTTTAAATAATTTCCAAGAAAAAGTGACTGTGAGATACAGACGGCCATGGCGATAATATGCATAAGAGTTCCAACTTTACCTTTGGAACTTAAAAAAAACCGTAAGCTTTGTTGCTTTGAAATTGACTTGAAATTTAGCATAGGTACTAACTCCGATGGCTATTCAATTATGGGGAGTTTAAAAAAGTTGACGTAAACGTTGGGACCATCGTTCTGAACAAGAAAAAAACCGGCCAGACAAGAACGTCAGTAGCGACGGCCAACCCCGACGCTTGGTCGAGGTTTAAGTCCGGATTCGGACACGCGAAGTAGATGCATATGCGTTATCTATGTGTATATTTTATATCTGTGGGCTGGTCTTTTAGCAAGTTATTTCAGTTATTTTTTAAAATACTTATATAACATTCAGTTCTATATTGTGTATTAACCCTACGAATACCAAAGTGTTTCTAATTGACTATGAAACACAAATGTAACTCATGTTCGCTGCCGAGTAATTACATGTACTTACTTATTTTAGAAAATTGATTTTTAGTTTACTTCTTTTGCACTTTTGATTTCTAAACCCTATTTAGTTTCGTTTAGCCGTAGATAGCAGTATAGGGTTAAATTTAATATGATGTTGCGCGGTTTATTATTCATGGTATTCGTTTTAACAAGTAAGTATTTTTATCATAATGAATTATTTATTTTTAAAGCTAGTTTAGGGTGATGGCACCAATGATGGACATTTTTAGCTTACAGGCACCAGTAATGGACACTTAACTCTTAAGCTGGGCATTCACGGACGTGCCGTTTGTCTCGGCGACAGATCGAGTGCACACAACTGGATGGGCGTAATATTTAGCCCACATTCACGGGCGCGCCAGACTGATTAGAAAATAGCAGCCAGAGAACACATTCACGACGATGCCATTTGGCTTTGCGCGGTTGCGTAGCGTGTTTAAACGTTGAATTTCGACATTCACGATAGTTCCATTAGGATCGCGCGTTGGCGCATCGCGCTGGCTTTCCGTCTATTTGGAAATCCAACGGACCGCGCCATGTACTTTTAAACGTTACAGTTTTGACATTCACGGGTCGTTTTTGGCGCGGCGCTGCTCTATTCGGCTTGGTGGAGCGGTTGTGAATGCCCAGCTTTAATTCAAAATTCATACGGTCCTAAATGGATTGTTGCAAAACAAATCAAACCCTTATCTTCTGTAAAATAAAAATCAAGTGTCCATCTTTGGTCCTTGTCCATTACTGGTTCCGTTACCCTAGGTGGGAGTAAAAAAGGGTTGATAGCTGTAGTAAGTTTTGTAACCATAAAATATAAATTATAATCATTTTGTTTATATCAAATAAGTTAAGTAGATTTGCCCATGAACAGCTGTAAAAACATAAAAATAACAGGTTACGAGTTACCTGTGTTTCGGCGAATTATGTTCGCCAAACGTATTGTTTCCCAACCGTTTGATTTGCAAACCCGGATTTTATAAAAACTAACCTAACCTATAGGGTTCTACACGATGGTACTGAGATAAATCCTTAAATATTTACAGTTACAGGAAAAAAAATCGGTTGGCAACCGGTTGGGAAACGACAAATTTCGGCAAAAAATTTTGGCCAAACGGCAGGCTCCCAAAAATAACACCTACATGTAAGGTAAACGTCAGAGTGCTAGACATGAAAAAGAAAAAAAAAATGCGTCGTGATATTACGTTCATTTATACTCCTACACAAAACATTTTCATGTGCTTTGGGAGATGAGGAGATGAGCTTGTTTCATATGTTTTCCATACCGAAATTTTTCAAACTGAAAATAATGTTAGTCAATCGGATTGCATGAGTAAATGTCAGGTGCTTTTGCTGGCAGTCCTTTTCTTTATTTTAAAAGTAGTTTTTGCCCGCGACTTTGTCCGGGGAGAAAAATAAAACAGCCTATTTTACTCAGGGATAATGTAGCATTCTAATAGTGAAAGGATTTTTTGAAATCGGTCCAATAGTTTTTTGTATTTATTCGTTACAAACATACAGAAATATAAAACTTTCCTCTTTATAATATTAAGGGCCATATTAATAAACTCATCTTGGTTGAGATGCCCATCACAAGATACGTCAAAGTAAACGTCAAACCATAGAATACTGTCATTTTTGACGCAACTCGAGACGTGCATTAGAGTTGAGATTAATTTATTAATACAGCCCTAAGTGTAGATTGGCGTGTAAAATATCAAACCCACAAAAATTACTCCCATCTTTTATATCTAAATTTGTAAGTTTTGTGGTACAGTCGAGTACAGAGATATAATTTAGGACCTTATTATAATGAAATATAAGTGTATACATCTTTTTGTACTCGACTGTACCAGTGTACTCAGAAACATTTAGTCACAACTAAATCGTTCCTTTGAGGGTTCCGTAGCCAAATAGTTTCGCCATGTCCGTCTGTCCGCGGTTTAACTCTGAGAGTCTTGGCAAAGCTGTAATTTGGCATAGTTATACATTTACATTACGCTGACAAAGTTGTAATGTTAAATCTTGTTCTTGTTGTTTTTTTTTACATTACGTCTTTGATGTATCATCAGAATTGGGGGACCGTTTAGGAAATATTGATCGTTGCCTCCCTCCCCCCCTATAAACATCTTTTGTGTTATTAGTAACGGCTTCGGAACCCTACACTGATCATGGCCCGACATGCACTTGGCCGGTTTTTCAAAAAACCGTTGCTAAGGAACGATTTAACTGTCACTAACGCGCTCTGATTGCGGCCGACAGACTTCTCGTTCATCAACCTCTAACGTTTAATCTCCACCAGGTACCATGGCACTGTCGCAATATCGCTACAATATTTATAAGTACCGGAACGCAGCGCGACACGGCCATCCTGACTCCGAACACCGCCACACCGGGCGTGCCTTACAGGACCGAGAGGAAGCACCCGAAAATACTGAGGGCGACAGCGCTGCCAGTCTAGCCGAAAGTGTTGAACTAAGTGAAAATGACGGCGGAGGAAGTGAAGGTGGGAAAGGAAACATCGAAATTGCTCACGGAGATGCCGGATCAGGTGCTGTTAAGTTGAGTAGCTATACCAATAGTGGAGGCGGAGGGATTAGGGGGTCGATAATGAAGGCGGTAAACGGTCACTTGAACGAGGTCGACGGTGGCGTTAATGGAAGCGGTAATTATAACGGTGGCTTTAACGGAGACGTTAGCGGAGGAGGCCATGTGAGCGGAGGCGCTAATGGAGCCGTTAATGGAGACGGTCTTTTTAACGGAGTCGTCGGTGGAGGCGTTAATGGAGGCGGTAATTTTAACGGAGGCGTTATCGGAGGCGTTAGCGGAGGAGGCCATGTGAACGGAGGCGTTAGTGGAGGCGTTAATGGAGACGTTAATGGAGGCGGTCATGTTAATGGAGTCATTAGTGGAGGCGTTGATGGAGGCGGTAATTTTAACGGAGGCGTTATCGGAGACGTTAGCGGTGGAGGGAATATGAACGGAGGCTTTAATGGAGGCGTTAACGGAGGCGTTAATGGAGGCGGTCATGTTAATGGAGTCATTAGTGGAGGCGTTGATGGAGGCGGTAATTTTAACGGAGGCGTTATCGGAGACGTTAGTGGAGGAGGGAATATGAACGGAGGCTTTAATGGAGGCGTTAACGGAGGCGTTAATGGAGACGTAAATGGAGGCGGTCATATTAAAGGAGTCGTTAGTGGAGGCGTTAATGGAGGTGGTAATTTTATCGGAGGCATTAACGGAGACGTAAGCGGAGGAGGCAATATGAACGGAGGCTTTAATGGAGACGTAAATGGAGGCGGTCATGTTAACGGAGTCGTTAGTGGAGGCGTTAATGGAGGCGGTAATGTTAATGGAGTCGTAAGTGGAGGCGTTAATGGAGGCGGTAATTTTAACGGAGGCTTTAATGGAGACGTTGGCGGAGGAGGCTATGTGAACGGAGGTGTTAATGGAGGTGTTAATGGAGGTGGTCATGCTAACGGCGCCGTTATTGGGAACGTTAATGGGGGCGGTAATTTCAACGGAGGCATTAATGGAGCCGTTACAGGAGGCGGTAACTTTAATGGACAATTTAATGGGGGCGTTAATGGAGGCGGTAATTTTAATGGAGGTATTAACGGAGCCGGTAATGGAGCCGGTTATATTAATGGAGGCGTTAATGGAGCCGGTAATGGTAATGGAGCCGTTAATGGAGCCGTTTTGATTAATGGAGGTGGTAACGGTAATGGAGGTGTTAATGGAGCCGGTTATATTAATGGAGGCGTTAATGGAGCCGGTAATGGTAATGGAGCCGTTTTGATTAATGGAGGTGGTAACGGTAATGGAGGTGTTAATGGAGCCGGTTATATTAATGGAGGTGGTAATGGTAATGGAGGCGGTAATGGAGCCGGTTATATTAATGGAGGTGGTAATGGTAATGGAGGCGGTAATGGAGCCGGTAATGGTAATGGAGGCGGTAATGGAGCCGGTTATAATAATGGAGGCGGTAATGGCAATGGAGGCGTTAATGGAGCTGGTAATGGAGCCGGTAATGGAGCCGGTTATATTAATAGCGGTGGTAATGCTAATGAAGGCGTTAATGGAGCCAGTTATATAAATGGAGGCGGTAATGATATTGGAGTCGTTAATGGAGGTGGTAACGGTAATGGAGGCGGTAATGGTGCCGGTTATATTAATGGAGGTGGTAATGGCAATGGAGGCGTTAATGGAGACGGTAATGGTAATGGAGCCGATAGTGGAGCCGGTTATATTAATGGAGGTGGTAATGGCAATGGAGGCGATAATGGAGCTGGTTATATTAATGGAGGTGGTAATGGCAATGGAGGCGATAACGGAGCTGGTTATATTAATGGAGGTGGTAATGGCAATGGAGGCGATAACGGAGCTGGTTATATTAATGGAGGTGGTAATGGCAATGGAGGTGTTAATGGTGCCGGTTATATTAATGGAGGAGGGAATGGTAATGGAGGCGGTAATGGAGCCGGTTATATTAATGGAGGCGGTAATGGCAATGGAGGCGATAATGGAGCCGGTTATATTAATGGAGGCGGTAATGGCAATGGAGGCGGTAATGGAGCCGGTTATATTAATGGAGGCGGTAATGGTGCCGGTTATATTAATGGAGGCGGCAATGGCAATGGAGGCAGTAATGGAGCCGGTTATATTAATGGAGGTGGTAATGGTAATGGAGGCGTTAATGAAGCTGGTAACGGAGGCATTCCCGGTGGAAACGTTTGCGTACCTTGTTCGTGCGGCCAAGGCTGCGGCGGTACGAACAGAGGCATTAATGGAGTCTATAATGGGGGCAATAATGGAGGTAGTGGTTATAATGGAGGTGGTGCTATGAACGGAGGTATGAATGCAGGTGGTGGTTTTGATGGAGGTATAAATGCAGGTGGTGGTTTTAATGGAGGTATTAATGGAGGCGCTGGTTTTAACGGAGGTATTAATGGAGGCGCTGGTTTTAACGGAGGTATTAATGGTGGCGCTGGTTTTAACGGAGGTATTAATGGAGGTATTGGTGCAGGTGGTGCTATAAACGGAGGTATTGGTGCAGGTGGTGGAATAAACGGAGGTTTTAATGGAGGCGCTGGTTTTAACGGGGGTATTAATGGAGGTATTAATGGAGGCGCTGGATTTAACGGTGGTATTAATGGAGGTGCTGGTTTTAACGGAGGTATTAATGGAGGTATTGGTGGAGGTGGTGGTATAAACGGAGGTATTGGTGCAAGTGGTGGTATAAACGGAGGTATTAATGGAGGCGCTGGTTTTAACGGAGGCATTAACGGAGGTATTGGTGGAGGTGGTGGTATAATTGGGGGTATAGGTGGAGGTATTGGTGGAGGCGGTGGTATAATTGGGGGTATAAGTGGAGGTATTGGTGGAGGCGGTGGTATAATTGGGGGTATAAGTGGAGGTATTCGTGGAGGCGGTAGTATAAACGGAGTTATAGGTGGTCTACGAAGCTTAGACCTTCGGGGAGGCGGAGGCGCTGTTCACGGAAACTTTGACGGTCATCGAGCTAATAATAATAACGTTGCTGATAATGGCTCACGCAGAGAACTTTTCGACAGAACGCATTACAGACATTATGATTCTGAAGTCTAAAATCTTGAGTTTTAATTTAATTTCAATACAATGCATGAAAATCACAAATTGTCATCATCATTCTACTCGCCAAAGGACATCCACTAGGACAAAGTCATGTGCTACTTGTTTCCATTGGCGTCTTACGATATTCGTCAAATCCAAATTTTAAATTATTTTTCCCAAAAATGTCCGGAAATGTTGACATCACTATCTACATATTGAGATGCGAAGTACATAGTTTCTTAACTTTAACTTTAACTTTTTTATCTGTGTCTGGAATAGCTTATGTTTTTTTAAAACAAAAGCTTGCGTTTCTCCTTGTCGTAGACAAAAAGGCGGTTTTTTCACGTGAAGTTTTTGTTTGTATGCATTTCAAATAAATGTTTAAAAAAACAAAAACCCGCCTTCAAAAATGCAAAAAATAACTTCTTTTAAAATGGTAGGTCAGTCCAACTGCATTCGGCTTTTGGTTTAAAATATTGTGGGACGCCGACTTCAGTTGGATTGACCTACCATTTTAAAAGAAGTTATTTTTTGCATTTTTGAAGGCGGGTTTTTGTTTTATGAAACATTTATTTTATTTTATACTTTTTAGTGATCCTATTTATGCTGTTACGTAGCTCCACTTCTAAATATTAATGAGAAACTATAGAACATTTCAAGCTCGCCGCAGACAACGCCGCGGGATGTCATAGTCATATTTAAACCTAAATGTGCTTCGTCATAGTCGCTCAACTACCTTAATCGAAATATCTTATCGCCACCCTTGAAATAGGTACCGTTAAGGAGTTCCGGTGGCCATCTGTGGTCTTCATCATGAGTTCCACTTCACCATATAGTACTTTTCAAAAGCAAATGCACAAGTTATAGTGAAAAATACCAAAATCGCTATAGGTGTGCCTATAATATTTGAGGAGTTCTCTTGATTTCTCCAAGATCCCATCATCAGATCCTGACCTGTTGACAATGCGACCAACTAGAAAGTATACCCATTCAAACAACGAAAAATTTTTTCAAATCGGTTCAGTACTCTTCGAACAATCGGGGAACATACATTTAAAAAAAAACCCGACGAATTGAGAACCTCCTCCTTTTTATGGAGTCGGTTAAAAATGTGTTCAAGCGATGAAGATTTTACTCCAACACAATTTTTTTGTTGCAATTTTGAGACAAGCTCTACATTTGCCTCGGCAGGAACAGCAATTGCGGGCTTCGTATTTTAACCAATACTCGGCCCGCAATATAGAAAATGTTATAATTTGAATTTGTGATTTTGCTTAATTGTATATTTTCAGTTTCATACTAAGTCTTACTTCTGTTGAATTAGTAATTATGAGGTATGACGATGATGATTGTTGTGTAATCTAATTAAAAATTGTAAGCACTACACAAGGCGCGGCTCTGCCGGGAAGGGCGAATGCTGGACTCGTACATAGCACTAACTTATACTGGTCCCGCAACGGCCTTTTTCCCGGTCTCTGCAGTAATGTACTAATATTTTAAATTGAAAAAGCGAAAAGGAAATTCCAAAAGGTGTCTCTTTCGTTTTGAATTTGCTCGAGTAGTATGCCGTTACTTGCTTATGACTATTGTGAAAAGTTTTAAATTTTACAAGCTGTTAACTGGAGCTAATATTTTGTAATACCCTGCAAAAAACGTCTGTAACGAAACGAAACACTAAATTATATTAAACGAAATAATAATAAAATATGTTTTTATTTACCCTTTTCTACTTCCTGACTACAAACTAATATTGATATCTTTAACGGATCAGAATACCAACTATAGCGTAACCGAAGCGTTAAACAGTTCTATAATGAGCGGTTCCTAGGTAATAACAGTTCTTTTATAGCACTATTATAACCATGGTAGCACGCATAAACATTGTAAGTAATGGTGACTCACATCTCATTTTTAGGGTTCCGTAGCCAACAAAGATCCCTTATAGTTTCGTCATGTCTGTCTGTCCGTCTGTTCGTTCGTTCGATTGTCCGGGGTATAGTTATATATTTAAATTACGCCGACAAAGTTGTTAAAGAAAATGTTTATAAAAAAATAATCGTGTACCTCCATACAAGTAAAACAAATGTAAGCAACATTTTTTTGTACATTATGACATCAAATTAAGTATCAATGAATAACTTTAAAAAATATATATGCCTGCGTTATTATTTAGCAAATATCGATCTCGAAAAGTGTAATTTTCGCAGACAAAACTACGTCTTAAATAAAAGCACATTTATAACGAATTTAAAAGGAGAACTATCACGACTGAGTAGACTTTAAAAAAAAAGTCAAACTATTTGACCCACTTTTAAATACGTTGTAAACGCTGTTTGAAAAGGCTTAACTTTATAGTCTATGACATTTTAAAAGTAAAATATACAATGAAGAATTTTGATTGCACGAGTGTTTGGCTTTTTGGAGATAGTTATCCTTGTCCAAACATGTTTTTAAAAAGTAAAGTAAGTACGTAATGAAATTTTATACATTTTCGCGGCCGCTGCCGTTGGTAAATAATAACTTTGTTTTTTTTTGCCTGGACCTGGAACTTAGAACTTCGCGGGCTGATTTGACAACAGTAAGGTTAAAATTTCCGAGCATGTGGGAGTATAGTACATTACTGCACAGACCGGGAAATAGGCCGTTGCGGGACGAGTAGAGTTAGCGTGGCCGAGACGCAGTCGAGGCCGCGCTAAATACGAGTCGAGCAACCGCCATTCCCGGTCGAGGCATGTATAGTGCTTTTCTCCAACGATGTGAGGAAATTTAACGCAAATCTTAATAATATTAAACACAGTCCCAAGAGTTCCAACATTTCCTTGAAAAAAAGAACAGAAACGTACGATTTAGTATGACACTGAAATAGAGCATTAAATAAAATCACAAATTTAAACGTAATAAATTCAATTTGAATAAAATATAGTTTGAACTATAACATTTATTACGCGAAGTTATTTCGGCAATTTATTTTGTTTTCATCACACTTGCTCGTAAATAGTGGTCTAATATGCTAGAAAAATCGACCGTAAATCCAAAATAATACCCGCGGGCCTTTTTTTACCATTACGCCCTATCGTGCGTAATAGTTTTTTTTTTAAATAAAATACTTGGACTTAAACTATCATAATACGTCAGGACCCCAATTGTTGTGCCATTGGATATGAAGTTTCATTCGAGAGGAAATGTCAGTTGCATACAATTTTCTAAAAATCTCGCATATAAACTACTGATCTCGACTGTCACTAGAATCGGTCTCCTGAACACGTTTGACATTATCTGTGGTAAGTCATAGACAATGATGTAGTCTGCCGCTAATTTATAAATACTGAATATAAACTGTGTGATTCCAAAATAATAATTAAAAGGGTGTCTTTGTGCACATATTAAAATGTATATTTCAATAAAAAACATGTCGTCATCAGAAGAAATGGATAATGCGACTCCGCCGGACATCGCCAACGCGGCTAAAATTATTAGTGAGAATTGTAAGTTAAAAATATGATCTTTTATCTGATTTTATTTCATTTCCTCGCAATTGTGATGAAAAACATTGTATGTTACACGGGTGGTAAAGGAAATACGAAGCTCGAGTCATTAATCTAACATACCTTCGTTTGTAATTCTGTCTTTACCACCCTTAATACACAATGTAAGTACTATTCTTACAAAATTGAAGGCCTAGGCCTGGAAGTATTTTTTTTTTTAATTTTTGTGTGTTAGGCTGTGTTTATGAACAGCCTAAATAGCTGTTTTTTTTTAATATACTTAGCCGTCGTTCCAACCAAAGCGTTTGCATAAAGGCACCAGGTACCAGGAGGGCAGAGGTTATTAGGGGTGCGTAGCGCAACTTAGATCGCAGGCGGTGTATGTAGCACGGTGCGGCCCGCGCGGCGGCGCAGCGGCGGCGGGCGGGCGCTCGCACCCGACACAGCGCGGATGACTGAGCACTGTAGGTTACTTTGAATGTTTATGCACTCCTAGTATTTGACATTGTAGTTTTTGTTTTAAATTTTTTAATGAATTATTTATTTGTTTGAGAAAAGCACTATACATACCTCGGCGTGAAGTGGGGTTGCCAGCGTCGTAACTATCCGTCTATATGAACTCGGCCGGCAACCCCCTACTTCCCGGCCTCTGTGGTAATGTACTATTAATTCAATATTATTAGTTCTTACATTGTACTTAATTAAATTAAATTAAATTAATAATCATTTATAGGTCAATGTTTTTGATTATTTTCTACTACAATTATAATAATAAGATTATTTTTATTACGTTGATTATAACAGTACCTATACATTTTTTTAATTTATACAGAGTTACGTAGTACATAATAGTTAAAAAGAACTTGTATTTTATAATACTCATAGTAGTTATCAGAACAAAACATAAACAAAAATTATTATATTAGGAAAAGGCCACAACAGTATACACAAGACAAAAGTCAAGTCAACGAACTTCAGAGTGAACTTACGTTTTTAGGGTTCCGTACCTTAAAAGGAAAAATTGGAACCCTTATAGAATCACTTTGTTGTCCGTCCGTCTGTCTATCAAGACCCTTTATCTCGGGAAAGCGTGAAGGTATCAAGTTGAAAGTAAAACTATATACTCAAGTCTACAGTCCGTTGAAGCTGTGAAAAAATCAGGCTTCTAAGATGACGGAAAAAAAAGATACGGCCGTTTATGCCGCAAAAAACGTATATTTCGGCACTCTCAAGGGAATCAAAATTTATAGGGTATTTTTCGTTGACCTAGAACTATGAAATTTAATAAATAAATAATTAATTAATTAATACCGTCTTATACCTACTACAAGGGTAGGGAAATATTTGAATACTATAAGTATACGTATTTTGAATTAAATCCCAAAAAACAGGGTTTTTATGCAAGGAACGGCGGCGGTTGAATTTTGAATTGAGTTAACCGTGTGATGTGGGTGATGTGGGGTATCGTATGAAAAAGCTTCATTGGCGCAAGCTTAAACAGATTCTTAATTATTTTTACGATGTAGGTATATAAATTGGTACGGAACCCTCGGTGGGCGAGTCCGACTCGCACTTGTCCGGGTTTTTGTTATGTAGGTAATTTGTTCGGTCATCAATTTCTCGACACAAATTCACCAATGCTAGCAAACTAGTTCGGTTAACAGTATCTCTAACTTGTTTGTAAATATTGCGTCACTTACACAGTCAATGATGTCGTTCGGAAGTGTTGTATATCTTTGGACCAATGACACCGAGTGACTTCCGAGCCTTGGCGAGTCTGCGCCGCGGCACCAGCAGCAGCTGCCGCCGCGGCCGGCCCGGCCGTGGCTCTGCGCGCGGGTCGTGCGTTGACCAAGATTCGCCCTTACATATTTGCGAGCTGTCAGTATATAGACACATGGCAGTTTAAGGATTTTTTGGTCTCTAAACAGTGCCTGCGCTGGGCGATCGTAGAGCTTTCTAGATATCAATCGCAGAGCCCGCTTTTGTAGCCTAAATAGTCTACAGAAGGTGACGGATGCCTTATCCACACTTTGTCACGCGATAAACAGCCATATTAGGCCCCCAGTTGTTAATAAAGGTGGCGAGGAACTGACCGCAAAGGCGTTTGGAGTTGCGCTGCTAAGTAAACACTCATGTGGAGCTTTGGACGATTTAATCCAGAAGTTGTGCAGTCCGGCCCAGGACTTTCCTAGTTCTGAGCCATTTGAATTGCACAATTTACGTCTTCGGGGCAGATGGTAATAGGCCCCATTGGTTCAGTGGCCTCACACGCGCGTTCAACAGCACGCATCCAGTCTCCTTCTGTGTGAGTGTGTGCGCGACAGGCACCGACCAAATGCTGAGCCAGAAATTAATCATAGCAGCAGGGAGCACATAGGTGTCCGTCACTCACACCTTGCTCGGTTCCTTCCCACTTTCGGTACACCTTCCTCTGATCACTTTGGAAGTTGGAAGAGGCTATTTTGCTGGTAACTATAACCACACGCTCTCAGCCGGTTACTCATTAGCGAGCCGTAACCGTAACATGCGTGGTACAGTAACGAGGGTCTAGTGTGTACCTAGTGTTACAGTTCGCTCACGACGTCGCCGGACAGCTTTCACCGAGCTCACTCATTTTGCGAGCTGTAGCTGTAAATACAGTAACGAGGTTCGACAGTCGTCGGCTCGCCGTACACACTATGTTTTTGGTAAAAGTTACAATTACATGCAACGTTACGGGTTCAGAAATGAGTACGTTATCAACGTCGGCTCGCTGCAAGCCGCACGCGTACCGCTCGCAGCAGGTTTGCGAACCACGTACCTACACTATGTTTTTTGGTTACAGTACAGTCAACAGCATAAATAAGTGATCATTTATGTACCTTGTCACTTTAACGTCGTGTTCGAAATGTCATACAAAATTGTGAAACGATTGAAAGCGACAAGGTACATAAATGATCACTTATTTATGCTGTTGACTGTACATGCAACGGTTACGGTTACAGCTCGCTAATGAGGTACCAGGCTCATAAGGACGAAAACGGCGGCTTTTACCCACGCGTCTTCTGCTTCAGGAAGTCGATACGTTCCGAGACATAGACCATATTATGGTGGGGACCTATTACGGTCCCACTGGTCCCAGTAAAGGCTTGATTCACGAAACGCATAACTCTGGGGCGTATATTGGCTCCGTGAAGCAGATTAGCTTTGACATGGGAGTCCCAAACTTATCAATACGCTGCTCCATTTGCACTTATTATTATTTATTGTTTTCCGGGGGAACAAAAGATTGTGCAAGCTAACTCGATCCCAGCGCCATCTAGCGAGGAGTGGCAGTGCGGTGTTTATTAGTTCAGTTACCGGGCGGCAGATGGCGATAGTAAGCAATTTTTAGTTTTCATGTATTGCTTCAGCTACTAGACGGCAGATGGCGTATGTAAGCAATGTTTAGGTGTTTTGTTATTCATTACTTCAGCTACTGGACGGCAGATGACGTAGTTAAGCAATGTTTAGGTTATCATTCATTACTTTAGCTACCAGACGGCAGATGGCGTATGTAAGCAATGTTTAGATTGTTTATTATCCATTCGTTCAGCTACCGGACGGCAGATGGCGTATGTAAGCAATGTTTAGGTGTTTTGTTATTCATTACTTCAGCTACTGGACGGCAGATGACGTAGTTAAGCAATGTTAAGGTTATCATTCATTACTTCAGCTACCAGACGGCAGATGGCGTATGTAAGCAATATTTAGATTGTTTATTATCCATTCGTTCAGCTACCGGACGGCAGATGGCGTAGGTAAGCAATGTTTAGGTTGCTACTACTAAGCATATTATCTTAAATACGGAACCCTCGGTGCGCGCGTCCTACTCGCACTTGACCGGTTTTTTTAATTGCGCTGGCGCTCCATAAACAGCCAGCTACATGGGGCTCGTGCCGAAAGCATCAATTTTACCTTAGAACTATATGAGGTGTACTCATGCGGCCAAAATAGGTATCTCATGTGCACCACTTTCATCCCTTGGTAAACAATCTACTATTTCTCAAACATGCTCGGAAAGGATCCTTTTAAAACAAAGAAGACCGAAAGAACCTCATTATCTTCCTAGGAGTAAAAACGAATGAAAACCCATTCCTGTCTGCTGCGATATTTTATTTAAAAATGCTCTCTGTTCCATACAATATCGAAAGGACCATGAAAAAAACCCCATATACGCACCAGGGTGCAGTGTTGGGCTGCGATTGATTTTGCGTGAAACTAAATCAAATTCATTTATTAACCGACTTCAAAAAAAGGAGGAGGTTCTCAATTCGTCTGTTTTTTTTTAAATGTTTCTTACCTCAGAACTTTGACTGGGTGAACCGATTTTGATGATTCTTTTTTTATTTGAAAGCTGGTGCTTTCCGATTGGTCCCATTCTTATCAAAATGAAGATCTGATGGTAGAATCCATGAGGAATCTACGGAACTCTTCAAAATTTATAGGCACACCTATAGCGATTTTAGTATTTTTCATTGCAACTCGTGTATTTGTTCTTGGAAAGCACTATTTGATGAAGTGGAACTGATGATGAAGACCACAGATGGCCACCGGAACTCCTAAACGGTATATATTTCGAGGGTGGCGACAAGATATTTCGATTAAGATAGTTGAGCGACTATGACGAAGCATATTTAGGTTTAAATATATGACTATGACTTTCCCACGGCGTTGCTTGCGGCGAGATCGAAATGTTCTATTGTTTCTTATTAATTGAGAAGTGGGAGAATAACAGCATAATTATGATCACTAAAAAGAATAAAATAAAAAAAAGTTTAAAAAAACAAAAACCCGCCTTCAAAAAGCAAAAAGTAACTTCTTTAAAATGGTAGGTAAATAGGTCAGTCCAACTGAAGTCGGCGTCCAACAATATTTTAACCAAAAGCAGACTTCAGTTGGATTGACCTATTTACCTACCATTTTTAAAGAAGTTATTTTTTGCTTTTTGGAGGCGGGTTTTTTCATTACATTTAGACATTTTCCATAAATAGGTTACAGAGATTGCGGTAATGAAAAGGGCGTGAGCACAGCTGACCTGAATTTGAGCTCACCCGTGGTCAGCCATGGAGAGATTGATTATAGGAACATTAATTAACTAGTTACAAAAAACTAAGCTGATTTATAAATATAAATGTGAAATAATATTACTTGACAAACCTAGTTCATATATGTTTATAATTTATGGTCAGCATGTAAAGCATACATTTTTTTTTCGTTTTAGTTTAAAACGGTTTGCTAAATAAAAAAAGTTAAGGTCTAACTCGATGGCTCTACGTTTAGCAAATGAAATTAAAAACAAATTAATTCATGTACACAGCTAAGTAATTACATGTACTTAGCAAATAGAAATTAAATTGATTATACGCTTACACATTTAAACTCGCAGATTTTTTATTTGTTTAGTTTCTTTAAGGCGTAGGAGGCGTGTAGGATTAAAATGATGCCGCGGGGAGTTCTACTTATAGTATTCGTAATAACATGTAAGTTTTTTTTGTGTTTTGAAATGAAATGAAATATGAAATGAAAATATTTATTTCGGACAAAGAATATACATAATCACATCACATAATGTTAGTAACGTAGACTTATAAACTAAGTTCGTTAGGGTTTACGTGGAAGGACATCCAATGTGTGAGGATAGGACAGTCCATCCTTTCAGCGAGCACCTTCAGGAGAGTGCTGGTGCTGCCCCGCACACGCGCCCACAGGGACGCCACGCCCGACTTCCAAAAAAGGAGGGTACAGTTTTAGACCTGCATGTATGTAGTGATGTGCGTACGTGCGTGCGTGCGTGCGTGCGTTCGTGCGTGCGTGCTTGTGTGCGTGCGTGCGTGCGTGCGTGCCAGTGTGCATGCGTGCGTGTGTGCGTGCGTGCGTGCGTATGTGTGTGTTTGTGTGTGTGTGTGTATGTGTGAGTGTGTGTGTAGCACCGTAGGTCTTAAATGGGTGAACCGATATTTGAAAGCAGGTTTTCTAGCGGTGGTTCTTAGCTAGGTTTCAATCGGTTGGGCTTTAAATAATCTTACTAAAGACAGAGAGGCCGCATCTATGGGTGCACTACATAACTCCGAAGAGTCATAATTCCGAATGGATTAGAATCCCGAATTTTCATTATTCCGAATGCAATGTTTTGATAGAAGCCTTCATTTTATGACATCGCTTATTAATCAAACCTAGCATTGTACCGAATAGTAACTTCTCAAATTGTGAAACTTTCTTATGAGAAATTCACGGAAATTTCTAAAAATATTCTTAAATTTTGTATGGAAAGAGAACATTCTCAGTAATTTCTTGAGAAGATTTCTTAACTTCTGAGAATGTTCTGCAACTTGTACATTGCTAATCAAACCTAAACTAACCTACGTATAGTAATTATATTATCAGCTTCAGCATAACATACTTACTTTTCGGAAAAATGAAAATTTGGACAAATGAATATTCGGAAAAAACTAATTCGGAATTTTTCGGTGTTCGCAGCATGTATACATAAAGTATAGAAGGATGTAAATACAGTTGCCCAAAAAGTGGTAGGTACTTTTTACCCAACTGCTGAAGAAGGAGGGTACCTAAAGTGTTTATCAGCCTGTATATGTATGTATGTATGTATGTAT
Source organism: Acleris literana (assembly GCA_946894065.1). Taxonomy (NCBI): domain Eukaryota; kingdom Metazoa; phylum Arthropoda; class Insecta; order Lepidoptera; family Tortricidae; genus Acleris; species Acleris literana. Next base: position 12,241,273 of record OX335695.1, on the reverse strand, counting down.
GTTTGTTTCTTTGTGGCGCTCTCGAAACTAAACGTGTGGACCAAGTTTGATGATTCTTATGTCAATCGATTTGTCTTAATCTTGTGACAAGGATATGACAATAATCAAATTTCAATATGGCGGCAACCAGACGCCATATTGTAAGATATAAATAAAAGTCGACGAACTATGACAAGTGGGGTATCATTAAATAGATATTTACAAGAGCGGCCAAGTGCGAGTCGGACTCGCCCATGAAGGGTTCCGTGTAAGGTAAATTGCGGTTTACGATTTATGACGTAGTATTAAAAAAAAACTACTTACTAGATCTCGTTCAAACCAATTTCCGGTGGAAGCATGGTAATGTACATCATATATTCTTTTTAGTTTTATCATTCTCTTATTTTAGAAGTTACAGGGCGGGGGGGGCCCATTTTACCACTTTGGAAGCTTCTCTCGCGCAAACTCTTCAGTTTAGAAAAAATAAATAATTATTAGAAACCTCAATATAATTATTGAAAACCTATCTATAGATACCCCATAAGTATGGGTTTGATGAAAAACAAAATGAGTTTCATCTCTAAGTACGGGGAACCATCCTGTTGAAACGTGGTAGGTAGATGTATTCTGTGAACCGCATTAAGATTTTCACACAAAAATAGAAAAAAAACAATAAATTTTGGGGGTTCCCCATACTTAGAGATGAAACTCATTTTTTTTTTCATCAACTATTTTTTTTTCGTCTGGGGTATATATTGTATAGGTCTTCAAAAATGATTATTGAGGTTTATTATATCATTTTTTCTAAACTGAATAGTTTGCGCGAGAGACACTTCCAAAGAGGTAAAATGTGTGTTTCCCCCTGTAACTTCTAAAATAAGAGAATGATAAAACTAAAAATAATATATGATGTACATTACCATATTTACCATGCAAACTTCCACCGAAAATTGGTTTGAATGAGATCTAGTAAGTAGTTTTTTTTTAATACGTCATAAATCGTAAACCGCAATTTACCTTTCACGGAACCCTTCATGGGCGAGTCCGACTCGCATTTGGCCGCTTTTTGCTAGTTATATCTGTACATATGTGACTATGTGAGTAGTGTATAACAATGTTACATTTCCATCAGGTACCACGGCACTATCACAATACCGCTACAATTTATATAAGTACCAATATGAACCCAGGCACCACCAAATCAGCCATGGAAGGCACGGACGAGGCAGGGCTAAGAGTAGAGACGGACTCGATGGCAGCAAGGGAAACGTCGAAGTTTACCAAGCTGCAATACCGATTGTAGACGATGGCGATGGCGTCGATGGTGCCATCCCTGGTGAAGAGGGTGATATTGCCGGAGTCGGTGTTGACGCCGTCAACAACCAGGGAGGCGGCGGCGGCGGGTTCGGCGGGGACTTCGGATACGTCGGCGATGGCGGAGCTGTGGGGGGGGAAATCAAACTTCACAAGGACGAACTTGGCGATATAGGTGGAAACAGTGGCTTTGGCGGAAGTTTTGCTATTAAGAATGATGGAAGTGGTGGAGGAGGTGGAATAAGTGAAGGCATGAGCGGAGGTGTTAGTGGAGGTGGTGGAATTAACGGAGCTATTAGTGGAGGTATTAATGGAGGAGGTGGTATGAACGGAGGTGTAAGTGGAGGTATTTTTGGAAACGGTGGTATGAATGGAGATTTTAGTGGTCCTATAAATGGAGGCAGTGGTATTGGTGGAGGCGGTGGCATTTGGGGAGGGGGTGGTAATAATGGAGGCGGTGGTATTGGTGTAGGAGGTGGTATTAATGGACGCCCTGGTATAGGTGGAGGAGGTGGTATTTGGGGAGGCGGTGGTAATAATGGAGGCGGTGGTTATAATGCAGGCGGTGGTGTTGGTGGTGGAGGTGGTATTGGCGGCGGTAGTGGTGTTGGTGGGGTCGGTGGTGTTTGGGGAGGTGGTGGTGTTAATGGAGGCGGTAGTATTGGTGGTGGCGGTGGTATGGGCGGTGGTGGTGGTATTTGGGGAGGAGGTGGTATCAATGGAGGTGCTGGTATTGGCGGCGGCGGTGGTAATGGCGGCGGCGGTGGTATTGGCGAAGTTGGTGGTATTTGGGGAAGTGGTGGTATGAATGGACGCCCTGGTATGGGTGGAGGAGGTGGTATTTGGGGAGGCGGTGGTAATAATGGAGGCGGTGGAATTGGTGGAGGTGGTATCGGTGGTGGTGGTGGTATTTGGGGAGGTGGTGGTATTAATGGACGCCCTGGTATAGGTGGAGGAGGTGGTATTTGGGGAGGTAGTGGTAATATTGGAGGCGGTGGTATTGGCGGCGGCGGTGGTTATGGCGGCGGCAGTGGTATTGGCGAAGGTGGTGGTATTTGGGGAAGTGGTGTTATGAATGGACGCCCTGGTATGGGTGGAGGAGGTGGTATTTGGGGAGGCGGTGGTAATAATGGAGGCGGTGGAATTGGTGGAGGTGGTATCGGTGGTGGTGGTGGTACTTGGGGAGGAGGTGGTATTAATGGACGCCCTGGTATAGGTGGAGGAGGTGGTATTTGGGGAGGTGGTGGTGGTAATAATGGAGGCGGTGGTATTGGTGGAGGAGGTGGTATTTGGGGAGGGGGTGGTAATAATGGAGGCGGTGGTATTGGTGTAGGAGGTGGTATTAATGGACGCCCTGGTATAGGTGGAGGAGGTGGTATTTGGGGAGGCGGTGGTAATAATGGAGGCGGTGGTATTGGTGGAGGAGGTGGTATTAATGGACGCCCTGGTATAGGTGGAGGAGGTGGTATTTGGGGAGGAGGTGGTAATAATGGAGGCGGTAGTATTTGGGAAGGTGGTGGCAATAATGGAGGAGGTGGTGTTGGTGGAGGCGGTGGAGGTTGCGGTGGTAGTCGCGGAAACAATTGCCCACCCTGTGCTTCTGGGGTTGGAGGTATAAATGGAGGTGGTGGTGGTATGAATGGAGGTGTTAGTGGAGCTATTAGTGGAGGTGGTGGTATGAACGGAGGTGTTAGTGGAGCTATTAGTGGAGGAAGTGGTGGAGGCGGTGGTATAAACGGAGGTGTTATTGGCGCTGTTAGTGGAGGTGGTGGTGGAGGCGGTGGTATAAACGGAGGTGTTAGTGGTGCTGTTAGTGGGGGTGGTGGTATGAACGGAGGCTTTATTGGAGCTATTAATGGAGGTATAGATGAAAGTGGTGGTATGAACGGAGGTGTTAGTGGAGCAGTTAGTGGCGGTGGTGGCATGAACGGAGGTGTTAGTGGAGCTATTAGTGGAGGTGGTGGTGGAGGCGGTGGTATAAACGGAGGTGTTAGTGGAGCTGTTAGTGGCGGTAATGGTATGAACGGAGGCTTTATTGGAGCTATTAATGGAGGTATAGATGAAAGTGGTGGTATGAAAGGAGGTGTTAGTGGAGCAGTTAGTGGCGGTGGTGGCATGAACGGAGGTGTTAGTGGAGCTATTAGTGGAGGTGGTGGTGGAGGCGGTGGTATAAACGGAGGTGTTAGTGGAGCTGTTAGTGGGGGTGGTGGTATGAACGGAGGCTTTATTGGAGCTATTAATGGAGGTAAAGATGAAAGTGGTGGTATGAATGGAGGTGTCATTGGAGGTATTAGTGGAGACGGTAATATGAAAGGAGTTGTTAGTGGAGGTGTTAGTGGAGATGGTAGTTTTGGTGGCAAAATTGATATTCATGGACGTGGAGCGGGAAGTCTTAACGATAAAATAGGTATGCACGACAATGCACACAGTGGCGGCGAGAATAACCATGGCACTGGAGTTCTTGCAAGCAGGGAACGCCCTGACAGATTGAGTTATTATTATTATGAGTGGTAAATTAGAAATTCGTTTGTTAAATTTGATTTCAAACCACTTTTTCTATTATTGATAGATGCTAATCTTTCAAGTTACGCGACTTCGCACGTGTCCAATTAGTTTCCCGCTACTCCCCTTATTTAAACCCTTTAAGGGACGAATTTCCAAAAATCCCTTTTTGTGCACCCCTAGGATCTATATATCCTGGGTCTATATTGACTGACATAATTATTTTTAGTCATAATGTGCTTTAGGTCGTAATCATCGCAAGTCATAGCTTGTTTTTTAAAAATTTTACTTTTTCTGGATTTTTATAAATAAAACCTAACCTAACCTAGCCTTCTCTACACGTTAGATATTTCAGAACTTCTGAAAAGTTTACAGTTTCAGCGAATTTATATCGCTATGACTATCAAAAATTATGTCAACAATTACATTATGGCCAATAAAATTATGGGAAACAAAGGGCTCCCATATATCCAGTCCATATTGGCTCCCATAAAATTCTTATTCCTATTTTTTGTTTTTCTACCGATTTGTATTCATAATAAGCACTCATCATAATTTTTTTCCTCATACTTTTTTGTTCATACTTTTTAAGTCATAATTATCGCAATTCATAATGCATTTTTTTAAGAAACGGTTACTTTTTGATGATTTTTATAAATTTAACCTAACCTAACCTAACCTTATCTACACGTAAAATACTTTTGAAAAGTGTACTGTTCTTTGAATATTGGCGTTATGAATTCAGATGATTATGAGTTCCGATCGTTAGTATTAAAAAAAATATGGAGAGTGTTCGGTGCAAAGCACCTTACACGTGTATTTTAAGTAAAGTTGTAAGTCAGCATTCTATCGGCGGCGCATCGAGCGCCGACATAGAGTAATTATTAGTTAGTGCATATTTCGGAACTGCCGCGACCGGGTGCATTCGATCATAACATTTATAACATTTTAACATTTCTTAACATTTTTAACTAACATAGTTTCTAAAGACTTTTATAACATTAGAACTTCTAAGTCAATAAACAACTATTAAATTCCTCTCTTGTTTTAACATTCACCGCGAACCCAATCCGAACATTGGTCCTTCGAACGAACAAAGGATCTTGCGCGTCATAGATTGTATCGGTGACAAGTGAGGTGCTTGAACTGGTGAACATTTAAGGGTGAGGATTGCAGTGACCAGTAGAGAGGAACCAACATCAACATTTGGAAGTATCAGTAAACAACAGTAGCAGAACATACAAGTAAGATCATTCCTATTTTACTAACAAAACATTGAAAATGGCAACAGTAGAACGTCAAGAGGAGATTCAGAACAACATCAAATCGCTTCTTACTAACTTTAGGAAAGACAGCGCGGATAGGAAGAGCAAAGCTGAGTACTTTGTTGCACGATCTGAAAAGCTAACTGGTTTGTGGGGAGAATTTCAATACAATCATAACCAAATTTCTAGAAGGGAAAGTCCATCGCATGCATACTTTACCGAAGGTACGTTTGAGAAAACAAAAGAAACATATTTACTCTTGAACGCGGCACTAAATGAAGGTTATCAAATACTAACTGCGGAGAAGATGTCGACTAAACATGAGACGACCCCTTTGCCAAAGTCTGTCACGGAAGTTTTAACCAGTGATGATGATGAACAAACACCAAGTGGAGACACTAAACAAGCTGTAGCTGGGGACATTCAAAATAGGAAAGAAGAAAGGGGAACAACGAGCAAATATGATGAAATGTTGCGGAAACAATTTGCTAACATTAAGGCTTTTGTAAGGACGGTCAATGCTATGGAGATAGAAACATTGACGGAGAAATGGGAATTAGAGGACGCCCTTAAAACATTACAATCACGGTGGACGGTAATAGATTCCCTGCATTGGGAAATAGAAAGTGAAGCTGTAGACTTAGAGTCTTCATATGAAAGAACATTCAACAATCACGAAAAAACATTTAACAGTATGAAAAAAGCCATCAACAAAAAGATTTGGTCAGTCGTACACAGGGAGAAAGCCACTCCTACGTTAGATATTCCTACTTTCCATGGAAATTATAACGCCTGGGTTTGTTTCAAAGACTTGTTTGGAGAAGCAATACATAACAACAACACACTTTCGAACGCTCAGAAAATGCAATTTTTGAAATCAAAGGTGAAAGGAGAAGCCGAGAGACTCATACAACATTTACCGATAAGTTCGGATAACTACACCGTTTGTTGGGAGATTTTAAACAATCGGTATAATAACAAAAAGTTGATTTTCACTTCCCACATAAACATATTATTTGCATTACCTACCATGCAACAGAAGTCTTTAATTCAGATGAAAAAAATGCATGACACTACTACCGAATGTCTACATGCCATAAAAAATCTAGGGGTTGATATAAGTACTTGGGACCCGATACTAGTACATATTTTGTCTCAAAAACTAGACTCGGAAACAAACATGGACTACATAGAGTCACGAAAAAACCCCAGGGATTTACCTATTTTACAGGAATTTCTGGAGTTCATAGAAGCAAAGTTCACAAGTCTCGAATCATCTCGTCACAGACAAGAACCGGCCACAACTAAAACTTACTCTCAGCAACCATCAACATCCAACATACGAAAAACATTTCAACCAAATAACAATCATTCATATTCGAACATTAATTATCAAAACAATAATGGGGCCAACAAATATCAAAGAAACACAATTATTGCGAAAGCATTACACGTGTCTGGTTTCACATGCCCGCTATGTAAAAGCCAACATGGAATTTATAATTGTCGTCAATTTTTGCAAATGCCCGTAGAAAAACGATATCATGCGGTTAACAAACTTGCACTGTGTGTTAATTGTTTATTCAGTCATCACGGAAATTCTTGCAACTCAACAAAAACATGCCACAAATGTGCAGGACAACACAATACGCTGTTACATGAGGCATGTGTTAAAACAAATGCACAAGCATCGGCCTCTGCCTCATCAGCAATTGCAACATTGAAGAGGTCAAATGAACACGCGACGCACATTTCGCAAGTTGCCTTAGAAAACTACTCAGAGATTCTATTGGCAACAGCCCTGTTAAAAGTCAAAGAAGCTGACGGCACCGACCATGTTTTAAGAGCACTAATTGACCAGGGCTCTCAGATTTCGCTTATAACGGAGAAGGCCGCCCAAACACTTAAATTAAAGAGAGAAAGCTGTAAAGGTGTCATTAATGGTATAGGGCAGAGGGAGAACGGCTGTAAAGGAAAACTTAACATAACCTGTACGTCAATGTACAATGATTTTACTTTTAACTCTGAGGTCATTATCATGAATAATCTTATAAAAAATTTACCCAACAAAACATTCGCTAAGCCATCTTGGCCAGTCATTCAAAACATAAACTTGGCCGACCCCGAGTTCTATGTAAGCCGCCCTGTAGATCTACTACTAGGAGCAGACATTTACACTAACATTTTACTAAGTGGAATGATTAAAGGAGAAGATAAGTATCAACCTATGGCTCAACAAACACATTTTGGATGGTTGTTATGTGGAAACGCACAGACATTCCATTGCAACGTAGTCATTAACAATCTAGAGGATATTCAACAATTTTGGGAGGTAGAAGACATTACAGAGGAGGGAGAATTAACTCAGGAAGATTTGGAAAGCATTAAACATTACCAAGACAACACAGTTAGAATGACAGACGGAAGATACACAGTACGACTTCCCATGAAACCAAAATTCGAGGAAAGTCTCGGAGAATCCAAGAAGAAAGCCATAGCTCAATTCAGAAACATGGAGAGAAAACTTGAAAAACAAACAAATCTAGCACAAGCCTATCAAATGTTCATGAAAGAGTACAGCGACCTTAACCATATGAAGCCCACCAAGAGCAATTTGAGCCCCGAGTGTTATTTACCACACCATGGAGTCGAACGCGTGGAGTCAACAACAACGAAATATAGGGTAGTATTCAATGCATCTGCTAAAACATCTTCAGGATACTCTCTTAATGATTTAATGTACACAGGGCCTAACCTACAACAAGACTTACAAACATTATTACTAAAATGGCGCCAATATGAATTTGCTTTCACCGCTGACATCGAGAAGATGTACAGGCAAATCTATGTGAACGAAGTCGATCAACCACTGCAAAAAATAATTTGGAGAGGGAACCCAGGTCAGCCTATTCAAACATTTCAACTCTCAACAGTTACATATGGGACCAAAGCAGCCCCCTTTCTGGCCATGATGACACTGAAAAAGCTGGCCGCCGACGAACGTGAACATTTCCCTGAAGCTTCCAAGGTGCTCGAGGAGTCCTTTTACATGGATGACTTAGTACACGGAGCGCACTCGGTAGAACAAGGTAAACAATTGATCGCAGACCTGAATAAACTATTAACATCTGGAGGATTTAATTTGCGAAAATGGTCTTCCAATAACGAAGAACTTTTAGAAAACATAAACACTAACCAGGAAAATGAAAATATGGTATTTAATTTTAAAACGGAAAACATTTCAAAAACACTTGGTTTATGCTGGAACTCAAAGAATGATACATTTACATTTAAACATATGGCGACCAAACAATTAACACGACCTACAAAGAGACTCCTGCTTTCGGAAATCTCCAAACTTTTTGACCCATTAGGCTGGCTTGCCCCATTAACTACAAAACTAAAAATACTATTCCAGAAAGTATGGAAAGAAAACACACAATGGGACGAGCAGGTTTCAAATAACATTTATAATGAATGGTACAAGGTACAAGCGGAAATAGACCAGATTAAAGAGTGTATGATACCGAGGTGGATATTAAGCAATAAGAATGATATAATTGAATTACACGGATTCTGTGACGCTTCCCTTGATTCGTACGCATGTGTTGTTTACGCACGAATAAAAACCAAAACAAAAGTTGTACTTGTCGCGGCCAAGACTAAACTTGTACCTCACAAGAAAAAATTAACAATCCCGAGACTCGAAATTAGCGGAGCCCATTTGCTGGCAAAACTAATGAAAAAGATTAAACATTCTCTAACACAGTATGAAACATTGACCTTTGGCTGGACCGACTCGAAAATCGTTCTCGGGTGGCTGCAAGGTCAACCCGGCCGTTGGAGACCATTTGTCGCAAACCGCGTGGAACAAATACAAGCAGTCATGCCAGCAGAACAGTGGCAATACGTCAAAACATCAGAAAACCCAGCAGACGCGGCGAGCAGAGGTCTCACAGCATCACAGCTGAAAGAACATCCCTTATGGTGGACAGGACCATCATGGTTATCAACATTGAACATAGAAGAAGAAAACATAACCAAACCAACATATGACACGACAGAAGAAGAGAAGAGATCCTATACCACGAATGCTGTTCAAAATTACGACACAAAACATAACGTTATAGATTATTTATTAGAAAAACATAGCTCAATTACGCAAGTAATACGAGCAATCGCATGGCTTTTGCGGGCGTTGACACGAACAAGAGGCAAGCTACCGAAGATTCTCACATTACAAGAGTTGCAAAAGGCTAAATTGACAATAATAAAATACGTACAAAATAATGAGTTTACTGCTGACATAGAGTACTTGCGTAACCATGGCAAAGTCGAATCAAAAAGCAAACTATTAGCTTTAAACCCATTTATTGACGAAAACAACATATTACGAGTAGGAGGCCGTTTAAGAGAAGCACACATACCATACGAAATGAAACACCCAAAAATCATAGCAAAGGACTCTCGTTTAGCAACCCTACTCATCGAACAAGCTCATTTGCAAACATTCCATAGCGGCGCCCGAAATACCGCAAACAAAATAAGAGAAGAATTTTGGATTGTGGGCGGGAATAACAGAGTAAAAAAGCAGATAGGAAAGTGCGTGACGTGTAAAAAACTGGACGGAAAGAAACAACAACAAGTGATGGGAGACCTACCGGCAGCCAGAGTCAATGAAGCTAGCCCCTTTTTTCACTCAGGAGTAGACTACACTGGTTTTGTCGATATCAAGGTCAACAAAGGACGCGGAAGTAAGATTATGAAAGGATACATAGCTATCTTCGTTTGTATGGTCACTAAAGCCGTACATCTGGAACTAGTAACAGAACTAACAAGCTCCGCATTCCTTGCTGCCCTGAGAAGGATGGCCGCAAGAAAAGGAACACCACGACACATTTACAGCGACAACGGGACGAATTTCGTTGGAGCCAACAGAATACTGCAAGAACAGTGGGAACAACTACTTCACGTTTTTAGTGATCGTTTTCTAACAGAAGTCACAGAAATGAAAATTGAATGGCATTTTAATGCACCGTCGTGGCCGAGTGCAGGAGGCTTGTGGGAGAGAGCAGTAAGAAGTCTAAAACACCACCTTAAGCGAGTAGTAGGAGAACAAAAGTTGACCTATGAAGAGTATTCCACCATCTTAGCGCAACTAGAGGCTTGCCTTAACTCACGTCCACTTTGCCCACTAACTGAAAACATCGAGAATTTAGATGCTCTCACACCAGCACATTTTCTAACAGGAAGAGCTGGAGTCACAGTGATTGAAACAGAAGAAGATGCAAGAACAAGGTGGCACTTAACACAAAAGATATTTGGAGATATTTGGAAAAGGTGGAAAGTAGAATATCTGAGCCAGCTAACAGCAAGGCAGAAATGGAAAATCCCACAACAGAACATTCAACAAGGAGACGTAGTAGTCATACACGAGGATAACCTGCCTGCGGGAAAATGGGCACTAGGTCGAGTTATCGATGTTCATCCGGGTCAAGACGGCTATGTTAGAGTCGTAACGCTTAAAACAAAAAATGGATTAATGAAGAGACCAGTAATTAAACTATCCGTACTACCTTTAGAAAAAGAAGAACAACAAAATCAAGAACCAAAGAAAGAAGAAAAAAGTAAACTTAACATGAACTTAACAAAAAATAACACAAAAAGAGGATGCTTAACCACAGTTTTCATGATGTTTATTTATCGGTCATTCTCCAGAATTGTGTTCTCAGTCTAATTAACACCGCCCTTTTTTTCCACTTGGTTTTTGATAAAATTTATGCAAAATGTAGTAACATATCGACCATTCAAACTTTAATATTTATTGGGCACTTAATTATTATTAGCGGTTAATTAACTAGAAGGGTTTTAACATTTGCGTGAAGCGCGAATTAGAAAAGCGATGCGTTAATTAGGTTTACTTGCTTGCGAATTAAAAAAACTACGCGTTTATTAGATAAATGTTCATGCCAAATATATATTTTTTAGGAAATAAGACAAAAACTGTCAGACTGTATATTAATTTTATCATATTTATTATATTGCAACGTTGAAACTATTAGGAACATAAAATACCGTAAAATGGGGTGAATAGGGTGGTTTTTAGACTTTGGTGACGTATTTCAATCACTTAAAGACCAAAATTGTTAAATCCAACTGCATAGTGCTTTGTCCGGATACTCATTCTTCTGAACGATCATAGACAATTTTTACGTTTTCTTTATAAAATAACAAGAAAACTGCAAAAATGTTACGAAACCCGAGTCACCCCGAGGATGGGGTCAATAGAATCAAACCTGGGGTGAAACGGGTTTTCGGTCAGGGTTGTCAAAAATACTGCCATAATATTTATATATTTATTAACCAACAAAATTAGCCATAAGTAGTTGTGACAAGTTGAAAGGTACCTAGTAAAGGGTGGTCCAGACATAGAGGCCGCCTGTAAAAACACAAATTAAAAAAAAACTAATATAGTTATACAAAATCCGAGTTTTGTTTTGAGATCAACATTTATTTACATTAAAAATATCAAAAAATTATATTCCAACGGGACCTTGTTTTGCACATTTTAATAGTTTGGAACGGAAGCTTTTGAACAGCGATTTTCCAGATTTGGCTGCGATCTGCTTGGAAATCCGCGTCCATATTCGCTTCATACTTGCAATGTTGGTCGCCGGCTTATTTAACTCGCAATATCGTTGCTTACAAAGAGCCCAAAATCTTTCAATCGGCCGAAGCTGGGGCACATTCGGTAGGTTGTCTCGTTTTGGTACAATAGAGATACCTGCCTTCTTAAGTTCATCAAGCACAGGTCCAACGTAATGTGACGTAGCGAGGTCTGGCCAAAACAAAACGGGTCTTTGTACATTTATCTTCCGAATAAAAGCCACCAGCCGTTTCTTAATACACTCTTTCAAGTATATTTCGCCGTTTACTGTGCGGTTAGTAACGAACGGCTCGGATATGTTCCCACCTTCGGAGATGGCCTGCCAGATCATATAGCAGCTCTCAAATTTCCCAGTCGGGAGTAAAGTGTCTTCGACTGGTGTTTCTTGTTCATCATCCGATAAGTAGTATTTCAGCAAGGAGTAATAAAACAAAATTCAAAGACACACACACACACACACACACACACACACACACACACACGCACTTAAACGAACAAACAAACAAACAAACCGACAGACGGACGGCGGACAAACAAACAAACAAACAAACAAACAAACAAACAAATTAACAAACAAACAAACAAACAAACAAACAAACAAACAAACAAACAAACAAACCGACAGACGGACAAACAAACAAACAAACAAACAAACAAACAAACAAACAAACAAACAAACAAACCGACAGACAGACAGACGGACGGACGGACAAACAAACAAACAAACACATACACATGTCAGGTACCTACCCCTTAACCGTATTATGGCTAAATGACGAAATATTCGCAAAATATACTTTTGGCAGCCCTAACAATTCACCCCTATACTGATTCTAATGACCCCTGCCATGACTCTATTGCCCCCATTCGTTACCTTATTCACCTCATGGTCTTACCTTATTGACCCCTCAGGTAACCCGAATAACCCCAAAAGTATGAAAAAAACAAGCACATAAACTATTTCAACATTACACCCTTAAAAACACAATATTTCTACTTACTTTTTGTCTCTTCGTGTTCTTCATGAAATTCCTGGTACATCACAACAACTAAAAACACATATACCCTCATTAATAAACCGATTTCTTGAAGTTTATTGACCACTATAAACATGACAGTTTGAATGGTTGCGTTTAAATGACTTTTTCTTTTAAATTGTCTATGGTTTCACCTTGTTTGAGTGGCCAGTCTAAAAATTAATTTATCGAAAACAGAAAACGTAAATGCAACCTTGGGCATCAAAAACAATAATCATAGTTTTTGGTAGTTTAAAGAAAATACTCAGGATCACCCTATTCACCCCTGGGATTCTATTCACCCCATTTTACGGTATCCATCACGATATACATACATAATAAGCTAACTAATATTTCACTGAAATAATCGTTCTATAATCAACAATGAAAACGATAAAAAAAATCAGAATTAATAACTTTATATTATACCTTAGGTATTATGAACAAACGATAACAAATAAATTGCCGTATCTGCTAAAGAAAAAATAATACTTCTTCCTCCTACTTTTTACATTCCTTATCTATCTTTAAAAAAAGTAATTTAAAATTTAAAAACCCGATGAACTAAAAGGATATAAATAAACTAGTTAATTTTATTGAATCTAAGGACACCTCATAATTCATAATGCTAAAATCCGTCGAGCCGTTTAAGCTTTACATACATAAGTTATGTAACATAACATACAGACATTCAACTTTAAGTATGTAGTTTAATTATTGCGGGTGGTTTTAATACATAATTTATACAAATATGAAGAATGATGCCGGGTCCCTAGGATTTTCCTTACATGATTAGAATTACAGTTGTCACTTATTGTCAAAATGCAACTTTTTAATGCGGTCAGCAAAATTTTCATGTTTTCCAAGAGAAATATGCTAGGAAAAATAAAATACCCTCTAAAAAACATATTGTCCAAACACACAGATACGATCATAAGGATGATTTTAAGGTTAGGGCCCCTCTAATAACACCAGTTTGACATAATATATGTCATTCTAATCATGCCATCATTCTTCCGGGAATTACATTTTTGTAAAAAAATTATTCCTGTAAATTAATTTAAACTGGTTTAGCTTAAGCGAGCAATTAGAAATAAAATACTTTTATGTACCAAAAACCTTTTTTACTACTCTTAAACTAATTAACGCGTTCATTTTTGGCCCGTGAATTAGACGTGTGTATTAGGGATTCTTGATAAAAAAAATATAACTTCTTTTAGGTACATGTGATAAACTACATAATCCAGTAACTGTTAAATACTGAGGTTCTTAATGTATACAATAATTTACAGAGCTATAGAGTTATTGGCTGATTTTAAAAACGTGAACGTGTTAATTAGAATTTGCGAGAACCAAAACATGCGAATTAGATACTTACATTTGTAGTGTGCGATCCACACAACATTAACACGTCTTTCTCTCAAGAGGGTCTTGACATGAGTGTCTGCTCACGCAAAATCCATTACAGACATCTGTCTCTTTCTTCAATGGCCTTGCACGGACAAGAATGAAAGCGGCGCGTGAATTAGTACACGTATCGGGACAAAGTTTCTTTATTTTATATCTCAGTGCTATATTACTAAATAAATTTGGTATTTTTTTTGTAATTTGGATATCTTATCTTTCATTAAATAAAAATACTTTCATTCATCTTTCCTCTTGTATATGATCGGGGAAAATAGTTATATTAGTGATTTCGGAAGTGGGACGCGCGGTGTTAATTAGGAGAATGGGGTATTCATTTTTTTTTTCTCCTAGAAAGGTATTGAATATTTACTTGAAAATTCATGTACACCTCAATACGAGTACCTTCTAGGAACAAAAAATATAAATTATACCAAATTCAATAGTTTTATATTTTTTAAGCCTGAGGACATACAGAAATGGCTGTCTGGAGAATGACCGTTATTTGTTTTCATTAATCACAACGGGATATTGCACAATGGTCACCCCTATTAACAATGGGCAGGGCTTGTACTTCGACAAGGTGGGCAACATGAAACTGATAAGAGACGAATGGAAGCTTATTGCATTCTACGATATGAAACCATTTTGGGAAGGCACAGCCGCATACGAAAAATATAATAACGAACTCGAGAACATTTGCAAACAGGTAGTAACTTTGACTCATTGTGACGTTATCCTACTCCAGCTTCACTACAGTTACGCCGAACTACAACATTATAATAAAATATTATTGAGTAATCAACTGAAACAAGAGCCGCGCGTGCGGCGCGGCTTAGTAAACGGTGTCGGATATCTAGCGAACGCCCTGTTCGGAGTATTAGATGATAAATTCGCCGAACAGTATCAAAAGGAAATTACTCTCATCCGAGAAAACGAAAAACATTTAGGAGCATTGTGGAAAAACCAAACATCAATTGTCGAAGCAGAATACAACATGTTAAAACGAACAGAAGAAACATTCCAAAAACAACATAACATAATAAATGAACATTTGCAAAGTTTGGAAAAAGGTGTAAGTATTATACAAAAGGAACTATCTAACGCAGAAAGTATGGCTCAATTTACAGTGCTAGCCATGGCCGCTAACAACTTACTCAATCATTTAAGGGCGATTCAAGATACCTTAATAGAAACGATTACAAACATCTACAATGGAAAGATAAATCTGCACATCATCGATCCCCAACAACTTCAACACGAACTTAACATTATATCTGGACATTTAGTAGCAGACGTGACCCTTCCTATTGAAAACGTACAAAGTGGGTTACAAAACATTTACCATTTGTTGAAAATTAAGGCACGAATCACTGATAAATACCTGATATTAGAGATCCGTATTCCCCTTATAAGCCGGGATAATTATGACCTTTACAACATTATTCCCATACCGTATACTTCTGAAGGAAACATGATATCGATTGTCCCTATAGAAACACACGTAGCAATAAACCTGCAAAAAGACGCATACTTACCCATACCAGAAAAACATTTGGAACACTGCATATTACGAGACACCTTTACTTATATGTGTTTCTTGAAGACACCAGTTTATAAAATGCATAACGACAAGGATCTATGTCTCAGAGATGAAAATGAAGACTCGCATTGTAAAACAAACAAAGCCGCATGTCAAAACAGGTGGATAAACTTGGCAACAACAAACCAGTATCTATATTTCTGTTGTAAGGAGTGTCAATTTCGAACATTATGCAAAGATCAAGTTACAGCAAAAACATTAACTGAAAGCAATATAATTAACCTGGAAGAAAACTGTGTAGTTAAAACCGATAACTTCACTATATACACCCACAAAAACATGCAGAGTAAAATAAGTTTAGCCTTCGATATACAAACCCCAAAGATTGACCCCATAAACCACATCATAAACATAACGTTTCCAAGCTATGGAAGCAACATACAAAGCGAACATGAAGCTAAAGAAATAACAAGACTAGGGGAAATAATTAAGTCCATGAAGGAAGAAGAGCCCCTCATTCACGACTACTCTATACACGATGTCCATCACTACACAGCCATATATAGTCTGTGGGGCGTATGCATAATCGTATTATTAATATACCTATATCGGAGGACACGGTGTAATTGGAGACCTAGGTCATGTCCAACAACACCGGAGAATAGAGGAGAAGACGTTGCCGGCCCAGGGACGACAGGCGGATCGCAGCCTCACAGTGAGGCGGGCCCTCCGCCTGCGCCGCCCGCCCCGCGCGCGCGCGGCCCCCGCGCCGCCTGCTCTGGCGACGACGACGCCGGTGACGAGTGTAGTGCTAGTGTGCGGGTAAAAGTGCGGGAGTGTTTTGAAAACGAACCGAGTGTGTGTATTTTACAGAATAAGGGAAGCTCCCCAATTTTTAGAAAAATATCGTTTGATTAATGTCTAGGATATTTTTTTAATACTTAGTGTATGAAAACATTGTTTAATCATCTTGTAACATTTTTTAAGTATCTTCATCTCACCTCATCGTTTGCCCCCGGCAAGATGTTCGGTGCAAAGCACCTTACACGTGTATTTTAAGTAAAGTTGTAAGTCAGCATTCTATCGGCGGCGCATCGAGCGCCGACATAGAGTAATTATTAGTTAGTGCATATTTCGGAACTGCCGCGACCGGGTGCATTCGATCATAACATTTATAACATTTTAACATTTCTTAACATTTTTAACTAACATAGTTTCTAAAGACTTTTATAACATTAGAACTTCTAAGTCAATAAACAACTATTAAATTCCTCTCTTGTTTTAACATTCACCGCGAACCCAATCCGAACAGAGAGTATGAAGAGTGATCATTATGATGTAAAATGGTATGAGAAACATTTTCGGACTTCCGATAATAGGACTTAAAAAAATATGTGAGTAGATACGCACCTTGCCGTCCCCGGGCAAGTCTAAATGGAGCGAAGCTAAAGATGAAGCTCCAAAAAGGTTACGAGCGAAGAGCGCCTCTTAAAATCGAAGTTTCGGCCCTTTTCCCATTTTACCCATTGAAAGTCTATGGGAACAGATTTTCGGTGATTATTCCTCCGCGGTATAGATCCGTAGGCTAGATATCGTATTACGGGCTAAATTTGATCCTCATTACTCTAATAGTTTGGGAGGAGTATGCGGACAGACGAAAATCCGAACCGGGGAAGTAAAAATGAACCCTATTTCTCCTGGTCACGCTATAACTTGAGAATGGCTGAACAGATTTGGCAGATTTCTTTTTTGTTGTATTCGTTATTGTCAGGACAAGGTTTGTATGTAAGAAAAAAAATAAAAATCCACCGGGAATGTCGGAAATGTGCAACGGGGCGAAGCCGCTGGCGGGCCGCTAGTATGCCATAAAATTTTCACTCCAAATTTCAAGCCCCTAGGCCTGGCAATGTACAAGTTGCAGAACATTCTCAGAAGTTCAGAAATAATCTCAAAAAATTACTGACAATGTTATCGGAAACATTTGAGCGCATTGATAATGTTCTCTTTCCGTACAAAGTTTAAGAATATTCTTAGAAATTCCCGAGAATTTCTCATAAGAAACTTTCACAATTTGAGAAGTTACTTTTCGGTACAAAGCTACCTAGGTCCAGCGGTTTCGGCTGTGCGTTGATCGATCCGGTTTCTTTTATATACATAAAGATTTCTCATTAAAATTTATCTTGTGTTTTTAATTCGAAGGTTTCAATGTCATGTATATTAGCGTTAACTTATGTTTTTTGTTAAAAATATATTGAATCACGTTTTGTAATATTGTGAAAATGTCTGTTACGAAATGATAAACCTGTATTAAAAAGTAATTAGATAGTAGTATTTTATTTAGTTCTACCTGACTCGATGTCTGTACAATACATTGTTGAAGAGACGAGAAAGTAAGCAATAAATGGACGAGTTTTTAGAAGACTGAAAAAAAGTCTATCAATTTCCCTTTCCGATTAGGCAGACAGTGATTTTTACCCGAATGCCGAAGGAGGAGGGTAATGTGTTTATCAGCCTATATATGTTTGTATGTATGTTTGTTCCTTTGTGGCGCTGTAGAAACAACGCGTGCACCGATTTTGATGATTCTTATGTCAATCGATTTGTCTTAATCTTGTGAGTGTCTAAAAATGCCAGTAATCAAAATTCAATATGGCGGCAACCAGACGCCATATTGTGAAAAAAAAAACGATGAATTATGACAAATGGGGTATCATTGAATAGCTTAAAACTGTGTTACAACTGTAAAACACACAAGCGTGAAATTTCCTATGATTATAGTACAAGCCCCGAAGAAACACGACAAATACTAAAATCCGGTCAAGTGCGCCTCGGGCTCGCGCACCGAGGGTTCCGTAAAGCCGCATAGTTATTGTTATTACTTATTTCGAAATATAGTAATTACTTACTGTACGGTGAAAAACTTAAGTAAATGACCAACCCCCAATAGTTAAATGAAAACAACCCCCAAAAGTAAATGACCAATTAAAGTAACGGTATACTTTTGAGGGAGTATCAGAATGGTATGAGGGGATCCATGAGGAATTTAAGGAACTCCTCAATATTTATAGGTATTAGTATTTGCAGCAACAAAACTAGCATTTGCATTCAGAAAGTTACATTGAGTAAAGTTGAACTGATGATGAAGACCACAGATGGCCAACAGAACTCCTCAACGGTATCTATTTGAATGGTGGCGATAAGCTATCTCGATTAAGATAGTTAAACGACTATAACAAAGCAAATCTAAATTATGTAGAATTAACTGCGACTTTCCTGCGGCGTTGCTTGCTGCGAGCTTCAAATTTCGTAAAGTTTCGTGTTCATTTAGAACTGGGACTACATAACATTAAAAAGTATAAAATAAAAGTTAAATGTTTTAAAAAACAATCAACCGCCTCCAAAGAAGTGAAAAAATCTTATTTTCATAAGATAAATAATCCAGTTCAACCAGTCTGGTAAACATCTTAGCCTATTTGTGCAAATTGTGGTTATAGAATTATCAACTAGTTTTTAGAGATGTTTGTAATTCTGTAGCTCTGCCTACCCCACTCTGGGAACGAAGGCGTGAGATTATGTATGTATGTAAATAATCCAGTTTAACTGACCTACTATCATTTGAAAAGAAGTTATTTTTACTTCTTTGGAAGCGGGTTATTGTCTTTAGGGTTCCGTACCCAGTTTGTTAGATAATTTTCACAAAATCATCATTTCCGTGAAGCGATAGTTCTTTTCGCATTTTTTCGCTGCCGGGAAAAAAGGCGAGTGGCAATATCGCGTTCGGGAAAAACGCGAAAAGAAAATTAGCTTCATAGAAAAAATTCGTTTGGGAAAGTTATCTAACAAATCCGAAAACGCCTAGGTCTCGTATTTGGTTAACCGACTGCAATGTCAATATTAATGAAATGATATTGTAGTCATATTTATTTCTTTTGTTTTTTTTTTGGAAAAGGTGATACTGTGGCATTTGTTGTAGGCAAGAGACAATTTATTTTCAATGCTATATAAATTAAGGTGATCAAGGTCTTATTGTAGTTTAGCACAATCATCATTGGTTTTCATAGTCCTATGAATTTTCAAGTCATCTGCGTACATCAAAAAACTGCTATACTCCTACTTGTCATTAATAAACAGAATATATTGCATCGGCCCAATAATGGACCCTTGAGCCACGCCAGAAGTTATGACCATTTCTTTTGTATGTAATCATTAATGACTACTGCCTGAGTCCTATTTGTAAGGTAAGAATTAAACCATTTGAGTAAGTCGCCCTTTATTCCGTTATAGGCAAGTTTTCTAAGCTACAGTGAATGGACCTTATCGAAAGCCTTCTGGAAGTGGCTAATAATAAAAAAAAACATTAATAGTAGATTGTTCAACTAGAAACTAAAACAAGCCATAATGACAAGAGATGTTTAGCCACTCGAGCGAGCGGGCGAGCGAGAGTGGCTATAGTTCGAGTGTCATTATGGTTGTTTAGTCTAGCGTTAAACACTCTACTTTTCACTTTGAATGCGAGGAAAAAAAACTACGTTCTATACAAAATTACAATATTTAACAAAATATGTAACAATAGTACATTATTGCCTAGGCATGGAAGTAGGCAATTGCGGGCCGAGTATTGGATTAAACGGACGAGCTTGCGAGTCCGTTTAAAAATACGAAGCCCGCAATTGCTGTTCCTGCCGAGGCAAATATAGTGCTTTTCTCAAAAATCGCAAGAAAAAATTTGTGTTGGAGTCAAATCTTCATCGCTTGAACTCATTTTTTGAATTGCATACTAACAGAAACTTCATGTGAAAAAACCATCACTCCTTACCGCCTTTTTGTTTTTGACAAGGAGAAACGCAATTCTTGTTTTAAAAAAAACATAAGCTATTCCAGGCACAAATAAAAAAGTTATGTTTCGAGTAAAATTTGGATGTATAAGACTTGTGCCCTCATTTTATTATGGCCCTTTTCACTTTTTAAAAAGTTACAAGATAGATAGTAATGGAATTTGTATGCAACATTGCGAGCTTGTGTAGCGAGCACGCAATGTTTTTTTTTTATTTGAGAACTGTCAGTGAACTATGTACTTCGCGTCTCAATATGTAGATAGGAATATCAACATTTCCGGTCATTTTTGAGAAAAGTTTCTGACAAATTTGTTTCGCGGTTTCTGTAAAGTGACACAAATGCCTGCATATTTAGCCAACAGATACAAGCTTGAAAACTATTTGCACCATGCCTAATAAAATAAAATTATCCTTAATATATTTAAATAGATTAATATTTGTAATCATTAATCGTGTTTCACGAAATTAAATCGTTTCTTTTTAATATTTTTGCACAGTTGTCATTTTGTGGTTATATCCACGGCCTAAAAATGTTCCATACACAATCACAGAAAATGGCGATAATCCTCCATTCACAAACACCGTGATTGGTTGTTTAGGGGTTTTAAATTATAAAAAAAAACTTTAATCCCTAGAGATTAATAAGAAGCTTTAGTCCCTATTTGCAGAGATGAAAGTAACATTTTAATAGCATGAGAAGTGAAAAATGTATATATTCATCCATCACAAAAATCAACGTGTGTGCTCTATGCTATTAAATAAGCTATCGTCTTTAACTTAACAAATTGAACAAGAAATTCACTAAAATTAAATAGATTATTAAGTAATATACAGTGTGTTACCAGCACCCTGGTTTTTTATAAAGGAGGTTAAAATAACGTATATCTGTAACGTAACCATGACATTAATTTAATTAATAAACAAATTTTCAGGCTTTGTTAACTTTCTAACAAAATTTTAATTGCCAGCAATGTAAAGCACAACAATTTGACAAGTGTTAAATGACAGTCGACGGATACTTTGATTATTATGATTTGCCCCGTACCACGACATGCCTCGTACTAAGCAACAGCGATACTGATAACGATGAACCCGCAGCACATGCACTACATTAAAAATGGACAGTATCTAAGAAAATTAATTGCGAAGTTATTTTTATTATTTTTAATTGATAATACTTGCAAACAATTCGCACCTTTAGAATTATAGTGACCTAATTCAACATTTCAGCTGTCCACTTTGAGACATAATAATATATTTATTACGATAGAGACCTAACTCGAAATCCAATATTTGTGAATTATGTCACTATAATTCTAAAGATGCGAATTGCTAAAGCAACATATTATCGGCAGTTTTAATAAATGCCCGCATGTTGGTAACACACTATATGTAAGACTTTAATTATATAAAATGTTTCTACTAATAGTCGATTAGAATTAAACACCAGTTTTAATTGTGTGGATCGAATCGGACACTAATCGTGTTAAATAATACATGTACTTGAAGAATACATTGAATAACGCTACATTATTTGTCTTCTCGAGCGTTTAAGTTTATTTGCCTGCCTTGAGCCGTAGACGGCGGTTCTGGACTCCAACATGATGCTGCGAGGAATCCTGTTCGTGCTTTTCGTAATTACAAGTAAGTTTTTTTACAAGTTTTTATTTAACTTGTAATGTATCAATGGGTCAAACCTTGCAAGTTAAATTTGACCCACTTCCCGGTTTCCGATGAAGCTGAAAATTTGCATACACCTTTAGTTCTGATGACAATACAATAATATAGCACCATCGAGCTGGTCTGATGATGGAGACTCAGGGCGGCCATAGGAACTCCCAAACTACACATGATAAACCCGTCGTGTTAGGGCTCGTTAGAATCGTCTTGACGAGTAGGTGACGACTGTGCAAAACAAGTACAGTCGGCAACAAAAGCTTGTCCCAAAAATGAAAATTTTGACAGAAACTTATTTTACATGACTGCCCAAAAAAAAACCGCCTTCAAAAAGCAAAAAATAACTTCTTTAAAATGGTAGGTAAATAGGTCAGTCCAACTGAAGTCTGCTTTTGGTTAAAATATTGTTGGACGCCGACTTCAGTTGGACTGACCTATTTACCTACCATTTTAAAGAAGTTATTTTTTGCTTTTTGGAGGCGGTTTTTTGTTTTTTTAAACATTTATTTTATTTAATACTTTTTAGTGATCCTATTTATGCTGTTACGTAGCTCCACTTCTAAATATTAATAAGAAACTATAGAACATTTCAAGCTCGCCGCAGACAACGCCGCGGGAATGTCATAGTCATATTTAAACCTAAATGTGCTTCGTCATAGTCGCTCAACTTCCTTTATCGAAATATCTTATCGCCACCCTTGAAATAGGTACCGTTAAGGAGTTCCGGTGGCCATCTGTGGTCTTCATCATCAGTTTCACTTCACCATATAGTACTTTTCAAAAGCAAATGCATGAGTTACAGTGAAAAACACCAAAATCGCTATAGGTGTGCCTATAATATTTGAGGAGTTCTCTTGATTTCTCCATGATCCCATCATCAGATCCTGACGTGGTGACAATGGAACCAACTAGAAAGTATACCCATTCGAACAACGAAAAAATTTTTCAAATCGGTCCAGTGGTCTTCGAGTAATCGGGGAACATACATAAAAAAAAAAAAAAAAAAAAAAAAAACCCGACGAATTGAGAACCTCCTCCTTTTTTTGAAGTCGGTTAAAAAAGGAGTGTAATGTTTTCAGGGTTCATGTATGTATCTATGATTCTTTATCTACATCCATATCATAACTTCCCTACAATATGTTCAGAAGCGATAAGTAAATCGCCTATATTAAGAAACCTGTATCTGTGGTTGCATCTTAATGTTTACATTAAAGTATAGTGCATCGTAATGTTTACATTACAGTGTCGGTACCTAAACATTAAAGTATCGGTAATACTGTACCAGTAACTTGAAAATGCAAGCCATATCTGTACATTATAAATAAAGTTGGTTTTTTATTAGGTGTTAGTTTTTTTTTAAGCTTTGGTACTACAAACAAGTTAACAGTAACACTAACTTAATAAAAATACGGCCATATCTGAACATATTTTAGGAAACTTATGATATGCATGTAGATAAAGTTATGTATGCGGCTATACATAATTAGGCATTAAAACACTCGTGTGATCTTATTATGCACCAGCCTCATAAACTACTATTATACCGCCATGAGTTCTAAACGCCTGAGCCGATTTAAATGTGTGAGGTATCGTTAGAATCCTTTCACCATCCCGGGTGACATAGGATACCTAACTGTTAAAATTAAAATAACAACAATGGCAAAATGTCAATTATCTATGTCAACAAAACAAAAATATCTTCTAATTATTAAATAATAAATAAATAAATATCAGGGGACAATTTCACACTAATTGACCTAGTCCCAAACTAAGCTCTAGGCTTGTACTATGGGTACTAGACAACGATATAAATACTTATATAGAGAAACATATACTTAAATACATAGAAAACATCCATGACTCAGAAACAAATATTCGCGCTCATCACACAAATATCTGCCCTTACCGGGATTTGAACGAAGAACCACTAGCTTCGTAGGCAGGGTCACTACCAACTAGGCCAGCGCGTCGTCACCCACTACACACTACTATAGGTATCATATGAAAGGTTTTTAAACCAATCGCGTCACTGGTAGATCACGTGACTTTTCGTATCACGTCATCTACCAGTGACGCGATTGGTTTAAAAATGAATCGAATAGAAACGTTAGTTAGCGTAGTGCATCTTGTCTGAGCCCTCTGATTTAGAGTGTGAGAATCGTTATCGCCCGGAGCAAAATTTGTATGGAAAATATTTGACAGCTACGCGATTTAAGTGTCGCTTCACAATCCTGTTAAATCTAGCCAAGTGTTATGTCTGTACGATCAGCCGATCATTTTCTCCTCTACATGCTCAGTATGTGCTCGGGCCAGAGAATAACCGTGTCTTCTCTATTCAGGAGGCCCTGCCAAGATGCATTGCGCTAACTATCGTTTCTATTCGTTTCGTTTTTTAACCGACTTCAAAAAAAGGAGGAGGTTCTCAATTCGTCGGGTTTTTTTTTTATGTATGTTCCCCGATTACTCGAAGACCACTGGATCGATTTGAAATTTTTTTTCGTTCTTTGATTGAGTATACTTTCTAGTTGGTCACATTGTCAACAAGTCAGGATCTGATGATGGGATCTTGGAGAAATCAAGAGAACTCCTCAAATATTATAGGCACACCTATAGCGATTTTGGTATTTTTCAATGTAACTCGTGCATTTGCTTTTGAAAAGTACTATATGGTGAAGTGAAACTGATTATGAAGACCACAGATGGCCTCCGGAACTCCTTAACGGTACCTATTTTAAGGTTGGCGATAAGATATTTCGATTAAGGTAGTTGAGCGACTATGACGAAGAACATTTAGGTTTAAATATGACTATGACATTCCCGCGGCGTTGTCTGCGGCGAGCTTGAAATGTTCTATAGTTTCTCATTAATATTTAGAAGTGGAGCTACGTAACAGCATAAATAGGATCACTAAAAAGTATAAAATAAAATAAATGTTTAAAAAAACAAAAACCCGCCTTCAAAAATGCAAAAAATAACTTCTTTTAAAATGGTAGGTCAGTCCAACTGAAGTCGGCGTCCCACAATATTTTAAACCAAAAGCCGAATGCAGTTGGACTGACCTACCATTTTAAAAGAAGTTATTTTTTGCATCTTTGAAGGCGGGTTTTTGTTTTTTTAAACATTTATTGCATTTTTGAAGGCGGGTTTTAAACCAACGCGTCACTGGTAGATCACATGATTTTTCGTATCACTTCACGTCAGTGACGCGATTGGTTTTAAAACGAATCGAATAGAAACGCTATTTAACGTAATGCATCTTGGCAGGGCCACCTGGACCGCGGTGTGGTCTTCGATGCGCACCTCACTTTCCGTGAGCACATCTTAAATCTCGCTGTTGATTTCTTTCGGAGATTATAGGCTTTGATCGTAGCGCCATAAAATTGGTTTATAATGCTTTAGTGAGAAGCAAAATTAAAGCATCATCAATTGTAAGGCATGAAATAACCTACTTCTTGCTATAACAGAAGGTACACAAAGTTTTCTAAAATACTGCCCGTTTTTAACCGACTTCAAGAAAGGAGGAGGTTCTATATTCTCATGTATGTACGAGTATTTTCACCAATTCTCTGTCAATTGTCAACCGATTTTAATAAAATTTTTGTTGGATATATGTTCGAAGGGGTCTCATCAAATCTGAATCTGATGAAAAAATTCTTCATTATATTTAGTAGCAAATCTTGAATTCGCATTCAGTAACTATCATTTGGTGTAGTGGAACTGATAATGAAGACCACAGATGGCCACCGGAACTCTTCAACGGTATCTAAAGTCGAGTTCATAAATATGTATACACTTTAGTACCTTGTCACTTTAATCGTTGTAACAATTCGTATTTATGGCAGTTTAAACATGACATTAAATAGACAACGTACTAAAATGTATACATGAACTCGACTGTACATCAAGGGAACTTATTTCAATGGTGGAGATTAGATATCTCGATTAAGATAGTAGAGCGACTATAACGGAGAACGTTTGACTATGGGTTTCCCGCGGCGTGGCTTTCTTAGACGGCCCGACCAATTTTCATGAAACCTAGATAAGAACCACCGCAAGAAACCTGCTTTCAAAAAAAAACGCATCCAAATCGATTCACCCGTTTAAGAGCTACGGTCCCCGCGCTCTTGCGCCGCTCAATGAGCTATGAACATCTGCCCTGGAGTGGGACATTTGCCTGCAGGCCGATGGTCAGCTGCGAATCGTGAATGCATGAAATTTGTTGAGATGAAGAATGCTAGGTAATCCAGTATCCCAATATAATATATTAATTATAATTTTGTTTCATGGTGCATTACTCCACCAACTATAATGCCATGAAAACATATTTATAAAATAAATAAATAAATATTAATTACGAAGTATCTCCAACAGGTGTCATGGCCCGGTCACATCACCACTCGTCGGCCCGGTACGGCTCGAGACACCGCGTCTCAGGCTACAGGGCCCGCCGACCCGAACGATTCAGCCTTTACGGAAACGTTGGCGAATACGAAAGCATAAGCGGAGGCGGCATCCTTGTTCAACCAACTGGAGGAAGCCGTGGTGCCAAAAGGACACGTATTGCCAGATATAATGGTATAGGAGGAGGTATGGGTGGAGGTGGTGGTATTGGTGGTGGCGCTGGGATTGGCGGAGGCGCTGGAATTGGTGGAGGTGCTGGGATAGGCGGAGGAATTTATGGAGGAGGAGGTATTGGTGGTGGCGCTGGATTTGGTGGAGGTGCTGGGATAGGCGGAGGAATTTATGGAGGAGGAGGTATTGGTGGTGGCGCTGGAATTGGAGGAGGCGCTGGGATTGGTGGAGGTGCTGGGATGACCGGAGGAATTTATGGCGGAGGAGGTATTGGTGGTGGCGCTGGAATAGGAGGAGGCGCTGGAATTGGAGGAGGCGCTGGGATTGGTGGAGGTGCTGGGATTGGCGGAGGCATTTATGGAGGAGGAGGTATCGGTGGAGGTGCAGGTTTTGGTGGAGGCGGCGGTATAGGTGGTGGTGGCGGTTACAGTAATTACATTGGCAGAGATGGCAGTCTTCACAGATACATCAATGTTCACAGGAGTGCAAATATTTTCAGATATGATAATGGCGAAAATAGTGTTGATGGTGGCGGTATCAGTAGAAGTGCTGGTTTTGGTGGAAGCGCAGGGTTTAGTGGAGGTGCTGGGATTGGCGGAGGCATGTATGGAAATGCAGGTATTAGTGGAAGCGCTGGTCTTGGAGGAAACGTATATGGAGGCGCTGGTGTCAACGGAGGTGCTTATGGAAATGGGGGTATGGCTGCAAGTGCTGGTATTGGTGGAATCGCTGGGCATGGAGGAAACGTATATGGAGGCGCTGGTGTTAGCGGAGGCGCTTATGGAAATGGGGGTATGGCTGCAAATGCTGGTATTGCTGGAAGCGCTGGTAATGGTGGACAATTTAGTGGAAGCGCTGGTATTGGTGGAGGCGGTTACGGAGGTGGAATAGTTGGCGGAGGCGCCGGCTTAGGTGGACGTGGTTACAGTAATTACATTGGCAGACAAGGCAGTCATCACGGATATAGGGTCGCAAATATTGCTAGAATCGGTGCTGGCGGAAATGCTGCTGTTGGTGGAAGCATTGGTGCAAATGCTGGAGTTGGTGGAGGCATTGGTGGTGCTGCTGAAATTAGTGGAGGCATCGGTGGAAACGCTGGAATCGGAGGAGGCATTGGTGGACACGCTGAAATAGGTGGAGGCATTGGTGGCAACGCTGGAGTTGGTGGGGGCATTAATGGGAACGCAGGAGTTGGTGGAGGCATTGGTGGAAACGCTGGGATTGGTGGAGCCATAGGTGGAAATGCTGGAGTTGGTGGGGGCATTGGTGGAAATGCTGGAGTTAGTGGAGGCATAGGTGGAAACGCTGGAGTAGGTGGAAGCATTACTGGAAACGCTGGTATTGGTGGACATATTGGTGGAAACGCCGGTATTGGTGGAGGCATTAGTGGAAGCGCTGGAATTGGTGGAGGCATTGGTGGAAGCGCTGGTATTGGTGGACAAATTGGTGGAAGCGCTGGTATTGGTGGAGGCGTTGGTGGAAGCGCTGGAATTGGTGGAGGATTAGGTGCAAACGCTGGAATTGGTGGAGGATTAGGTGCAAACGCTGGAATTGGTGGAGGCTTTGGTGGAAACGCTGGAATTGGTGGAGGCTTTGGTGGAAACGCTGGAATTGGTGGAGGCCTTGGTGGAAACGCTGGAATTGGTGGAGCCTTAGGTGGAAACGCTGGAGTTAGCGGAGGCATTGGTGGTGGGGCTGAAATTGAAGGAGGAATAGGTGGACACATCGGAGGTAGTGGAAGTATTAGTGGGAATGCTGGTGTTGATGGAAACTTAGTCGGCGGTAGTAATGGAAACATATATCCATTTATGTACGGACGATATTATGGCCAAGGCGGATACAAAAACTACATTGTCAGAGATGGTGGTAATTCCGAAAACATTGGTGTTCACAACAATGCTCATATTGCCAGATTTGGTGGAGGCGGATTTGGTGGAAACGCATATGGAGGCGGTGGTCTCGGTGGGGGTATCGGTGCAAATGCTGGTATTGGTGCAAGCATTGGTGCAAGCGCTAGCCTTGGTGGTAGCATTGGTGCAAGCGCCGGTCTTGGAGGAAACGCATATGGAGGCGGTGGTTTTGGCGGAGGTGCAGGTGGAGCTGGAGGTTTTGGATTGGGTGGAGGTGGAGGCTTGGGAGCGGGTGGTGGTATTGCTGGACAAGCTGGTATTGGTGGAAACATTGGCGCAAGCGCTGGTATTGGTGCACACGCTGGAATTGGTGCAAACGCTTACGGAGGAGCTGGTCTGGGTGGAAACGCCTACGGAGGAGGTTACATGGGCAGAGACGGCGCTATTCACGAAAATAACGAAATTGACAATAAAGGCGAGCACGTTGTTAGCAATGACAGTGGACGCAGTGATGACCAAGTACATGCAGAACGCCAAGGCAGAGGGTATTATGGGTATCAGGTGTAATGCAACATTTCAACGCCCACGTTCAATTCAATTGTTTATCCAATTTTAAAGCATACAATGGGCCTTTGGGCTTACGAAATTTAAACTGGAGACATGATTAAAGCATGCTATCATATTAGACACTAATTCAAATATCATTTAATATTTGTTCAGAAAAGGTTGTCACCATACTCAATTTCGTTTTTCAACGAAAACGTCACTTGTGTTTGGAAGTATACAGCGCGGAAATTAAATAGTATAGGAGAGTTCAACAGAAATTTATTCAAATAAATACAAAAATACTAGGGGGCAATATAATCTTATGACTACATTTTGGCAAAGAAATAACTGTACAAAAGGGTTGTTAAATGATAATTTTCATGCGGAGTATTCGGTGTCATTAAGTTGTCAATTTCAAGAATGCTACTTGTTTAATATTTTTCTCCCACATGCTCGGAAATGTTAACCTTACTGTTGTAAAATCAGTCCGCGAAGTGCGGAGTTCCAGGTCCAGGCAAAATTAAAAAACAAAGTTATTATTTACCAACGGCAGCGGCCGCGAAAATGTATTAAATTTCATTACGTACCTGATGTTTTACTTTTAAAAAGCATGTTCGGACTAGGATAACTACCTCCAAACAGCCAAACACTCGTGCAATCGAAATTCTTCCTTGTATATTTTACTTTTTAAATGTCATAGACCAAAAAGTTAAGCCTTTTCAAACAGCGTTTACAACGTATTTAAAAGTGTGTCAAATAGTTTGATTTTATTAAATAGAAATTGTGTTCATAAAGAAAATAAATTGCCGAAATAACATAAACGCGTAATAAATGTTATAGTTTAAACTATATTTTATTCAAATATAATTTATTACGTTTAAATTTGTGATTTTATGTAATACTTTACTTCAGTGTTATACTAAATCGTACGTTTCTGTTCTTTTTTGTCAAGGAAATGTCAGGATTGTGTTTAATATTATTAACAATTGTGTCAAATTTCCTCTCATTGTTGGAGAAAAGCACTATACAAGCCTCGACTGGGAAGGGCGGTTGCTGGACTCGTATATAGCGCGGCCTCGACTGCGTCTCGGCCACGCTAACTGTACTCGTCCCGCAACGGCCTATTTCCCGGTCTGTGCAGTAATGTACTATTATTGAATTTCAACTAAACATTGGTGGCTTTATTAAATGACACAGAAAATCTTGGAACGAAACTCTAGATTTTATTAAAGCAAATATTTTATTAAAACTTGTCTATTATTTACGTTTCCCTGTCTCAGTCTTTGCTATACCTCGGACGTTATCATCTGAGGTCTGGGGCCATAAAAACCCTTTTTGCACATCTCGCTCGCTCTTGGAAGGTTAGCAGATCTCTCGCTCGCACCGGCGTAGCTTTGCTCATACTTGTTCAATAACTAATTAGTTCATGGCCCCAGAGCTCAGATGATGATCTTTTTAACCCCAACGCAATCAGAGAGGGGGGAGGAGGGTTATAGGTTAACGTGTATATCTGACAAACTTTTCATCTAAACCTGGCGATCCACTATTATTAGAGTAACTTTCTGTTAAAAAAACCGACCAAGTGCGAGTCGGACTCGCGCACAAAGGGTTCCGTAAAAAATCACGTTTGGTGTAACCCCTTAAATATTAATAGTATTTGATGTTATACTTAGTGGCAACAGAAATACATCATCTGTGAAAATTTCAACTGTCTAGCTATCACGGTTCATGAGATACAGCCTGGTAGCAGACATTCAGACAGACGGATAGCGGAGTCTTAGTAATAGGGTCCCGTTTTTAGGGTTCCGTAGTCCAACTAGGAACCCTTATAGTTTCGCCATATCCGTCCGCAGGCTAGCTCAGGGACTCTTAGTACTAGAAAGCTGTAATTTGGCATGAATATGCACATTAGTCACTCCAACAAAATGGTAAAATCAAATCAAAAAAAAATATTTTTTTAGTGTACCTTCCCTACACGTAACGTGGGGATATATTTTCTCGTCTACCCCATAGTGTGGGATGTCGTTGGATAGCTCTTTCAAAAATATTGTGGGTTTATCAAAACAATTTTAAATGAAAGCACATATAATGAATTTAATAGGAAAACTGTTACGACTGAGGCCCTGTTGTTTGATCAGTAGTTAAACTAACTAATTGTTAAAATTCGAAATAGGAATGGAAAATTTGACACATTTCCTTGAGATTTTAACCATTAGTAACATTTTTTGACCATTAGTTAGTTTAACTACCGATCAAACAACAGGCCATAAGTAGACTTCATTGATCCTTGAGTTACAAACGGTTTAAATGTTTATATCTACCGAAAACTTATTTGCGGTGTTGGTAAACTGACCGCGACCTATGTCGATGTATGGGGATAACAGTTTTCTCTTGCCCGATTTTACCCGTTGGGTACGGAACCCTAAAAACTAAACTAAAGTCGGTTTTATCTGTTTAAGAGCCACGATGCCACAGAGAGACACACATACACACGTTCCACTTACAAACATCTCTATTCGATGCTCTTCCAGTGTGGCCTTTCCTGCCCTTTGCTTATAGATCGTTGGTTCTCGTCAGTGTTATTTTAAATCTGTCACAGATACCTACTTGACGTTGAGATTGCGAACCTGATGGAGGCCAGGGATGCTTTGTTGGAGTTTTGCCTAACGTGCATGGGAGACATCGCGTATTACTTACATCAATTCATACAATCCTCCTACGAAACAGTCCGGACGATTCAGATCGCGCCCGTCTCCTCGCTGCCGCAGCAGGCGAATCGGGTCACTGGTTCCCGTAATATAGGCACAGTCTTGGACTCAAGCTGCTTGCACATGCCAGTAGCAATAAACTTGCGGCTTGGGGCTAGGACCTGTAAACCTCACAGTTGCGCCTGCGGCAAGGAGGTGAGTAAGCTGAGATGAAATGGCCTTTCTTGTTTTACAAGCGCCGGCCGTTTGTACCGCAGCGGCACAATTAATGATCTGATTTGTCATTCGCTTACCACTGCCTCTGCACCAGATGTCCTGGATCCCGCAGGTTAGGGACGACGGCAAGCGATCAGACAAAGATGCATTGGTGCCGAGGAAACTGGATAAGGCACTGGTGTGGGATGCGGCTTGTGCTAACCCATTCGCCCTCTCCCGCATCCAGTCGACCCGTGGTCAGGCCGATACAGTAGCGGATCAGGCCCAAACCCTCAAGCGCCGCAAATATTATGAATTTATGGCGCTTACAGCGGAGACTATGGGACCCTGGTCTGCTGATATGAAGAGCTTCCTTATGGTCCTGTCATCCCGGCTCATAGAATCCTCCGGAGATTCTAGAGCTGGTACTTACCTCTCCCAAAGGATTGGGCTAGCTATCCAGAGAGGTAATGCAGCCAGTGTCATAGGGACTATGCCGTGGGCGGACCTGTTAGAAGGGATTTTACTTTTACCCGACCGCCGAAAGATAACAAAATATTTTTTTTTTAAACAAAAAACCGCTGTTATTTTTTCAGTTTTTGAAGGCGGTTTTTTGTTTTTTAAACATTTATTTTATTTTATACTTTTTACTGATCATAATAAGCTGTTATGTAGTCCCACTTTTTAGTTGATATGAAACTATAAAACATATCAAGCTCGCCGCTTGCAACGCCGGCGCCGCGGGAAAGTCAGAGTCATATTTAAACATTTAAATGTTGTTATAGTCGCTCAACTATCCTAATCGAGATATCTTATCGCCACCCTTGAAATAGGTACCGTTGAGAAGTTCTGGTGGCCATCTGTGAGCTTCATCAGCAGTGTCTCACCAAATAATATTTTCTGAAAGCAAATTATAGATTTGTTACTAAAAATACTAAAATCGCTATATGTATGCCTATAATATTTGAGGAGTTCCCTCAATACCTCACGGATTCCCTGATCAGATTCAGATTTGGTGACAATGGGACCACTTCGAAAGTGTGTTCTATTAAATTAAAAAAGAATTTTAAAAAACGAACAAGGCACTCTGTAAAAAGTTATGCTTGATCAAGACCGAAAAATTCATCAGCAAGACGTCATAATCAAATAGGTCAAATTTTAAAAATCAAAATATATGCGTCAACTCGTCGATGCGTATCCAATATGTAATTTAAAACGTAATCAAATAAGCAAATATGATCAGTAGTGGTTGAGCGTGCACATCGAAACCCAGCATATCTAATCGATTGTTGATTAACCAGGCAGCTACATATAATGCTTTAAAAAAAACAACCCAAACAAGGACAAGACAGCAATAGGTCTATACGTATGTATGTCATTTCCCCCCTCCCCTCCTCCCTTATAATGGCAACCCCAGAGCTGATAACAGCATCCAAATCGGTTCACCCGCTTAAGAGCTACGGTGCCACAGACAGACGGACACACACACACACTAGATAATCCATCCGTCTTGGGAAAAATTGGTTTATTCGTGCGAGATTAGTTTATAAATGCGGCGGATTACAGTGCACAGTGCATGCGCAATCTATTTGACATGCCGGACCCCAGAGCCATTGCGCTGCTTAACGAGTCCCTTGCTCATCTGGGAGGCTGATGTGTTTGCGGACAATTGTGCCCTCTTAGCGGCTTTGAGTCGTTTCGTAAACCGTAAGGTTATTGTTGCAATTCGTCAATAATTTGTGTATTACGCCGCTGTGCATTCAAAAACCAACTGAAGTCGGTGACTCACAATATTTTTACCCAAAAGCCGACTTCAGTTGGACGGACATATACATACCATTTTAAAAGCAGTTATGTTTTGCGTTTTTGAAAGCGGTATTTTGTTTTTTAAAACATTTATTTTTTGATTTGTTGTTTCGTGGAAATCAGAAAATCTCTTTCTGTCAAGTAAGGTGACCACTCCGTTGACAATAGGTATAGTACATTCTGTATTAAGGGTGGTAAAGGCAGAATTACAAACGAGAGTCTGTTAGAAGCCCGAAGCCGAAGGCTGAGGGCTTTAATGACTCGAGCTTTGTATTTCCTTTACCACCCGTGTAACATACAATGTTTTTCATCACAATTGCGAGGAAATGAAATAAAATCAGACAAAATATCATATTTTTAACTTACAAATAATTTTAGTCGCGCTGGCGATGTCCGTTGGAGTCGCATTATCCATTTCTTCTGATGACGACATGTTTTTTATTGATATATAAATTTTAATATGTGCACAAAGACACCCTTTCAATTATTATTTTGGAATCACACAGTTTATGATCAGTATTTATAAATTAGCGGCAGACTACATCATTGTCTATGACTTACCACAGATAATGTCAAACGTGTTCAGGAGTCCGATTCTAGAAACAGTCGAGATCAATAGTTTATAAGCGAGATTTAGAAAATTGTATGCAACTGACATTTCCTCTCGAATGAAACTTCATATCGAATGGCACAAGAATTGGGGTCCTGACGTATTATGATAGTTTGAGTCCACGTATTATATTTAAAAAAAAAAACTATTACGCACAATAGGGCGTAATGGTAAAAAAAAGGCCCGCGGGTATTATTTTGAATTTACGGTCGATTTTTCTAACATGTTAGAACACTATTTACGAGCAAATGTGATGAAAAATTATTTAATTTTGATCATTGCGTTATTAACTCCGCATACTCCATCTAAACACCTACATACGTATATTATTAGGATCCCACTTTAATGCGTCATATCACTTTCGATCAAGTTTTCGATTTCACTCTGTAGTAATAAATGAATTCATGTCGTTTGCTAAGTAAGTACATTTACTTGGCTCAGGAAATAAATTGATTTTATGCTTACCTTTACAATTTTCAGAATTTAAATTATTAATTTTCTGTTCGCCGTATACAAGAGTCGTACAGGATTCCAAAATGATGCTTCGTGGAGTATTGTTGATGGTATTTGTTACACGTAAGTATTCGTTTGTTTTAGCTTAAGCACGGATCGAGACGTCAAAAAGACGTTAAAATAAAGACGTCCGTGTCTATCAAGACCCTTTATCTCGGGAACGCGCGGAGGTATCGAGTTGAAATTAAAACTATATACTCTGATCTACAGCCCCTTGAAGCTGTAAAAAATTCAAACTTCTAAGTGAACGTAAAAACCGGGCAAGAGCAGGTCGGACCATGCTCAGTGTAGGGTTCCGAAGCCGTTACTACAAACAAATTAGAGCTCGCGACAAACTTAACTTTGCCCTTAAAAAAAACAAAAAACCGCCTTCAAAAACGCAAAAAATAACTTCTTTAAAATTGTAGGCACCTAATAGGTTAGTCCAACTGATGTCGGCTTTTTGTTGAAAATTTTGTGGTCGCCGACTTCAGTTGGACTAACCTATTAGGTGCCTACAATTTTAAAGAAGTTATTTTTTGCGTTTTTGAAGGCGGTTTTTTGTTTTTTAAAACATTTATTTTATTTTATACTTTTCAGTGATCATAATACGCTGTTACGTAGTCCCACTTCTTAGTTGAAATGAAACTTTAAGTTATTTCAAGCGTGCCGCAAGCAACGCCGCGGGAAAGTCATAGTCATATTTCAATAACCTCCTTTTTTGAAGTCGGTTAACAAGTAAATATTCTTCGTTGTAGTCGCTCAACTATCTTAATCGAGATATCTTATCGCCACCCTTGAAATCGGTACCGTTAAGGAGTTCCGGTGGCCATCTGTGGTCTTCATCATCAGTTCCACTTCACCAAATGATACTTTCTGAATGCAAATGCTGGATTTGTTACTAAAAATACTAAAATGGCTATATGTTTGCCTACAATATTTGAGGAGTTCCCTCAATTCCTCACGGATCCTCTCATCAGATTCAGATTTGGTGACAATGGGACCACCTCGGAAGTATACTCTATCAAAGCAAAAAAAAAATTTTGAAATCTGTCAACAATTGACGGAGTAATCGGTGAACATACATAAAAAAAAAAAAAAAAACATACAGTGGAACGTATAACCTCCTCCTTTTTTGAAGTCGGTTAAAAAGTGTTATCGCCATACGTCGCGGTCAGTTAACCAACGCCGCAAATAAGTTTTCGGTTGGTATAAACATTTAAACCGTTTGTAACTCAAGAACCAACGAAGTCTACTTAGTAGTGATAGTTTTTCTATTAAATTCATTATATGTGCTTCCATTTAAGATATTTCTCAGATTTTTAATATTTGTAGTTTTGGATGTAGTATGGGGGGGGGGGGACACTTGACTCTAACAAAAATTAGCGCTTAAAAGCTTAATATTTTATAAACGTGTAACTTAATCGAAAAATTGTTTCGACAAACCCGCAATCATTTTGAAAGACCTATCCAACGACACCCCACACTATGGGGTAGACGAGAAAAAAAACATCCCCACGTTACATGTAGGGGAGGTACACTAAAAAAAATGTTTTCACTTCTCATGCTCTTAAAATATTACTTTAGTCTCTGCACATCGGGACTAAAGCTCCTTATTAATCTCTAGGGATTAAAGTAATGGTGTTTAATTTACTTTGGAAACCCCTAAACAGCCAATCACAGTGTTTGTGAATGGAGGATTATTGCCTTTATTGCCATTTTCAGTGAATGTGTATGGACCATTTTTAGGCTATGGAAATAACCTCAAAATGACAACTGTGCAACAATATTTAAAAAAACTATTTAATTTCGTGAAACACGAATAATCATTACGAATATGAATCTATTTAATTATATTAAGGGTGAATTCATTTTATTATGCATGGTGCAATTAGTATTAAAATAGTTTTCAAGTTTGAACCTGTTGGCTAAATATGCAAGCATTTAAAGCGGCACTGTACAAAAAAATAACAAAAGAAAAGAAAAAACCGCGGAACGAATTAGTAAGAAACTTTCTTGTAATCAATATTGTAGTTTTGTATAGAACGCACAGAACGTCGTCAGTACCGGATTGAGCAAGCACGGGGTCCGCAGCAAATTCTATAAAGAGACCCCGGTTCGCTTTAGGTTACAGGTTGTGGCGGGCTCATTTCTGCAACTGGGCGACTTAGATATGCGCCTATTTTGTGTGGGGGTTTGTTTTAGGTTATTCTGCTGGAGAATATCGACTGGATTATTCATCCTATCGTCAACCCTGATGGATATGAGTACACGCATACTGATGTAAGTACCAAAACAGGAGAATAGCGGTCTTTACACGTAAAGATCAGGCCGCGCCATTCCAATCTTCGCTCCGAACCGTACATTTTTACTATTTTCTATTACAGTTGCATTTACACGTACGGTTCGGGAAGAAGATTGGAATGGCGCGTGGCGTTTCCCGCGGTCCGAACTATACGTGTACAGGCCGCTTTTTTAGAGGTTAGATGTGGGTGCGCGGGGCCACCCAATGCGCGGGGCCCGTAGCACTTGCTACTCTTGCTACGTGGCTAATCCGGCACTGAACGTCGTTTTTTTTCCCCGCATTCAAAGTGAAAAGTAGAGTGTTTAACGCGAGACTAAACAACCATAATGACACTCGAACTATAGCCACTCTCGCTCGCTTGTTTTAGTCCCTTGTTGAACAATCTACTATTTTTCAAGATTTTATTTTACCACTTTGTTGGCGTGACTAATATGTATATTCATGCCAAATTACAGCTTTCTAGTAGTAAGAGTCTCTGAGCTAGGCTGCGGACGGACGGACGGACGGACGGACATGGAGAAACTATAAGGGTTCCTAGTTTGACTACGGAACCTTAAAAAAGATGTAAGTTTATGCCGCAAAAAACGTACATTTCAACATTCTCAAGGGAATCAAAATTTATAGGGTATTTTCCGTTGAACTATGAAATTTGGCAAGTAATACCGTCTTATACTACAAGTATAAGAAAAAATCTGAAAAAATAGATTTTGCAAGGAACGGCGGTCCAAAAGGAATTTGAATTAACCAACATGTGACGTATCGTATGAAAGGGCTTCATTGGCACAAGCTTAAACAGATTTTTTATTATTTTTACGATGTAAAGAAATCTGTACGGAACCCGCGGTGGGTGAGTCCGACTCGCCCTTGTCCGGTTTTTAGGGTTCCGTTCATCTGTTTTTTTCTTAATGTTGTTACCTCAGAACTATCGACTGGGTGAACCGATTTTGATGATTCTTTTTTTGTTTGAAAGCTGGTGGTTCCCGATTGGTCCCATTTTTATCAAAACGAAGATCTGATGGTGGAATCCATGAAGAATCGATGGAACTCTTCAAAATTTATAGGCGCACGTATAGCGATTTTGGTATTTTTCATTGTAACTCGTGTATTTGGTCTTGGACAGCACTATTTGGTGAAGTGGAACTGATGATGAAGACCACAGATGGCCACCGGAACTCCTAAACGGTATATATTTCGAGGGTGGCGACAAGATATTTCGATTAAGATAGTTGAGCGACTATGACGAAGCATATTTAGGTTTAAATATATGACTATAACTTTCCCACGGCGTTGCTTGCGGCGAGATTTAAATGTTCTATTGTTTCTTATTAATTGAGAAGTAGGAGAATAACAGCATAATTATGATCACTAAAAAGTAAAAAATAAAAAAAAGTTTAAAAAAACAAAAACCCGCCTTCAAAAAGCTGCTTTTTGAAGGCGGGTTTTTGTTTTTTTAAACTTTTTTTTATTATTTCTCGTCTACCCCAGAGTAATGGGTGTCGTTGGATAGGTCTTTCAAAAATATTGCAGGTTTGTGAAAACAATTTTTCGATTAAGGGACCCGTTTATGAAATATTAAGCTTTAAAGCGCTATTTTTTGTTAGAGTCAAGTGTCCCCCCCACCAACAGCCAAAACTACAAATACTAAAAATATCTTAAATGAGAGCACATAACAAATTTTAAAGGAAAACTATGACGACTAAGTAGACTTGACTGGTTCCTGAGATACAGGCGACTAAGTGTTTCATCATCATGTCAGCCGAAAGACGTCCACTGCTGGACATAGGCCTCCCCCAAGGCTCTCCACTCAGACCGATCTTGTGCTTTTCGCATCCACCGCTTTCCCGCGATCTTTACAAGGTCGTCACTCCATCTTGTTGGAGGCCTACCTACAGCTCGTCTCCCGGTCCGCGGACGCCACTCAAGAACCTTCTGACCCCATCGGCCATCAGTCCTGCGAGCAATGTGCCCCGCCCACTGCCACTTAAGTTTGGCTATTCTTCGGCTATGTCGTTACTAAGTGTTTATACCTACTGAAATGACCTAAGACCACCAAATAACTTTAAATAGAGAATTACTTCATACTTACTTGTGGTTTTTTGAGATAGTTTTAGTGTATTGACGGCTTCGGAACCCTACACTGAGCATGGTCCGACATGCTCTTGGCCGGTTTTTTATTACATATCAGAAAAATATACTATTTCACCTTTTTAATGATATCACAACCAACACACACCGTTCTCAATAAGATAGCAAAAAATAAATCCCACTAAACACATTTTATATAAAACTAGCTTTTGCCCGCGACTTCGTCCGCGTAGAACTCGTTTATCGCAGTTAAGTCAATTAATAGTTTTAAGTAATTTTATAGTTTGACGGACATCAGTCCCTGGCCAGAATGATCTTTCGAACGCATGTAATATTGAGCTCAAAGTTTAAAAAGAAGTTGAATTATTCAGGTTAATACATTTAGTATAAATTATTTTTTCTCAAAAATGTCCGGAAATGTTGACATTCCTATCTACATATTGAGACGCGAAGTACATAGTTTACTGACAGTTCTCAAATTTAAAAAAAAAACATTGTTGCTTGCACATGTTTCATACAAATTCCATTACTATCTACCTTGTAACTTTTTAAAAAGTGAAAAGGGCCATAATAAAATGAGGGCACAAGTCTTATACATCCAAATTTTACTCGAAACATAACTTTTTCATTTGTGCCTGGAATAGCTTATGTTTTTTTTAAAACAAGAATTGCGTTTCTCCTTGTCATAAACAAAAAGGCGGTAAGGAGTGATGGTTTTTTTACATGAAGTTTCTGTTTGTATGCAATTCAAAAAATGAGTTCAAGCGATGAAGATTTGACTCCAACACAATTTTTTTCTTGCGATTTTTGAGAAAAGCACTATATTTGCCTCGGCAGGAACAGCAATTGCGGGCTTCGAATTTTTAAACGGACTCGCAAGCTCGTCCGTTTAATCCAATACTCCGCCCGCAATTGCCTACTTCCGTGCCTAGGCAATAATGTACTATTTGTTTTGCCATCTTTTGCATGAAGATTTTGTGGGGTGGATACTCGTGAGCATGCTACATAAGCTACCCATGGGAAAAACAGTTTGCTTCTGAATGTATACCGACTATTTAAAACATTTTCTCCTTTAGCAATTCCAGACAATTCCAAGTTATTGCCCTTACGATATTCCGACATAGATAGGTGCGTAATTTCCAACCGTGTGCCGAAGAGATACCTACAACAAATTAATTATTTCGTGTGCTTCCGGCGAGAACCGAATCTAACTCCAGAACCCGAAGTATATTCTAGATTTCACTGTACATAATATTTTGTAAATTAGGTAAAAGACAAATAACAACGGATAATCACACAAAAATAACGCTCCCTTAATATTATTGATTTTATTATGCACGACCTGATAAGTAATCTTTAAGTTAGGTACTGCATACTTATTAGCAAATTTATTTCACACAACATTTTAAATATAAATTTAATTCCCACATTTTAGTTGTACATTTTGTATGAAAAAGCTCCTCCCCATTGAAGTCGCCGACTTCGCCATACGGATCATTTTAAATTGTGACCAGTCATATTTTCCAGTCCAAGTCAAGAAATAAAAAGGCCCATAGAAACTCCCCCCTAATAAGTAGAAAGCTCAGTCTGCCGGTCGAGCTCCTACCGAGCGGTCGTTACAATCGATAGATAACGTGCTGTGTTAAATATCTACCTACCCACGCAAGTGTATTCGGAATGCAGTGTAAAAATATTATTAAATCTGCGTAATAACTTAAGTGAAGTGTATGAATAAAACCGTGACGATGGTGCAGTGTAAGCAGTGCAAGCTATCATTAGCTAAAGTCAAAATCGACGGAATATCCCGTTGTAAGGGCGGGTGTGAGGGTTCCTTCCACAAAAAGTGTGCCGCAAAACTAAAAGGATTTATTGAGACGGACCTATGCGAGGACTGCCAAACGCCGGTAACGCCCCAATCGAGTATAAGCATTGATTCCTCTAAAGCTACGATGGAAAAAGTGTTGCGAGAGGTCAACGAAAAGCTGTCTGTCGTGTACAAAATGGAAAAAACCCTCGAAGAGATGTCTAGCGATATAAGTTTTTATTCCGCTAAATATCAAGAACTTATCGAGGATAGGGACAAAGCGAACAACAGAATAAAAACCTTGGAGCACAGGAACAACCACCTGGAGACATGCAACCGGGCTCTGGAAGAACGGGTAACCTGGTTAGAAACTAAAGAGAAAGAGAAAAATGTCGAGATAGTCGGCCTGGAGGACAAAGACGGCGTTGTGCTGGAAAATGTTATACAGCAGTTAGCCCACAAGTTTGGAGTAGATGACGGGCAAATTCGTGAGATACAGAGGGTAGGCGTAAAACCCGCCGCTGTTAAATCAGCTACCGCCAACAAGCAAAGTGAGGGTCGCTCGAGCAAGCCGCGCCCGCGGCCCGTGGTTATCACCTTGGCATCGCGGGCGGCTCGCGACCAGTGGCTGGCCGCTAGAAAAACAATAAAGCTATGCAATGATGACGTATTTGAGAATGGCAACAAAGACTTTATATACATAAATGAGGATTTAACTAAGTATACACGTAACTTGCTGTGGACGGCAAAGAATGAATTAAAACCTACTTATAAGTACGTATGGGTACAGGACGGCAAGGTGCTGATAAGGAAGGATGGCCCAGCTGACGCGAAGATAAAAGTGGTACGTTCCCTAAACGACATAGATGCATTACTAAATGATGAGAAGTGACGTACTTACACATATATCTGAAAGGGTTCCTTTAAATCTTAACGCTGTGTTAAACAGGATGTTATACAATATTCAAATTCAATGACGAATCTACACATATTACGTCAAACATAAGTTACAAAAAGTACGAGAACTTAGAAGTATGGAACAATGAAATAAAACAGCATAAACTAAGTCTACATATTATACATATCAATATAAGGTCATTAAGGAAAAACTTTAACGAGCTACAATTATTACTAAGCGGGTGTATGGAGAAAATAGATTTAATTGCTCTTACAGAGGTTAATATAAAAGAACAAGAATTGCCGATGTATAAACTGAAGGACTATGATACATGTATAACGACAAGAGAGACATCCAGGGGAGGAGGGATACTGGTATATGTAAGAAAGAGTATTAGCTTCACGGCATCTATAATTAAATCTAACTACAGTGAGATAATATACGGAGAACTTTTCCAGGATAGAAAACAGCTGACCCACTTATTCGTTGTATATAGACCGCCGAAAACAAACAAACATGGATTTGTGACAGATATACATCAGGTGCTCTCAAAAATACCTACTGGACAGGAGTTAATAATGATCGGCGATACAAATATAGATCTCATGAATGAGGTCAGCTCAGGCAACGTTATTAACCAGTACAGGGACAATATGTGTGAGTTAGGATTGGAATGCGCCATCAGCGACGTGACCCGCGAAGAGGTGTACGGCGGCCACGTGACGCGCACCTGCATCGACCACGCGTGGGTCCGCACCCAGGGCGGGCGGCCGGTGTCCGCGTACGTCCTCACCACCAAGGTATCTGACCATTATCCTATCGGAGTGAGCTTCGAGGTTGTTGGCCCCGCACATACTGGTAAGCGAGCACCTGTGACTATTTTATGTGAAAGAACAGTTAAAAAGCAACTGGACAGTGTTAATTGGAAAGAACTGACTTACTGCAAGTGTCCACTACAATTGTATGATAGGTTATGCTCAGCTTTTTCTCGTGTTTACAATGACTCTAAAGTACAAAAATCGCCGCCGAGTAGACGCAAAGATAAAACGTGGATTAATAAACGTATTAAAAAAATGTTATCAATAAGAGATAAGCTATTTAAAAGGTGTAAGAGTAGTCCTAACGATATGAATTTAAGATTGCTATATAATAGATATAGAAATAGGGTCAACAAATGTATAAATAGAGCTAAAAATAAGTTTAGGCAGGAAGAGTTAAAACACTGTAATAATAATCCTAGAAAAATATGGGAAAAAATAAATTTGTGGACAGGATCGGAAAAACTGAGCATAGATAGAATTATACAAAAACAGTTAGCAAAGCATGACAGCATATTGAATATCTGTAATAAATTCTCGGAAACTTTCACTAAGGAAATATTAGATATAAGGCATAACTGTAATGTCAAGTTTTTAAATAGGTCAAAGTATATAAACAATAGTCAAGTATCACTAAGGTTTGTTAAGGCGCAATCTAACGATATAAAGAAAATTATCAATAATTTAAGTGAAAGAAAGTCGCCTGGATTAGATCAAATCAGGGTTCGAGATGTAAAATATTTAAGTGAAAAAATTAGTCCGGTGTTGGCAAAATTTATTAATTTATGTGTAACAAAAACTATGTACCCAGAGCTATTAAAAACAGCAATAATAAGGCCTATATTTAAGCAAGGATCATATGCTGATTATACAAATTATCGCCCTATTGCCATTTTATCAGTCGTTAATAAAATAGTAGAAAAGTATGTGACAGCACAAATTAGTAGTTTTTTAGAAAATAATAATATCATCAATCATTCACAACACGGGTTCCGTCGTGGGCGCAGCACGTCGACCGCGCTGGCTCGGTTTACTGACGAGGTCAATGAGGCTCTTGACCAGCGGAAGCAGGTGGTTGTGGTCTTTATTGATTTCAAAAAAGCTTTTGATACTTTGGGCCACAACCAGCTGCTTCAGGCAATGGAAGAGTGTGGAATCGCGGGTCCACTTCACGGGTGGCTCCGCGCATACCTCGAGGGTAGAACCTTACGCACGGCCGTGGGAGGCGAGTGCGGCGTGCCCGCGCGCGTCTCCTGCGGCGTGCCAACCGGCGCGGTAACCGGTCCTGTTGGGTACATAGTTCATGTTAACAGTATGTGTAATGTTGTCAAAAATTGTAGTGTTTACATGTATGCAGATGACACCTGCCTAATATACGCGGATAAAGACCTAGGTCTAATAGAAAACAGAGTACAGGAAGATCTAACTAACATTATTAAATGGTCACATGATAATGGGATAATTATT
Source organism: Acleris literana (assembly GCA_946894065.1). NCBI lineage: Eukaryota > Metazoa > Arthropoda > Insecta > Lepidoptera > Tortricidae > Acleris > Acleris literana. The sequence continues at coordinate 12,196,915 of OX335695.1, read as the reverse complement.
AACATTGAAAAAACTAAATGTATGTGTATACGGTCCCCCTACTCTAGAGATAGGTACAGGCCCCCGTGCATTGTGGGGCACAGTTTCGACTGCCTCCACAGTGCGCGGCCGGCCGCGGTCTCGTGCGACTGTGTCGAGCTCCAGGTGGTGGAACAATACAAGTACTTGGGCTTGCTTATAGATTATAAGTTCTCATGGCAGCTACATGTAAATGGCGTATGCAATAAATTAAGAGCAGTGCTTGCAAAATTCCACCATCTGAAGTTCGTTTTAAATAGGGCTACTATGTATGCAGTGTACTATGCTTTAGTGGATTCACTTTTATCGTATGGGCTGTCAAGCTACGGTCGTACATTTAAAACGTATCTAGACAAAATAAAGGCATTACAGATAAGATTCATGAAATTAATGGTTGACAAAAAAACTAAATTTAAATGTAGAAGTACTACCTATGAACAACTCTTCTTGGAATGTAAAGTTTTAACCGTCCATGAAAAAGTCACGTTATTCTTAGCTTTGGAACAAATGTGTAATGATGAGTTTAAAATACCTAGGGTCAATCAAAGGTTAATAAGAAACAGAGATAGTAATAAATTACTGGTGCCTAGTGTTACGAATTATTTTGGACAGAGATGTAGAAAATATTTAGTCCCTATGATCTATAACGAGTTGCCGTCGGATTTAAAGACTACAAGGATGACAAAACGAACTTTTAAACATAAATTAAGTAAGTTTCTATTAAATAAAATAAAAGGTCAAATACAACCATTATAATACATTACATTTTTTACACTGTACGCTCAGATTCTAAAGTTAACCCCTTACTTCATGACAAATAAAAAGTTATTGTTTAAAAATGAACTTTAATAGCTATCAATAGAGTTGTAAACTATAACTGCCAAATGCGGCTGCGTACGCGGTAAAGAGTTAAGTTACACATTTAAGCTAATACCAGCCTAGCTTACATAAATGTAAAGGAGCCTCGTCTGCCAACAAACCACCCTGTGGTTTGGCAGAAGAATATATGTATTTAGTTGTAAGCAAGATCTGTGAATAAACGTATTATTATTATTATTATTATTACTTCTTCTTTTTTTATCTTTGCCGACGCAGATCATATTTATTTGTAACCAGGACCCTATATACCAATTTTCATGCTGCTAAGTCCAGAATTGAGAAATTTTTCACACAAACTTTATCTATATCCCTCCATTTTACCCCTTTGGGGGGGAATTTTACCTACACAGATCATTTTTAACTGTCGACCGATTTACAATTTTTTTTTTTGGTTTGATAGAGTATACTTTCGAGGTGGTCACATTGTCACCAAATCTGAATCTGATGAGAGGATCCGTGAGGAATTGAGGGAACTCCTCAAATATTGCAGGCAAACATATAGCGATTTTAGTATTTTTAGTAACAAGTCCAGCATTTGCATTCAGAAAGTATCATTTGGTGAAGTGGAACTGATGATGAAGACCACAGATGGCCACCGGAACTCCTTAACGGTACCGATTTCAAGGGTGGCGATAAGATATCTCGATTAAGATAGTTGAGCGACTACAACGAAGGATATTTACTCGTTAACCGACTTCAAAAAAGGAGGTTATTGAAATATGACTATGACTTTCCCGCGGCGTTGCTTGCGGCGCGCTTGAAATAACTTAAAGTTTCATTTCAACTAAGAAGTGGGACTACGTAACAGCGTATTATGATCACTAAAAAGTATAAAATAAAATAAATGTTTTAAAAAACAAAAAACCGCCTTCAAATAAAATAAATGTTTAAAAATTTATTTTATTTTATACTTTTTAGTGATCCTATTTATGCTGTTACGTAGCTCCACTTCTAAATATTAATGAGAAACTATAGAACATTTCAAGCTCGCCGCAGACAACGCCGCGGGAATGTCATAGTCATATTTAAACCTAAATGTGCTTCGTCATAGTCGCTCAACTACCTTTATCGAAATATCTTATCGCCACCCTTGAAATAGGTACCGTTAAGGAGTTCCGGTGGCCATCTGTGGTCTTCATCATCAGTTCCACTTCACCATATAGTACTTTTCAAAAGCAAATGGACGAGTTACAGTGAAAAATACCAAAATCGCTATAGATGTGCCTATAATATTTGAGGAGTTCTCTTGATTTCTCCAAGATTCCATCATCAGATCCTGACGTGGTGACAATGGGACCAATTAGAAAGTATAACCATACGAACACCGAAAAAATTTTTCAAATCGGTCCAGTGGTCTTCGAGTAATCGGGGAACATACATAAAAAAAAAACCCGACGAATTGAGAACCTCCTCCTTTTTTTGAAGTCGGTTAAAAACGCAAAAAATAACTTCTTTAAAATTGTAGGCACCTAATAGGTTAGTCCAACTGAAGTCGGCGACCACAACATTTTCAACAAAAGCCGACATCAGTTGGACTAACCTATTAGGTGGGTGCGTAACGATCGATATAAAAATATTTTCTATAATATCAGTCGATATAACGCTCATTTGATATAATAATTAAATCATATAACAACATTTAATATATTTAAATATGATATAATTATCATTTTATATAACGATCACTTGTTCTAAAAATATTTTATATAACATGCATTAAGTATAATGCATATTTACTATAATCAACTTATGATATAAAGCTAATTTCATATAAAGTACAGTTGGTATAAAAAAATATAGTAACCCCTATTGTCGAAGTTGTTGACCAAAAAAACACCCTGTATAGGTTAGGTTAGGTTAGAATTGTGTCAAGGCGCGAAGCGCCATAACTACGCGGAATAGGAGCTCCGCAAAGCGGAGCTCCGTCGACTTTGCCTCACTGTCAGCGTTGTACCAAAAAAACATGCGACAAAAAAAGTTATTCCAAAGAAATATACTTAACAACTACCAGAAAAGTAGTTTAGGTTAGGTAAATAAGATTTTTATACAAAATGATGATTATACCAAATGATGTTTATAATAAATAAACGATATACCAAATGATAATTATAGTAAATAAAAATAGATATTTTGATAATATACCAATCGTTTATTATATAAAATGAGTGATTATATCCTTTAAAATTATATCAAATGTTATTATATTAAATGAAATTATATTAATTATTTTTATACCGATCATTACACACCCCTATTAGGTGCCTACAATTTTAAAGAAGTTATTTTTTGCGTTTTTGAAGGCGGTTTTTTGTTAACAAAAACGCAAAAAATAACTTCTTTAAAATTGTAGGCACCTAATAGGTTAGTCCAACTGAAGTCGGCGACCACAACATTTTCAACAAAAAGCCGACATCAGTTGGACTAACCTATTAGGTGCCTACAATTTTAAAGAAGTTATTTTTTGCGTTTTTGAAGGCGGTTTTTTGTTTTTTAAAACATTTATTTTATGGATACTATGATATCGTGGGTGCTAAGTGGCTATTGTAATGATTAGTGTAACATTTTACATCTCCGACAGATACGATGGCTGCCCACTACCAATACATGTTCCACCAGAGGTCGAGGCCCGGTCCACCAGGGATCGACGCTCACGGACCCGACCGCTTCATCATGTACGAAGACATCGATGACGACGACGGAGGCCCTGGACCCTTTGGGCGAGACGGCAGTATCGGTGGAAATATTGGCGGAGGTGGTGGTTTTGGTGGACAAATTGGTGGAGATGGTGGTATTGGCGGACAATTTGGCGGAGGTGGTGGTATCAGCGGACACGTAAGCGGAGGCGGTGGGATTGGTGGACATATTGGCGGAGGAGGTGATTTTGATGGACAAGTTGGCGGAGGTGGTGGTATCGGCGGACAAGTAAGCGGAGGTGGTGGTATTGGTGGACAAATGGATGGAGGTGGTGGTATCGGCGGACAAGTTAGCGGAGGTGGTGGTATCGGTGGACAATTTGGAGGAGGTGGTGGTATCGGCGGACAAATTGGAGGAGGTGGTGGTATTGGTGGACAAATTGGAGGATTTGGTGGTATTGGTGGACAATTTGGAGGAGGTGGTGGTATTGGTGGTCAAATTGGCGGAGGCGGTGGTATCGGTGGACAAATTGGAGGAGGTGGTGGTATTGGTGGACAATTTGGAGGAGGTGGTGGTATCGGAGGACAAGTAAGCGGAGGTGGTGGTATCGGTGGACAAATAGGTGGAGGCGGAGGTATCGGTGGACAAGTTAGCGGAGGTGGTGGTATTGGTGGTCAGATTGGAGGAAGTGGTGGTATCAGCGGACAAATTGGAGGAGGTGGTGGTATTGGTGGACAATTTGGAGGAGGTGGTGGTATTGGTGGTCAAATTGGCGGAGGCGGTGGTATCGGTGCACAAATTGGAGGAGGTGGTGGTATCGAAGGACAAGTAAGCGGAGGTGGCGGTATTGGTGGACAAATAGGTGGAGGCGGAGGTATCGGCGGACAAGTTAGCGGAGGTGGTGGAATTGGTGGTCAAATTGGAGGAAGTGGTGGTATCGGTGGGCAATTTGGAGGAGGCGGCGGTATCGGCGGACAAATTGGAGGAGGTGGTGGTATTAGTGGTCAGATTGGAGGAAGTGGTGGTATCGGTGGACAAATTGGAGGAGGTGGTGGTATTGGTGGTCAAATTGGAGGAGGTGGTGGTATTGGTGGACAAATGGATGGAGGTGGTGGTATCGGAGGACAAGCAAGCGGAGGTGGTGGTATCGGTGCACAAATGGGTGGAGGTGGGGGTATCGGCGGACAAGTTAGCGGAGGTGGTGGTATTAGTGGTCAGATTGGAGGAAGTGGTGGTATCGGCGGACAAATTGGAGGAGGTGGTGGTATTGGTGGACAATTTGGAGGAGGTGGTGGTATTGGTGGTCAAATTGACGGAGGTGGTGGTATCGGTGGACAAATTGGAGGAGGTGGTGGTATTGGTGGACAATTTGAAGGAGGTGGTGGTATCGGAGGACAAGTAAGCGGAGGTGGTGGTATCGGTGCACAAATGGGTGGAGGTGGGGGTATCGGCGGACAAGTTAGCGGAGGTGGTGGTATTAGTGGTCAGATTGGAGGAAGTGGTGGTATCGGCGGACAAATTGGAGGAGGTGGTGGTATTGGTGGACAATTTGGAGGAGGTGGTGGTATTGGTGGTCAAATTGGCGGAGGTGGTGGTATCAGTGGACAAATTGGAGGAGGTGGTGGTATTGGTGGACAATTTGGAGGAGGTGGTGGTATCGGAGGACAAGTAAGCGGAGGTGGTGGTATTGGTGGTCAAATTGGAGGAAGTGGTGGTATCGGTGGGCAATTTGGAGGAGGCGGCGGTATCGGCGGACAAATTGGAGGAGGTGGTGGTATTGGTGGACAAATGGATGGAGGTGGTGGTATTGGTGGACAATTTGGAGGAGGTGGTGGTATTGGTGGTCAAATTGGAGGAGGTGGTGGTATCGGTGGACAAATTGGAGGAGGCGGTGGTATCGGCGGACAAATTGGAGGAGGTGGTGATATTGGTGGTCAAATTGGAGGAGGTGGTGGTATTGGTGGACAATTTGGAGGAGGTGGTGGTATTGGTGGACAATTTGGAGGAGGTGGTGGTATCGGCGGACAAATTGGAGGAGGTGGTGGTATTGGTGGACAAATTGGAGGAGGTGGTGGTATTGGTGGACAATTTGGAGGAGGTGGTGGTATTGGTGGTCAAATTGGAGGAGGTGGTGGTATCGGTGGACAAATTGGAGGAGGCGGTGGTATCGGCGGACAAATTGGAGGAGGTGGTGATATTGGTGGTCAAATTGGAGGAGGTGGTGGTATTGGTGGACAATTTGGAGGAGGTGGTGGTATTGGTGGTCAAATTGGAGGAAGTGGTGGTATCGGTGGACAATTTGGAGGAGGCGGTGGTATCGGCGGACAAATTGGAGGAGGTGGTGGTATTGGTGGTCAAATTGGAGGAGGTGGTGGTATTGGTGGACAATTTGGAGGAGGTGGTGGTATTGGTGGTCAAATTGGAGGAGGTGGTGGTATCGGAGGACAAGTAAGCGGAGGTGGTGGTATCGGTGCACAAATGGGTGGAGGTGGGGGTATCGGTGGACAAGTTAGCGGAGGTGGTGGTATTGGTGGTCAGATTGGAGGAAGTGGTGGTATCAGCGGACAAATTGGAGGAGGTGGTGGTATTGGTGGACAATTTGGAGGAGGTGGTGGTATTGGTGGTCAAATTGGCGGAGGCGGTGGTATCGGTGGACAAATTGGAGGAGGTGGTGGTATTGGTGGACAATTTGGAGGAGGTGGTGGTATCGGAGGACAAGTAAGCGGAGGTGGTGGTATTGGTGGACAAATAGGTGGAGGCGGAGGTATCGGCGGACAAGTTAGCGGAGGTGGTGGTATTGGTGGTCAAATTGGAGGAAGTGGTGGTATCGGCGGACAAGTTAGCGGAGGTGGTGGTATCGGTGGACAATTTGGAGGAGGTGGTGGTATCGGCGGACAAATTGGAGGAGGTGGTGGTATTGGTGGACAAATTGGAGGAGGTGGTGGTATTGGTGGACAATTTGGAGGAGGTGGTGGTATTGGTGGTCAAATTGGAGGAGGTGGTGGTATCGGTGGACAAATTGGAGGAGGCGGTGGTATCGGCGGACAAATTGGAGGAGGTGGTGATATTGGTGGTCAAATTGGAGGAGGTGGTGGTATTGGTGGACAATTTGGAGGAGGTGGTGGTATTGGTGGTCAAATTGGAGGAGGTGGTGGTATCGGAGGACAAGTAAGCGGAGGTGTTGGTATCGGTGGACAAATAGGTGGAGGTGGAGGTATCGGCGGACAAGTAAGCGGAGATGGTGGTATTGGTGGTCAAATTGGAGGAAGTGGTGGTATCGGTGGACAATTTGGAGGAGGCGGTGGTATCGGCGGACAAATTGGAGGAGGTGGTGGTATTGGTGGACAAATTGGAGGAGGCGGTGGTATCGGTGGACAATTTGGAGGAAGTGGTGGTATTGGTGGTCAAATTAGTGGAGGTGGTGGTATCGGTGGACAATTTGGAGGAAGTGGTGGTATTGGTGGTCAAATTAGTGGAGGTGGTGGTATCGATGGACAAATGGGCGGAGGTGGTGGTATCGGAGGACAAGTAAGCGGACGAGGCAATATGGAAGGAGGCGTTGGTTATAGAGAATATAAAGCAAATTTAGAATATAATGATGACTACTCTTTTTGAAGCCCAGGAAGAACAACCCGGTACATCAAGAAGTTAATAAGCATGTACAATAATAAAACTAATAGAGATTTAGTTTGTTTTTTAATTAAATAATAATATAGGGTATACAATCGGACCGATTGAGATACATCAACAAAACAGCTTGCTTTTAAAGTTCATCTGAAAAAATAGCCTTTTATTTATATGTTTAGATCTAATTTAACGCATTTTATGATTAAAAGTATTATTGTTGTTTAAAATAGTTTATCTACACTCATATAATAAACCCTTCATGATGCGTTCAAAAACCGCAAATTATGACCAGCATAATAATCAACTCTGTTGTTAGAGAAAATTTTTTATCTGCGCCAGTAATCTCATGGATTCTTAAGAACATCAATTTCGATGTTCTTATGACCTTCAAATTTCGAACATCATAATAATAATAATAATTCATAATTATTTATTGATCTCTTAACAAATAGCATAGAAAAAAAAGATAGTTTGCACAGATTAGAGAGAATTTTACGCTTACCCAATTCAAGATACAGTGGTTCCTACACTAGGCACAGCCTGTGTCGTAGGTAACCAATTGCTGTCAATGCCAAAATGATGCGAAATGAAAACAAAAAATAAAGAAAATAAAACAAGTTTGGGAATTATATAAAACAAACAAATACGGTGTGCGCGTGTGTGTCTGTGTGTGTGTGTGTGTGTGTGTGTGTGTGTGTGTGTGTGTGTGTGTGTGTATGTGTGTATATGTATGTGTATGTATGTGTGTCCATCTATACCATTCCTCTCAAAACCTCTTCAGTATCCTCATATGTGAGAGTGCTTAGCCATGATACAAGGTTACATTTGAGCTCTCTATTAGAGTAGTTCTTGCAGGGGAATCTGGAGTTTACTTTATTATAAATAAACAAGTGAAGATAGCTACCGAACCTTTTAACAATTGCCGTCCTAGCTTGGGGGAGAGGGACTCCGAAAGTGCGTTTCTGAAGCAATACCTCGTAGTTTGACCACTTTGGAACCGCTCTGTGAACTTTTAAAGCAGCTCGCAGGATGAAGATTCCTCGAACACTCAGTACGTTCATGTCTTTATATACGAGCGCCGTTGGATATCTGATTGGACATCTCTGAAAAACTAAGAAATTTGATTTGACCTCTATTCTAATATCAGTCGAGATGACATTTAGATACCCACACTATTTGCAAAAACGTTTATTTTACTATGTGATCTGTTTTTAAACTTATCTAAGTATACTTCTAATATATAAAATTCACGTGTCACAGTGTTTTTAACAAAACTCCTCCGAAACGGCTTGACCGATTCTTATGAAACTTTGTGTGGATATTCAGTAGGTCTGAGAATGGGACGTAAACTAAATTTCATAAGGTTTGTATGAAAAAAAAAAACCCGGGTGGCACCGGGCGCGGACAGCTAGTCTTAGGCTGCGGCTCCACTGAGGCGGAGATGAGCGGAGTGGAGCGGAGCTGTGCCAATATTAACCAATAGAATCTAAACTAACGTGCGCAAGGCGCGATCGATGTCACCGCATGCGCATTCTATTGGTTAATATTGGCACAGCTCCGCTCTACTCCGCTCGTCTCCGCCTCAGTGAAGCCGCAGCCTAACTATACTAATATTATAAACAGGTAGGGGAGACTGGGTACGGTTGTAACGGGGTACGGTTGAAACAAAGCGAATATCCGAGAAACTATCAGCTGTAGGGTGAGGGGTGTAAGGGAAGAAATGCGTGGCATGTTAGTGCGAACATGTTCCACAGTATTGCATCAACTGTCGCTCGTTGTAGTTTCTTGCAGGGGAGCCTATTGTATTTTGGTAATCAAAAGTTAGTATTTTCAGTTGATATCTTTGTCAATAACTTTTTCAATTATATCGCTTGAATATTGAGTATTTTTCTGGTCATTTATCAGATATTTATGATAAAATAACAATGATCACTTTTTGTATTGGGTTGTTTGTCTCGCCACTATGATTTTTCTTTGACGTCAGAGGGGGATGGGTACGATTGAAACACACGTAAGTATTAATGAGTATTGATTGATTGATTTAATTTGGCACGGAGTGAATTAATTCGGGAATAAGCAATAAAACAGGATCTTATAGTTACTAGGCTGTTTAGTTCCTGGTAACTTTTTTAAAGAAGAAATTCTTTGATTTTATGTTAAATACCTTTATTTGTCTGGATAAAGTTATTTTAAGTTTTTAATACATTATAAGTGTTGATCTTATTTGAGACTGAGTTGATTACTACGAGAAAAAGCAATAAAACAGATTTAAATACCCGTATTGAATATTATTTATACGTGTTTCAACCGTCCCTAGTATGGGGTCGGTTTTAACAGAGGACAGACTTTTTCAAAAACTGCTCCAGTGTGAAAATGAATATATCTGGGCATAAAACAATAGTACACATTTCAAGACAGATGTATGCCCTCACATGTTTGACATTTTACTCAACCCTCAATAGCATAATGCTGATGCTATGAGCGATCAAAGCAAAATTTTTTTAACCGTACCCAGTCTACAAGTTTGTGACGTCGTAAGGGCCAATCTCTGGATCTACCGAACCCATTTTGAAAATTATTTTACCAATAGAAAGCCACGTTATTTGTAAGTGAAGAAGGTAAGTAAAGGCTATATATTACCTCAAAAAATAAGCCCAACGAAGTGGGCACGGGGACAACTAGGATGTCCTAAATATAATCGCTCACTCGCCTGCCTCCTTTTTCACATAAAAAAAATACAAACGTCATTCTAACATAATGTAATCAAACAATCGCAATACAATATATTTATTGTTTCTAAGCATTTAAATCATTCAGCCATTGCTTATTATTTACCTAAACTTAAAGTAATACTGCACTATCTGCAAGGGCTTTTCTAGATTCACATATCACAAACAATTTTTTTGTAGTTTTGGCTGTAGGGGGGGCGCACACTTGACTCTAACAAAAATTAGCGCTTTAAAGCTTAATATTTCATAAATGGATCCCTTAATCGCAAAATCTTTGTCACAAACCCGCAATATTTTTGAGAGACCTATCCTACGACACCAGGACTAAGGGTTGGACGAGAAAAAAAATACATCCCCGCGTTACGTGAGGTGAGGTTTTTTTTTAAAGATTTCAGTTTACTTTGTTGGCGTGGCTAATATGTATATTCATGCCAAATTACAGCTTTCTAGTACTAGGAGTCTCTAAACTAGGCTGCGGACGGACAGACGGACGGACGGACATGGCGAAACTATAAGGGTTCCTCCACTATATAAGGTTTTATATATTTAATGTAAACCCACAAAAAAGATAGATATAGCGCAATCCGGACCGCAATAAGCAGTCAAATGAAGGTTATTTCTTAATTTTAATATAATTAATTCACTGCAACACATTTTTAAAATCTTACTACAAAAATGATTCGAAAAAAACCCATTCCTTGAAGTCCTCGAAAATTTTATTACATTGTTAATAACTGGTGTATCTCAATTCGAAGCAGTTTTCTCTGATTTTAATAAATATCGGTAAACGTATAAAAGTCAGACTCTATTCTTGTTAGGCTCGCTTGCACCTAAATGTTAACCCTAGGTTAACCCCAGGTTAACGGATTAATTGTTAAAAGTGACAGTTCTTATATGAGTTACTTGAAAAAGTCGTTAATGTCTAAAGCGTATTATAGGGTCGAGGATTATCTAACAGACAAAAATGCATGGCCTAAACCCGAAACTTAGTCAATAATAATTTATTCAAATGCAAAAGCTTTATCTTGTCTAGGGGACACCGTTGATGTAGGAAAACATACCGAAACTTTTATGTGGTCGTCTCGCACCGTCTTATACATAAATAGGTGATTTTTTTCCTTTCCTCCCTCTGTCTCTCTCGTAAGATCTTTGGCATGTTTTCCTGCTGAACTACGTATGTTATTTTTATAAGTACAATATTTAATTTAATATTTATTGTTTTATATAATGCTAGACTAAGTAGTAACCATTGTAATATGTTTAAAATATGACTGACTGCTGAGTTTCTTGCGGCGTTTCTTCTCGGCAGTGGTCTTCACTTGGGAAGCGCTGGTAGATTCTTGACGTGTAAAAGTGCCCGTGCGGCCTACTTACTGAATAAATATATTTTATCTTTTTAATCTGACATTCTTGAATAATTTAACCTGGGCTTAACCTAGGGTTAAATTTACGTGCAAGCGGGCCTTAAACAGTAAACGAGTTTGACAATTATAAATTTAGTTTAACAGATATTTAAAATTAGAGAACACTGCTCCGAATTGGCCCCAATTAGTACAGATAAAACAACTACGTTGTTTGTAGGGTTCCGTAGTCGACAAGGAACCCTGATAGTTTCGTTTGGAAAAAAATGAAAAAAACTTTAAAGGCTGGAGTCCACTAGGCTCGCCGAGGCGAGTCGAATCGAATCGAAATAATTCGCCTTCATACATTAACAGCAGTATGCATTAATAACATTAGTTATGCAGACGACATGGTTCTACTGAGTGCATCTGTCTGCGGCCTTCGTAAATTATTAAAGACTTGTGAGACTTATGCGGCCGCTCATGGCCTTAGATACAAGATGTATAAGAATATTATTGAATATAAAGGAAACGGAAAGTTGTAAATCTCATTTTGTTCAGTTGAAAATTTTAACATTGACGTCCATTTATATATTTGAAATTTGTAAATTTATTAGAAAGAACCCTCATCTATTTGACCGATCAAGAGATAAACACCTTAATCCGCATAACTTAAGACAAAGGAACAAGCTTTTAAGCACTTTTACTAACTTGAAAATGGTTAGTCCAGGGCCTCATCACATGGCGGTAAAAATGTACAATAGAATACCACCGACCATTAGATTAATGGAAGAAGACAAAATATTTTATAAAAAATTAAAGGATTTTCTAATAACTAATAGCTTTTACACGTTGCATGAATGTTTAGATATTAAGTCTTAGTGTTTTTTTTTTAGTTATTGTCAAATATTGTCAAGTATTTCTTTATTGATCAAGATTTACAAATACTTAATAGTACATTATTGCCTAGGCATGGAAGTAGGCAATTGCGGGCGGAGTATTGGTTTAAACGGACGAGCTTGCGATTGCTGTTCCTGCCGAGGCAAATATAGTGCTTTTCTCAAAAATCGGAAGAAATAAATTGTGTTGGAGTAAAATCTTCATCGCTTGAACTCATTTTTTGAATTGCATACAAACAGAAACTTCATGTGAAAAAACCATCACTCTTTACCACCTTTTTGTTTATGACAAAGAGAAAGCAAGCTTTGTTTTTAAAAAAACATAAGCTATTCCAGGCACAGATAAAAAAGTTATGTTTCGAATAAAATTTGGATGTATAAGACTTGTGCCCTCATTTTATTATGGCCTTTTTCACTTTTTAAAAAGTTACAAGCTAGATAGTAATGGAATTTGTATGCAACATTGCGGGCTTGTGTAGCGAGCACGCAATGTTTTTTTTTTTTAATTTGAGAACTGTCAGTAAACTATGTACTTCGCGTCTCAATATGTAGATAGGAATGTCCACATTTCCGGACATTTTTGAGAAAAAATATAATACAAAGTAACAATTAAAAATTAAAACTAAAACTATGGCAAATGAAAAATTAATTAATATATAACTAAGCTAAAAACTATAAAATTAAAACTAAATAAAAGCTAGAAAAGAAAGGGCCTCCGTGGCAAAGTACCACAGATGCTGGCAGCATTTCCTCGTTGTATACCTAGTAATACTTATGCGTTGGCCGAGGAAGCTGCCAGCTCTGTGGTCTCCTGTTGTTTCTATTAGCCTTTTTGAAATGTCCTTAAAAAGGCTAACAGCACCGGGTCCCCACGGACCAAAGGTCTCGACGCCGAAAGGAACAAAGTGACATTCTGCGCCGAGACCCTTATACTTATTCTTCTTCATGGTTTCGGCCGCCTCAGCCGCCGCGCCTGATTTATTTACTGTTCCGCGGAGGTGTGACGAGGCTAGGGTGTCTACACAAGTAGCGTCCCACTCCAGCACTCGCCCCATACTCCACGATAAAAGATTAAAGACATACCGTCAGGTCTCTTGCCATCGTCCCTAGCGATACCGGTTGGCTCCAGTAAAAAGGGAACGTTGACGGAGGCAAGAGACCGGCGGATAATGTCATTGATCGCGGCGTGTCTAGAGAAGCGGCCCGCACTTTTTTGGCATGAAAGTCCGTGGTGACCCAGACAATCGACATCGTTGCCACAGGAGCATAAGTGTGGATTGCAGACCCGGACACCAAGACGTAAACAAGTATTAGTTATAAGTACATAGCTTACGTTTGTGTAAATTAATAAACTTGTAAATTGCTGTGCCCTTACAGGGTTTATGTTGGACTATTCTAATATTGTAACACCATTGTTACACATACTCGTACATGCAATAAATGATATGACTACATTGTGGTGAAAAGTGTATACATGGTCTTTGAGACCGGCCGCTATCACATGACTGAAGGTCCTCCAATACTCCTTTGGAAAGTGTGATGAACTTTAAGTATCTTGGTCACGTGGTGGCGGCCGACCTACTGCCACAGGTAATGCTGGTCATTGCCTACGGGTTTTGAACGCATAAGAGAGGACTTATGATATGTGTGTAGATAAAAATGTATACAAAATCCAAAAACGGGCTATTCGAATAATCCTACTTACTAATATAATAAAAAATGCGAAAGTTTTGTGTGTGTGTGTGTGTGTGTGTGTATGTGTGTGTGTGTGTGTGTGTGTTAGTTTGTTACTCCTTCACGCTGCAACGGCTGGAGGGATTTGGATGAAATTTGGAATGGAGATAGCTTTTACACTGGATTAACGCATGGGCTTTTTATACCGGAAAACTTGAAAGTTCCCGAAAGAATAACGATAATCGAAATCTACGCGGACGAAGTCGCGGATAGAAGCTAGTCGCTAATAAAACTTATGAGTACCCTGCACAAAACCTTTCTAGAAAGCATAGAATACTAACCCTACCTAGTGTGTACATTCTGGGGGCATTTCAATTTGTGAGGTTGAATCAAGACTTGTACAAGACTCGAGCCCAACAGCACGGCAGGAACACGCGTGGTGAGCACTCGCTGGTCATCCCGTTGCGGCGACTGGCAAAGGCTCGTAAGAGTCGTAAGTCACTCGACGTAGCGCCCTCCTCCCAACAAACATCAAAAGCCCAACCAGTGACGCATTATACATACATACAATAAATCACGCCTGTTTCCCAGAGGGATAGGCAGAGACCACTTCTTTCCACCTGCTACGATCCTGACGCAATATTTAAGAATAATTTTAAAAAATATCTTGTTAGAGATGGCGTGTTACTCAATTGTATTTTTTTTTTAAAACGTCAAATCATTGAATAAAATTTAAACGAAACCACACAAAATCTACAAATACAAATTATATACACTTATTAGGTACTAGGCGCACTTGCCGTCCCCAGGCAAGTCTTGATGGAGCGAAGCGGTTTGCTGCCATCATGTTAAAAATGAAGCTTCAAAAAGGTAACGAGCGAAGAGCGCCGCTTAAAATCGAAGTTTCGGCACTTTTCCCATTTTTCCCATTGAAAGTCCATGGGAACAGATTTTCGGTGATTATCCCTCCGTGGTATGCCTGATTATTTATTTTTAAACCATCTATGGCTAGATGTCGTATTACAGGATAAATTTGATCCTGATATCTCTAATAGTTTGGGAGGAGTATGCGGACAAAAGAAATACTAAAGGGGAAGAATGAATCTGATACTATTTAATTAATTACGGCGCCTTGTCTCTAAATTGGGTTGCAGAGCAGTTAAGGATGATATGGCGGTTTATCTTCAGCCCCATCAAGTGGGTTTTGGCACGCCTTTAGGTGGTGAAGCGGCCATTCACGCAACTCGGTCTTTTGCTCTATCCCAGGATGGTTTAGATAAGGTTATTTTAAAAGTAGACCTAAAGAATGCATTTAACAGCGTAGAAAGGGACACTCTGTTGAGGGAAGTCAAGGATTTGGTCCCGTCGTTATATCCTTTTCTTCATCAATGTTACTCTGCTCCGAGTAACTTATTTTACAACGATATTGTAGTATCTTCTCAGGTCGGGGCTCAGCAGGGAGATCCGTTGGGCCCATTGATTTTTTGCTTAGCCATCCAAAAAACGGATTCGTCATTGGGTTCGCCGTTGAATGTTTGGTACTTGGATGATGGTACGATTGGAGGGAGCCCGGAGGTGGTTCTGGATGATGTTCGTAAATTGTTACCAGAACTATCAGCTTGCGGCCTTGAGGTCAATGCGGAAAAGTGTGAGCTGTATCCCTGTAGCTCAAATGTATCCGTTTCGGATTTTCAGTCTTTACTGCCAGGTTTAAAAGTGTTGAACAAATCATCGCTGTCACTTTTGGGAGCACCAATATTTTTAGAAGGGGTGGCGGACTCGTTGAGGGTTAAGAGTAGTTCTTTGTCCGCGTCCCTTAGTCTTCTGGAGCACCTTTCAGCGCATGTAGCATTGGTATTGTTGCGTAGTTGTTTTTCGATGCCTCGCATGATTTACATGTTGAGAACAGCACCTATTTGGGAATTTCCTCAGCAAATTCTAGAATTTGATGAAATTCTAAGACGGGGTCTGGAGACAATTTTGAATGTTAGTTTCAGCGAGACTCAATGGGTTCAGGCTGCTCTTCCTATACGTCATGGGGGGTTGGGGGTGCGTCGTGTGCACGATATTGGACTTATAGCGTTTCTATCTTCCACTCATGCTTCTTCGGAACTTGTTGCTCGTATTTTATTAATGAATGGTGACAATATTCGTATCCCTTTTGTGGAGGAAGCTTTAGTAGAGTGGACGAATAGGTGTCCTAGTAATCTGCGCCCTGATAACCTCGCGCTACAAAAGTCATGGGATGACATTTTGAGCAAGCAGTCATATGATAGTTTGTTGGATGCAGCGTCGGGATCTGAGATGGCACGTCTTAAGGCCGTTGTGCAGCCTGAGTCGGGAGCTTGGCTGCACGCTTTACCGTCGTCACATCTGGGTACTTTGCTGGATAACGACTCGCTCAGAATAGGAGCAGCGTTGAGGCTGGGTTGCCCGGTGTGTGAGCCACACCAGTGTGTCTGTGGTACCATGGTAGAGGCTAATGGTCACCACGGTCTAAGTTGCGTACGGTGCGCGGGGCGATTTTCTAGACACCATTCAATTAACGACATAATTCGTCGGGCTCTGGTTGCGGCCAATGTCCCTTGTGTCCTTGAGCCACGGGGTCTTAATCGTTCGGATGGTAAGAGGCCGGACGGTTTAACACTGGTTCCGTGGGTTAGGGGCCGTAGCCTTCTGTGGGATGCAACGTGCGTCAGCACTTTTGCTCCGTCGCACCTCGGCTACACGATTCGGGGCGCGGGCGCCGCCGCAGAAGGTGCTGCAAGGCTCAAACATTCTAAGTACTCTAATCTCAAACCAGTATATGAGTTTGTTCCGGTGGCAGTGGAGACCAGTGGTCCTTGGTGTGTAGAAGCAAAGACTTTTATTAAGGCTGTGGGACAGCGATTGAGGGATAGGGGCTGTGATCCTCGGTCCGGTTCGTTTCTGGTCCAACAAATTTCGTTGGCAATACAACGTGGCAATGCTGCCAGTATATTTGGAACCTTTGAGCCAGGCGCTATCCGAGCCGGGGAATAGTTATGTTTTTTTTTTTTTGACGAAGCATGTTGCTGATTGGTTTATGTACGCTGTTGACGAAGCATGTTGCCGATTACTTTATGTACATTGTTGACGAAGCATGTTGCTGATTAACTATTGTAAACTCTTGACGAAGCATGTTGCTGATGATTCTTGATACATATTTGATAAAGTAATAAATCTGACATTAGTTTAATTAAGTAATGTATATCGAATTAAGCAATAATTTATATTTCAATAATTCATTGTATTAGGGATACACTTGGACCTCTCACTTACTTTGTGCAACCAGAGTTGCGAATGATAGCCTTATTTGCTTATAAATAAGGTCGATAAAATTTGCACGAGCACCAATTTGTACGGGCACCCAAGTGGATACATAAATAAATGCTTGAATCTTAAATCTTAACAAGTAATTTAAACATAGCTTACCAACGCCATCTGCCGTTTGGTAGCTGAACTAATGGATACCAAACAACCTAAACATTGCTTACCTACGCCATCTGCCGTCAGGTAGCTGATCAAATAAATACCAACCTAAACATTGCTTACCTACGCCATCTGCCGTTCGGTAGCTGAACTAATGAATTCCATACAACTTGAACTTTGCTTACCTACGCCATCTGCCGTCTGGTAGCCGAACGAATGAATTCCATACAACTTGAACTTTGCTTACCTACGCCATCTACCATCCGGTAGCTGAACTAATGAACACCGCCGTGCCGCTCCTCGCTAGATGGGGCTAGGAGCGAGTTAGCTCGCACAATCGTTTGTTCCCTCAGAAAACAATAATAGATCCCCGAACTTACAACTACTTACTGATTCATGCGGAATTGTCACAGAGTACTCCTATGCGTAGTTTACTAATATTGTCGAACCACAAGAATGGAAAAGAAAGGGATGGCTGTATATGCTAATGTGCTTCCGCCCGAAGAATGTAAGATGGAGATTGGTCCGAACTCTGGCTTGTCAAGCTCACTTTTCAGAAATGTGCACTTCTTCAGATCCGTGAGGATATAGCGTTTTTATTATAAAATCTAGCATTTGCATTCATCAGGAAGTATAATTTGGTAAAGTGGAACTGATGATAAAGACCAGAGATGGCCACCGGAACTCCTCAACGGTACCTATTTCAAGAGTGGCGATAAGATATCTCGAGTTAGATAGTTGAGCGACTATAACGAAGAACATTTTTATTGTTTAAATATGACCATGACTTTCCCGCAACGTTACTTGTGGCGAGCTTGAAATGTCTTAAAGTTTCATATCGACTAAGAAGAGGGACTATATAACAGCTTATTATGATCACTAAAATGCATAAAATAAAACAAATGCAAATGTTTTAAATAAAAAACAAAAAAACGCAAAAAATAACTTCTTGTAAAATTGTAGGTATAATTCACTGAAGTCGGCGACACACAATATTTCTAAAGGCCTCAATACACGATCGGTTTTGCCTTCAGTTCAAACTGACCGGATGCAAAAAAACGCATCGTGTATGTGTAATTTGGCCTGAAGACAAATCGCATCCGTCCGCCTGAACGATTGGCCGTTGGAAAAACTGATCGGTCTTTACATGTATGGCCACTCGATCTGGTCAGGCGGAACTGACGCAGTTCGGCCTGAACCGATCGGCCTCAGACTGACCTATTCAAGCTCGCCGCAAGCAACGCTGTGGGAAAGTCATAGTCATATTTAAACACGGTAGCACGCTTTAAAGAATACGCCAAAAAATACTACAAGCCTTTATTTCCTTAGTCGCCTCTTACGATATCCACGGGAAGACGTGGAGTGGCGCTATTCTAACCAGTTAACAACTAAAATATGTTGGTTACGTCTTCTAGTCATAGGAAGTGGACCCATGAGATCTTTGAGATTGGAAAGGTCTTTAGCACATTTTGGGTTTGCCCGTAGAACCGTGGCCCGTGGGAGAGTGATTAGGGTGTTTATAGGCAAGACAAGATAAAGTGAGCGGTGTCTTAAACATGCCTGACCAGTAATATAACAAAGAATAGTACATTATTGCCTAAGCATGGAAGTAGGCAATTGCGGGCCGAGTATTGGTTTAAACGGACGAGCTTGCGAGTCCGTTTAAAAATACGAAGCCCGCAATTGCTGTTCCTGCCGAGGCAAATATAGTGCTTTTCTCAAAAATAGCAAGATTTTTTTGTGTTGGAGTAAAATCTTCATCGCTTGAACTCATTTTTTGAATTGCATACAAACAAACTTCATGTGAAAAAACTATCACTCTTTACCGCTTTTTTGTTCATGACAAGGAGAAACGCAAGTTTTGTTTTAAAAAAAACATTAGTTATTCCAGACACAGATAAAAAAGTTATTCGTTAAAGTTTCGAATAAAATTTGGATAAAAGACTTGTGCCCTCATTTTATTATGGCCTTTTTCACTTTTTAAAAAGTTACAAGCTAGATAATTATAGAATTTGTATGCAACATTGCGGGCTCGTGTAGCGAGCACGCAATGTTTTTTTCTCAAAAATGTCCGGAAATGTTGACATTCCTACTACTCTCTACATATTGAGATGCGAAGTACATAGTTTACTGACAGTTCTCAAATTTAAAAAAAAAAAACATTGCGTGCTCGCTACACAAGCCCGCAATGTTGCATACAAATTCCATTATTATCTATCTTGTAACTTTTTAAAAAGTGAAAAGGGCCATAATAAAATGAGGGCACAAGTCTAATATCCAAATTTTATTCGAAACTTTAACGAATAACTTTTTTATCTGTGTTTTACTCGCAAGCTCGTCCGTTTAATCCAATACTCGGCCCGCAATTGCCTACTTCCATGCCTAGGCAATAATGTACTATTATTTTTTTTGAGAACTGTCAGTAAACTATGTACTTCGCGTCTCAATATGTAGATAGGAATGTCAACATTTCCGGACATATTTGAGAAAAGATTTTTGTAGGTTTTGGAGATTCCTCGGTGGGGTTCTTGAGGAGAGCTGTGATTAGATTCTAAAAGAGCTTGTCTATTTTGTTGTAAAGGAACTTCTTTCCAAATATAAAATAAATGTTTAAAAAAACAAAAAAACCGCCTTCAAAAAGCAAAAAATAACTTCTTTAAAATGGTAGGTAAATAGGTCAGTCCAACTGAAGTCTGCTTTTGGTTAAAATATTGTTGGACGCCGACTTCAGTTGGACTGACCTATTTACCTACCATTTTAAAGAAGTTATTTTTTGCTTTTTGAAGGCGGTTTTTTTGTTTTTTTAAACATTTATTTTATTTTATACTTTTGAGTGATCCTATTTATGCTGTTACGTAGCTCCACTTCTAAATATTAATAAGAAATTATAGAACATTTCAAGCTCGCCGCAGACAACGCCGCGGGAATGTCATAGTCATATTTAAACCTAAATGTGCTTCGTCATAGTCACTCAACTTCCTTTATCGAAATATCTTATCGCCACCCTTGAAATAGGTACCGTTAAGGAGTTCCGGTGGCCATCTGTGGTCTTCATCATCAGTTCCACTTCACCATATAGTACTTTTCAAAAGCAAATGCATGAGTTACAGTGAAAAATACCAAAATCGCTATAGGTGTGCCTATAATATTTGAGGAGTTCTCTTGATTTCTCCATGATCCCATCATCAGATCCTGACGTGGTGACAATGGGACCAACTAGAAAGTATACCCATTCGAACAACGAAAAAATTTTTCAAATCGGTCCAGTGGTCTTCGAGTAATAGGGGAACATACATAAAAAAAAAAAAAAAAAAAAAAAAAAAATCCCGACGAATTGAGAACCTCCTCCTTTTTTTGAAGTCGGTTAAAAATCATAATTTAAAGAGTTTGCAGAGTAGATGCGACGATAAAGCTCCCTAATGGTATAGTTTGGGTATGCATCAGTATTTTGAACGCCAAGGAAAATTTTGTTATTATTATATCTTGAATGAAACACTGGTAATTAATTAAATACCATTTATTTGCTAAGTTATAGCAGCCATTATCACAGAGCCAGGAATCGTAGAGAGCGAGATAGATGGTGTTGGAGTGAGAGACAGCAATACGGCTGCGTTCAGAGATAAAGTTATTAGAACGCGATCTCACAGTTATACTGTTCTTGCTGGCGATCTGGAGATGATTCATCTGCTGAGATAGGGATCACCCCCCATGATTTGCAGAATTGTCTGGAAGTTTAGTCCTAGAAAATAGATCTGGAACAACATTATTCTTACTCTTTTTACCCGACTGCGGCGGAGCCCAAAAGGAGGATTATGTTTTTCACCGTCATGTATGTCCAGTTCTATGTTCCCTGCTACAGCAAAAACGGCTTGGACGATTTTGACAAATGAGGTATCATTGGATTCGTCTTCGCAGCGAGAGTGTCATAGGATACCTAAACTGTTAAAATTTAAATAACAACAATGGCCAAATGACAATTATTAACATATGTAGGTATATCGACGACAGTATAAAAAATGCAGTCGGGTTTTTAAAGCTTGCTTTTCATATAGTTATTACAAGCTTTTATTTAACTTGCAATGTATGTATGTAGATATGTAGATATGTATGTATATATGTACGGGTCAAATATTGCAAGTTAAATTTGACCCACTTCCCTTTAACGGAATAGGCTGAAATTGGGACCACGTAGGTAAACCCAGTGACAATGCAATATTATGGTATCTAAGATGGCGACGACGCGCTGGGCTAGTTGGTAGTGACCCTGTCTACGAAGCTAGCGGTCCTGGGTTCAAATCCCGGTAAGGATTATATTTGTGTGTTGAGCGCTAATATTTGTTTCTGAGTCATGGATGTTTTCTATGTATTTAAGTATATTTTCTCTAAATAAGTATTTATATTGTTGTCTTATACCTATAGTACAAGCCTAGAGCTTAGTTTGGGACTAGGTCAATTGACAACATTTCAAAAAAAAAAGTATTTTAGTTTTTTCGCGTTTATTATAGCTGGTTCAAAATTAGACTACCCGTGTTTCTCGGTTTTTCTTTATTTAACTTAAATTCGTCGTTAATAATTTATTAAAGAAATAGTCATTAAAAAGACCTTATATACAAAGTTAGGAAAACCGATGTGATCTTACCATGATATAAAATAAAAAAAAGTGTCTTTAAACAGAAACAGATCTGACTGTCATGTCACGTCACTTGTCAACAATAACAACTGTAACAACATAAATTCGTCGACTTTGGGCAGATTGCGGCTATCCGCTTTTACAAATCCGTTAGTCACTTTAATTTTAAATTGCGTATATCAAAACAATAGTATTACGAGAATCGAAAGCGTGTCGTTAG
The DNA here is from genome assembly GCA_946894065.1 of Acleris literana. Classification (NCBI taxonomy): domain Eukaryota; kingdom Metazoa; phylum Arthropoda; class Insecta; order Lepidoptera; family Tortricidae; genus Acleris; species Acleris literana. The sequence continues at coordinate 12,174,815 of OX335695.1, read as the reverse complement.
AATCAAGTAATCCGTCAGACAGATAAAAAAATTACATAACAGTTGTATATTTTTTTCAAGTCCTACGGTAATAAATGGACTAAGGGCACTATAAGTGTATTCCTAACATTCATAATCCAACTTTTTTTTACTGTTTTTCCTAAATATAAAAAAACTACTGCATACAAAAATCCAAAAATATTTTTACTGTAATCAGTAGTGTAAAATCTACAAACGGTATTTTAATTTACTACCTTAGCACATATGAATTGTTGGCAATTGGTGTGACATTCCTTGATATTTATTATTATTGTTTATTTATTTATTAAGAGGTGATCTGATGATGGAGTCGGAAGGTGGCAACAGGATCTCCGTTATACTTAACGTGGACCCACCGTGTTGGGACTCAATAGTTTGGTCTTGATAAGCAGATAAAGAATATGCAAAAAAGTACAGTAGGCCTAAAAAAGCTTGTCCCAAAAATGAAATTTATGGTTGAAACTTATTATGTTTCAGAGTGAAATTAAAGCAGGACAAGCGTAAGGTCCAGCGAGGAAGTCTTCCAGAAGGATTAGATAAATTCTGCAACCCTTTGAGAGCAGCGTGATCCGTGTAGATGTAAACTCCTTTCCGTTATCCAAGTAACGTTAATATTCAAGTTTCTGTTTCAGTTGAGTACTTCTGTTGATTTTTATTCAGAGATCTGAGGCCTTCGCAAAGATGCATTGTGCTAACTAGCGTTTCTATTCGTTTCGTTATGAAACCAATCGCGTCACTGGTAGATCACGTGACTTTTCGTTTCACGTCATCTACCAATGACCAGCCCCGGATCTTCATTTTTTTTTGGGGGGCATTAACTGAAAAATGCCGCCCCCGCCCTTTATATTAATTTTTACCTTTATCATCATAATTTCAGCTATCAAATGTCCACTAATTGATTGGCATTTGGACTTAGACCTTCCGGATATAATGCATCCATCGCTGTTTTTTCTGTGATAAGCCTATTTATTTACAGATATATAGACATGAACGTGTAGGATATATATTTTATACACAGCACAGGATAGGATTTAAAATAAAAATATGTATGTATATTATTGCATTTGTGAATTGAAAATACAATTTTACTCTTCGAGTTTTTTGTTCAACAAATAAATCTATGGACATGTCATAATTTAACTCGTGTACAATTCGATTTTCTTGAAGATTTTTAAATTTGTTTCTACGTATTTTTTCATAATGTTCCACCTAGTAGTGGGGCCAGCAAAAAAGCAATATACTTTTTGAATCAGTCCAAATATAGTCTAGGACCATTTTTGATGAATTAGAATGCAAGCGGCAAATCATGTAACAGTTTGGGGTGACATCGTTATCAGAGGGTTTTGACCCTGCAGAATATACGGATCTGCCTGTCGCCATTCCGAAATTTGAACCGGAAGTATGCTATACCGGAAAAGGTGCAGCCCATACAAAAAAAATTGGGGTACATTTTGTAAATCGTTGATAATGTTCCGGTATCCTACAAAAGGTCCGATTGTTATGGTTTTTTAATATGTTCTAAAGGACAATATAGCCATAGTAAACCAAATTTTGAGCACTCCATGTATGATTCCATACTTCTTTCCTAGAGGTCGTGGAAAAAATGTTTCAAGGCAAAAATTACAGGAAATTTTGTGGTCTACAATATTTCTTAAGTACGGTTTAGACTAAAATGCACTAAAACGTAAATATGGAAGGAAAACTAGAAAAAATTAGCAATTTTAACGCTAGCTCCCCATAGACGATTCCATTTCTTCGTCCCTAGGAATCGTGGAAAAAATCTTTGAACCCAAAAGTTTTAGCAAATTTTGTACTTTACAATATAGCCGAACCATGATTAGCAAATTTTGTACTCTACAATATTGCAGAACTATGATTAGCACTAGAATGAGCTTCAACTATAGTATCGGCAAAAAACGGTAAAAAGTGACAGTTTTTGCAAGATGGCGGAGAATGAAATAGAGCTGGACGGACGAAAAATTTGGGTTACCATGGCTATGTTGTCCTTTACAACTTATTAAAAAAACATAACAATCGGACCTATTTAGGGTACCGCAACAACGATTTACAAAATATACGACGAAAATTTTTGTATGGGCTGCACTTTTTCTTGTATATCATACTTCTGGTTCAAATTTCGGAATGGCGACAGGCAGATCCGTATTCTACATGGTCAAAACCCTCGGATAACGTTTTCACCCCATCTGTTACATGATTTGCCGCTTGCAATGATTTAGAGACGCGGTTTTCAGTTTTGGGCCTAGTCGAATAGGTTAATAGCTTCCTGGCATGATGAGATTTAAGGAGAGAGCCAAGCATTTATTCTGTGGTCAAAGTTAAGTAAATGATGAGTTGTCCATTCGTCTATAAAGTGTGAATTTGGCCGCCCCCTGAGCTTGCCGCCCGGAGCACAGGCCCCGGCTAGCCCCCCCCTAGATCCGGGGCTGCCAATGACGCGATTGGTTTAAAAACGAAACGAATAAAAACGCTAGTTAGCGTAGTGCTTCTTGGGAAGGGGCTCACGTAGGCAATTCATCATCATCATCATCATCATGTCAGCCGAAAGACGTCCACTGCTGGACATAGGCCTCCCCCAAGGCTCTCCACTCAGACCGATCTTGTGCTTTTCGCATCCACCGCGTAGGCAATTACAACCTCTTTATCATTCTGAAATTGTGTAAGCATTGCGCCAGGTAGATTTTTGACGTGTAAAAGTGCTCGTGCGGCCGACTTACTGAATAAACATCTTTTTCACTTCTCATGCTCAAAAAGTGTGTCATATTAGACTTATCAAGCGAGACTCAAGTAGTACATGTAAACCCTAGAGAATACATTATATTCATATTTCCCCTAGGGAAAATATGAAATGGAAAATAGAATGATTTATTTGTACAAAACATTTTAATTTAACCAATCAAAATACTTCACCAAATTAAATCAACCTATCACATATACATCGACTGTCAATCGGAACGTTAGGTTCTTTTTAGTACGCATGACTCTTTAACTATATTAACTCTTTAAAAAAAAAACTTTGTATTCGGTATGAACCAACCATAATACAGCTATATTAAAATCGACCAATCAGGGAACAGAATTAATTTCTCAAAACATTAGGTGTTTTTTAGTCCCTATTTTACAATCGTTAAAATATGATTAAATCGATTGTGCAACGCTTTGAAGCGCTAAATACTCACACTGTCAGTGGCGTTTATTTGCGGTGTCTATATTTTGTATCTGTGTTAAAGTACTTTTAAAAAAAACATGCCGCCAAATTAAAACAATATTTTTGCCGTAGAATATGTGGTGCTATCTTTGCTATTTTTTTACCTTTGTATAGGTAATGTTTTTATTTTCTCGCAATCGAAATGAAAAGTAGAGTGTATTACTCGGGTCTAATAGTAGATTGTATAACTAGGGTCTAAAATAAGCCATACCTAGTACCACGAGATGGTTATTTTCCCGAGCAAAGCGAGGGAAAATTGTTCGAGGGGTACCTAATATGGCTTTTAGACCCGAGTAATACATTCTACTTTTCATTTCGATTGCGAGAAAATAAAAACATTACCAATTAAACCATTCTATTTTCCATTTCATTTTTATTTTTTTTATAAAAAGTACCCCTCGAACAAGTTTCCCTCGCTTTGCTCGGGAAAATAACCATCTCGTGGTACTAAGTATGGCTTATTTTAGACCCTAGTTGTACAATCTACTATTTTTTTCTTGTATCTTTTATTGTAATTGTAATTAGTGTCCTATCAGTCTCGCTCGCACACCACTGGCGTTCGGGTTTATGCGTGTACCGTGTAAAAAATGTCGAAAATGAAGTTTTTGGAACTTTAATTTAACTTAAATACATTTGTAATGATTTTATTAGTGTTCGTTTTAAAATAATTATTTATTACTTTATTTCCTTTTAATGTTGGAAAAATGCCCTTCTGGGGCACGTTTTATAAACAACAAGTTACAATTTTACAGGTCTAAACTGGCAACACTGCTCAAATGGCTGGTCGTCATTGGTCGAGGTTGTGTCAAATGGAAACTTGTAACCTGTAAATTTTAATTTGTAGCTTTTTAAAACAGGCCCCTGCTTGAGTTTCTTGCGGCTCTTCTTCTCCGCAATGATGGTCTTGTCCGAAGCGCTAGTAGATTCACTCTATATTACAGACTTGTAAAAGAGCCCTCATGTGCCCAATTTACTGAATAAATATTTCCAATTTTGAATTTATCCTTTATACCTACATCCTTTCTTAGTGCAGCCTTAGGTATACAAGAATTATTCCTTTCATTTCGAGTCCCAAGGTCAAGGTAGGATCTGCGTTGTCGTCAGTCAGTCTAGAGTACCTATCACATGAATGAATAATAGTAGTTTACGTGACGGTTGCGTAATGACAGGCATTACAACATAGATCACACGAGTGTTATAATGCTAATTAGGCGCAGTCTCGTACAATACTTTATCTACACACATTTATAAGTACTCTAAATTGGGTTCTCAAGCCGAAAGGCAAATAACCAGCATTACCTTACCTGTGGTAGTAGGTGACAGCGATGACAGCTGTAACGTAATTTTGAAACTATTATTATCGAATATTGGAAGGTAATGAGATCCAAATTTGGAACATCTTCCAAAATTAAAAGCTGTTATCGCTGTCACCTGCTACCACAGGTAATGCTGGTCATTGCCTACGGGTTTTGAACGCATAATAGAGGACTTTTGATATGAGTGTAGATAAAGATTATAGGTATACATAATAATAGTATTAAAATACAAGTAAGGCTAAGGATTGTAGTGACGCAAACTAATCGCTAACAATGCGTTAAACCAACAATTAAAGTCTTATCATAACCCATTACCAAAACAACAACCGATCGATGTCCGCAGAATTTGATTAAATTACAACATAAATCATTATTTTACTTACATTAAAACAATATATGAAAACTTCAATTATTATATGATTATTTTACATCAATAAATTAAAGTGGTTAAAATATTAAATTAAAAGTTTTTTCTATTTAGTATATCAACTTCCTCGGTCGCTTTACGTTGATAACTCCTATATTGCAAGGCTAGTCACAAATATTAGCACGTGAAATGCAACAGTGTCACAATACGAACAAGTAAATCATTCAAAAGATAATTCTTTTTATGCGCATTAATGTCACTATTCATTTGTTGTTCTTTAAGTAATTTAGCCCCACTTTAACGTACGTAATCTTCTCGTGTCGATGGTTCACATAATTTCGCCCAGGGGCCTGTTTTATAAAGCTTCAAATTATACGTGATGGTCGTAGGTGAGACTGCTTCCTAATAATCCGTGACTGTCGGCCATCTTAAAGATTGTTTTTCTTTTATTTTACACTCGTAACATACACACGGGGAAATAACTCGTCGCCAGTTGTCCTGTATCGAGGATTTAAGGAATTATAATTAAATGACCAGTGTACGTGTCACGCGCGTTTATTACTCGGAAACAGACTGACAGCGTTTCGGATGACAGCTCTTGACACAGTTTTGTATATACCCACATATACTACAGATTTACAGGTTACAAGTTTCCATTTGACACAACCTCGACCAACGACAAACAGCCACTTGAGCAGTGTTGCCAGTTTAGACCTGTAAAATTTTTACTTGTAGCTTTATAAAACGTGCCCCAGAAGGCAGCGGTGCTGTTCGTCCTATCAGTTGCATCTCGAAGGTCTATTTCAGTACACGGATGCGGGCAGGACAACAGGTGCCATAGGTGGGCCATTGTCTGGGGCGCCATCCCACAATTGCACATGGCGCTGGACCCACCAGAAAACCCCCAAATCATTGTATAATAGCAGTACCTTAACAGATAGATGGACGGACGGACGGTTAAACAGAAAGTCTCGATACGGAACCGTAAAAGGCGAATTGTTTTTTAAGAGAAGAACACTTTAGGTTACGCCGAGCTTCGACAACGAAATATGCGACAAAAGTCACAAAATAGATACCCACTTCAAAACCGTTTCGAGTGCCTAGGTAGCGACGTGGACGATTACAACGACGGGTTCGTGGAAGCTGTCCAAACGGTCGGGTCTAAGTTCTTCAAGATCCGCCGTACAAAAACCAAGAAGCTCTCGGACTCCACCCTTAGGCTCATGGAGGTGAGGCGTGAAATGATTCTGCAGTCCTCTGGTGACGCTTGTCGCTATCGGCAGCTCAACAGACAGATCTCGAAGTCTCTGAAACGTGATATACGCCGATTCAATACTAAAAGTATTGAAGAGGCTATTGAGCGTAACAGGGGCTCTAAGGTGTTTGCCAGGGATCTGTCTATTGGCCAAAGCCAACTGATGAAGCTGAAGACCGACGACGGCAGAGTCATTTCATCCAAACCTGAGCTATTGGCGGAAGTTGAGAAGTTTTATGGACAGCTGTACACGACAACCCGAACACCCGTCGCAAATCGAGCTAAAGACCCGAGGGCTAGATTAACCCGACACTATACCGAAGATCTCCCCGACGTCAGCCTGTACGAGATTAGTATGGCCCTCAAACAGCTTAAGAATGGCAAAGCCCCAGGTGAGGATGGAATTACAGCCGAACTCCTGAAGGCGGGTGGTAAACCCACCCTTAGGGCCCTTCAGACGCTGTTCAGCTCCGTCCTCCACGAAGGGAGAACGCCGAAAGCATGGAACAGAAGTGTGGTGGTTCTCTTCTTCAAGAAAGGTGATAAAACTTTGTTGAAGAACTATAGACCCATCTCACTTCTGAGCCATGTTTACAAGCTGTTTTCGAGGGTCATCACAAATCGTCTCGCGCGCAGGTTTGACGATTTTCAGCCTCCCGAACAAGCCGGTTTCCGAAAAGGCTATAGTACCGTAGACCACATACATGCGTTGCGGCAGGTTATACAGAAGACCGAAGAGTATAACCTCCCCCTTTGCCTTGCATTTGTGGACTACGAGAAAGCCTTCGATTCGATCGAGACCTGGGCTGTACTACAGTCTCTCCAGCGGTGCCAAGTTGACTACCGATATATCGAAGTGTTAAAGTGTCTGTACGAAAACGCCACTATGTCCGTCCGACTACAGGACCAGAGCACGAAGCCTATTCCTCTGCAGCGGGGAGTCAGACAAGGAGATGTGATCTCTCCGAAGCTGTTCACCGCTGCATTGGAGGATGCTTTTAAGGTTCTGGACTGGAAAGGACGAGGCATCAACATAAATGGCGAGTACATCACTCACCTTCGATTCGCTGACGATATCGTAGTCATGGCTGAGACCATGGAGGACCTCAGTGCAATGCTCGCTGACCTCAGTGGAGTTTCCGACCGAGTTGGCTTGAGGATGAACATGGACAAGACGAAAGTCATGTCCAACGTCCATGTCGCGCCAACTCCCGTGATAGTCGGAGGCTCTGCGCTCGAAGTTGTTGACGACTATATTTACCTGGGACAAACGGTCCAATTAGGTAGGTCCAACTTTGAGAAAGAGGTCACTCGTCGAATCCGACTCGGATGGGCAGCGTTCGGGAAGCTTCGTAGCACCTTTTCGTCCAAATTACCGCAGTGTCTGAAGTCAAAAGTCTTTGACCAGTGTGTGTTGCCAGTGATGACTTACGGATCTGAGACGTGGGCGCTAACAATGGGCCTTATAAGGAAGCTCAAAGTCACTCAGAGGGCTATGGAGAGGGCTATGCTCGGGGTTTCTCTGCGTGATAGAATCAGAAATGATGATATCCGCAGTAGAACTAAGGTTACCGACATAGCCCGAAGAATAGCCAAACTTAAGTGGCAGTGGGCGGGGCACATTGCTCGCAGGACTGATGGCCGATGGGGTCAAAAGGTTCTTGAGTGGCGTCCGCGGACCGGGAGACGAGCTGTAGGTAGGCCTCCAACAAGATGGAGTGACGACCTTGTAAAGATCGCGGGAACGCGGTGGATGCGAAAAGCACAAGATCGGTCTGAGTGGAGAGCCTTGGGGGAGGCCTATGTCCAGCAGTGGACGTCTTTCGGCTGACATGATGATGATGATGATGAGATACCCACTTACGCACAATAAGGTACCTAATCAATAGCACTGGCGGATCCACGGGGGTGGTCAAGTACGTCATGACCACCCCCTTCGGCACTCGTAGATACGGGTCAGAAAGTAAATAGTTGTATGGAATTATCTCGCACTTGACAGAACTTCTTCGTTCAGCAGTTAATGACCACCCCCTAATCTGAAAGCTGGATCCGAGCCTGATCAATAGGAACCGACGGAGCAACTCTAGCTGGCCGGGTAAGAATTCATCGTCTCCATTGTCTTGGGCTATGCCATACACCCGTCAAAATTAAGGTAAGTTTTGGCTGTAAGTAGTTATGATACTGATAACAAACTCACTATCAAAAGCAGAGTCAAGCCGAGCAATATATGTATGTATGTATGTATGTAAACAATTTATTGAACGAAAGAAAAACCAGAACAATACAATTAATATAAAAATATGTAAAAAGGCGAACTTATCTCTTTAAGGGATCTCTTCCAGCTAACCCTTGAGAGATTGGATAACATGTATGTATAGTCGTCCTCTTGCATTTTTAACCGACTTCAAAATAAGGAGGAGGTTCTCAATTCGTCTGTTTTTTTTTTTTTTTTTTAATGTTTGTTACCTCAGAACTTTCGACTGGGTGAACCGATTTTGAAGATTCTTTTTTTATTTGAAAGCTGGTGCTTCCAGATTGGTCCCATTTTTTTCAAAATGAAGATCGGATGGTGGAATCCATGAGGAATCGACGGAACTCTTCAAAATTTATAGGCACACCTATAGCGATTTTGGTATTTTTCATTGTAACTCGTGTATTTGGTCTTGGAAACCACTATTTGGTGAAGTGGAACTGATGATGAAGACCACAGATGGCCACCGGAACTCCTAAACGGTATATATTTCGAGGGTGGCGACAAGATATTTCGATTAAGATAGTTGAGCGACTATGACGAAGCATATTTAGGTTTAAATATATGACTATGACTTTCCCACGGCGTTGCTTGCGGCGAGATTGAAATGTTCTATTGTTTCTTGAGAAATGAGAGAATAACAGCATAATTATGATCACTAAAAAGTATAAAATAAAAAAAAGTTAAAAAAAACAAAAACCCGCCTTCAAAAAGCAAAAAATAACGTCTTTAAAATGGTAGGTAAATAGGTCAGTCCAACTGAAGTCGGCGTCCAACAATATTTTAACCAAAAGCAGACTTCAGTTGGACTGACCTATTTACCTACCATTTTAAAGAAGATATTTTTTGCTTTTTGAAGGCGGGTTTTTGTTTTTTTAAACTTTTTTTTTGCTGTTCCCTTACAGGGCGTCACATGTCACATGTATACCTCTGTATTTTGTTCCATCTATTGTTCTGTGTAATGTGACATGTAATAAATATTTTGACTTTGACTTTGAGTCAAATGAGTCCAAACTTGACTCACCTATCTGCTATGAGCTATTGAGGAGTTCCTATGGCCTTCCGTCTTCTCCATCATGCCAGCATACATGGTACGGTTTCGCTATGTCCGTCCGTCCGTCTGTCCGCAGACTAGCTCAGAGATTCTTAATACTAGAAAGCTGTAATTTGGCATGAATATATATATTAGTCACGCCAACAAAGTGGTAAAATAAAATCGTGTTTTTTTTTTTAGTGTAGCTCCCCTACACGTAACGTGGGGATGTATTTTTTTTTCTCGTCTACCCCAAAGTGTGGGGTATCGTTGGCTAGGTCTTTCAAAAATATTGCGGGTTTGCTCAAACAATTTTTCGATTCAGGTATATAAAATATTAAGCTTTAAAGCGCTAATTTTTGTTAGAGTCAAGTGTCCCCCCCCTTACAGCATACGAGCATTTGAGTGGCCGCGTCCGAGCCACAAGCTATACAGTTGTGCCCGCTCGGTCTTTAAGGGGAGCGCTCCGATCTCGGTCAATCGGTCAAAAGCAGTAGTTCGGTCTTTTAGTTCCTTTAGGTCGTAGGTATTTGTTTCGTTCACATCGCGCGCCGTGCCGTGTGCTCTTTACTCGTTCGCTCTGTATCGCTCATACGTTCAACAATTCCTACTGACCTAAAGGACCGAAGACCGATTAAGATCGTTTTCATCACACTTGCACGTAAACAGTATCTAAACATACAGGTTAACTTGGCCATAATGCCCCATATAAAACCCTCGACTTTTTTTTCTCATGAAACCTTAGGTCGGTAAGTTTTTTTTTTTAAATATTATACTTGTACTCAAACTATCACAATACGTCAGAACCCCAATTCTTGTGCCATTCGATATGAAGTTTCATTCGAGATGAAATGTCATCATCATCATCATCATGTCAGCCGAAAGACGTCCACTGCTGGACATAGGCCTCCCCCAAGGCTCTCCACTCAGACCGGTCTTGTGCTTTTCGCATCCACCGCGTTCCCGCGATCTTTACAAGGTAGTCACTCCATCTTGTTGGAGGCCTACCTACAGCTCGTCTCCCGGTCCGCGGACGCCACTCAAAAACCTTCTGACCCCATCGGCCATCAGTCCTGCGAGCAATGTGCCCCGCCCACTGCCACTTAAGTTTGGCTATTCTTCGGGCTATGTCGGTAACCTTAGTTCTACTGCGGATATCATCATTTCTGATTCTATCACGCAGAGAAACCCCGAGCATAGCCCTCTCCATAGCCCTCTGAGTGACTTTGAGCTTCCTTATAAGGCCCATTGTTAGCGCCCACGTCTCAGATCCGTAAGTCAACACTGGTCAAAAACTGTTGACTTCAGACACTGCGGTAATTTTGGACGAAAAGGTGCTACGAAGCTTCCCGAACGCTGCCCAGCCGAGTCGGATTCGACGAGTGACCTCTTTCTCAAAGTTGGACCTACCTAACTGGACCGACGAAATGTCAGTTGCATACAATTTTCTAAAAATGTCGCATATAAACTATTGATGTCGACTGTCACTAGAATTGGACTCCTGAACACGTTTGAGATTATCTGTGGTTAGCGGCAGACATGATGTAGTCTGCCGCTAATTTATAAATACTGATTATAAACTGTGTAATTCCAAAATAATAATTAAAAGGGTGTCTTTGTGCACATATTAAAATTTATATATCAATAAAAAAACGTGTCGTCGTCAGAAGAAATGGATAATGCGACTCCGCCGGACATCGCCAACGCGGCTAAAATTATTAGTGAGAATCGTAAGATAAAAATATGATCTTTTGTCTGATTTCATTTCCTCGCAATTGTGATGAAAAACATTGTATGTTTCACGGGCGGTACGGGAATTACGAACCTCGACTCAGAAAGCCCTCAGTCTTCGACTTCGGGCTTCTACTAGAGCCTCGATCGTAATTCCTTACATACCGCCCTTAATACACAATGTACTATTACGGAGAACTAGTTCCTTTCGGTCTGTGACGAGAATTCATTCCTTTTAGTTCTTAGTTCCTGACCGACTCAAGCCTAACAAGTGTGGCGGTGACTAGTGGCTTAGCTGAACCACTAGTGGTTGCGTTTAGTGGCTTAGCTAAACCACTAGTGGTTGCGTTTAGTGGCTTAGCTAAACCACTAGTGGTTGCGTTTAGTGGCGGCGACTAGTGTCTTAGCTGAACCACTAGTGGTTGTGTTTAGTGGCTTAGCTAAACCACTAGTGGTTGCGTTTAGTGGCGGCGACTAGTGGCTTAGCTGAACCACTAGTGGTTGCGTTTAGTGGCTTAGCTAAACCCCTAGTGGTTGCGTTTAGTGGCGGCGACTAGTGGCTTAGCTGAACCACTAGTGGTTACGTTTAGTGGCGGCGAATAGTGGCTTAGCTGAACCACTTATGGTTGCGTTTAGTGGCGGCGACTAGTGGCTTAGCTGAACGACTAGTGGTTGCGTTTCGTGGCGGCGACTAGTGCCTTAGCTGAACCACTAGTGGTTGCGTTTAGTGGTGGCGACTAGTGGGTTAGCTGAACCACTAGTGGTTGCGTTTAGTGGCGGCGACTAGTGGCTCAGCTGAACCACTAGTGGTTGCGTATAGTGGCGGCGACTAGTGGCTTAGCTGAACCACTGGTGGTTGCGTTTATTGGCGGCGATTAGTGGCTCAGCTGAACCACTGGTGGTTGGGTTTAGTGGCGGCGACTAGTGGCTTAGCTGAACCACTAGTGGTTGCGTCTAGTGGCGGCGACTAGTGGCTTAGCTTAACGACTAGTGGTTGCGTTTAGTGGCGGCGGCTTAGCTGAACCACTAGTGGTTGCGTTTAGTGGCGGCGACTAGTGTCTTAACTGAACCACTAGTGGTTGCGTTTAGTGGCGGCGGCTTAGCTGAACCACTAGTGGTTGCGTTTAGTGGCGGCGACTAGTGTCTTAACTGAACCACTAGTGGTTGCGTTTAGTGCCGGCGGCTTAGCTGAACCACTAGTGGTTGCGTTTAGTGGCGGCGGCTTAGCTGAACCACTAGTGGTTGCGTTTAGTGGCGGCGGCTTAGCTGAACCACTAGTGGTCTATGGCGACTAGTGGCCATATTGTGCGGCTGCCCTATTAGTAAAACCCAAGTAAGTTGTCCGTCATTTAATAAAGAGCCCACCACGTGTCGCCCTCCCGGGTCTGCTTGTAGTATCGCGTGAACCAGATGTTGACGCGGCTGCTCTCGGGCGGCTGCTTCAGCTTCGCGAACCCGAAGCTCTTGAACTTGCGCCCCAGGTTGAGGAAGTGCAGTGTTTCTGAGACACCTATAAACGATTCATGTCTAAACCAGTGTCTTACGCAAGCGAACTACATGCGAATGCGAAGCGACGCGATTTTTTGACAGCTCAAAGCTACGCGAAAACAATATTGCTTTGGACATGTTAGAATGTTTTATCGACAGTAATAATATCGAAACCATTACTGTTTTTATCTACACTTATATCATAAACCCTCCATGATGCGTTCAGAAATCGCAAATTATGACCAGCATAATAATCAACTCTGTTGTTAGAGCAAATTTTTTATCTGCGGCAGTAATCTTATGGATTCTTAAGAACATCAATTTCGATGTTCTTATGACATTCAAATTTCGAACATCTCTGAAAAACAAAGAAATTTGATTTGACCTCTATTCTAATATCAGTCGAGATGACGTTTAGTTCGAAATGAATTGTCAATTTGCATACAAATTTGACAAATGTGCACGTAAGTAAGATATCGAACGATATGATAGCCGGAGCCGACTCTAGTTTGTCTCTGAATTTAAAAAAAAAACTGTGACAGCTGCCAGAAAACTATTCAAACTTTTCATTACCGCCATTACCGGTTAAAATTTAATATGCGACTCCTGAATGCATCATGGAGGCTTATGATATGTGGGTAGATAAAATAATGTATGCAACTGTACATAATTAGGCCTTAAAACACTCGTGTGATCCTATTATGAAACTCGCTAACGCTCGTTTCATAAAACCACACTCGTATTTTAAGGCTTAATTTATTATGTATCAGTTGCATAAACTACTATACTAGAGCCCTGTCCTGCTTGAGATCGCATCGCATCGCTCACATCCGCGATTGGTCCCGTAGGGGACGCGCAACCGTTTGTTTTTTCGCGTCGTTTTGCGTTTGCTCGCAAATCGCTTACGTAGGACACAGCGTAAGCTGTAAACTCTGCCATCGGGTAAACATAGTTGAGAGGCACCATGAGACCTTGTCTTTGTCTCTGCGAGTCTCTTTTATAGCCATGCCACCATTGTAAGCAGTCGGCCCATAAACGTCAGCGATACCAGGGGCACAGCCAAGTTGCGGCCTTTCAGTGAATATTCTTTAGCTAACCGACTCTTCTTCTGCTTCACTTCTTGATCAGTCATTCACTTAATGCGATTTTAACCGACTTTAAAAAAAAGAAGGTTCTCAGTTTGACCTGTATATGGTTGTCCGCGATTATCTCGCGTTTGGCTGAATCGATTTTGATGCAGTTTTCAAAAAAGTATTTGTTACACTTAGGAGAAGGTTTTGGTTTTTACCGACTTAAAAAAGTAGGTTCTCAGTTTGAACTTTTTACAGAGTTGGCCGATTTTTAATTATTTTTTTTGGTTTGGTACAGTATTCTTCCGAGGTGATCCTATTGTCACCAAATCTGAATCTAATGAGAGGATCCGTGAGGAATTGAAGGAACTTAAATATTATAGTCATACATACAGCGATTTTAGTATTTTTAGTAACAAATCCAGCATTTGCATTCAGAAAGTATCATTTGGTGAAGTGGAACTGATGATGAAGATGATGGCTACCGGAACTCCTCAACGGTACCTAATTCAAGGGTGGCGATAAGATATCTCGATTAATATAGTTGACCAATTGTAACATTTAATTGTTTAAATATGACTATGACTTCCCCGCGGCGTTGCTTGTGACGAGCTTAAAGTTTCATATCAACTAAGCAGTGGAACTACATAACAGCTTATTATGATCACTAAAAAGTACAAAATAAAATAAATGTTTTAAAAAACAAAAAACGTTTGCGTTTTGTAAGGCGGATTTTTGTTTTTTAAAACATTTATTTTTTTACCTTATAATATGGCAGTTTTTCAAACAAACATCATGGAGGGCAGTTAAATCAAGAGTTTCAAAATACGGAGACGAAAAGACCTCTAGGAAAATTAGTAGTTTTTAATGCTTTCATATTGTATTTGTATGGATGAAGTCTACTCCAGTGGCAGTTCTGAGGAAGAGGCTTTTCCAAGGCGAAGACCCATCGGGACAAAAGCGCACCATGTTGTCAAATTCCCTTTCCAACAATGCCCCACTCGACGGGATATTTATTGCTTTAGGGGGGATTTAGGTAGGTAGCCGCGATTTATTTTTCCATGTCGCATGTTTATTTTCGGGCAAGAGCATGTCGGACCATGCTCAGTGTAGGGTTCCGAAGCCGTTACTACAAACAAATTAGACCTCGCGACAAACTTAACTTTGCCGTTGGAAAACTGTTATCCCCATACATCGACACAGGTCGCGGTCAGTTTACCAACACCGCAAATAAGTTTTCGGTAGATAGCTACACGTTAACATTTAAACCGTTTGTAACTCATGAACCAATGAGTCTAGTTAGTCGTGATAGTTTTCCTATTAAATTCATTATATGTGCTTTCATTCAAGATATTTTTCAGATTTTAAGTTTTTGTAGTTTTGGCTGTAGGGGGGGGGACACTTGACCCTAACAAAAATTTGCGCTTTATAGCTTAATATTTCATAAAAGTGTAACTTAATCGAAAAATTGTTGTCACAAACCCGCAATATTTTTAAAAGAACTATCCAACGACACCGTATACTGGGGTAGACGAGAAAAAAAATACATCTACAAGTTACGCGTAGGGGAAGAACACAAAAAAAAATGTTTCAAGATTATATTTTACCACTTTGTTGGCGTGACTAATATGTATATTCATGCCAAATTACAGCTTTCTAGTACTAAGAGTCTCTGAGCTAGGCTACGGATGGACAGACGGACGGACGGACGGACGGACATGGCGAAACCATAAGGGTTCCTAGTTTTGAAAACCCAACTGCTGTTTGAATAATGTCGTCAACATAATGTTAGTTTTCATGCCGCGCCATTTGGCGCCAAAAATCCGTCATTTTGAGGTCCAATAATGTAGCCTATGACACTCTAGTGGTTAAGAGGAATCTAACCACGTATAATTTATTAAAACGGGTTTAGCCGCTTAGTAGTTACGAGGGGACATAGAGTCGAACATATATTCGACGTCGTGCTAGCCTAGTTGGTAGTGACCCTGCCTACGAAGCTAGCGGTCCTGAGTTCAAATCCCGGTAAGGGCAGATACTTGTGTGATGAGCACGAGTATTTGTTCCCGAGTCGTGGATGTTTTCTATGTATTTAAGTATATATTTCTCTATATAAGTATTTATATCGTTGTCTAGTACCCATAGTACAAGCCTAGAGCTTAGTTTGGGACTAGGTCAATTTGTGTGAGATTGTCCCGTGATATTTATTTATTTATTTATATACAGGTCAAACACATAACCCTCCTTTTGGGCTTTGCCGCAGTCGGGAAAAAACCCCATTACTTTGATTCAAATATTATGATGTCATTCCCACGACCAAGACGAATCTAACATCTCACATGTTAAAATAAATGTTTAAAAAAACAAAAAACCGCCTTCAAAAAGCAAAAAATAACTTCTTTAAAATGGTAGGTAAATAGGTCAGTCCAACTGAAGTCTGCTTTTGGTTAAAATATTGTTGGACGCCGACTTCAGTTGGACTGACCTATTTACCTACCATTTTAAAGAAGTTATTTTTTGCTTTTTGAAGGCGGTTTTTTGTTTTTTTAAACATTTATTTTATTTTATACTTTTTAGTGATCCTATTTATGCTGTTACGTAGCTCCACTTCTAAATATTAATAAGAAACTATAGAACATTTCAAGCTCGCCGCAGACAACGCCGCGGGAATTTCATAGTCATATTTAAACCTAAATGTGCTTCGTCATAGTCGCTCAACTTTCTTTATCGAAATATCTTATCGCCACCCTTGAAATAGGTACCGTTAAGGAGTTCCGGTGGCCATCTGTGGTCTTCATCATCAGTTCCACTTCACCATATAGTACTTTTCAAAAGCAAATGCATGAGTTACAGTGAAAAATACCAAAATCGCTATAGGTGTGCCTATAATATTTGAGGAGTTCTCTTGATTTCTCCATGATCCCATCATCAGATCCTGACGTGGTGACAATGGGACCAACTAGAAAGTATACCCAGTCGAACAACGAAAAAATTTTTCAAATCGGTCCAGTGGTCTTCGAGTAATCGGGGAACATACATAAAAAAAAAAAAAAAAAAAAACCCGACGAATTGAGAACCTCCTCCTTTTTTTGAAGTCGGTTAAAAATGAATCAAGCCGTTTAGGCTGTAGAGCGTGCCAAACAATAGACATACATACATACTCTCGAAAAACATACTGACGAAATCGGGTAATAAAAATAGGTGAGGCTGAGGTCAAAAGCAAACCTACTGTCGATTTAAAAAAAAAAAACGGTCACTCGCGCACCGTATTTAAAATAATATGCTTGGAAACCGCAAAAGAAAATACTCATTTTGTTATGAACTTTATTTTCTATGCCATAAGGTCCATTTTGACTAGCCTACATTGTTATACAGTTTTCCAAAGTATTCTTGTTATTTCTCAAAAAATGTAAATAATGAACACTTCATTTTATTTTTCCCATAAAATATAAGTAATTATCTATACGTCAGGATTTTTTCAGACTTGTGACTTGACAGGTGGGGGGGACGGTAATTTTTTGTACAATTTTGGCTATAAATCAAAAAGTACATCACAGAAAATTATAAAAAAAATAATTAAATGTGCAGATTGAGCCCTTTTATATGACATCCCATTTCCAATAATCAACCCCCCATTCTAGTCCACTTTTCAATTATTAATAAAAAATTTTTTTTTTTTGACTAAAAACAGATGCGGGCAAGCATGTTGTACAACTATGCCAAATTTCATGTTGATAGCATTCGTAGTTGCTGAGAAAATCTGATTTGACACAAAGACAGACAGACAACGAAATCTCACCATAAGGGTTCCTTTTTTACCATTTTGGTACGGAACCCTAAACACAAATCAAAATCGTCCCATGCGTTTAGGAGCTATGCCAAACAGACACACAGAAACACAAACGTCAAACCTAAATAAAACACCCCCATTTCTTCTTCGGTGGTTGAAACTTACTTATTACCAACACCAGAAACACCAATCCACGCAAGAACATGTTTCTTATCCTGCTTTAAGACGTCACCAAACCAAATGAAATAATAAAAAAACAAAATGGCGAGATTGCAACTATGTTAACATAAAAACAATTTACCTAACCACATGTAATTACCTTGGGACATGATTCATTTTGTTTTTTAATAACCGATTAGCAACACTGTAGTATTCAGTTTGTTGTGAAATACATCTATAGCCAGATAAGGAATTTATTATATTACTAGACGACGCCCGCGACTTCGTACGCGTAGAATTAGTTTCCCGCTACTCCCCCTATTTTAACCCCTTAGGGGAAAAATTTTCAAAAATCCTTTCTTAGTGCTCACTTACATCATGAAAGGAACCCCTGTCCCAAATTTCAAGTTTCTAGGTACAGTAGTTTCGGCTGTGCGTTGATATCTAAGTCAGTCAGTCAGGTTTGCCTTTTATATATACGAGTAGATTTAAATAGATTTGTTTAAACATTAAAATCCTCCGATATGTTGACCCGTTCTCCTGCACCGCTAGATAACCTGCTTTGTAATAAAAACCGGCCAAGTGCGAGTCGGTCTCGCGCACCGAGGGTTCCGTATTTAAGATACCTGCTTGTATCAATATCTGGTCGCGTCGCCACCTTCCCGAGCACATGGTTGAGGGAGGCGATGGCTGAGATACGCGTCGTACTCGTGAACGGGTCCTGTTTGTGGCGTCCGGTCTGTTCACGGCTGCAAGGACTTGTTGCTCAGTTAAATATTACAGTTATGGCTTTTCACGTAGACACCTCGTCGTGTTGTTCTCCTAGACATTTTTTTTAATTTAAGGTATTTGACATGTAATGTGTTTAATTTTTACATTTGTAATGTTTTTAATTTTTACATTAGTAATGTTTTTATTTGTGCTAGTTCTAATAATTTATATTTGTTGCTTTATTACCTTGTAATGTAACTTACTTTTAAGTATTATTGTATTTTATGTTTGAAATAACTATATGAAAAGCAAACTTTAAAAACCCGACTGCATTTTTTATACTGTCGTCGATACACCTACATATGTTAATAATTGTCATTTGGCCATTGTTGTTATTTCAATTTTAACAGTTTAGGTATCCTATCACACTCTCGCTGCGAAGACGAATCCAATGATACCTCATTTGTCAAATTCGTCCAAGCCGTTTTAGCTGTAGCGGGGAACATAGAACTGGACATACATGACGGTGAAAAACATAACCCTCCTTTTGGGCTCCGCCGCAGTCGGGTAAAAATGACCTTCTGCTGGAGTTTCTTGCGGCGCTTCTCCGCAATGATGGTCTTGTCCGAAGCGCTAGTAGATTCTCTTTATATTACCGACGTGTAAAAGAGCCCGTATGTGGCCAATTTATTGAATAAACATTTTGATTTTTGATTTTGATAGAGAATCGAAAAAATACCGGCACACGAAGGGTTCGGTACCATTCTTGTATGGGGCCCCCCACTTAATTTTATTTTTATTTGGGCGTTTTCACTAAAAAGTGTACCCAATTAAGGACTGAAATTAAGGAACTTTAACTTTGTCAGTTTTGTGACGAAAAGTAGCCATACATTTCGGCCGTCAATCAATCGTCAATCGACACTTTTTAGTGACAACGCCCATTTTGTTGTAAGCGGCAATAGTATTACTGGCTGGACAGCGCGTCGCTGGAGAGGTTCGCCTCGAATTTAATTTTAATTTAGAAATATGTACTCACAAACATAGCCACAAGTTATGTCAGTCTACTAACCAGTATTAAGACACTTATTGGGTCAGGATGGAAGACAGGGGTTTTGACGAATACAAAATTCAGCTCGTTCCACACCGTATATTTTAACGTATTTGGACAGCGTTACAACAGCAAGCCAGAATCAGTAAGACCGTTTTAAAACGACCCGCCACTCTTTTTATATGAATCTTATACAATAGCAATAGGCCTGATTGAGTCAAAGTACCATCCACTTATAATACAATGCATCAAATAATCGATAACGTATAATAAATCGGTCTATAAATTTAACATTAAATAATTTATATATAATCGAACAGTTATTAATAAATAATTGTATGAGTACGAATATCTATCGGTGCGCGGGAGCATTGCCGGGCCTGGTGGCGCCCCCGGTGACAGGAAACGGTAACACCAGCTACGGATCGAAATTTATTAATAGAGTTAGGACTTTTGGTGGTAAATCGTGGTTCTAGAATCCATGGAGTCGCTATTTCCTATATAGAACCACGATATGCCACCAAAATCCTATCCTCATTTATTACTACTGTGCCAAAGGAAACTTTCCAAAATTGCGGAACATTTCATGGAGGAAAATTTAGGAAACTTCTCACAATTTTGTATGGGGATTGAAACTTACCGGTCCATAAATTTAAATAGCCCTATATTTCTAGTGAAAGTTTCCGGAAATTTCTTAGAACTTTTCCAACTTTATGGAAACTTTCCGCAACTTGCACATCAGTATTTATTACTAATTCTTCGAAATTTTCATGTGTACTACTTATTACAGATCATAAGATACAGCCCGCTGACAGACAGACGGACAGCGGAGGCTTAGTAATAGGACCCCGTTAGTACCCTTTGGGTACGGAACACTAGAAAAGAAGAAACTTGTTAAATAAAAGTCAAACAAATTGTCGCTTAATTTATTTATTTATTGCTTCATTTGTATAAAATCACTACTTCGTCTTTATTTCAAAACCGACGAACAATATTTTGGAAAATCTCATATTTCCCTCATCACCCATCTCTTCCCTCAGTACATGTATTCCTCACTCGGTCTTCCACGAAACACCAACAAAGTCGGTGTGTACAATTGAAATAAATCTTAAAATTAAGTAAGTACCTACATTTATTATGGCAATCGACTTAAAATACAGAATAAAATAAGAAAATAAACAGAGTTCCTTAAAAAAACTTAAAAATATAAATACAATCCATTTGTGATGTTTCTTTAATATGGTTAAACTAATATCATTTCCACAACACTGCTCGGAAATATGGCCATAGATGGTCTTGTTTGGGGTCACAAAACGTCACTTATAAGGACAGACAAAGAATGTTTTTGTCGGCGTGTTTGCTGATTGGTCGAGAACATTGTTGTCCAACTTTAAGAACTAATGAAAATCAATCAATCAATTTTTGTCATACTCGTAGTCATAGCTCCTTAAAATGAAAAATTGAAATCGACCAATCAGAACACACCATTTTGTCGTAAAATATTAGGTGTATTTTTGCTAAAAGATACACAGACTAAAAAGTATGTCCTGCTTATTTTAAAATGTAATTCAAACTTGGCCCCTAATCTCGAACCACTAGAGATGAAATTACATGGGAGATATGGCGAAACAAATACAATTTTATATGGAGTTGACATCTTCATCTCGCATGTTAGTTTATTAATCTCGAGTGCCACGAGAATAGGACTCGCAAGCTCGTCCATTTAAACCAATACTCGGCCCGCAATTGCCTACTTCCATGCCTAGGCAATAATGTACTATTTCTCAAAAATGTATGAAAATGTTGACATTACTATCTACATAATGAGACGCGAAGGACATAGTTTACTGACAGATTTCAAATTAAAAAAAAAAAAACATTGCGTGCTCGCTACACAAGCCCGCAATGTTGCATACAAATTCCATTACTATCTAGCCTGTAACTTTTTAAAAAGTGAAAAAGCCCATAATAAAATGAGGGCACAAGTCTTATACATCCAAATTTTATTTGAAACATAACTTTTTTATCTATGTCTGGAATAGCTTATGTTTTTTTTTAAACAAAGCTTGCGATTTTCCTTGTCATAATCAAAAAGGCGGTAAAGAGTGATAGTTTTGTCACATGAAGTTTGTTTGTATGCAATTAAAAAAATGAGTTCAAGCGATGAAGATTTTACTCCAACACAAAAAAAAACTTGCGATTTTTGAGAAAAGCACTATATTTGCCTCGGCTGGAACAGCAATTGCGGGCTTCGTATTTTTAAACGGACTCGCAAGCTCGTCCGTTTAAAACAATACTCGGCCCGCAATTGCCTACATCCATGCCTAGGCAATAATGTACTATTTCTCAAAAATGTCCGGAAATGTTGACATTCCTATCTACATATTGAGACGCGAAGTACATAGTTTACTGACAGTTCTCAAATTAAAAAAAAAAAAACATTGCGTGCTCGCTACACAAGCCCGCAATGTTGCATACAAATTCCATTACTATCTAGCTTGTAACTTTTTAAAAAGTGAAAAGGGCCGTAATAAAATGAGGGCACAAGTCTTATACATCCAAATTTGACTCGAAACATAACTTTTTTATTTGTGCCTGGAATAGCTTATGTTTTTTTTTTAAACAAGAATTGGGTTTCTCCTTGTCATAAACAAAAAGGCGGTAAGGAGTGATGGTTTTTTCACATGAAGTTTCTGTTTGTATGCAATTCAAAAAATGAGTTCAAGCGATGAAGACTTGACTCCAACACAATTTTTTTCTTGCAATTTTTGAGAAAAGGACTATATTTGCCTCGGCAGGAACAGCAATTGCGGGCTTCGTATTTTTAAACGGACTCGCAAGCTCGTCCGTTTAATCCAATACTCGGCCCGCAATTGCCTACTTCCATGCCTAGGCAATAATGTACTAATCAAACATCATACACCAGGGCCAGTATTATGGACGCCTTTATCGCGGTGGATAAAGCATCCGTCACTTTCGCACTTACATACTGGTCAGAAAGTGACAGACGTTTTATCCACGTTTGTCTACATCGATAAACGCTACCATAATAGGCTTGCAGTAGTTGTTACTAAACAAAGTCGGTCACACTTCATGAGGACACATTTTGGGGATGCCTTTGTCACATAAACTTATGTATGTTTGTATGTATGTAAACACTTTATTGCACAAAAAAGAGATAATAAATATAAAATAGACAAAAATATAGCAGGGATGTATAATGGCGAACTTATCCCTTTAAGTTCTTTCAGTTAACTTATTGTATCTAATTTTGAAAGTTGGAAATTGGTTTCCGTATTTGTTATGCTCATAAGTATCGATAGTCATAAAAATGGGAAAGCATAACGTTTAATAATTCTATTGTTAATGATTCATAATTTTCTAAAATTATAAATTTGAAATATTAGGGCATATATTCCATAACTGTTTTTATTCATTTTTTTGCCTAAAGTTGGTTCCTATTAAGTGAGTGAGCGTAGCGAGCAAATAAGTCTGGTCAATGTAGAACTGACTTAATTAGCCTTCAATGTTAGGTTTTTTTTTATATGCCCACATAAATAATACTGCTATAGCATCATAGCAAACGTTAGGTATAAAAAAGTCATTACTTTTTTAAGACTTTCGACAAATACGACTCCCAAAAATCGGATCGGCAAAATATACTTTCTAATATTATGACACACTATTTATGATGAAAAACTTTATGGTCTGCAAGAAACAGAACCAACTATAATTTGATAATATATACCCCAATATGGAACATGCATGGATTTTTTAAATAGCATTTCTCAACAAAATATGGAACTCACCAAAATACGGTGGATTATACAGAGAGTTCCGATACGCCGTGTGACGTCATGTAACACGTCGGCCATAAAAACCCCATGTTAAATTCTGTTTTGTTAGAAAGAGATAGGAACGAATCTTTGTTGGGTTATATCTTGGTTATTTATATAGCTCTTCAAATTTTATTCTCTCAACTGTTTGTTACATGAATCAGGTTTTATTGAAGCTGGGAAAAAAAGTAATGAATATTCCCTATTGTGATGAAACCGAATGTTACCCTCAAAGTGCCCTCGCTCCGCTCTGTGTGGGCTCAGCCGGCGTGGTGCGTGTGCGCGGGCGCGTGGTTGAGCAGCAGCGGCAGCTCGGCCGGGTAGAACCCCTCCGCGAACGGCGCCGGCTTCTTGGGCGCCAGCGCGCGCAGCTGCAGGGGGGGGTTAGATGCGACATCAATGTAAAAGGCATGTTACGTCGTGCGCAGAGACTGGGCATTTCATCACATACAGTAGAAGAAACATACACATATTCTAATTTACACATTAAGATGAAAAAAATCTGGTAGGTATATCGCTAAAGGTGAAGTGAACCAACATGTAGCTCTCGCTAGAGGAAAGATAGAGTCACTAGTGGCTATCGCTAGAGGTGAACTGAACTAACTTGTAGTCGCTAGAGGTAAGATGGAGTCACTTGTAGCTATCGAAAAAAGTAAAGTGGGCTAACTTGTAGCTCTCGCTAGAGGAAAGATAGAGTCACTTGTGGCTATCGCTAGAGGTGAACTGAACTAACTTGTAGTCGCTAGATGTAAGATGGAGTCACTTGTAGCTATCGAAAAATGTAAAGTGGGCTAAATTGTAGCTCTCGCTAGAGGAAAGATAGAGTCACTTGTAGCTATCGCTAGAGGTGAGGTGAACTGACATGTAGCTCTCGATAGAGGAAAGATAGAATAACTTTTATCTATTGCTAGAGGTAAGGTCCGGTAGAGTTAATGTAAGGTACTCTCGCTAGAGGTAAGATAGAGACACTTGTTGCTATTGCTAGAGGTAAGATGGAGTCACTTGTAGCTATCGCTAGAGGTAAAGTGGGCTAACTTGTAGCTCTCGCTAGAGGTAAGATGGAGTCCCTTGTAGCTCTCGCTAGAGGTGAGGTGCTCGCCTGTAACTCTTGCTAGAGGTGAGATAGACTTACTTTGGGCCGCTTGTTGTCGTGCATCATCTTCATGTGCTTGTAGATGGAGGTCTGCCAGGTGAAGGTGGCGGGGCAGAGGCGGCACTTGTAGCTCTTCGTGGAGGACCGGTTCGTGTGCATCGCCCACACGTGGCCTTTAAGCCGTTTCACCGTCTATAATAATTAAAAAATAAATGTTTAAAAAAACAAAAAAACCGCCTTCAAAAAGCAAAAAATAACTTCTGTAAATTTGGTAGGTAAATAGGTCAGTCCAACTGAAGTCTGCTTTTGGTTAAAATATTGTTGGACGCCGACTTCAGTTGGACTGACCTATTTACCTACCATTTTAAAGAAGTTATTTTTTGCTTTTTGAAGGCGGTTTTTTGTTTTTTTAAACATTTATTTTATTTTATACTTTTTAGTGATCCTATTTATGCTGTTACGTAGCTCCACTTCTAAATACTAATAAGAAACTATAGAACATTTCAAGCTCGCCGCAGACAACGCCGCGGGAATGTCATAGTCATATTTAAACCTAAATGTGCGTCGTCATAGTCGCTCAACTTCCTTTATCGAAATATCTTATCGCCACCCTTGAAATAGGTACCGTTAAGGAGTTCCGGTGGCCATCTGTGGTCTTCATCATCAGTTCCACTTCACCATATAGTACTTTTCAAAAGCAAATGCATGAGTTACAGTGAAAAATACCAAAATCGCTATAGGTGTGCCTATAATATTTGAGGAGTTCTCTTGATTTCTCCATGATCCCATCATCAGATCCTGACGTGGTGACAATGGGACCAACTAGAAAGTATACCCATTCGAACAACGAAAAAATTTTTCAAATCGGTCCAGTGGTCTTCGAGTAATCGGGGAACATACATAAAAAAAAATAAAAAAATCCCGACGAATTGAGAACCTCCTCCTTTTTTTGAAGTCGGTTAAAAATAAATTATTAGCTAAAAAATCCAGACATTTCGACTCTTCAGAACTGATTACTTTTAAATAGATGAACAGATTTTCATGAAACCTAGCTAGAACTATCTCGATTAAACTAGGTGTCTTTAAAAAAACCACAACACAAAAATATATGTATTTTGCCCAGTTTTAGTTATTAACCGACTTCAAAAAAGGAGGAGGTTATACGTTCCACTGTATGTATTTTTTTTTTTTTTATGTATGTTCACCGATTACTCCGTCAATCGTCGACCGATTTCAAAATTTTTTTTTTGGTTTGATAGAGTATACTTCCGAGGTGGTCCCATTGTCACCAAATCTATATCTGATGAGGGGATCAGTGAGGAATTGAGGGAACTCCTCAAATATTGTAGGCAAACATATAGCGATTTTAGTATTTTTAGTAACAAGTCCAGCATTTGCATTCAGAAAGTATCATTTGGTGTCGTGGAACTGATGATGAAGACCACAGATGGCCACCGGAACTCCTCAATGGTACCGATTTCAAGGGTGGCGATAAGATATCTCGATTAAGATAATTGAGCGACTACCTACAACGAATAATATTTACTTGTTGAAATATGACTATGACTTTCCCGCGGCGTTGCTTGCGGCGCGCTTGATATAAGTTAAAGTTTCATTTTAACTAAGAAGTAAGACTACGTAACAGCGTATTATGATCACTAAAAAGTATAAAATAAAATAAATGTTTTAAAAAACATTTATTTTTAGTTATTCCCCTCCCTTCTCGCTGTGGGCACAGTACCTTGTAGGACTTGCCGCAGATCTCGCAGAGGTGCTCGCCCTCGGGCTCGCGGCTCTTCTTGCCCTCGTGGATGTTGTTCATGTGCGCCACCATTATCTTGGCCGTCTTGAACGCCTGCGGACCACAACCCAAATGTCATTCGTCGTAACTAACAGTCTTAGAGACTTAGGATTGCAGTCTTAGGATTGCAGTCTTAGGACTGCAGTCTTAGGATTGAGGTCTTAGGATTGAGGTTTTCGGATTGCAGTCTTCGGATTGCAGTCATAGGATTGAAGTTTTCGGATTGAAGTCTTAGGACTGCAGTCTTAGGATTGAGGTTTTCGGATTGCAGTCATAGGATTGCAGTCATAGGATTGAAGTTTTCGGATTGAAGTCTAAGGATTGAAGTCTTAAGATTGAAGTCGTAGGATTGACGTTTTCGGATTGCAGTCTTAGGATTGAAGTTTTCGGATTGCATTCTTCGGATTGCAGTCTTAGGATTGATGTTTTCGGATTGCAGTCTTCTGATTGCAGTCTTAAGATTGCAGTCTTATGATTGCAGGCTTATGATTGCAGTCTTAAGATTGAAGTCTTCGGATTGCAGTCTTAGGATGGCGGTCTTCGGATTGCAGTCTTAAGATTGCAGTGTTCGGATTGCAGTCTTAAGATTGAAGTCTTCGGATTGCAGTCTTAGGATTGAAGTCTTAAGATTGAAGAGTTCGGATTGCAGTCTTCGTATTGCAGTCTTAGGATTGACGTCTTAAGATTGCAGTCATAGGATTGCAGTCATAGGATTGAAGTTTTCGGATTGAAGTCTAAGGATTGAAGTCTTAAGATTGAAGTCGTAGGATTGACGTTTTCGGATTGCAGTCTTAGGATTGAAGTTTTCGGATTGCATTCTTCGGATTGCAGTCTTAGGATTGATGTTTTCGGATTGCAGTCTTCTGATTGCAGTCTTAAGATTGCAGTCTTATGATTGCAGGCTTATGATTGCAGTCTTAAGATTGAAGTCTTCGGATTGCAGTCTTAGGATGGCGGTCTTCGGATTGCAGTCTTAAGATTGCAGTGTTCGGATTGCAGTCTTAAGATTGAAGTCTTCGGATTGCAGTCTTAGGATTGAAGTCTTAAGATTGAAGAGTTCGGATTGCAGTCTTCGTATTGCAGTCTTAGGATTGAAGTCTTAAGATTGCAGTCTTCGGATTGCGGTCTTCGGATTGCAGTCTTAGGATTTTAGTCTTCGGATTGCAGTCTTAGGATTGCAGTCTTCGGATTGCAGTCTTCGGATTGCAGTCTTAGGATTGCAGTCTTAAGATTTCAGTCTTAAGATTAAAGTCTTACTCCTGCCTTCTCAATACCATAAAAAAATGGCGGTAGTACGCCTGACGGAACCTAAGGTCGTATGACCACTGAAAGATGTAATTCTGTTCATCGGCCTACCTTGAAGCAGACGGATCACTGGTAGCGCTCTAGGTGGTCCCAGTCGCCGTGGTCCCCCATGCACCACTTGGTCCCGACCTTATCGCCTGGCTGCAGCCTACCTTGAAGCAGACAGAGCACTGGTACTTCACACGCTTGAGGTGGTCCCAGTCGCCGTGGTCCCCCATGCACCCCTTGGTCCCGACCTTATCGCCTGGCTGCAGCCTACCTTGAACCAGACGGAGCACTGGTACTTCACACGCTTGAGGTGGTCCCAGTCGCCGCGGTCCCCCATGCACCACTTGGTCCCGACCTTATCGCCTGGCTGCAGCCTACCTTGAAGCAGACGGAGCACTGGTACTTGACGCGCTTGAAGTGGTCCCAGTCGACGTGGTCCACCATGCACCACTTGGTCCCGACCTTATCGCCTGGCTGCAGCCTACCTTGAAGCAGACGGAGCACTGGTACTTGACGCGCTTGAGGTGGTCCCAGTCGCCGTGGTCCCCCATGCACCACTTGGTCCCGACCTTATCGCCTGGCTGCAGCCTACCTTGAAGCAGACGGAGCACTGGTACTTCACACGCTTGAGGTGGTCCCAGTCGCCGTGGTCCCCCATGCACCACTTGGTGCCGACCTTATCGCCTGGCTGCAGCCTACCTTGAAGCAGACGGAGCACTGGTACTTGACGCGCTTGAAGTGGTCCCAGTCGACGTGGTCCACCATGCACCACTTGGTCCCGACCTTATCGCCTGGCTGCAGCCTACCTTGAAGCAGACGGAGCACTGGTACTTGACGCGCTTGAGGTGGTCCCAGTCGCCGTGGTCCCCCATGCACCACTTGGTCCCGACCTTATCGCCTGGCTGCAGCCTACCTTGAAGCAGACGGAGCACTGGTACTTGACGCGCTTGAGGTGGTCCCAGTCGCCGTGGTCCCCCATGCACCACTTGATCCCGACCTTATCGCCTGGCTGCAGCCTACCTTGAAGCAGACGGAGCACTGGTACTTGACGCGCTTGAGGTGGTCCCAGTCGCCGTGGTCCCCCATGCACCACTTGGTCCCGACCTTATCGCCTGGCTGCAGCCTACCTTGAAGCAGACGGAACACTGGTACTTGACGCGCTTGAGGTGGTCCTAGTCGCCGTGGTCCCCCATGCACCACTTGGTCCCGACCTTATCGCCTGGCTGCAGCCTACCTTGAAGCAGACGGAGCACTGGTACTTGACGCGCTTGAGGTGGTCCCAGTCGCCGTGGTCCCCCATGCACCACTTGGTCCCGACCTTATCGCCTGGCTGCAGCCTACCTTGAAGCAGACGGAGCACTGGTACTTGACGCGCTTGAGGTGGTCCCAGTCGACGTGGTCCACCATGCACCACTTGGTCGCGAACTTCTTGCCGCAGTACGAGCACTCGTGCCTGGGGGAACACGAGAACATCTTTATAATTTGCATGTGGTTAGACTAGGCCAGCCGGTTGGCCAGTTGACCGACTAACAGTCCGTCGGACGATATTGAAAGAAAATAAAGAAAGTCAAATTACTTGTTTTTATCATACATTTCATTCAATATTTACCCTAGAAATATTATTTTTTGTTATTTAATCACCAAACTAAGTAGCAGCTTCTACAACTACAAGACACATAATTATACTCCACATCAATGTACCTCTTGTAGTTTTCGAGTAAAATGCCTGTGACATACGGACGGCCATGACGAAACTATAAGGGTTCCGTTTTCGCCATTTTGGCTACGAAACCCTAAAAATTGTCTACTAGCCTATTAACCAGTAGCTGAGTGTACTCACACGTAGGCGTCCTCGTGCACGTGCCTCTTGCTGAGCTTCATGTGGTTGTTGTAGCAGTCGCGGCTGCTGAACGTCTTGCCGCACTCCTTGCACTCGTGCGTGGCGCCCGCGTCGCGCTCCCTGTCACACATAAATCTTTTTATTTTTAACGCCATGACAAAAGTTTAAAACTATCGGTAAGGGCAATGAAATCGCGTTACTTTGTATTTGTATAGAATAAGGTAAAAAAAAACTGGTATTTTTCACAAAGGTTAACTTAAAATGCCGCCAGTCGTTAGAATAAGGTGCTGAGCGATACGGAGCTATATCACGCTATACGGCGATTTTTTTTTTGGCGGCGACGCATAGACGTCATGTCAGTCGCAGAGGGTTATAGTACATTGTTGCAGAGGATAGAAAGTACGCGATTTTTGGACGAGTCATATAGTGGGCCGAAACGTAGTTGAGGCCCTCTAGTGTACGAGTCCATAAATTGCACTTTCTACCGAGGCAGACATAGTGCTTTTCACAACTACTGAGAGGAAATAAAATAAAATTCATATTCAAAGCTCAAATTTTAATTCATGTTAATGTGACATCACCGCCAATTTTACCATAGATAACTGTTTTTAATCTGTACCCCTATTCCCGTGGCACTCGAGATTAATAAACTAACATGCACCATGAAGATGTCAACTCCATATAAAATTGTATTTGTTTCGCCATATCTCCCATGTAATTTCATCTCTAGTGGTTCGAGACTAGGGGCCAAGTTTGAATTACATTTTTAAAAAAAACAGTGACATAGGTTTTAGTCTGTGTATCTTTTAGCAAAAATACACCTAATATTTTACGACACAAAATGGTGTGTTCTGATTGGTCGATTTCAATTTTTCATTTTAAGGAGCTATGACACAAAAATTGATTGATGGATTGTCATTGGTTCTTAAAGTTGGACAACAATGTTCTCGACCAATCAGCAAACACGCCGACAAAAACATTCTTGGTCTGTCCTTATAAGTGACGTTTTGTGACCCCAAACAAGACCATCTATGACCATATTTCCGAGCAGTGTTGTGAAAAAGTCAATAATGTACTCCGTTTGTGACCCGTATATAAATAAATAAATAAAATAAATAACAGCTACACAGCTAGAAGCATGGCAATTGGCCACTTTCGGTGTTGTACAGTAACACAAACGCATATTGCTTGTCTCAGCGCAACCCAACTTTTATATACAGCTATGCATAATATGAAATAATCTCACTTGGATCACACTCTTCAATGGGATGGTGAAGGCTAACAGGCCCAAAAACCCCCTTATAGAAAATGAGGGCAGTCCTAAGACGATCTACCAATGGAAAGTCTTAAGTTATGGGCCAGGGCAGGCGCCGGGCGGTCCCGCACGTTAATTTCTGACCGATTTCAAAAAAAAATGCTTGAAGTCGTCAATGTTATTAGAGATGCCAAGTCATTTGTAACTCATAGGAAACTCAACCTTATTGTTGTAGAATGTCAGATTGACTTTGAACTTACGGTAGGTCACAATAGTACATTATTGCCTAGGCATGGAAGTAGGCAATTGCGGGCCGAGTATTGGATCGACTCGCAAGCTCGTCCGTTTAAAAATACGAAGCCCGCAATTGCTGTTCCTGCCGAGGCAAATACAGTGCTTTTCTCAAAAATCGCAAGAAAAAATTGTGTTGGAGTCAAATTTTCACCGCTTGAACTCATTTTTTGAATTGCAGACAAACAGAAACTTCATGTGAAAAAACCATCACTCCTTACCGCCTTTTTGTTTATGACAAGGAGAAATGCAATTTTTGTTTTAAAAGACATAAGCTATTCCAGGCACAAATAAAAAAGTTATGTTTCGAATAAAATTTGGATGTATAAGACTTGTGCCCTCATTTTATTACGGCTCTTTTCACTTTTTAAAAAGTTACAAGATAGATAGTAATGGAATTTGTATGCAACATTGCGGGCTTGTGTAGGGAGCACGCAATGTTTTTTTCTCAAAAATGTCCGGAAATGTTGACATTCCTATCTACATATTGAGACGCGAAGTACATAGTTTACTGACAGTTCTCAAATTAAAAAAAAAAAAACATTGCGTGCTCGCTACACAAGCCCGCAATGTTGCATACAAATTCCATTACTATCTAGCTTGTAACTTTTTAAAAAGTGAAAATGGCCATAATAAAATGAGGGCACAAGTCTTATACATCCAAATTTTACTCGAAACATAACTTTTTTATTTGTGCCTGGAATAGCTTATGCTTTTTTTAAAACAACAATTGCGTTTCTCCTTGTCATAAACAAAAAGGCGGTAAGGAGTGATGGTTTTTTCACATGAAGTTTCTGTTTATATGCAATTCAAAAAATGAGTTCAAGCGATGAAGATTTGACTCCAACACAAATTTTTTCATGCGATTTTTGAGAAAAGCACTATATTTGCCTCGGCAGGAACAGCAATTGCGGGCTTCGTATTTTTAAACGGACTCGCAAGCTCGTCCGTTTAATCCAATACTCGGCCCGCAATTGCCTACTTCCATGCCTAGGCAATAATGTACTATTTTTTTAATTTGAGAATTGTCAGTAAACTATGTACTTCGCGTCTCAATATGTAGATAGGAATGTCAACATTTCCGGACATTTTTGAGAAAATTTAATTATTTGAGTGTACCTGTGGTTGCGCGTGTGTCGCGCCAGGTTGCGCTTCCACTGGAACAGCTTGCCGCACACGGGGCACGGGTAGCTCAGCCCGTCGTGGATCACGCTGCAACAGGGCGCATCGTCACTTTGAAATTTATTTTCACTTCTCATGCTCTTAGTACCAATTTCACCAAACGATGTTAAATTTAATCAATGTTAATCGACTGTTAGTTCATACATTTTGACAGCTGTTAACGCGCTAATCGTCTGTTAAATGGTTAACATCGTTTGGTGAAATTGGTACTTAAAATGTTACTTTAATCTCTGCACATCGGGACTAAAGCTCCTTATTAATCTCTAGGGATTAAAATATTTTTTTTAATTTACTTTGGAAACCCCTAAACAACCAATCACGGTGTTTGTGAATGGAGGATTATCGTAATTTTCAGTGATTGTGTATGGACCATTTTTAGGCCGTGGAAATGACCTCAAAATGACAATTGTGCAAAAATATTAAAAAAATCTGACAACCGTGAAACAAATTTGACAGAAACTTTGTTACATACATAAAAAAAATAACGATGTTGCATTCAACAGTGAAATGAAAGAAGTAACATCTAGTTATTACAATAACACAATACTAATTTAACATAATATATATATAGGTACTACAATTAAAAGTTAAAACTAAACTTATTTAAAATAAAATAAAACTAAGCTACTCAAATATTAAAGATGTAAAACTTAATCTCCACTATAAAAAAAAAACACCTCCTCTAGCAGATATTTTTATATATTGTTAAATATTGTAATTTTGTATAGAACGTAGTTTTTTTTCCTCGCATCCAAAGTGAAAAGTAGAGTGTTTAACGCGAGACTAAACAACCATAATGACACTCGAACTATAGCTACTCTCGCTCGCTGGCTCGCGTGGCTAAACACCTCTTGTCATTATGGCTTGTTTTAGTCTCTTGTTGAACAATCTACTATTATTGTTGTCACATTATGGCGCATACATTGCAGACTGGTGTTGTTGTCTTAATTCTTCCCCGATTCGGATTTTCATTTGTCCGCATACTCCTCCCAAACTATTAGAGATATCAGGATCAAACTTAGCCCGTAATACGACATCTAGCCATAGATGGTTTAGAAGAAATAACATTGAGAATCGGACATACCGCGGAGGAATAATCACCGAAAATCTGTTCCCATAGACTTTCAATGGGAATAACTGTATGAAAAGCAAGCTTTAAAAACCAGACTGCATTTTTTATACTGTCGTCGATATACCTACATATATCAATAATTGTCATTGTTGTTATTTCAATTTTAACAGTTTAGGTATCCTATGTCACCCGGGATGACGTAAGGATTCTAACGATACCTCTCACATCTAAATCGGTCAAGGGATTTAGAATTTATAGTGGAATAAAGAAACTTACAACTCACATAAAAAACATGGACCCTGAAAATATTACACTCCTTTTTTGGGGCAGTCGTATAAAAATGGGGAAAGTGCCGAAACTTCGATTTTAAGCGGCGCTCTTAGCTTGTTACCTTTTTGAAGCTTCATCTTTAGCTTTAGTTACAGACATGATTTGAAATCTGCAGCAGAGCTTACGATTGACAGCTGTCATGTTTGACGTAGGGTTGTTTGTTGTAGTATGTTAAATTAGCAAACCGCTTCGCGCCATTTACACTTGCCCGGGGACGGCAAGTGCACCTAGTATAAGTAGGATTTGAATTGCAGTGGTGTACTCACACGTGCGCGCGGTAGCTCTTCTTGGAGTGGAACACCTTCTCGCAGCCCTTGCACTTGATGTGGAGCTTCTCCTTCGGCTTCGGCTCCTTGTTCTGAGGCAGGATCCTGGAGATACCAGTCAGTTGCTGATTAAATAGTACATTATTGCCTAGGCATGGAAGTAGGCAATTGCGGGCCGAGTATTGGTTTAAACGGACGAGCTTGCGAGTCCGTTTAAAAATACGAAGCCCGCAATTGCTGTTCCTGCCGAGGCAAATATAGTGCTTTTCTCAAAAATCGCAAGAAATAATTTGTGTTGGAGTAAAATCTTCATCGCTTAAACTCTTTTTGAATTGCATATAAACAGAAACTTCATGTGAAAAAACCATCACTCTTTACCACCTTTTTGTTTATGACAAGGAGAAAGCAAGCTTTGTTTTTAAAAAAACATAAGCTATTCCAGACACAGATAAAAAAGTTATGTTTCGAATAAAATTTGGATGTATAAGACTTGTGCCCTCATTTTATTATGGCCTTTTTCACTTTTAAAAAAGTTACAAGCTAGATAGTAATGGAATTTGTATGCAACATTACAAAAAAGTGAAAAACCCCATAATAAAATGAGGGCACAAGTCTTAAACATCCAAATTTTATTCGAAACATAACTTTTTTATCTGTGTCTCGAATAGCTTATGTTATTTTTAAAAACAAAGCTTGCGATTCTTGCGAAAGTATGCAATTAAAAAAATGAGTTCAAGCGATGAAGATTTTACTCCAACACAAAAAAAAACTTGCGATTTTTGAGAAAAGCACTATATTTGCCTCGGCAGGAACAGCAATTCAAAAAAAACAATACTCGGCCCGCAATTGCCTACTTCCATGCCTAGGCAATAATGTACTATTTCTCAAAAATGCCCGGAAATGTTGACATTCCTATCTACATATTGAGACGCGAAGTACATAGTTTACTGACAGTTATCAAATTTAAAAAAAAAAACATTGCGTGCTCGCTACACAAGCCCGCAATGTTGCATACAAATTCCATTACCATCTAGCTTGTGTCTTTTTAAAAAGTGAAAAGGGCCATAATAAAATGAGGGCACAAGTCTTATACTTCCAAATTTTACTCGAAACATAACTTTTTTATTTGTGCCTGGAATAGCTTATGTTTGTTTTTAAAACAACAATTGCGTTTCTCCTTGTCATAAACAAAAAGGCGGTAAGGAGTGATGGTTTTTTCACATAAAGTTTCTGTTTGTATGCAATTCAAAAAATGAGTTCAAGCGATGAAGATTTGACTCCAACACAAATTTTTTCTTGCGAGTTTTGAGAAAAGCACTATATTTGCCTCGGCAGGAACAGCAATTGCGGGCTTCGTATTTTTAAACGGAGTCGCAAGCTCGTCCGTTTAATCCATTACTCGGCCCGCAATTGCCTACTTCCATGCCTAGGCAATAATGTACTATTTAAGACGAGCTTTCTTTGAGTACTTTTTTTGCAGTCATCATCGAGGACAAAACGAACGAATTCAAAGTAGATGGGTCTACGTTATAGTACGTTACGGTCGCTACTAACTGAGCTCTGGGGTAGTAAAATATTTTCATCGGACCTCTCGCTTGCACAGGAGCCTAATGGTGCGGCTCTAGTGATGTGCGTTACAAAGCAAATTTATGATACTGATAATATAAATAAAAAATCAAGTAAAAACGTTGTTTATTTAGAATTTTAGATATTAATTAAATATATAATAATACAAAAAAACACCTGCCTCGTGTGGTTGCCGAGTTAGAATAGTGCCACTCCATGTCTTCCCGCGGATGTCGTAAGAGACGACTAAGGGAATAAAGGCTTGTAGTACTGTTAGGCGATGGGCTTGCAACCTGTCACTAATACACTGGTAAACATCTTAGCCTAATTGCGCAAATTGTGGTTATAGAATTATCAACAAGTTTTTAGAGATGTTTGTAATTCTGTAGCTCTGCCTACCCCATTCTGGGAACGAAGGCGTGAAATTATGTATGTATGTATGTACAAAAAAACAAGTTAATAACATTTATTAAAAGCAAAATTTAAAAACCCAACTGCTGCTGTTTAAATGTCATCAATATAATGTTAGTTATCATGTATAAATTGTTTAATTCGTCAAGTTCACACAAAAAAATTACCTTGCCGGCACTCCGCTTGTCGAAATCAAGCCATCCGTTTAGCCTCTACAAGGAACAAAGGACCATACATACATGTCAAAAACATTACCCTCCTCATTATGGCTTTAGTCCCTTGTTGAACAATCTACTATTATTTACTTGACAGTAATGACGGTCGACTTAAAACAATGCTATAACAGGTCAAATACGATATGGCTTTTAGCGCCTAGATAGAGGCCCAGTTGAGTGTTCAGCACTTACTTGAGATGGTACTTGAGCGTCATCTTGTTGGCGAACACCTTCCCGCAGCAGTCGCAGTGCGGCCGCGCCTGGTTGCACACGCCCTTGTGGTACGACAGCTTCGACTTGGTGCTGCGACCATCAATATTACTTACTTTATCTACACTCATATCATAAACCCTCCATGATGCGTTCAGAAACCGCAAATTATGACCAGCATAATAATCAACTCTGTTGTTAGAGCAAATTTTTCATCTGCGCCAGTAATCTCATGGATTCATAAGAACATCAATTTCAATGTTCTTATGACATTCAAATTTTGGACATCTCTGAAAAACAACGAAATTTCTAATATCAGTCGAGATGACGTTTAGTTCGAAATGAATTGTCAATTTGCATATACAAAATTTGACAATGTCGCACGTAAGATATCGAACAATATGATAGTTGGAGCCGACTCTGAATAGTTTGTGTCTGAATTAAAAAAAAACTATGACAGCTGCCAGAAAACTTTTCAATCTCTTCAGTACCGCCATTACCAGTTAAAATTTAATATGCGGCTCCTGAATGCATCATGGAGGCTTATGATATGTGGGTAGATAAAGTAGTGTATGCAACTGTACATAATTAGGCATTAAAACACTCGTGTTTAATGCCCTTCATTATGTACAGTCACATAAACTACTATTACGGTTTGAGTTAAATTGTCTTGATACTTTAGATATACAGGTTGGTACTCGATAAACTGTACATATTGACAGAGGTGAAATTTCTGTTAAATTTATCGGTAAAACTCGTTTCCCTTTTTTGACGTGATAACGTCTTATAAATCGATGAACGCCGGCTGTACGCACGAAAAAGCGTGACTCATTGTCACGTTCCGCGTGAGCTGAGCGTGCAAGCGAGAGCGCGGAACAACCGATGGAGAGGCACGATCGGCCTTAGCGTTCGGCTTGTGACGCATCTATCTCTCTTCCACTCCATCGGCCGATGCGTCCCAGTAGAAGAGAGACAGCGGCAGCACAAAACCTACACGTGAACTATTTTGTCAACTGTTTATAAAGTGAAGTGAAAAGTTAATGTGGTTTCCACTGTTTATTACAACAACAATAGCGACAAAAAAGGTGATTAATTCTCACTAGCTTCTGCCCGCGACTTCGTCCGCGTAGAATTAGTAATTTTGCCATCCCACGGGAACAGTGATTTATTTCGGGATCCAAGGTAGCCCTGTGTGTTAATCCAGTGTTTAAGCAAACTCTATGTAAATAGTTAGGTACATCCATCGCCCAGAATCGCTCTGGCCGAAGTTGTAGTCGATAAAAATACCCTCGGTATGTGAGTCCGACTCGCACTTGACCGGTTTTCAGTGTTGTATTTTTAGGATTTGTACTATGTATAATCATACCAAAATTTGAAGCTTGTGTGTTTAATCGTTTTTACGATACAACAAAAAGGAAAATGGATTGCAGATTTTTTATCACAATTTTGTATTTGAATAATACAAACAATAAGGACGAAGTTCTTCTATGAATAAGCGCATTGAGCGCGAGCGGGCTTTGCCGCTCCTATTTAAACTCCCGGCGTCCGCGACGCTGCGAAGAACTTTGTCGCTGTACTTTCATGTATAAACTAAAGTCGCCCAATTTCACACTGAACGAATTATATCATTCAGATGTTAGTGCGTAAAGTATTATAGTAGGTGTAAGTGCCCAATTAGTTTTTATCTACATCCATATCATAACTTCCCTACAATATGTTCAGAAGCGATAAGCAAATCGCCTATATTAAGAAACCGGTATCTGTGGTTGCATCTTCATGTTTACATTAAAGTGTCGGTACCTAACCATTATAGTATCGGTAATACTGTACCACTAACTTTAAAAAGCAAGCCATATCTGTACATTATAAATAAAGATTGTTTTTTAATATTTGTTTATTATTATTATTCTTTTTTTTTAAGCTTTGGTACTACAACCAATTTAACAGTAACACTAACTTAATAAAAATACAGGCCATCTCAGAACATATTATAGAAAACTTATGATATGCATGTAGATAAAGTTATGTATGCGGCTATACATAATTAGCAGAGGTCGGAATAGGTAGTGCTTATTAACCTAAACTTGATGCATCTTCATTCAATAACGTATTTCCATCTCACTCACGCATGAATGAACATGAGTCAAGTTTAGGTTAATAAGCACTACCTATTCCGACCTCTGATAATTAGGCATTAAAACACTCGTGTGATCTTAGTATGAAACGAGCCGAAGGCGAGCGCACCACACTCGTGCTTTAATGCCTCTTATTATGCACCAGCCACATAAACTTCTATTAAAGAATAAAGAATAGTTACTAGTGTATTTAATTTCGGTCAAAAAAAAAAATTAACCTAATCAACTATACTTACCTACTCCCACTAAATTACAGCTATTATCATAGCTCATAGCTATGAGTTTATTTAACTTCGATATACTACTTCTACCCCCCGTTTCACCCCCCTCAGGTATATTTTTTCAGAATCGCTAAAAGTAATATTTTTTATGTATGCGTAGTAGCCTAAATACCAATGTTTACTTTTTTAACCGACTTCAAAAAAAGGAGGTTCTCAATTCGTCGGGTTTTTTTTTTTTTTTATGTATGTTCCCCGATTACTCGAAGACCACTGGACCGATTTGAAAAAATTTTTCGTTGTTCGAATGGGTATACTTTCTAGTTGGTCCCATTGTCACCACGTCAGGATCTGATGATGGGATCATGGAGAAATCAAGGGAACTCCTCAAATATTATAGGCACACCTATAGCGATTTTGGTATTTTTCACTGTAACTCATGCATTTGCTTTTGAAAAGTACTATATGGTGAAGTGGAACTGATGATGAAGACCACAGATGGCCACCGGAACTCCTTAACGGTACCTATTTCAAGGGTGGCGATAAGATATTTCGATAAAGGAAGTTGAGCGACTATGACGAAGCACATTTAGGTTTAAATATGACTATGACATTCCCGCGGCGTTGTCTGCGGCGAGCTTGAAATGTTCTATAGTTTCTTATTAATATTTAGAAGTGGAGCTACGTAACAGCATAAATAGGATCACTAAAAAGTATAAAATAAAATAAATGTTTAAAAAAACAAAAAACCGCCTTCAAAAAGCAAAAAATAACTTCTTTAAAATGGTAGGTAAATAGGTCAGTCCAACTGAAGTCGGCGTCCAACAATATTTTAACCAAAAGCAGACTTCAGTTGGACTGACCTATTTACCTACCATTATAAAGAAGTTATTTTTTGCTTTTTGAAGGCGGTTTTTTGTTTTTTTATTAACCACAAATATTACGAAATTCATACAAAATTCTACACCCTGTTATCCCTTAGAGGTAGTTTTTCCAAAATCGCTTAAAGCTATATTTTTTATTTGTAAATAGTAGCCTATATACCAATTTCCACGTTTCTAACTACAAAAA
Source organism: Acleris literana (assembly GCA_946894065.1). NCBI lineage: Eukaryota > Metazoa > Arthropoda > Insecta > Lepidoptera > Tortricidae > Acleris > Acleris literana. Next base: position 12,135,270 of record OX335695.1, on the reverse strand, counting down.
TAAATGTTTTAAAAAACAAAAAACCGCCTTCAAAAACGCAAAAAATAACTTCTTTAAAATTGTAGGCACCTAATAGGTTAGTCCAACTGATGTCGGCTTTTTGTTGAAAATGTTGTGGTCGCCGACTTCAGTTGGACTAACCTATTAGGTGCCTACAATTTTAAAGAAGTTATTTTTTGCGTTTTTGAAGGCGGTTTTTTGTTTTTTAAAACATTTATTTTATTTTATACTTTTTAGTGATCATAATACGCTGTTATGTAGTCCCACTTCTTAGTTGAAATGAAACTTTAAGTTATTTCAAGCGCGCCGCAAGCACCGCCGCGGGAAAGTCATAGTCATATTTAAATAACCTCCTTTTTTGAAGTCGGTTAACAAGTAAATATTCTTCGTTGTAGTCGCTCAACTATCTTAATCGAGATATCTTATCGCCACCCTTGAAATCGGTACCGTTAAGGAGTTCCGGTGGCCATCTGTGGTCTTCATCATCAGTTCCACTTCACCAAATGATACTTTCTGAATGCAAATGCTGGACTTGTTACTAAAAATACTAAAATCGCTATATGTTTGCCTACAATATTTGATGCGTTCCCTCAATTCCTCACGGATCCTCTCATCAGATTCAGATTTGGTGACAATGGGACCACCTCGAAAGTATACCCTATCAAACCAAAAAAAAATTTTTGAAATCGGTCAACAATTGACGGAGTAATCGGTGAACATACATAAAAAAAAAAAAAATACATACAGTGGAACGTATAACCTCCTCCTTTTTTGAAGTCGGTTAAAAATGACGAAGCTCTCATAGTTACAAAATTCTACACCTTACCCCTTAGGGGTAGTTTTTCCAAAATCGCTCAATGTTATATTTTTTATTTGTAAATAGCTTCTGCCCGCGACTTCTTCCGCGTAGATTGCGATGATGTGTTTATCCGGGCTCAATCCGGGGTATACCTAAGCTATCTCCATTTCAAACTTCATCCAAATCAATCCATTCGTTGAAGCGCGAAGAAGTAACAAACTAACACACAAACTTTGCATCTATAAATATTTAATGATCGGCGACCGATTTTATGTCACTTTAACGTCAAACGTTATCCTACAAATCCTATCCTATCCTACTAATAATATAAATGCGAAAGTTTGTGTGTGTGTTTGTTACTTCTTCACGCTGCAACGGCTGGATGGATTTGGACGAATTTTGGAAAGGACATAGCTTATACCCTGGATTAACACATAGGCTATTTTTCATCCCGGAAAATATAAAAGTTCTTGAAGGAATGCCTATAATCAAAATTCCAGGGCCTAACCTTATGTGTGCCAAGTTTCATCCCGACCGTCCAGTCGTTGCAGCGTGAAAGAGTAACAAACATCCAAACTGAGAGACAGGCTCCCAAACTAATATGTCCTCGACACGGAACCGCGGCATTTCGTGGCAGCTTCCAGTATACAGCCACGAAATGCTGGAACAATCTCGCTCCTCCTATTATAAGTTCAAAATCATTGTTTTCCTTTAAGCGGCTTTTAAAAGCGCGTTTACTATCTGTTCAAGTTTAATGCAAACGGTTTTGAGGCACAAACACAAATATAAATATAGGTATGAAAATATTGGCAGGTTAAGTTAATTATTGTATCATACTTCTAAAAAAACAGGATTAATTCGATATAAGCACTTATTGTGTGGGTACTGAGTTGATTTATGTATAGTGACTTTTTTTTCCCTGTTTAACTTGAGGGGAGAAGCGAATGCAATGTACGCTGTCTAGCAAAACCAGTCCGTGGGTCCACAGAAAACCAGCGTCGCACTGCCAATAGGTGGCACGACATATAGCTGAGTGGGAACAATGAAATAAATGTTTAAAAAAACAAAAAACCGCCTTCAAAAACGCAAAAAATAACTTCTTTAAAATTGTAGGCACCTAATAGCATCAGTTGGACTAACCTATTAGGTGCCTACAATTTTAAAGAAGTTATTTTTTGCGTTTTTGAAGGCGGTTTTTTGTTTTTTTATTTTAAAGTCTGTTAAAAAATTGGCTGTCGGTAAAGTCGGTTTACGGACGATAATTTTACGGGATAACGTCATAAGAAAACATTGATGAAAAATTGCATACTTTTATGAATTTAATTGAATTATTATCACCGAATTATTATTATTTTGTATAATACAAAGGAGTTAATTGAAAATTACATTTTTTTCGATAAATTAACATTTATTTGAACTCGATAATTCAAATATTTTTATAACTTAAATTAAGTATACAGATTAATTACAAGTAACAATGTGCTATTAACAATTTATTTACAACTTATATACATGTGTGAAGGTTTTTCCTCTCATCGTTGTTGACTTATTAACATCTGATACGCATTCGAGATTGTACGTATCTTTCATGTGTTTGAGGAATGTGCCATCATTTTTCACGTTTGTGTTGAAGTCACCGCAAAGAATTGGTACATCGGCATCAATATCCATCAAGAACGGTGGCACATACTGGCTGTTGTGCACATATGGACAAGGGCTTGGTACAGCAACATACCAGATACTCGCTCCAGGATGAATATACACGGCGCCAAGTACAAATTTAAACGTTGTATTAGCAGTGAAGCTGATATTCTTTTGGTGCTCTCGACGTCCTCGCTTCAGGCACAGCTTCAGAATCTTCATCGTCATCCCATCCACGTGCACGTCGTCATCTTCGTCAACGAAATCATTAGCGTTAGCATACCACGAAGCAAACTCAGCTAAATACACTAATAAAGATGCAGGTCGTTCTTCATATCGCTGTATTATGTTATTGGTCCAAACATCGGTGCTGCCTAATACATCGATGCCTTCGCGGTCCATTTGTTGACGACGCTTGCGGCAGCATTGTCTTTCTATCGGCCACACCGTAGGGATGTCTCATTCATTGGTTGTCGTAGTAAATACCATGCTGCTTCTTGAGCAGATATCTGAACTGCGTTAAGCAGTTTGATACTTAACGCTTTCGATTGGCCTGTGTAGTCCTGGTCGGGATGCTCTTGCATCATCGTGGTAAGCTCACGACGTAGGTTACCCATTCCACGGGCTGATTTATTTACATACCCCACGACATACTCTGCGCAGCTGTTCTCTTCCAAGATGAACTGAATGTCGATGTTAGAGTTGACTTCGCCGGCAAGGTACGGATTGAACGTGTTTGTCATAAGTTCGTCGAATTTTCGTCTGAACGTCAGAGTCGGTCTGCGCAACGTTGAACGCACAATGCCGAGGTACGAATCTTAAGTCAAACCATTAGCATTAAGAAACTAATCCATGCATGCGTATCGACGTTCACCGAGAGAAGTACGCAGCTCCTTGGCCTTCTGTTGTAGCGTTTGGCGGCGTCCATCAGATTGAAGTATCGTCGTTTGACCTTGCCCGCGAACGAGAAGGGGATGCATCAGTCGTTGATTCTAATGAACCACTGACAAGAGCCAAGTTAGCAGCTTTACGTAGTCTGCAGTTGCGCTGTCTTTCGGCATCCGATTTCCTCGCAGCTCTCGCCTTTGCAGGAGTTCTGGATGCTGCTATACGCTGTCTGTACTCACGTTGTTTCTGTGCCTTCGATTTTGGGGCAGCGTCTTGCGCCTCCGTGAGCACATTACTCCTTGCCCCTGAACGAGAAGAGGATGCAGTACTCGATTCTTCTGAACCACTGACAAGAGCCAAGTTAGCAGCTTTACGTAGTCTGCAGTTGCGCTGTCTTTCGGCATTAGATTTCCTCGCAGCTATCGCCAGTTCAGGAGTTCTGGAAGCTGCTATACGCTGTCTGTACTCACGTTGTTTCTGTGCCTTCGATTTTGGAGCAGCGATTGTTGGTGGCTCAGCGAATGGCGTTGCAGACGTGTATGCGGCAGCGTCCTGCGCCTCCGTGAGTACATTACTCCTTGAAGGCAGTGGCAGATCCGTGAGATCCGTAGGTTCATCAGGTTGGTCTGCCATGATGTGATTGTAAGCGGTACTGAAAAAGAATTTTTTAAAAAAATATTTAAAAAAATATTTTAACAAAGAAAAAGTACTTATTGATACATTGTTAATTAAAATTTGACAACTTGTTATTTTTTTTAACTGGCGTCGGGCTAGATGAAAATACATGTAATTAAATACGAATCAATACATTTAATTAAAATCATCCATGATTTGATTTTTCAATTTTTGAAAGTTTAATGTGAATTTTTTGTTTAAAAATAATAATGATGATATGATAATGAGACGGTACATTTATCTGCATTATATTTATATTTTACCATTATTTCAGAGACATTTGCAATTATTGTATAAAATTTCATTTTGAAAATCGGTACAATCTGGCAGTATGGCCTGTCAAGTTTAAAAACTAAAGCAGTCCTAAGCATTATCTGTGGAAGACTATATTGAAAAAAGTTGAAACTCTTTTAGCGAGTCTAGTTCATTTGTTTGATTGTTGTTTTTCCTTTTCTCTATTTTTTTTATTTCCTCGCAAATGTGATGAAAAACAGCAGTAAGGGGATTACAAACTCGAGTCATTAAAAGATAATAGTCTCTCGTTAGCAATCCCCTTCTTACCGCCCTTGATGCACAATGTACTATTAAAACTCTGGTTAAAAACATTAATTTTTAATTTTCAAATATTATTTACAGTTTTTGCACATTTAATTTTAAATTTTTTTTTAAATATAATCACGTACAATTTTTTATAGAAATAAACGGAAATGAAATCAATGTCAATAAATTGTTAATTTGAAATGACAAAATTGGAAAAACAAATCTTTTTTTTTAAATTGCTGCTTTTAAAAAGCCCGCCTTAACCTGTTTGATATTATAGGAGATTTTCTCGCACGGTGGTTGGCCGGTTCAACTTGTCATTTTAGACACATTGTTATGTCATGTGTTAGGTTAAACATTAATTTTTAATCTTACATTAATAGCTACGCACGATATTTTTTTTCATTTAAACAATACTAAATAAAAGCAGTTGACTTTTTATACGATCGTTTATATGAGTCATAATATTTTTTTACTCAAAATTGTAACATAACCTATTATTATCTACACTCATATCATAAGTCCTCTATTATGCGTTCAAAACCCTTAGGCAATGACCAGCATTGCCTGCGGTAGTAGGTGACAGCGATGACAGCTGTTAATTTTGAAGATGTCCCAAATTTGGATCTCATTACTTTACAATATTCGATAACGTAATTTCAAAATTACGTTACAGCTGTCATCGCTGTCACCTACTACCTCAGGTAAGGTAATGCTGGTCATCAGCTTCTGAACTCATCTTAGAGTACTTATAATATGTGTGTAGATAAAGTATTGTACGAGACTCTGCGTAATTCAACACTCGTGTGATCTATTATGGAACTCGCTTGCGGCTCGTTTCATAAACCATACTCATGTTGTAACGCCTGTCATTACGCAACCGTCACGTAAACTACTATTACTGCACTCGCCAACCGATGATACTTTTTTTGAATAATAAAAGAACAAATATATGAGATTATATTGTTAATCAAATTCTTAAAATGTAAGACTTAATTACCTTGTTTTGTCGTAATTGTTGTTGTAATAAACAATGGAAACCACATTAACTTTTCACTTCACTTTATAAACACTTGACAAAACAGTTCACGTGTAGGTTGTGTGCTGCCGCTGTCTCTCTTCTACTCTGACGCATCGGCCGATGGAGTGGAAGAGAGAAAGATGCGTCACAGGCCGAACGCTTAGACCGATCGTGCCTCTCTATCGCTTGTGCCGCGCTCTCGCTTGCACGCTCGGCTCAGGCGGAACGTGACAATGAGTCACGCTTTTTCGTGCGTGCAGCCGGCGTTCATCGATTTATAAGACGTTATCGGAACGTGACAATGAGTCACGCTTTTTCGTGCGTGCAGCCGGCGTTCATCGATTTATAAGACGTTATCACGTCAAAAAACGAAATATACTTTAAACCCCAAAATTACCTTAACGCCAAAACTACCTTTACCCCAAAACTACCTTACCCCTGTAACAATGGCTATCTCTAGCCACAGTTATCAATGTTATCATAAGTCCTGTACGGGGTAGGAGAGGGTCAAGTGAAAGTACAAATAATGTATGTATGGAATTGCACAAAAATCGAATGTTCTAGGAATCACTTATTTCCAATTAATCAAATACATGATATTAATGATGGGGGAGCAGTAAACGCGCAAGAACTGGACACGCGACGGGGGAAGACTGGCGAGTTGCCTGCCCCCAGCATTCCGATTCAGCAATATGGTACATTGTGTCCGTACCCTACAATAACCCTAAAACTACCTTAACCCCATAAACTACCTTAACTCTAAAACTACCCGAACCCCAAAACTACCCTTAACCCCAAAACTAACCTAACCCCAAAACTACCCTAACCCCAAAACTACACTAACCCCAAAACTACCCTAACCGCAAAACTAACCTAACCCCAAATCTACCATTAACCCAAAAACTACCTTAACCCCAATTCTACCCTAACCCCAAAACTACCCTTACCCCCAAAACTACCTTAACCCTAAAACTACCTTAACCCCAAAACTACCCTAACCCCAAAACGACCTTACCCCCAAACCGAGCCTACTACCCTCACCCACTGACCTGAACTCCTCCCCGCAGGTGTCGCAGGGCAGGCGCGGGCCGCGGTGGGCGCGCGCGTGCGCGAGCGCGCGGCGCTTGAGGCCGGTGCGCGCGCCGCACGGGCGGCAGCGGAACGCCGCTCGGTGGCGCGCGCGGTGCGACGACACGTTGTCGCGCGTCAGGAAGTACGCGCGGCACACGTCGCACTGGTGGCACGACGGGGTTTTCTGGAATCGTCGCAACATGTTCGGACGTTGGTGGTACTCTAATTATATAAATTGAAAAACCGATCCAGTGCGAATCAGACTCGCGCCGTTTCTTTGCGCGGGACCTCTTTAATTACTTCACTTTAAAAAAAAAGTAAAACCTCCATAATAACACGTATTCTTAAAAAAAAAAACGCTATCTACTATGGTTCAAAAGATTCAGTCCTTGAAAAATAGGACAGACAGACGGACAGACAGACAACACAGACTTAATAATAGAGTCCCGTTGAGCGTCAGACACTCCATGCTGCAGAACTCCTGGCTCCATCATCAGGGTCTGCTGACACGAGGCCCGCACTCACCGGCACATGCTTGCCCATCATGAGGCCCAGCATGATCTTCTCGGAGCTGAACCCGGAGGCGCAGTCCTGGCAGCGACACTCGATGCTACGGAACTCCTGGCTCCATCATCAGGGTCTGCCGGCACGAGGCGCGCACTCACCGGCACATGCTTGCCCATCATGTGGCCCAGCATGATCTCAGAGCTGAACCCGACACGCCGCAGTCCTGGCGGCGACACTCGATGTTGCAGAAGTCCTGACTCCATCATCAGGGTCTGCCGGCACGAGGCTCGCACTCACCGGCACATGCTTGCCCATCATGTGGCCCAACATGATCTTCTCGGAGCTGAACCCGATGATACAGTCCTGGCAGCGGTACTTCATGCTGCAGAACTCCTTGCTGTCCACGTCTTCTGCCCTGATCTGCCACATCTCCTCCTCCGTCATGGTGTACAGCTCCACCAGGTCTAGGGGGAGGTTCCTCAGCTTTCTGTAATTAGGTTGGGGAGCTACGTCGGGTTTTGTGTCCTGAAATGTTAAATGTTTTGGTAAAAAAGTGTTACAATATGTCAAGTCTTATAAGTTTAATAGCTATTGTCTGCTTAAGAACTGTAAAATTATCGAGGAAAACAACTTATCATTTTTTACAAGCTTTATTATTATTTAACTTGCAATGTATGTATGTATGTAGGGGTCAAATCTGGCAAGTTACATTTGACCCACTTCCCGTCAACGGAATGGGCTGAAGTTTGAACCACGTATGTAAACCCGATGACGATGCAATATTATGGTATCTAAGAGGTGATCTGATGATGGAGTCGGAAGGTGGCGACAGGATCTCCGCTATACTTACCGTAGACCCACCGTGTTAGGACTCAATAGCTTGGTTTTGATAAGCAGACTGCATGTGTTACAACCACATGCAGTCTGTGTGCGTGTGTGTGCGAAATATAAAATATGTGCATGATGATTAACATTACATTGACGACATTATAAAAACAGCAGTTAGGTTTTAAGCTATTTGATAGACTTGTTCAAAGTTACCCGGGGTAGTGGTTACAATAAAAACTTACAATAACCGGCTCCTCCAGAAACTCTTCCTCTTTCTTCTTCTTCTTGCTCTTCTTCATGCGCTTCTCCTTCTTCCTCTTCAGCTTGGACAGCTGCACGTCATCCTCCGAGGACAGCTCCGGGCCCTGGGGGAACTCGGCCTGGTCAAACTCCGTCTCGGACTTGACTGATTCTGATTCTGAAATAAAAAAAAACGTTTATGTACTCTCGTACTATAATCCGCTAATGTTGATATCGTTAACAGTGTCAGAATACCACGTATAGCGTAACCGAAGCGTGAAACAATTCTGTAATGAGCTTTTCCATGGTAATTACAGTTCTATAATAATTATTATAGCATTAATGATGTTTGTAATTCTGTAGCTCTGCCTACCCCACTCTGGGAACGAAGGCGTGAGATTATGTATGTATTATAGCATTGTTATTACCATGGTTACACGCTTGAACAATATCACTGACGGTGTTATACTTTAATGATCGAAGTATTAAAAAAAGAACACCCACAGAACTAAACTAATTAGGACAAACTTTGTAGTTTCCTTTTTAAGCTTGTATATGTATGCAACGGTACATGATCAATCATAGCTAATTTGACGCTTGTATGTTTTACCGTTTTTAAGATACAACTAAAATAAAAATACGTTGAAAAAAACGTTTCTTGTATCGGGACCCGTTTTATTATTTGTTAGTAAATCTGCCTTAATACACGTATTCTGCAAAAAAAACAACCCGCTATCCATTTCGGTTCAAAAGATACAGATCTTTAAAGTTCAGACGGACGGACAGACAGCTTAGGCATATTAATAGGGTCCCGTTGAGTTCCCTTCGGGCACATACATACATACATACATACATACAACTCAAAAAACTTGTTGTTAATTCTGTAACCGCATTTTGCATAATAAGGCCACAGCCTAGAAACCAATACAGTCGTCTGACGAAGCCGTCTAGACAGGGCACTCGTGCGGGGTGTGAGGGGCGAGGGGCGGGCAGGGCGTGCCCGAGCTGCATACGTCGCCATTGTTAGTAGCTCGGGACATATCTTTTCTCAAACATGCTCGGAAAGGACGGTGTTCCGATTGAAACACATGGACGGAAAATGCCTCTTTTTACTCCTAGGAGTAAAAAAACTATATGAAAACACTTTCCGTCCATGTCCATATTGTTTTTTCAAAAGTGCTCTCTATTGCGTATAAAATCGAAAGGACCATGAAAAAAATCCCGTACACCCAACTTGTGGGGGCGCAGTGAGGGGCGGCGACGCGGCGGGGCTCTGCGGAGCGGCGGCGGCGGGCGGCGGCTCGTTGTGCGTCAAACTATCGCTACCAATACTCGTATGACGCGAACAAACAGTCTCTGAATTTGTCAAAGGCTTTTAAAAATACTTATAATCATGTATTTGTACCATTTCCTCGCATTGTTTGAGAAAAGCATTATGTATGCCGCGGCGGAAACGAGGATTTCCTGACTCGTATTTTAGCAGGCCTCGCTGTTGCTCGGCCTGCTAACCACCTCGTCAGGAAATACCTTACTTTCCGCGCCTAGGCAACAATGTACTATTCAGGGCTGACGCGTGTCGTGTTTTGATGTGTGAAAAAAATGGTGCATGGATGTAAAAGCGTGACGCCTGCCAGCAAATTTGAAACTTTTCTCAAATTTTTTGTTTCTAAAGAAATTTAAAATGGCGGACATGATTTTTATAAATAACGATAATGGTTGTCATTATCTAGGTTTCGGGGGTGCTGATTACGAAAAAGATATCCATGTTGCAATCCAAGATGGCGGACATTATTTTTTCTTAAAAATTGATATGGGTGTCATCTTCGAGGTTCCTTGGGGTGCTGATTACGAAAATGACATTATTTTTGGAATCCAAGATGGCGGACGTATTTTTTTTATAAATAATGATATGGGTGTCATTTTCGAGGGTACCCGGGGTGCTGAAGAAGTTATATATAATATAATAATATAATAATAATATAATAACTTCTTTAAAATGGTAGGTAAATAGGTCAGTCCAACTGAAGTCTGCTTTTTAACCGACTTCAAAAAAGGAGGAGGTTATACGTTCCACTGTATGTATTTTTTTTTTTATGTATGTTCACCGATTACTCCGTCAATTGTCGACCGATTTTAAACATTTTTTTTTGGTTTGATAGAGTATACTTCCGAGGTTGTCCCATTGTCACCAAATCTGTATCTGATGAGGGGATCAGTGAGGAATTGAGGGAACTCCTCAAATATTGTAGGCAAACATATAGTGATTTTAGTATTTTTAGTAACAAGTCCAGCATTTGCATTCAGAAAGTATCATTTGGTGTAGTGGAACTGAAGATGAAGACCACAGATGGCCACCGGAACTCCTCAATGGTACCGATTTCAAGGGTGGCGATAAGATATCTCGATTAAGATAGTTGAGCGACTACCTACAACGAATAATATTTACTTGTTGAAATATGACTATGACTTTCCCGCGGCGTTGCTTGCGGCGCGCTTGATATAAGTTAAAGTTTCATTTCAACTAAGAAGTGGGACTACGTAACAGCGTATTATGATCACTAAAAAGTATAAAATAAAATAAATGTTTTAAAAAACAAAAAACCGCCTTCAAAAACGCAAAAAATAACTTTTTTAATGGTTAAAATATTGTTGGACGCCGACTTCAGTTGGACTGATCTATTTACCTACCATTTTAAAGAAGTTATTTTTTGCTTTTTGAAGGCGGTTTTTTGTTTTTTTAAACATTTATTTTATTTTATACTTTTTAGTGATCCTATTTATGCTGTTACGTAGCTCCACTTCTAAATATTAATAAGAAACTATAGAACATTTCAAGCTCGCCGCAGACAACGCCGCGGGAATGTCATAGTCATATTTAAACCTAAATGTGCTTCTTCATAGTCGCTCAACTTCCTTTATCGAAATATCTTATCGCCACCCTTGAAATAGGTACCGTTAAGGAGTTCCGGTGGCCATCTGTGGTCTTCATCATCAGTTCCACTTCACCATATAGTACTTTTCAAAAGCAAATGCATGAGTTACAGTGAAAAATACCAAAATCGCTATAGGTGTGCCTATAATATTTGAGGAGTTCTCTTGATTTCTTCATGATCCCATTATCAGATCCTGACGTGGTGACAATGGGACCAACTAGAAAGTATACCCATTCGAACAACGAAAAAATTTTTCAAATCGGTTTAGTGGTCTTCGAGTAATCGGGGAACATACATAAAAAAAAAATAAAAAAAAAAAAACCCGACGAATTGAGAACCTCCTCCTTTTTTTGAAGTCGGTTAAAAAATAACCAGCGTCACTTGGGACGATGTAAAAATTGTAACTATAGCCCATAATGTCCATACTGTTGAGGCATTTAGAAGTTATAGCGGAACAAAGAAACGTACATACATACATATATGAAACCTAAAAACATTACCCTCCTTTTTTGGGCAGTTGTGTAAAGTTTGTGACCACCCTAGGTAAGTACTGTGGCCTTGTACGGTGTCGGCATTTACGCAAACATCAAAAGCGTCGGCCCACTGTTAGTTACTCTTTACACTCTGATAAGGCTAAGGGTGCCTTTCCAGCAGAGATGTGCTACGCAACGTTGCTATGGATGTGTTTGTTATCCACCAATCATATTCATTGGTCCACATAGCATAGCACTGGTGGAATAGTACATTGTTGCCTAGGCGCGGAAAGTAAGGGATTTCCTGACGAGATGGTTAGCAGGCCGAGCAATAGCGAGGCCTGCTAAAATACGAGTCAGGAAATCCTCGAATCGTTTCCGCCGAGGCATACATAATGCTTTTCTCAAACAATGCAAGGAAATTATACAAATACATGATAACAAGTATTTCTAAAAACTTTTGACAAATTCGGAGAGAATGTTTGTTTGTTTGCGTCATACGAGTATTAGTAGCGATAGTTTGACGCACAACGAGCCGCCGCCCGCCGCCGCCGCTCCGCAGAGCCCCGCCGCGCCGTCGCCCCTCACTGCGCCCCCACAAGTTGGGTATACGGGATTTTTATCATGGTCCTTTCGATTTTATATGCAATAGAGAGCACTTATGCATGAACAATATGGACATGGACGGAAAGTGTTTTCATATGGTTTTTTTACTCCTAGGAGTAAAAAGAGGCATTTTCCGTCCATGTGTTTCAATCGGAAAACCGTTATTTCCGAGCATGTTTGAGAAAAATGTTTTATATGGAACGATGCGTGCTGTGGATGCGTGCTCTGGATGCGAGCTGTGGATGCGTGCTGTGGATGCGTGCTCTGGATGCGTGCTATAGATGCGTGCTAAGGATGCGTGCTAAGGATGCGTGCTGTGGATGCGTGCTATGGATGCGAGCTAAGGATGCGTGCTAAGGATGCGTGATGTGGATGCGTGCTATGGATGCGAGCTAAGGATGCGTGCTAAGGATGCGTGATGTGGATGCGTGCTATGGATGCGAGTTGTGGATGCGTGCTCTGGATGCGTGCTATGGACGGCGCGAGTGGTGTAGCAAAGCAAGGTTTAGCTGCGCATCTTCCTCGAATAGCTGCCTCGCGGCTGCGCATCTTCCTCGAACGGCTACATAGCTTAGCATTAGCGGAAACGATCACATAGTTTCGTACCGTAGCTTTCACATCCTCGCAGCATAGCTGCATAGCGCATCTCTGGTGGAAAGGCACCCTGATGTTTACCATATGGGTTCCATTCGGGCACGGAACCCTAAATATTAAATGGATTGGAGTATACTCACCGTCCTTGGCTTCGTTTTTGACCACCGTGATGTCCACCTCGAACTTGACGGGCGGCTCCTCCGGCTCCGGGAGCGAGACGGACAGCCGCTGCACCGCGAACTGGGAGAGGTCTGACGGGGCGTTCAGGAACGTATGCTGCCAATTATAGTAGGATTTATTTAACCTCGTAAGGCCCAGTGTGCAATAGGATATACATAATCAAGGCATTTTAATTTGAACTGTGTTGCTATAAAAGTGTCGGCGTATTTTGGCTCTCTGGATTTTGCGAGGTAGACTTTGTAACTGTAATCTCACTGTAATCTCACTGTAATCTCACTCTTATAGCACTTTATGCCTAGCTTAATTAATTGTAACAATGTACTTATGATATATGTTGTGATGTATTTAATTTCATTCTTTCTCCAAAAATATAACTTTTAAAATATAAAAAAATTAAATTAAAATATATATATATATGAAAAATTAATATTTAATGTTTACCTAATGTTTAATTTGAGAGCAAGGATTTAATGTATGCCGTTGTTCAATTTATATATTTACTGGCGTAAGATGTGGTTTCCTATAATTGGGTAAGCATCGAGTTAGATGTTTAAAATAGATATAAGCATAAGTTGGATGTATTATCTGTTGGAAATCCTTAATAAATAAATAAATAAATAAATATAAGAATAAGGTTTATTTTCCTATGTTCATAAACTGAAAATGGCATTATCGATCAAACGTAATTGAACTTTATTGCCTTGATGTTAGGTTCAAAGTCCCACTGACAAAATACTCCCTGTTTGCAGTATGGTGGGCCTTACGAGGTTAAAATGTCGGAATCCACTTGAGAGCTAATCTTTCAAACAATGATATTGTTTCTATTATAAACTCCAACCGCAAATGATCAGTTCAAAATAGAACGAAATAAATAACAAAATTATTCATATGAATAGCGACTTTGTTTCCTTAGCTTGAAGGTACAAATTGAAATGACAGCACACATTCGCTACAATACTTTTCGAAATTGAAAACGGTACCCAGGTAGTATGTTGCGTTAGCAACAGTGAGATACAGTATAGTTTCTTGTTCCGTCATTTCAATTTGTACCTTCAAGCTTAGGAAACATAGTCGCTATTCAAATGAATAATTTTGTTATTTATTACGTTCCATTTTGCACTGATCATTTGCGGTTGGAGTTCACAATAGAAACAATACCATTGTTTGAAAGATTAGCTCTCAAGTGGATTCCGACATTTTAAATAAATCCTACTATAATAACTATTGATTTCAAGATATTGTTTCACAATGAGCTTATTAATTTAATATTTTGAAACATTTTTAGGGTACCGTACCTCAAAAGGAAAAAACGGAACCCTTATACGATCACTTTGTTGTCCGTCTGTCTGTCTGGCTGTCTGTCCGTCTGTCTGTCAAGGCCCTTTACCTCGGGAACGCGTGGAGGTATCGAGTTGATTTTAAAACCATATACTCGTACTCAGAACTATAGTCCCTTGAAGATGTGAAAAAATCAAACTTCTAAGTTAACCTAATAAGCCGGGCAAGAGCATGTCGGACCATGCTCAGTGTTGGGTTCCGTAGCCGTTACTACAAACAAATTAGACCTCGCGACAAACTTAACGTTGCCGTTGGAAAACTGTCATCCCCATACATCGACATAGGTCGCGGTCAGTTTACCAACATCGCAAATAAGTTTTCATCACACTTGCTCGTAAATGGTGTTATTCCATGCCTGTATACAGAAGGACAATGGCCTAAATTGTTCCCGCGGGAATTATGGCGAGTTTGTCATCCCTAGGGAGTAATGACTTTCTTTTTAAAATTTGCAACTCTTTCGTACATCATTTCTGACTAAGGAGGTTTAATTTTCAGCCAAAAATTAAATCGGTTTCTAATTTCATCTTTAAAAATTAGCTATAGACTAACTTACATTACACAAAACCTATACGCTTCATTAAACTTCATTATTTTTATACCTATTTCAAGTTTATATCAACATTTATCATTAATTTTAGTAATTATACATTTTTATCAAATTGGCTAAATCTGGCTCGAATCCAGGTCGAAACTAAACGCAGTTATTATCTGTGGTAGAGGTCACAAAAAAAATATCGTTTCCATTTACGTTCCCGTTCGTCAAAAGTTATTTCTTTATATTTTGCAGAGTTAAAGTGTTTTCTCTTTGTTTTTTTTCCTCGCAAATGTGATGAAAACCATTGTGTGTATCACAGGCAGTAAGGGGATTACTAACTCGAGTCATTAAAAGCCCTCCGCCTTCGGCGTCGGGCTTCTAACACTCTCGTTAGTAATTCCCTTCATACTACCCTTGATGCACAATGTACTATTTCGGTTGGTATAAACATTTTCATACCACTTGCTCGTAAATAGTGTCCTAATATGCTAGAAAAATCGACCGTAAATCCAAAATAATACCCGCGGGCCTTTTTTTACCATTACGCCCTATCGTGGGTAATAGCTTTTTTTTTAAATATAATACGTGGAGTCAAACTATTATAATACGTCAGGACCCCAATTCTTGTGCCATTCGATATGAAGTTTCATTCGAGATGAAATGTCGATTGCATACAATTTTCTAAAAATCTCGCATATAAACTATTGATCTCGACTGTCACTAGAATCGGACTCCTGAACACGTTTGACATTATCTGTGGTAAGTCATAGACAATGATGTAGCCTGCCGCTAATTTATAAATACCTACTGATTATAAACTTTGTGAATCCAAAATAATAATTAAAAGGGTGTCTTTTTGCACATATTAAAATTTAGATATCAATAAAAAAACATGTCGTCATCAGAAGAAATGGATAATGCGACTCCGCCGGACACCGCCAACGCGGCTAAAATCATTAGTAAGAATCGTAAGATAAAAATATGATCTTTTGTCTGATTTCATTTCCTCGCAATTGTGATGAAAAACATTGTATGTTTCACGGGTGGTAAAGGAAATACAAAGCTCGAGTCATTAAAGCCCGAAGCCGACTCTCGTTTGTAATTCTGTCTTTACTTCAGGTGTTCCGCAGGGATCCCAGTTGGGCCCGCTTTTTTTCATTATTTATATTAATGATGTCATCTCGTATATTCGTTCGTCGAGCTGTCTATTATATGCCGATGATAAGAAGTTATATAAGATTATAAGATCGGAGAAAGACTGTTCTCAATTGCAAGAAGACCTTAATAGGCTCAGCCATTATTGCCTATTAAATCGTTTGCACCTGAACGTTAAGAAATGTAACGTGATTTCCTTTTCCAGAAAAAAACAAACAACTTGTTCTTGCGTAGATCTGGGCTCGGCGGTGTATAGGAGGCAGGATCAGCAGGACATAAATTCGTAGACAGTTTAAATACCTACTGATTTATTAATAAACTCGTAAAAATTACAAAAAGTAAAAAAACAATGTGCGTCGGTGTAGTAGAGGTTAGCGACTGTCCTAGGGGTGACCTGCATTTTTGTATCGAGTCTTCGACCAATCCCAGCGGCTGTAGATGACGTGATATCTTCTCTGATTGGTTCCCGGTGTCGTGATATATTTGTACGGCCGACTGGTGTACTATATATGCGTATAGGATGCATTCATAGATGGAGTTAGGGTCCAGCCTTAACGTTAAGGTGCGTCAACAAACTTATTATAAATATTATTTAAATGGTGAACTGGTTGAAAGGAAATCTGTAGTTAAAGACTTAGGTGTATATTTGAACAGTAAGATTATTTTGTATGACCATATAGATAGTATTACTAGTAAGGCGTATAGACTGTTAGGTTTTGTTTTAAGGATTGGCAAAGAATTCCAAGACGTTGAAACAATTATCGGTCTGTTTAACGCCTTAGTAAGACCAATCTTAGAATATGCCTCTTGTGTATGGAACCCTCAATATAATATTCATGTAGATTCCATAGAGAGCATACAAAATGAACTATTAAAGCATCTAGAGTATAGAGCCTTGAAATCCGGCCAAATTTTTAATCCGAATAGTTTAGTGTCTCTCGAGAGTCGGCGCACATATAAAACCAAACATTATTTCTCAAAAATGTCCGGAAATGTTGACATTCCTATCTACACATTGAGACGCGAAGTAGATAGTATACTGACAGTTCTCAAATTAAAAAAAAAAAACATTGCGTGCTCGCTACACAAGCCCGCAATGTTGCATACAAATTCCATTACTATCTACCTTGTAACTTTTTAAAAAGTGAAAAGTGCCATAATAAAATGAGGGCACAAGTCTTATACATCCAAATTTTACTCGAAACATAACTTTTTTATTTGTGCCTGGAATAGCTTATGTTTTTTTAAACAAGAATTGCGTTTCTCCTTGTCATAAACAAAAAGGCGGTAAGGAGTGATGGTTTTTTCACATGAAGTTGCTGTTTGTATGCAATTCAAAAAATTAGTTCAAGCGATGAAGATTTGACTCCAACACAATTTTTTTCTTGCGATTTTTGAGAAAAGCACTATATTTGCCTCGGCAGGAACAGCAATTGCGGGCTTCGTATTTTTAAACGGACTCGCAAGCTCGTCCGTTTAAACCAATACTCGGCCCGCAATTGCCTACTTCCATGCCTAGGCAATAATGTACTATTATTTAAGATTATTTCTGATAAGATTGACTCCCCTTATTTTTTTAAGTAAAATAGGTTTATGAGTACCTCGCTCCAACACACGACGAACAAATTGTCTGTTTCATGTCCCATTTACACGCACTAAATACGTTGGAAACTCATTTATTAATAGAGTGTGTACTAAATATAAGAATTGTTCGGTAATGTTGATATTTTCAGCTTGTCACTTCCTAAATTTAAGCCATCCCTTAGAGTAAATAGTGTTGTCTAGTACCATGTTAGTAATATTGTTTCCTTTTGCTATTAAGTAATCCTATTGTTGTACCCACGCTTCCTTTATGTTTAATATGTCTTTGTAACTTGTGGTAACTTCGCTGGTTGTTGTTAAATTTATGTTCTTTTTTACCTTTAAGTTATATTGTACCATTTGTGCCCAAATAAAACATTAAAACATTTACCACCCTTAATACACAATGTACTATTAAACCGTTTGTAACTCAAGAACCAATGAAGTCTACTTAGTCGTGATAGTTTTCCTATTAAATTCATTATATTTGCTTTCATTTAAGATATTTTTCAGATTTTTAATATTTATAGTTTTGGCTGTAGGAGGCGGGGACACTTGACTCTAACAAAAATTAGTGCTTTAAAGCTTAATATTTCATAAACGGATCCCAATCGAAAAATTGTTTTCACAAACCATATTTTTGAAAGACCTATCCAACGACACGCAGACCTAAACAACGCTATGGGGTAGACGAAAAAAAAAAGACTTCCCCACGTTACGTGAAGGGGAGGTACACTAAAAAAAAAAATTTTTTTATGATTTTATTTTACCACTATGTTGGCGTGACTAATATGTATATTCATGCCAAATTACAGCTTTCTAGTACTAAGAGTCTCTGAGCTATGCTGCGGACGGACGGACGGACGGACATGGCGAAACTATAAGGGTTCCTAGTTTGACGTTTACGACGCAAAAAACGTACATATATTACGACACTCTCAAGGGAATCAAAATTTATAGGGTATTTTCCGTTGACCTAGAACTATGAAATTTGGCAAGTAATACAGTCTTATACTACAAGTATAGTGAAAAATCTGAAAACTGTCTTTATTCAAGGAACGGCGGCCCAAGTTTTGAAATTCCTGATAATAATATGTACCTATGTACCTACAAATTTGTACGGAACCCTCGGTGGGCGAATCCGACTCGCGCTTGTCCGGTTTTTTGAAATACTTCGAACAATAAAATATAAGAATTGCAATATCAATTTTATTTACCAAACCACACGACATTTCTGGTGCCACCATATTGCCACTTTGCAAAAAACACAGCTGAAACAATTAATTTTACTGGTCTTTTCGTAATTATTATTCCTATTAAAGCTCCTGTTATGGTAATTTAATGTTTTTCGTGTTTGTACACAAAAGCATAAAAATAACATAATAAAAATTTAGATGTAAGTTGATCACCAAATACCATCACGCGCATATATGCGCGTAACCATGGTAATAAATAACAATGTTTTAATAATTATGATAGAACTGTTATTACTATTGCAACGCTTATTATAGAACTGTTTTGACTCTTCAGTTACGCTATAGGTGGTATTCTGATATAGTCCATTCGCTTAGATAGTGTCGCTACACTCACACGTACTTGCGGTTATTGTCATAAAATACGAATATAATTCCATGTAAACTGCCTAATTCTCTTGCGGCGTAACACCCGCACCGACACTATCTAAGCGAATGGACTACCATTAACCTTTTGAGCCGGCAAACCACGTCATTGCAAATTCGTGGCACTGACGCCAAACGTCCGCAATTGCCCGCAAACTTCATACGCCACAAAACCCTGTGTCATCTGAGATACGTCGCATTACTTTGCTGCTTGGCGTTCAAAACGTTAACAATATCAATATTAGCAGTTTATACAGACCTTAAATGCGTTGTCAACGCTAAGGACTAAGATGGAATGCCTCTATGCTATTTAATTTTACCAGTCTAGGTTAGGTTTTATCCCCACACCGGAACACAACAATGCGTACACTGCTGCTTGGAAATAGGTTAAAGGAAAAGATGATGGCCATTTGTCAATTGCCGATGATACAAACGGTGGAGTGTGTATCTGGGGCTTCGCAGCTCCCAAAACGAACGGAAGTCCTTACCTCTCTGGAGTAATTGATGAGGATCTCATACGAGCTGATGATCTGGCTGCGGAACCGGCAGATGGCCTGCACGGTGGCCAGGCACTCCCAGCACACCTGGATGGACAGGCCATCTGGCACCTGGAACCGGAGGAGGGAAATATCATGGTATGAGGTTGACAACACGGATAGCCAGTACTGTAAAATATCCCCAACAAACACAGAGGCATGTTATTCATTATTTGGCTATTCATTGTCATTAATTATTTCTCAATCGCTCAAAGGTTAACTGGAAGAGATAAGTTCGCCTTTGTACATCGCTGTTATATTTGTGTCTATTTTATAATTGTTATCTCTTGTTTGTACAATAAAGTGTTTACATACATACATGCATAAGTAGGTTAGGATTTTGGTGGCATACAATGGATCTAGAATCCATGGAGTTGCTATTTCCTAATTATTATAACACATTATGGCATTCAGTATGGTCATATTCCAAAATACACTAAATACATTTTTCAAAATGTCAAAATCAAGATGGAATGTCTACATATAATAAAGCCCATACAGCTGAACACCAAAATCGCAAAACATCAAAAACTTATAATGTGAAATATGTCATGATGTAATTTGTAAAACTTAACTTGATATTATAACGGGCCATTTGAAACTCAAGTTGATTTTTCGTCATTCTGCTACTCCAGCTCACTGCTTTCAATATTTGATGATATGATGGGTAGTAAGATTTTTTGACAATTTGCAACACGGACTAATTGCTATTTTAATGTTCTGCATTAAGGATGTTATGCTAATGGGGCAAAATGATAATAGGACGTATGACATTTCGCTTTCTGGCAGTGGCATAGCTAAGCGACCAAGGGCCCTGGGGCAAAAAAAACTGTTTAGGTGTTATCAATATTTAAAAAATGCAATATTCATAATTAGGTATTATCAGCTAGTTGACTAGCTAGTTCAATAAAAGATTCGCTTATCAGGTTTTGGGGGGCCCGGGGCACTGGCCGGCCTAGCATTTGTTAGCTACGCCAGTGCTTCTTGGTCAATTTGTGTTGCTGAACATTTTGCTACGTAGACGATTCAGTACTGAATCAAAGATATCATATCCTATAATTTTATTACAAGAGCAACATGTTATATATCCAGTCTCTTAAGTCATAAGCAGACATAGGAATCCAGGGGGCAAAATTTTATGACAAGTAGGGAGTTCCTATATCGATAAACTGAATTTATTGATGATTGTTTTATATACTCGTGATCACTCCAAGTTTTGCGTGTAAATATTAAACAAAATAATAACCTAAGTCCATTTTTCATTTTTGAAAAAATAAACTATCAGAATTTGTTCCAAATTTTCAGGCATTTTCCGTCTTGGCTGATAAATCCATTTCAGGTGGCTAAATGACTTTTCAATTTCTGTGGAGCAAATAGGGGCATTACATTTTTTTTTTATAATAAATGAAAATAAATACATACAATGCTGGGGGCGATCACTAGTATATGGAAAAAACACCGATAATTGAGTTTATCTATATAGGAACTCCGTAACTGTCATAAAATTTCTAAGCCCCCTAAATTCCTAAGTCTGGTCATAAGCTAATTGCATTATGCAATAAGTTTCAGGATGTTAGATACCTAGTACATATTTGTTAATTAGGTACTTTAATCGCGTTCTCGAAAACGGCACTACCGATTTTGATGAAAATTGCGGAATAGGGGTTTTTGGGTCAAGAAATCGATCTGTCAAGTTGTCTTCTTCGGGAAATTCATTTTAAATTGGAGCGATGCTCGGTTTCCTATATGCAAACTAATAAGCAGATATATCTATTTTTATTGTTACGGAAACCAAACAACAAAGATATTTTCAGTGCATATTTTAAAAAATCACATGAAATCAAGACGATCTCGTTTAACAACATTTCTACTACTAAACTTAGTACATGGTATAAGAGGCACAAAGATTTTAAAAATGGCCGATCTTCGGTTTTCTGTTCCGCGCTTTGTTTACATTTTAAACTGGCCGAAATTGACTAAAATACACGGTACCAACCCATGGACACTGAGCCTTATACATAACACAGCTGTTTAAACACAGAAACACAGTAAAATAACTACTTACGTCGATGTTTCCCAATATTTTAAAACAATCCTTAACTTTTTCACAATAAAACATTTTGCGGTTGTAGTTTAAACAGCCAACACATATACCGTTCACATTGTAGCCCTCGATGTTTATATTAATTTCCCGCATTTTTATAATTATTTATGTACACTTTGTATTTAAATTAAGATAAAAATAATTTGAGCACGAAGTCCTCTTTATTCCTTTCTTTCGGCCATTTTGCTTATTTGACACTTCAGTCAGATTGGTTGACTTGACAGCGTCATTGTTTTGATCAGTGTTGCCATATAAAACCGAGATGCCCTAAATCGGGGAAACACGTAATGTTGTTATTACTCAAGGTCGAACTTCTTGTATTGTCGTAAAGTTCGTAACAAACATCTAGATAGTTTTATTGACTTGCGTTTGCTTTTATTTTTCTGGTTATTATACTTTTATATTCTGTTCTGTGGGTGGCGCTCGTTACACAGTCGGAACAGTAGTCACGCAACTCAACCCGTTAGAATTCCCGGATCCCGGATATCCGGATAAAACCGATAAAACGGATATATTTAGGTAATATGTAATAACTAATAAAATACAAAAAAATGGTAAATATCAATATATTTTTATTTATTTTATTTATTTATTGTTTATTAAGAAACAAACGGTTGTATACATTTAATGTTACACAAAATATGAGTAAACTTAAACCTATAGTTTCCTTAATTAGTTATAGATAAGACAGCTATAGCCTACTATTTAACAAACATAAACTAAAAAGTTGAGGAAAAAAGAACATATTGATTCTTACAATATGATACATCGTGTAGTGAATACTAATATAATTACTATACAAAAACTTGCACTAAATATATGACCATTTTGGTCCAGTCGAAGTCACAAACATAGTTGCGCTCCAGTCCCTCGTCACTTTAATCCGTGTGCAATCTCTTATATGGCGGTAGAAACATACCCTTAGTTGGACAAGGTACTAAAGCGCAAAGATATTCCCGTCCTGGACCGAAGGTACAAACGGTCATCATAAGCCGAACGCCTATAATGTTTGAGGTAATATGAACTAAAATGTAAATGCTTTTTTAATATTACCTAATTTACAGTTAAAAATGTCAACATCGATCAATTTAACATTATCATTAAGTAGCCTGCACGCACGCCTCAGGTAATTGTTACGTGCATAACATGTTCTGGCTTTGGGTATTGCAAATAGTTCCCTTTTGCGACACCGGCGCTGACGAGCGCGAGGGACCTTGAAATTGATATTATGAAGAAGTGAGGGAGCATCGAGCTGGCTGTGAATTATTTTATAAAGGATGACGGCGTCTACACAATCGCGTCGAGCACTTAATGTTATCATATTGTGATATCTTAAAGAGGTATTATAATCTATGTAAGCTCGACCAGTTCTGAAATCCAACGATTTAACGAATTTTTTCTGTACCCGTTCCACTCTGTCGACATGGACGGCGTAGTAAGGGTGCCATACGGCACATGCGAATTCAAGGTGACTGCGGACAAACCTGTTAAATAATATTTTGTAAGTCAATGGGTTCCGGAATGGCTTCCCTACACGCAAAATAAAACCTAATTGTTTGTAGCATTTAATTAATACTTTGTCAATATGCGGAGTGAAAGTCATTCCGGAATCCATGATGACACCGAGATCACGAATTTGTGATACTCTGTTCAGGATGACATTAGACAATTTGTAATTATAATCGGTATTGTTCTTTTTTTTAGAGAAGGTTATAACATGACATTTATCATAGTTAAGAAATAGGTTATTTTCTACGCAGTACCTTTCTACATTTAACAAGTCTTCCTGTAATAACTCACAATCTTTAGGAGATTTAATAACTCTGAATAGTTTGGTGTCATCTGCATACAATAAAATATTAGAGTGTCGTATATTGTCCGTTATATCATTGATATACAACGTAAACAGCAAGGGACCAAGGTGGGATCCCTGGGGGACACCAGAACTGATCGATCTGCTTTGGGATGTAAATCCAGATAGAACTACGGCCTGACACCTATTTTCGACATAGGATTTTATCCACCGAAAGAGACAGCCGTGTATACCGAGACGCCAAAGCTTGACTAGAAGTGTATTATGACAGATTTTGTCAAAAGCCTTGGCGAAATCAGTATACACCGCATCCACGCTAAATCCTTCATCCATTGCGTCTATAATTTCATTCGTAAAGGCAAGTAGATTGCTATCGACAGAGCGCCCCTTATAGAACCCATGCTGATGATGTGTAATGTGGTGGCGAGACGCATTAAATAATTGGTGAGTAACGATCTGCTCAAGAATTTTACCGAATTGGCATAACTTGGATATAGGGCGATATTTCTCAATATCACTACTAACTGGACCCTTTGGTATGGGGGTTATCCAAGCCTGTTTCCAAATTGTTGGAACGCACCCTTCGTGTAGTGATTTAGAAAAAAGCATTGCGATTGGTACGACTAAAGACGAGGAACAGTTTTTAATAAAAAGAGGGTGTATTCCATCCGGCCCAGCACTTTTATGAATGTTTACGGAGTTAAGATACTTTAAAACAACGTTGCGGTTAATTTCTATGAAATTTAAGTCAATAGGGGCATCATGAGGTGATATTAAGCTAGCAATGTCTAAGGAGTCGATGTTTGATTTTTCAAATACTGAGTGAAAATGCTCATTAAATAAATTACAAATTTGTGGAATATCTGAAGTAATATTATCTTTATAATGCATAGATTGTGGAAGTTTATTTTTAGTAAATATAGATTTAATATAAGTCCAAAAGAAGTTAGGATTTGATTTAATTTTATATTCTGAAAATGATATGTAGGTCTTATAACAGTCAATTTCAATTTTTTCAGCTCGCTTACGTAGAATTTTGAAACTGTTATAGTCGAGAGGATTACCGTATAGTTTCCACAGTTTATGGTACTTACGCTTCTCATTTAAAATCTTACGGAGGGCCCGGCTATGCCAGACCGGCGTCGATGACGACGAACGTAAAATACGACGCGGCACATGTATTTGAATTAAGCTAAGTAAGATTTCATAAAATTTTGTAGTACTCTCCTCCATAGTCATATTATTAAAGAAACAGATCCAATTAATTTTAGATAGTTCAATGTTTATACTTTTAAAATCTGCGGCGTGAAAATTATACGACAAATTTGGAGGTAGCTTAGGGCTTTGAGTATAGACGATTTGTAATTCAAGTGTCAACGATTTATGATGAGAGTCTTCATGCGTTAATGGGTGATCGCAAACGGCCACGCTACAATCAGAACTACTAAATATCAAGTCCAAAGTCCGATTATTAGTGTTAGGACAGCAATTATATTGCCTTAAACAAGTGAAAGACATAAATTCCTGTAACAATTGCGTTGGGTAACTACAGATTGTAGACAATTGCATATTCAGTGACGATGAAGGCACCCAGTTAGCTTCCGGTATATTGAAATCCCCAGTAATTAAAAATAAGTCATTTGGGCGATCTATTATGATTTGACCGCAATTATCAAAAAATGACATTAAAGCTTCTCTAAGATGCACACCCGGGGGAATATATATACAAGCAATATTAAAGAAACGTTGATTACAAGTAACACCGCGCGTCAATCGGCCATTATCGGGCTCGAGCGGCAGGGATGCCCACACGCATTCACAATGCGAGCGCGGCGGCACAGGCCAGTCGCGTCCGATCGGTCTATACTCAGAGTTAACTGCTATAGCCACCCCGCCCCCTCGCGTCGCCCCGCTATCTATTACAGATCGATCACACCTAAAAACAGCATATCTACCATCAAAATACTCACCATTATAGAAATCAGGAGAAAGCCATGTCTCAGTTAGGCAGATAAAATCAAAGTTGGATTGTGATACCCCTGAAAAAACCTCGAGAGATTTTGTACGCAAGCCCCTCACATTTTGGTAATAACCGGTAAAAGTTCTAGGTAACATTGAAATAAGTGATTAGAAATGTGATATTCTTATTATGAAAAGCATATAAGGAACTACTTACAAACAAAGTATTATGATGTAACGCAGGGATAAAGACCAGAACACTTGTAATTAATATTATTATTAAAATTATAAGAAGAGTGCAACTATCACTCATTATATTCCAATACCTATAAACATACGTGCGGCGTGATATAGTAAAGAAGTTAGAAGTAAACTGAGCTAAAAGAAGGCAATCGCAACAAAACATTCGGGTTAGTCACTTTAAGTGTTGTAGGACTGACTCACTATAGATATGTATCAGTTTACTAGTTTCATTTTTACGCATGAATATTTTACAGTCTCTGACCCACAAGAATGAATAGTTCAGTTCAATTTTAAGTTGTCTAGCACGTTTCAACAAAAGCTTATTGGGTGGAGTGAGGTGGTCGCCGAGGTAGACAGTGGCGGCGGGGCCCGGCAGCTCGAGGTCGGCCGTCGTGAGCCCGCGCCGAGCGCGCGCCGCGGCCAGGAGGCCGTCCTTACGCTTACGCTGAGTGAACCGTGCGATGATGGCCGGGGGCCGGATATTACGCTGCGAGGAACTCTGGTCGACTTGAAAGCGCCGTACACGATATATTGTATCGACATCACTCTCTGATAGCGTATACCCCACGCGTGCACATATATTAGCGAGAAGACTCATCAGATTTTCCCCTTTGTGAAACGGAACGCCCGATATTTCGACATTATTAAGCAATGCAAATTGCTTATTTTTGTTGTTTAAATAATATCATAATAAATAATTTATAGAATACAAAACAACGTTAGATTTCACAAAACATGTTTATTTCAAGGCTTTAAATTAAAAAAAATGTTATCACGTCTATGTCTGTGGTAGAAGTTGAAGTTGGTGTTATTTATTATTATTATACATGATCGTACTTCAATTGGCATTGTTCGAGACTCGAACTGGCATTTTTTAGGGTTCCATACCGATGTAGTCAAATTATGGCGGCTGTATAATTGAATTTTTTATTTTATTTCATGTACAATCGAATATAAAGATATGCATTAACTTTTTCACCTTATTACATTGTAATAAGGTCCAAAAGTGCATACATTTCTTTGTTGACTGTACCAAATCTATAAGTATGTTTATATTTTTAAGTATTCTCAAGATAAATTTTGTTTAAGTTTATTCTTATAAATATGTAAATTTGAATTTAATATAACCACTGACGCTGGTGATTTCTATATCAAGAAGGGTTATTTAGTACGATCATAGATCCAAAGCTAATAAAAAACGTTGTAACCAGAATCGTAAGAGTCAGTGTCTATACTTTTACCCGACTGCCGGAGGGTACTGTGTTTCACAGCCTATATATGTATGTTTGTTCCTTTGTGGCGTTCTAGAAACTAAACGCGTGGACCGATTTTGATGATTCTTATGTCAATCGATTTGTCTTAATCTCGTGAGTATCACTAAAGATATGACAGTGTTTAAAATTTAATATGGCGGCAACTAGACGCCATATTGTAAAAAATAAAAAAAATAAAGTCGAGGAACTATAACAAATGGGAAAAAAAGTAAAAAAGTAAAAGGTATTTAATTTTTTTTATTTCTTTAATATTTTTTTTATTTTGAACGATAATTTAGGATTTATAACGATTTAAAGTTGGTTAGCTACAACAGTCGGGTTTTTTAAAGCTTGCTTTTTAATTGATGTTTTTTCCCATGGTTTTATGTATTTTCATGGTTCTATAATAGCCTTGTAAAATAATAACAGTCCGTTTTTATTACTTTAATTAACCGACTTCAAAAAAAGGAGGAGGTTCTCAATTCGTCGGGTTTTTTTTTTTATGTATGTTCCCCGATTACTCGAAGACCACTGGACCGATCGATGGGATCATGGAGAAATCAAGAGAACTCCTCAAATATTATAGGCACACCTATAGCGATTTTGATATTTTTCACTGTAACTCATGCATTTGCTTTTGAAAAGTACTATATGGTGAAGTGGAACTGATGATGAAGACCACAGATGGCCACCGGAACTCCTTAACGGTACCTATTTCAAGGGTGGCGATAAGATATTTCGATAAAGGAAGTTGAGCGACTATGACGAAGCACATTTAGGTTTAAATATGACTATGACATTCCCGCGGCGTTGTCTGCGGCGAGCTTGAAATGTTCTATAGTTTCTTATTAATATTTAGAAGTGGAGCTACGTAACAGCATAAATAGGATCACTAAAAAGTATAAAATAAAATAAATGTTTAAAAAAACAAAAAAACCGCCTTCAAAAAGCAAAAAATAACTTCTTTAAAATGGTAGGTAAATAGGTCAGTCCAACTGAAGTCGGCGTCCAACAATATTTTAACCAAAAGCAGACTTCAGTTGGACTGACCTATTTACCTACCATTTTAATTGATGAAGAATAAGTCCTGCGATGGCCCAATTTTGTAATTTAAAATTTTGACTGTACTTACCTTACTCGCAAGTGAAACAAATACGAAGAGATGATTACTTAATCATTTAAATTTCTAAGGTATTATTCTATAGCGGACGTAGCGGAGTTATACGAGTGGGATCCGTCGTCACGGGTAAAGGCCTCCATACATGATCCGTTTTGCCTTCAGGTCTAACTGACCGGATGCAAAATAGCATCGTGTATGTGTAATTTGGCCTGAAGGCAAATCGCATCCTTCCGCCTGAACGGTTTTCTTGTATGGTGTCTTGTAAAGTCTTTACATGTATGGGCACTCGATCCGGTCAGGCGGAACTGACGCAGTTCGGCCTGAACCGATCGGCCTTTACATGTATGGGGGCCTTAAAGCTGTTAAATGTAGAATGCTCGCCTTTAAATGTTGTTTTTACGCTCTTAAACTCGCTAGTAAATAATCCGTGCTACGAGTCCAAGCGAGAGTTATTTAAGATAATCACCTAGCGCCTGTTTTATAAAGCTACAAATTATAATTTACAGGTTACAAGTTTTCATTTGACACAGCCTCGACCAATGACGACCAGCCATTTGAACAGTGTTGCCAGTTTAGACCTGTAAAATTGTTACTTGTAGCTTTATAAAACGTGCCCCTGAACGGCGTAGCAAGTATATAGCAATGTATGAGGAGTTTAAGAAACAAGTGTAAAACTGTTTGAGTGAACTGTCAAAGAGATCGCGATTGATTAGTTAAGGACTTCGAGGGTAAAAGAAAATCATGTCGATTGAACCAAGTTTATTTAACAAAACATTTCTATAGATACAATAAAATTTTATCGCAAAAATAATAACAATTAAATAACGGTATGGCTAATTTATAAGATTAGAATAAAAATCCGGGACAAAATGTGTTCTTTTAAAATAATTGCAGTTTTCAGGACTCATAGGAATTTTAACAACTATGGTTGACTAGTTATTAGGGTTTATTTAATTCAATGAACCAGTCAAATGGATCTAATTTTACAAAAATCTTCAAGGACTAGAGCCAGCTAGCGACTAGGTTTGTAATATTAAATGGTGCTTTAGTTTTATTCCATGGCTAAAAACAAGTCAAAAATGAGATGCGATTTTGGACAAAGAAAACACATCTCTAACGTCAACTATGCTTATGAAAGGTTTTTCTTATCCGTATTATACATATACACTTTTGATCATCATTACCTAACCACACATTAAAAGCAGTTACTTAACATTTTTATAGTGGACCTCGTGGTCACACTCTCTAAGTCTCGCCGCGGCTTGTTCCGGCGTCAAGTCTCTCTGCGACTGCGCGAGCATTTCATAGCCAACCATGAACTTTTTGACGGTCGCGGAACGCAACAACGGCGGCAGATACATCGCGTGCAGCAGCCAGTGGGGAGAATCTTGGGGTAATTTTGACGGGCCTGTTGGCGCCCCTGGGGAAAAAGGAAAAATAATGTTGTAACATTTAATGACAGCTGTCATTTAATGAAGCATTGGGCCAAACATTGGGCATTTGAACTTTAAAGCTGGACATTCACGGTCAGACCATTTGACAGCAAAGAGTAATCAATCAAAATTTGAAATCAGTTACGAGTTAGGTCAGACTTATTAGGTGTCAGTTCGTCCATACAGAGGTTGTCGCACGTACGAAAAAATCCGTAAGTCATCATTAGTCGAAATTTTAATAATTTTTGGTGTGAAAACTTACCATGCCATCCCATGCTATACGGAAAGCTGCATTTAAACAGATTATCGTATTTAGTGTTTAGTCCCTTCATGATTTCTGCCAAGGCTCGTCTCTGCGCCTCGTCGAGGTCTGTCAGACGCTGCGGCCGGCGGTTGAGCGGCAACAGCATAGTCTCAAACGGCCACGTTGCCCAGTACGGGACGAGTGCTACCCATTCGGAGTTCTTCAGGACTATGCGTTCCTGGGACACAGAAATATACCTAATAATTAAATTATAATTATTACTTGACAGTAAAATCATCCACATACCAATTGGATTATTAAAAAACTAAATGCTTTTGCCAATGGGATCCTATTTCTAAGCCTCCGCTGACCGACCGTCCGTCCGTCTGTCTTTTAAACTGTATCTCACCAACCGTTAAATCTAAACGTTCTTTTTACAAAGTGTGTACCTATTATTATAGCTGTTACCCGTTATAAGCAAGCTCGTCCGTTTACACCAATACTCGGCCCGTAATTGCCTACTTCCATGCCTAGGCAATAATGTACTATTTTAAGCGTGGTCCGATTCGCACTTTGCCGGATTTTCTTTCTTTCTTTCAAAAACAAATAGTTTAGCATCTACCTCTTTAGTGAATTTATAACAATTCATATAAAATGTACCTTTTTTTGGAGCTCCTGTTCCAGATAGTCTACAAGCAGAGGTTTCTGGTTCTTGGTAAAGTATTCCTTCTGACATCTGAAAAGATAAACTTAACATTAAATAGAGATAAGTAGATAACCATCCTATTCTTTACAAACATCCTTTTACACGTAGAAGTTGCGTTATGGCCAACATGATGGTGATGGCCAGCATGATGACAAAGGTGGTGATTACAATCATGAAGTGATTGTGGTTTCGATGACAATAATGAAGATGGTGGTGGTGATGACAATCATGACAACTCTGATAATGGTGTTAAATGATGATAGTGATGGCGATGACAATGATGGTGATGATGCTGGTGAAGATGATACAAACTCGCCTGTCCTTGACCCGGGGCTCGTTGGGCAGGAAGCTGGAGGCCCAGATCTGGCAGTGAGGGTGTGGGTTGGAGCACCCCATCACGGCACCTTTGTTCTCGAAGATCTGCACCCAGGAGTAGCGGCGGCCCAGTTCCTTTAGTTGTTTCACCCACCTGAATGAAAGTCAAATATATATGAGGTAAAATCAAGATTTTGTAAAAAAGATATATTTTGGACTAATTGATGAAGACGATATTTTGAATACGTCTTACTATTCGTTTAGCCGTGAGCGCGAAATCTTGCGCCGTTGACCGTGGCATCACGCCATCCAACCCGTGAATGGACTAACTAAGGACATCCATTTGGGAACTCGTCGACCGAGAAATTATATCCATTGGACTGACTTCGTGGGCAGGGATCAATACCGGTATTAATAAAAATTGAAATATCTTCCTTAATTTGCATTATTTTCTTGATATTTTCGACTTTAATTTAGGTAATAACACTATTCTATTATATAAATTCATTGAACAGCAAAAATATTCAATAATAAGCGAGAAACCGAAATTGAATACCGGTATTTTTGTATGAAAAAAAAAAACCTATATACGATCCCTGTTCGTGGGTGAGTTAAAATTTTGGTGTCCCCTTTATCCATGTATTTATTTAATTGTATAGCTATAGCAGCTATAGAAAAAGAAAATTTCAACTGACTGACAGATAGCCGTACAGCTGAGCTTTAGTAATACTATCTCATTGGCACCCCTTTGGATACCGGTACCCTAAAAATGCGAAGAACCCGACAAACTGATGTGAGTTTGTCGATTCAAGGGCTGCGCGGGCGGTGAAATGCGACAGCAGGACGGAAAATTTCGTGAGTTGTCATCTTTCCAATATTTGGACTATCATTTGACATTCAGGATCAAATAAATTTGGCTGGACGCCGCGCAAACCGATACGATGGACTGACAGTGAATGTCCACCTTTTAACTAGAGTCAGTCTTGTTAGCCGCTCGCGGCATATCGTTACTCAGTTAAAATTCAATTAAACCGTGGCGTAGTCTATTAATGGAATGACAACTTACTCGTCGATGACGGCCACGATCTCGTCCACGGTCATCAACGGGATGGTGGTGTTGGAGTCAGGGTGGAAGCACATCACCCTGGAATCAATCACGACAAAACATACACTCTCCCTGCCAGAGGCCCTACTTTGAAAGTCGACGTTTGAAGTTACGTTAGCTCCATCCCTTTCTCTCGATTTAGTCTTGAATGACGAGTGACAGGGATGGAGTTGACGTAACTTTGAGCTTCGATTTTCAAAGTAAGTAATAGGGCTTTCCGAGTTCAAGAAGCCATGGGCGGACTGTAAAGTTATGAAAAATATAACGCTATTTCGTTAGTGTTTAAAAGGGGTTTGGGTAAAAGTGTTGTCATTTGTAAAATTCATACATTTTCAAGGTGAGCGGCCATTCGTAAAAGTGGTAAATTATGATATAATTATTAAAAATAAACAAATTTTGTTATGTAATGTAATACTCTAAAGTGCATCGGAGCCGAGATATTTAAATATTCATACTTGGGCGTACCTTTGTACTAAAAACTGAATACTTAAATCTTTAAAATCTCCGCTCCGATATTATTCACCGCCATAAATTATATATATCTATGTGTATTTAGAGGTCATCTAAATAACTATGTAAAAATCATCCGTGGCCGCTGAAAAAAAAAGGCAATATTCTTCAAACAAATTTACCCAATGCCCTTTCGTTTAAATACAGGGTGGAATCTAAGTCGTGATCACAATGATCACCTCTGTGGTCTACCCACGAATATGAACAACTTTCACTATGGGACCAACTCTGAAATCAAGAAAAAAAAAACAGCTGCTTCATACATTTTGGTCGAGTAAATATTGAACTTTTCTATGAAACAGCTGATTATTTTTTCGGGATTTCAGAGTTGGTCCCATAGTGAAAGTTGTTCATATTCGTTACCACAGAGGTGATCATTGTGATCACGACTTAGATTCCACCCTGTATAACGATATTTTTAACCGACTTCAAAAAAGGAGGAGTTCCACTACGTTCCACTGAATGTTTTTTTTTTAATGTATGTTCACCGATTACTCCGTCAATTGTCGACCGATTTCAAAAATTTTTTTTTGGTTTGATAGAGTATACTTCCGAGGTGGTCCCATTGTCACCAAATCTAAATCTGATGAGAGGATCCGTGAGGAATTGTAACAGAATCAACGCTAGCGATTTTTAACCGACTTCAAAAAAAGGAGGAGGTTCTCAATTCGTCTTTTTTTTTTTATGTATGTTCCCCGATTACTCGAAGAACACTGGACCGATTTGAAAAATTTTTTCGTTGTTTGAATGGGTATACTTTCTAGTTGGTCCCATTGTCAAGACGTCAGGATCTGATGATAGGATCTTGGAGAAATCAAAAGAACTCCTCAAATATTATAGGCACACCTATAGCGGCCACCGGAACTCCTCAACGGTACCGATTTCAGGGGTTGCGATAAGATATCTCGATTAAGATAGTTGAGCGACTACAACGAAGAATATTTACTTGTTGAAATATGACTATGACTTTCCCGCGGCGTTGCTTGCGGCGCGCTTGAAATATCGTTTCATATCAACTAAGAAGTGGGACTACGTAACAGCGTATTATGATCACTAAATAAAAAGTATGAAATAATAGTACATTATTGCCTAGGCATGGAAGTAGGCAATTGCGGGCCGAGTATTGGATTAAACGGACGAGCTTGCGAGTCCGTTTAAAAATACGAAGCCCGCAATTGCTGTTCCTGCCGAGGCAAATATAGTGTTTTTCTCAAAAATCGCAAGAAAAAAATTGTGTTAGAGTCAAATCTTCATCGCTTGAACTCATTTTTTGAATTGCATACAAACAGAAACTTCATGTGAAAAAACCATCACTCCTTACCGCCTTTTTGTTTATGACAAGGAGAAACGCAATTCTTGTTTTTAAAAAAACATAAGCTATTCCAGGCACAAATAAAAAAGTTATGTTTCGAGTAAAATTTGGATGTATAAGACTTGTGCCCTCATTTTATTATGGCCCTTTTCACTTTTTAAAAAGTTACAACCTAGATAGTAATGGAATTTGTATGCAACATTGCGGGCTTGTGTAGCGAGCACGCAATGTTTTTTTTTTTTAAATTTGAGATCTGTCAGTAAACTATGTACTTCGCGTCTCAATATGTAGATAGGAATGTCAACATTTCCGGACATTTTTGAGAAAAATAAATGTTTTAAAAAAACGGCTTTTTGTTGAAAATATTGTGGTCGCCGACATCAGTTGGACTAACCTATTAGGTGCCTACAATTTTAAAGAAGTTATTTTTTTCCGTTTTTGAAGGCGGTTTTTTGTTTTTTAAAACATTTATTTTTTTCATAATGTTAGCCTACATCGCAACGAAACCAAAATCATAACAAAACCAGAATATCTATTATCGATTATCGTTTCCAAGTGGCTTTTTTGTTGGGCGTTGAAAAAAATTGCCTAACTAAGTGGGCGCTGAGACAAAAAAGTTTGGGCACTGCGCTAGCCTCACCTGCAGGTTCCCTTGGCCTGCGCAGCCCGGAAGAGCGGGTGCTCCGCGGGCGGGGGCTCCGGCACGCGCTCCAGGAGCGCCGGGAAGTCGTTCGGGAACACGTACGTGGACGTGTAGGGGGGGTTGCGCTGGAAAAGGGGGGTTGGTTATAGGCGGGCATGATCTAGTTGGCGTAGGCTGCAGGTTCATCGATTCACTAGTTCAGGAGTGACAGTGCGTCACGACGCTCCTGGGGCGTCACGAACCGGTATACTCACGTCACGAAATAAGTAATAGCATGCTGAGGATGTTAGTAAGGCGCCTCGACTGTCCGCTCACAAAATTCTCCGTCTGCCCGCACCAGGGGCGCAGGCAGCAGTGCGGAGAGATCAGCAACTCTTCCTTCGGGGGGTCGTGGCTGATGTTACGATGAACGCACCTGTCCATTGGCGCTCACAGCGCCGGCCTTCAGCGGATTATCCCCCTGGGGGGCAGCACCTCGGCGGCGGGCTCCATCTGCCCGCTCCAGGGGCGCAGGCAGCGGCGCGGGGAGACCAGCACCTATTTGTCCTTCAGGGGGTTGTGGCGGATGTTATGATGAACGCACCTGTCCATTAGCTCTCACAGCGCCGGCCTTCAGCGGATTGTCCCCCTGGGGGGCGGCCTCCTCGGCGGCGGGCTCCGTCTGCCCGCTCCAGGGGCGCAGGCAGCGGTGCGGGGAGACCAGCACCCACTCGTCCTTCAGGGGGTTGTGGCGGACGTGCTGGTGCTCTGGAAAATAATGAGATTCTTAGTCTTGACAGTGCAACTGTGCATGCTGCCCTTCTAAATAAAAATGACGTATGCGCAATTCGAGCCCTCGCCTGACCTCATACTCGTCCAGGAAGGCTCACTTACTGGACTGGTGGTTCATCCGTTCAAATGGTGTGCATTGCAACCCTTTGAAGTAGCCGACACCGCTTTGTGCGAGCCAAAAAATGGGATGACATTCTCGTACGTTACGATAAACCACGTGGCCAACTGTCATCCCATACATTTTGAGCGAAAGAATAGAAAAAAGTTCGTAGGGTGACGGCACCAATGATGGAGAATTTTAGCTGACTGGCACCAGTAACGGACACTTCAATCTTAATTCTTTCATACGGTCCTTAATTGATTGTCGCAAAACAAATGAATAACCCTTATCTTCTGTAAAATAAGAATCAAGTGTCCATTATTGGTGCCTTGTCCATTACTGGTACCATCGCCCTAGCGTTTACACCTTGGCTAAAGTCGCTGGTCTGGTAGCCCCAGGCGAAATTGTAACTGAATCAACGCTAGCGATTTTTAACCGACTTCAAAAAAAGGAGGAGGTTCTCAATTCGTCGGGTTTTTCTTTTTATGTATGTTCCCCGATTACTCGAAGACCACTGGACCGATTTTTTTCGTTTTTTTCGTTGTTTGAATGGGTATACTTTCTAGTTGGTCCCATTGTCAAGACGTCAGGATCTGATGATGGGATCTTGGAGAAATCAAGAGAACTCTTCAAATATTACAGGCACACCTATAGCGATTTCGGTATTTTTCACTGTAACTCGTGCATTTGCTTTTGAAAAGTACTATATGGTGAAGTGGAACTGATGATGAAGACGACAGATGGCCACCGGAACTCCTTAACTGTACCTATTTCAAGGGTGGCGATAAGATATTTCGATTAAGGTAGTTGAGCGACTATGCCGAAGCACATTTAGGTTTAAATATGACTATGACATTCCCGCGGCGTTGTCTGCGGCGAGCTTGAAATGTTCTATAGTTTCTCATTAATATTTAGAAGTGGAGCTACGTAACAGCATAAATAGGATCACTAAAAAGTATAAAATAAAATAAATGTTTAAAAAAACAAAAAACCGCCTTCAAAAAGCAAAAAATAACTTCTTTAAAATGGTAGGTAAATAGGTCAGTCCAACTGAAGTCGGCGTCCAACAATATTTTAACCAAAAGCAGACTTCAGTTGGACTGACCTTTTTACCTACCATTTTAAAGAAGTTATTTTTTGCTTTTTGAAGGCGGTTTTTTAAAACACTTTCGCATATACACATAATAGTAGCTACTTACTACCAATGTCGTCGTTATCGATAGGTCAGCTTATATTTACAACTATAAGCTGGAGATAATTATTATTGCAATAACTGATAGTGTCCATTAGTTAATGCTACACGGAAGTTGGTACATTACATCTAACGCAACCCCGCACAGTGGGGCATCGGCGGAATTAATTCAATTTTGGGATGGTCATCAGTAGTCACATTTTTTATCTGATATGTATATAAAACATTTCAAATACCTATGATCTAATAAAATATTGCATATATATGTTATTTTTATAAAGAAATTAGGCCGCCAAACTCGTACAAATGAACTCGCATGAAATAAACGTTAAAAATACCTTGCATTTGCAAACGGTGTATTCCTCTCAGGTTATTGATTTTGTTTAACATGTTTCATTTATATACAAGAAACATTATTCCTACTATTGTAAATGAAATAACATTTATGGTTTCTCTTAAATTATGAGTAATTTTAGGGCTGTAAGAATTTGATAGCATTTCTCCCCTAAATATTACATTTCATTGGCTATAACCTTTTAGCTACAATGACCCTCAAGCTCTAATACAACAATATTTACACATTATTTAATCTAGATCATTATTTAATTGGTTTTAGCTGCAATAATTTGCAAACTTTTTATTACTACCTCATTAAGTGAATGAGCTTATTTTTCTAAGAAAAATACTTAAATGCGTTATCGATGGTAATGAGGGCAATTACAAAGACTATTAAATTATAAAATAGTATAAAAAGGGTATTTACAACATTGTGCATCATTTACTTTTGTGAATTCAATAAAGCAACACCTAATTGTACATTTTATTTTAAGTTCAATCAATGTAGGTTTTATTTAAAATATTAGTTGGAATGATTTTATTACACTTATAAATATATTTAAAATGTGTTTTTTAGGGTTCCGTAGCCAAATGGCAAAAAACGGAACCCTTATAGATTCGTCATGTCTGTCCGTCTGTCCGTCCGTATGTCACAGCCACTTTATTCCGTAACTATAAGAGCTATACTGTGGAAACTTGGTAAGTAGATGTATTCGGTGAACCGCATTAAGATTTTCATACAAAAATAGAAAAAAAACAATAAATTTTTGGGGTTCCCCATACTTAGAACTGAAACTCAAAAATTTTTTTTTCATCAAACTCATACGTGTGGGGTATCTATGGATAGGTATTCAAAAATGATATTGAGGTTTCTATTATAATTTTTTTCTAAACTGAATAGTTTGCGCGAGAGACGCTTCCAAAGTGGAAAAATGTGTGTCCCCCCCCCCGTAACTTCTAAAATAAGGGAATGATAAATGTAAAAATAATATATGATGTACATTACCATGCAAACTTCCACCGAAAATTGGTTTGAACGAGATCTAATAATTAGTTTTTTTTTAATACGTTATAAATCGTAAACCGCATTTTACCTTTCATTCAATCAACTCCAATATAATAAAGAATAAAGAAAAACATTTATTTAGATGTATAGTTGTACGGAACCCTACGTGCGCGAGTCCGACTCGCACTTGGCCGGTTTTTTTATCCATTAACCTAAAAAAAACAATTAATTCCGCGGCTCCATACAACGTGCACCACTGTGCTCCGTCCGCTGAAGTTATTCCTGACTGTTCTATTTTCTGGGATTTGTCTATGCCCGTTCTTAAGTAAATCTGTACCGAATGACAAACAAACAAATAAACAAACTCGGTGCACAAGCCCGACTCGCACTTGACCGGTTTTTTGCAGTAGCCGTCAAAAAGCAAGTATATTTATTTAGATTCAAGTAAGGTACACCACCCTGTTACAGACCTTGATGTGGATTGCTAATAATGATCGAATTTATTCAATAGAAAACTTTGGAAGCCATGGCAGCTTAAAGATGATGTTTGGTAATCACTATACATTTAAATCAAAGTCCCCCGCGGTGTCTGTCTGTCTGTATGTCCGCGATTTTCATGCGGTTTTAACCATCAGTTAGATAATTTTTCACGGAAGATTTTTAAGTATAATAAATTCTGTCATCTCTAAAACTAAACCGAACTCACATAAACCGAAGCGAAGCGAGCGCGGGTCGCAAGTACTTTGAATGATAATGAAAATAAATGCAGTATAGCTTTAGACCGCGACTTTGTGCGCGTTGACATGCATTATGTATTTCGGGATTAAAAGTAGCCAATGTGTTATTCCAGGGTATATGCTATCTCTATTCTAAATTTCTAAGTTCCCGAGGAAACGATAATCGAAAACGCCCGCAAATGGCACGGCCTTAACTAATTCTACGCGGACGAAGTCGCGGGCAGAAGGTAGTTATAATACAAATGTGAACGTTTTTCTGTTTGTCACGCTGCAACGGGTGAACAGATTTGGATGAAATTTGAAATCGAGATAGCGGATAATTAAAAAGTTCCCGAGGAAATAACTCTAATAAAAAAAGTCACGGGCAGAAGTTAGTTTATAGTATTAGTATGATTACTTTATTGCATAAAATTAAACTAGTATGCAAAAGGTGGATTTAGAGAGCGTCGGTGGCCTAGTGGCTTAGAGGGTCGACTCGTGATCATAAGGTACCGAGTTCGAACCCCCGCGGTCACCATGTACCAATGATTTTTTCTAACTTAAGTGCATTACCCGATGCTCTTACGGTGAAGGAAAAACATCGTGAGGAAACCTGCGCATTCGAACAGCTGAGTGTGTAAGAGGGTAATTGCACAAAAGATCCTAAAGGGTCGAAGTGTATCCGAAAGGGCCCATCTGTAAGATAAGATAAGATAAGATAAGGTGGATTTAATGCTAAAAGCATTCTCTAGGTACCATTTGATTGTGGTTAGCGTGATATGCAAGGATTAAAAGTATTCAAACTAAATTTGTTTTGGCAGTCCAATAAAGAAACAATCTTCCTATAAGTCATCAAAAACCACCGCAATCAACTTTTCGCTTAACCTATCGACTTTATCACAGTTACAAACTAAAACCACACTTATTTACTTTATTAATTATCCAATAATCAGAATAATAATAGATAATTTAAATGCAAAACAAGTTTAAAAATATATTTAAGTTTTATAAAACTTAACCTCAAATACAGCGAAATGAAAACAATACCTGCAGCGTTGAACGCCATCTTGGATCAGCTGACGCGTGCGAGCGGAGCGGGCGCGCGGCGAGACTGCCGGCTCGTCGACGAGATACGAGACCATTGATAACCGGTGTAAACAAGTAGGGTGAGTGCGCCGGTTGCTGGACATGATTTGAATCTCTACGTAGTATAAAACAAGGTCGCTTGCCGTCTATCCCTTTGTATACGCTTAGATGTTTCAAACTATGCAGCGGGTCGCTAGTTAAATGTAATTAAATTATAGTGGCTAGAAATGATGCATGTATGTAAGTAGGGTAAAATCTTAATTGTATAGCTAGCATCAAAATGATGTATGAACTTAAGTACCTTGTCGCTTTACAGACACGAAAGCAATGTCAACCGATAATCGCTGGAGTTATCGTATTCTTGATTCTTGAGTGGAGACCGCGAATCGGCAAACGTAGTGTAGGACGCCCTCAAACTAGGTGGAGCGACGCTCTTCGCAAGGTGGCTGGCAAGAGCTGGATGAAAGTGCCCACGAATCGTGCTCATTGGCGTGCAATGGGAGAGGCCTATGCCCAGCAGTGGACTAATACAGGGTGTTTGGTATATAGTGGATAACCCGAATAGGGCTGATAGAGCAGCTCATAAGCTATCGATTTAACCCCCATGTATGTTCAGCAATTGTTAAGAGTTTCCGAGATATTGGTCATTTTAATCGGATTTTTTGTCATTTTTCCTTATGTCCGTGTTACGAAAAACCCCTAAGTTCATGTATTAATTCAATTTTTTTTTCGTTGTTTCTTGCATGTTTAGAATCACTATGAACTAAGGAAGTTTTAAAGCTACATGCCCAGTTTTCATGACAACTTTTTGAGTAAACGCACTAAGTTTGTTTTTCCATACTACGTGAAAAACAAACGCGGGGATTTCTTAGTATGGAAAAAGTAACTTAGTGAGTTTACTCAAAAAGTTGTCATGAAAAAAACTTGGCATGTACTTAGCTTTAAAAACTTCCTTAGTTCATAGTGATTCTAACAATGCAAGAAAAAAGTGAAAAAAATATGAATTAATACATGAAATTAAGGGTTTTTCGTAACATGGACATAAGGCAAAATGACAAAAAAACCGATTAAAAGTCCAAATATCTCGAAAACCGTGCGACTTTTACTAGACCTATTTTAGCTTTTTCATAACGTCCTATGTGCCCTCTAACCGTAGTTCAAGGATTATCCACTCATTACCTAACACCCTGTATAGGCTGATGATGATGATGATGATGATGATGATGACGCAATGTCAAACAAGATTGACAAATGTGTTAGTGCGATATAGTACATAAGTGATCACCTACTTTTGATGCTCACTGTACTAAAAAACAAGACACAAATATTAAAACAACAAAATAAAAGTACATGTTTTTTTATTAAGGGATGAATTTTAGTTAACCTTTGGATAGATAATACAAATAAATGATGTTGGGATAAGTTCGCCTTTGTACTTATTATTTTTTTGTTATATTGCCTGTGTTTTTTATTTCTTCTTGTACAATAAAGAATATTCATACATACATACGTGCATACTATTTTACTTTTCAGTGTTGAAATGACGGAAACCCATAAATTTTACTGGGTAAAATCACGCATACACATACGAGACCTTAATAGGCGCATATACCTTGCCAAAATGCCAATCCACATACCTAACATAATACCACATACCTAACACGCAGCGAAAACAGTTCAAGAAATTGATGACAATGTATGCATTATACAGTTTTAATACTATGCAAATATGTGATACGGACTTTGTAATTTTGTATTTAATATGGACAAACTAAATAACAATTAATAACTCTTAATTTATTTATTGTTGGAAATAAAATGACAAACACCTACGAATATTTTAAGAAGAGCGACATCTATTGAAAATAGACGCGACTACAAACTCAGTCGTCTTACTTAGCCGCATTCTGTAGCTGTAACTTTTCTCATCTAGCTCGCTAACAAACCTTCAGTTTAGTTAGTACACGCATCAGCCACTAGATGGCGTTGAAATCAATGCTACCAGCGCCATCTCTACTCATTTTCCGGCACTACTTCCTTCAGTTTTGTTCAGGAAAAGTTATCGATTCGAAGCCATTGTTATGGTGTTTGTTACTTTATGGTTCCGACGCAACATTGACACACTGACTTACTTATTTGGTACACAAAGTTGGGCTAAAGCAACCTAATGCGGTAATTTGGTATTTTGGCCTTTTCTGTTTTTAAAAGCGGTTAAATAATTCGTTTTAATGGAGAAAATGTAGTAATGGTTGATTAATTGCTTTTTATGAATGTTTATCTGAGATTTTCGACACGCGATGTCAAATTAATATCCAATAGTGTGTGATAAGAAAATTGCTGGTGGAATAGAAATTATCTGTTTTAATTAATTGGGAAGTTAGGAACAGAGTAATTAGGTACTAGTAAGATAATTCTATTAAAAATCTAAAGCAATGATTAAATAATTTTTTTTTTAAAATTTGGTTAATAATTGCTGATATTTATACTTGCTACTCACTTATTATTAATTTACATAATTTTTATGTCAATTGTGTATTAGGTTGTTTTTCGAGATCGGAGTTCCATTTTTGTTTTACATTCTAGGAAGGGGAGACTATTTAAAATAGGTACTATTTAAAAATGAGTCTTATCACATAGTAATAACGTTAAACTTTAAGATTTAGAATCACTACTTAATACGACATTATTTAACTTAGTGAGTTACGTGGCTACCTTGTTAGTTTTACACAGCATTTGCAAAAAGTCGTAACTTCATATCAATGCTGAATACCATTACGCCTTTTTAAACACAGCTGATAACAAGCTCTTCAACAATTTAAATCTAGAATCAATAGCATCGAAGGTCCAAAACGCATTGCAGCTGTTACAATGACGTTTTCAAAGGTAAAAACAGCTGAAGATATCTAGCCACCGAGTTTAATGTCGGCTTGTTTTTAACGATATTTCACTGAAATTGCTTGTAATTTGGACGCGTTTTATAACCGCGTAAGTGTTTTAAATTGTGACAGACTTACGTCATTTTAATTTGTGATATGGTGCAAGAAAGAGAGGCCAGAACGAGACACTTCATATTTCAGTGTGTTCAATATTTCTGCCACGTCGAACAGCAACATATTCAAGCTGCATGAAGATATTAAAGGCGCTACAGCCTGAGAAAATAATATGAGCTGCAATCAACATTAGATATTATTGACATAATTTCTATTCAAAAACATTTGGCATAACCTGGTATCGCAGTGCGGATTGCTGCAGCGAGCACCGCCATTGACAAACGTCGCAACTTCCACCGCCGTATAGTCGTTTACGCCCTTAAATCGCCGCATAATCAATGCCCGTTCCAGTGGCGAACAGTCGTAACGTATAAAGCGGTAACGGCGTTTACGACTTTTCACTTTTACGTGGATTTTACATATTGCGCGCGCAATATCGACCGCTGAGCTTGTCATGTAGTATCCGCGCGGTCCCCGCGCGGTCTACACGTGTGATGGGGGAGCTTCAGTATCCAGGGGGACCGGGTGTAGACGACGAAAGACAGTATAGGGCTCCGTTCCGCCGCGCGCCGCAGTACCGGTGGCCGTCCCCGCAGGCCCCGCAGCCCTCGGCCTTCGCGCCCTGGCGCAGGGCCCCGGCGCCCCCCAGGCCTCCCGACTACCGCCGGAGCGCGAGCTATCCCGGGAAGCCAGATGAAACGTTCCAGGTATGTTCCTAAGTACCAGGGTGACATGAGTTCGAAAGAGGTTTTATTTTGTAACAGCAATGTCAATGTTACCACGTAAGCTATAGCTACAGGGATCCTTAACCTTTTTAGATGATATGCCCAAACAAGAAGCAGTGAAATATTTTCAGGATTCGTTTGCATTGTATCTAAGTGTACTATATTTCCACCGTTAGTTAAGTATACTTGAACCATTTTAGGAGTGACCGGTGACATACGGTACGTAAACTGACGAAATGTCAAAAAATGCGAACACAAGATGTCATTTATATAAGGTTACAGATGTTTAGTTGATACCCGATAGTTTAAGACACAGGTGTATGTCTGTATTTCATTACTGAGACCTTTAGACTTGATTAATTTTGAAGTGTGGCGTAAAGTTGGATTTTAATGTGTAATTTTTGAAAAAAAAGAAATATTTACAAAAAAAACATTTACATAAAATTTCATTTTTTACAATATACCTATTAAAACTACTTGAATAAAAATTAGGAGTAAAAAAAAAACCTAAACAAGTCTAATTCAAAGCAAGCTTTAAAAACACCAATGCATTTTTTGAAATTGTCGTGTATATAAAATGTGCCTCATACGTCCAAAAAAAAATCCAAATTCCAAATATTTAAAATCCATCATACGTTTAGGCAGCAGAGCGTGCTACAGAAATAGACATACATACACTTGAAATTACACTGACGTAGTCGGGTAAAAAATGTTAGCGACAAATTATTTCATTAATAAAAACTTGTTTAGTGACAATTTTATTATTCAGTATGATGTTAGGCTCTTGATAATTAATCGTTTAGCCGTGGATCCCCCCCTCGGTAACACGGAACCCTCGGGGATACTGAACTTAAGACGCCGTGTGTTAATGAA
This sequence comes from Acleris literana, assembly GCA_946894065.1. Classification (NCBI taxonomy): domain Eukaryota; kingdom Metazoa; phylum Arthropoda; class Insecta; order Lepidoptera; family Tortricidae; genus Acleris; species Acleris literana. The sequence goes on along the minus strand of OX335695.1, from coordinate 12,090,955 downwards.
TGTGTACTAGGCTGACAGAAGTTCGAAGTATAATTGAAAATCATAACCTTAGGTTACTGGTTTATTCGGCAGGAATGTAATTTCCAATACCAAGACATCCAATGTTCTTAGCTCATTCTCTACATAGTACAAAACAACGTCGCTTTCCGCGTTTGTCTGTCCGTCTATCTGTGTATCCACTAAACCATGTACAGTCAAGTTTATAAATATGTATAAACTTGTCTATTTAATAAGTTTCTGTCAAAAAAATCATTTTTGGGCCAAGCTTTTGGCGCCGACTGTCCTTTTTTTTTGCAATATCTTTATCTGCTTATCAAGACCAAACTATTGAGTCCCAACACGGTGGGTCCACGTTAAGCATAGCGGAGATCCTGTCGCCGGCTTCCGACTCCATCATCAGATCACCTCTTAGATACCATAATATTGCATTGTCATCAGGTTTACATATGTGGTCCAAATTTCAGCCCAATCCGTTAACGGGAAGTGGGTCAAATTTAACTCGCCAGATTTGACCCGTTCATACATACATTGCAAGTTAAATGTCATGTTTGAACTGCCATACATGAATTGCCACAGCGATTAAAGTAACAAGGTACTAAAGTGTACACATTTATTAACTCGATTGCTAATAAATGGCGGCTTCGTACGCGTAGAATCAGTTTCCCGCTCCTCCCCCTATTTTAACCCCTTAGGGATGTTTGGAAATTCTTCCAATTTCCAAACATCCCTCCTTAGTACGCCCCCTAGGATATCCTAGGCATATATTCCCTCCAAATTTCAAAGCCCTGGCTCCAGCGGAATCGTCTGTGCGTTGATCGATCAGTCAGACAGTTTCTTCTTTTATATATGTAAAAGATTCTGAGTACAAATTGAGTTTTCTCCAACGGGAATCCCTATTTTTTCCTTGGAAGTATAACCCTTTATTTTCTGCAGTTGAGGCTGTGCTATAATTATGTCAGTCAGTTCGACATGGTACCGGTAAAGGCCCAGCCACACCGCTTGCGTGACGTGCACGTGCACGTGCGTGTTTGCTTTCCACTGCGTTGTATAGTATGAATTCTCATTACGACATGTCACTATACAACGCAGTGGAAAGCGAACGCGCACGTGTACGTGCACATCACGCAGGCGTTGTGGCTGGGCCTTAAAGTGGAGTCAGACTCTCGCACCGAGGGATTCGTACGCAATTTTAGTATTTTAATTAATATATAGACTTTATTGTTATCCTTTTAGCGGCAGTCTTTTTTTTTAGGTTTGCGTTAAAATCACATCAAAGTTGCTTGTATGTATTACTGTTTTGTTGATACAAGAAAAAAAAAACCTTGGAAAAACATGTTCTTTTTTAAACTTTTTGTTTTTTTAATGATTTCAAAAATTCGCCGCATACAAGCAACTTTGCCGACTGTAATTTTTTTTGCAAAGTCATTATCTGCTTATCAAGACTGAACTAATGTGTCCAAACACGGTGGGTCTACGTTAAATATAGCGGAGATGACCCCACCTTCCGACTCCATCATCAGACCAGCTCAATGTTGCCATATTATCGTATTGTCATACACATATTTTGTACTGACTTGACAGCTGTCAAATCGGGCCTCTTAGAACGGCGCGACTATGTCTCACTGATTTCAAAGGCACATATCGTATTTTGAATTTACATACGATACAAAGCAACATATAATGTCAGGTGGGATAAGAACGTCAAAGGGGTAAGTGCGACAAACCATATATTTTTAGGAGGTATTGTTGGTTAGACGGACTTGCCCCGGAAACGCACTTGACCAACCTTACTAGTCTAAGCATAGTAGAGATTAAGTTTCCTCGAGTTGAAACTAGAAAGATCAGAGATGAAAGGATTACCACGAATTCGAAATATAGTACATTACTGCACAGACCGGGAAATAGGCTGATGCGGGACGAGTAGAGTTAGCGTGGCCGAGACGCAGTCGAGGCCGCGCTATATACGAGTCCAGCTACCGCCCTTCCCGGTCGAGGCTTGTATTGTATAGTGCTTTTCTCCAACAATGTGAGGAAATTTGACACAATTGTTAATAATATTAAACAGAATCCCAACATTTCCTTGAAAAAAAAAACAGAAACGTACGATTTAGTATGACACTGAAATAAAGCATTAAATAAAATCACAAATTTAAACGCAATAAATTCAATCTGAATAAAATATAGTTTAAGCTATAACATTTATTACGCGTTTATGTTATTTCGGCAATTTATTTTCTTTATGAACGCAATTTCTATTTTAAAAAAAGTCAAACTATTTGACACATTTTTAAATACGTTGTAAACGTGTACGTGTTTGAAAAGGCTTAACTTTTTAGTCTATGACATTTAAAAAGTAAAATATACAAGGAAGAATTTTGATTGCACGAGTGTTTGGCTGTTTGGAGATAGTTATCCTAGTCCAAACATGGTTTTAAAAAGTAAAACACCAGGTACGTAATGAAATTTCATAAATTTTCTCGGCCGCTGCCGTTGGTAAATAACTTTGTTTTTTTTTAATTTTGCCTGGGTCTGGAACTTCGCGGGCTGATTTGACAACAGTAAGTTAACATTTCCGAGCATGTGGGAGAAATAGTACATTGTTGCAGAGGATAGAAAGTACGCGATTTTTGGACGAGTCATATAGAGGGCCGAAACGTAGTTGAGGCCCTCTAGTGTGCGAGTCCATAAATTGCACTTTCTACCGAGGCAGACATAGTGCTTTTCACAACTACTGAGAGGAAATAAAATAAAAAATCATATTCAAAACTCAAATTTTCAATCATGTTAATATGATATCGTCGCCAATTTTACCATGGATAACTTTTTTAAATCTGGACCCCTATTCTCGTGGCACTCGAGATTAATAAACTAACATGCGAGATGTGTCAACTCCATATAAAATTGTATTTGTTTCGCCATAGCTCCCATGTAATTTCATCTCTAGTGGTTCGAGATTAGGGACCAAGTTTGAATTACATTAAAAAAAAAGCAGTGACATAGTTTTTAGTCTGTGTATCTTTTAGCGAAAATACACCTAATATTTTACGACACAAAATGGTGTGTTCTGATTGGTCGATTTCCATTTTTCATTTTAAGGAGCTATGCCACAAAAATTGGTTGATGGATTGTCATTGGTTCTTAAAGTTGGACAACAATGTTCTCGACCAATCAGCAAACACGCCGACAAAAACATTCTTGGTCTGTCCTTATAAGTGACGTTTTGTGACCCCAAACAAGACATCTATGGCCATATTTCCGAGCAGTGTTGTGAAAAACTTATTTCTATACAATTGAGTTAATGATAGAAGCACCAATAATAAAGAAACCCAGTGAAATTACCTCGGCGTCGCCGTTAACGTTATCGATAGCGATAGGGGCTCGTAAACGCGCGTCGCGATTACTTCGCTGTTTCATGGTCTCCTGGTACTTGGTATTGGGCGAGGTTATACTTAAGCCATATCATACTCATAAGGGACTCAACTTGACAGACAAATAATTAGCATTTTCTCAACACTGCTTAAAACATTGCCAAATATGGTAACAAAATGTCACTTATTTGAACAGGCCAAGAGTGTTTTGTCGGGCTGTTTGCTTTGGTCGACAATATTGTTGTCCAACCCTGAGAACCAATTAAAAAGGAATCAATCAACTTTTGTTTTACAACGCCATATAATTGAAGTATGAAATCGACCAATCGAGATCACACACCATTTTGTGTCGTAAAATATTACTTAGGTGTATTTTTGATAAAAGACGCACAGACTAAAAATAAACTTGGTCCCAATTCTTGAACCACTCGAAGTAAATTTACGAGAGATATGTCAAAACATAATAAAATATGTGGTTGTCATTTTCATCTTGAATGAAAAATCCATGAGAATAGGCACCAAAAATTAAAAAAAAAAATGTCATCCATTCCATGGCGGGGGAATACTTTTGGGATAGTTACATACTATCTTTATTCCTACAAGGATAAAATAATCGAAAAATTAGTGCTTCTTCATTTAGGACATCAAATCGGAAAGTGGATTGCAAACATGATTGCGTCTAGTGATGTAGTATACAAACATTCTCACACAAAGTATTCACGAAACAGAAATCTCTGGAAAATATTATAAAAGTTTACAATAACTTCATGTAATGAAAGTCGAATAAAAAGCCAAATCGTCTTGTGAAAATGTATTAGCGTATTTCAACCAAACTTTCAGAGTAGCGCCTTCTACGAGATGGGGCTCTTATTGTATTGATAATTAATTTTTCACAACACTGCTCGGAAATATGGCCATAGATGGTCTTGTTTGGGGTCACAAAACTGAATGTTTTTGTCGGCGCGTTTGCTGATTGGTCGAGAACATTGTTGTCCAACTTTAAGAACCAATGAAAATCAATCAATCAATTTTTGTGTCATAGCTCCTTAAAATGAAAAATTGAAATCGACCAATCAGAACACACCATTTTGTGTCGTAAAATATAAGGTGATTTTTTGCTAAAAGATACACAGACTAAAAACTAGGTCACTGCTTTTTTTTAAATGTAATTCAAACTTGGCCCCTAATCTCGAACCACTAGAGATGAAATTACATGGGAGATATGGCGAAACAAATACAATTTTATATGGAGTTGACATTTTCATCTCGCATGTTAGTTTATTAATCTCGAGTGCCACGAGAATAGGGGTCCAGATTAAAAAAAAGTGATCTATGGTAAAATTGGCGGCGATGTCACATTAACATGAATTAAAATTTGAGTTTTGAATATGAATTTTTATTTTATTTCCTCTCAGTAGTTGTGAAAAGCACTATGTCTGCCTCGGTAGAAAGTGCAATTTATGGACTCGTACACTAGAGGGCCTCACCTACGTTTCGGCCCTCTATATGACTCGTCCAAAAATTTCGTACTTTCTATCCTCTGCAACAATGTACTATTCCTTGTTATGCATATGTAATAAAAGCTATTTGACAACATTGAAATAAATACTACAAATTGTGGTCATCCTATCAGATAACAGCGAAAAACAACATATTTCACTTTATTTTAAACTAAATTATGTATATTTTTTTGGAAACTACACGAAATAAATGTAATACTTTTTGAAATTTTATCTGTGGCAGAAACGCTTGTGTTGGTTTGCAGCTGTGGTTACTTACTGGTGACGTCAAACGCAAGTAACCACAGATCAAAAGGGTATATCTCTTGAAATGATTGTTTATTGTTTACTTGCGTGTGACGTCGCACTTGTCAGGTTTTAAAAATTTAAACTTTAACATGGATTTTTATTGATGTAGTGTGCTTGTTACGTAATAAAGAATCATTTATAAAAAAACAAAAAACCGCCTTCAAAAAGCAAAAAATAACTTCTTTAAAATGGTAGGTAAATAGGTCAGTCCAACTGAAGTCTGCTTTTGGTTAAAATATTGTTGGACGCCGACTTCAGTTGGACTGACCTATTTACCTACCATTTTAAAGAAGTTATTTTTTGCTTTTTGAAGGCGGTTTTTTGTTTTTTTAAACATTTATTTTATTTTATACTTTTTAGTGATCCTATTTATGCTGTTACGTAGCTCCACTTCTAAATATTAATAAGAAACCATAGAACATTTCAAGCTCGCCGCAGACAACGCCGCGGGAATGTCATAGTAATATTTAAACCTAAATGTGCTTCGTCATAGTCGCTCAACTACCTTAATCGAAATATCTTATCGCCACCCTTGAAATAGGTACCGTTAAGGAGTTCCGGTGGCCATCTGTGGTCTTCATCATCAGTTCCACTTCACCATATAGTACTTTTCAAAAGCAAATGCATGAGTTACAGTGAAAAATACCAAAATCGCTATAGGTGTGCCTATAATATTTGAGGAGTTCTCTTGATTTCTCCATGATCCCATCATCAGATCCTGACGTGGTGACAATGGGACCAACTAGAAAGTATACCTATTCGAACAACGAAAAAATTTTTCAAATCGGTCCAGTGGTCTTCGAGTAATCGGGGAAAATACATAAAAAAAAAAAAAAAAAAAAAAAAAAAATCCCGACGAATTGAGAACCTCCTCCTTTTTTTGAAGTCGGTTAAAAAAGGGTTTCTAAAATTAGTCAAATAGCCTGAGATCGAAATTATGCGAATTGTGTCATGTAAAATAAATGTTTAAAAAAACAAAAAAACCGCCTTCAAAAAGCAAAAAATAACTTCTTTAAAATTGTAGGTAAATAGGTCAGTCCAACTGAAGTCTGCTTTTGGTTAAAATATTGTTGGACGCCGACTTCAGTTGGACTGACCTATTTACCTACAATTTTAAAGAAGTTATTTTTTGCTTTTTGAAGGCGGTTTTTTTGTTTTTTTAAACATTTATTTTATTTTATACTTTTGAGTGATCCTATTTATGCTGTTACGTAGCTCCACTTCTAAATATTAATAAGAAACTATAGAACATTTCAAGCTCGCCGCAGACAACGCCGCGGGAATGTCATAGTCATATTTAAACCTAAATGTGCTTCGTCATAGTCGCTCAACTTCCTTTATCGAAATATCTTATCGCCACCCTTGAAATAGGTACCGTTAAGGAGTTCCGGTGGCCATCTGTGGTCTTCATCATCAGTTCCACTTCACCATATAGTACTTTTCAAAAGCAAATGCATGAGTTACAGTGAAAAATACCAAAATCGCTATAGGTGTGCCTATAATATTTGAGGAGTTCTCTTGATTTCTCCATGATCCCATCATCAGATCCTGACGTGGTGACAATGGGACCAACTAGAAAGTATACCCATTCGAACAACGAAAAAATTTTTCAAATCGGTCCAGTGGTCTTCGAGTAATCGGGGAACATACATAAAAAAAAAAAAAAAAAAAAAACAAAAAAAAATATCCCGACGAATTGAGAACCTCCTCTTTTTTTTGAAGTCGGTTAAAAATGAAACTAGTACATTCGTTTTTATGCAATTCATTAAGTACACACCCTGTATGGCGATTGTTATCAACGCCCCGTGTCCGTATTTAGCACTAAAATTGGATAGCAAGTTGACAGTAACTTTGACTTTCATATCGTGATCGAGCAGTAATAGTCTAAGAGCCCACGACACTAAACATAGTGATATAAGACTACCACATGATATATATTTAATTAGTGACGTCATTAATGGAACACGAAATGGCGATGCCGCAATGCAAAAATACTGGCTGCGCGGAGGGCGACAATCGCTGCAGGCACCACTTTCTCCACTGTTTGGAAAACGCAGCAGTAGTTTTTCTTACACAGAAATTGATGATCTTTCAGATGAGCTTTGGTTTTTTGAGGAGATCGATCATAGTACCTACGTACGAGGCGTCGCTTATCATGCTGCTGCCACTGATTAGGCCAATCAGGAGCTTGCAGCACTGCATTAGCCTGTAGTCCTAGCCCTTTGTGTTGACGAGTAGATGACGACTGTTCAAGAAAAAGTAGAAAAGCTTTTTCCTAATATTTTTTCTTGACAGAAACTTCTTACTAAACATCTGTATCAACGTTCAACTTCCATGGCAAAGTACGGTTTGCAGAAAAACAAATACAAACAAATACATCTAGTATTTTGAACTTATATTTTTTATAAACAAAAAGAAAAACGCTAAAAATGTATTAAAGGTTTAATAAATTACTAAAATTTGTTGCATGGATTTTGCTGCTAATCTTTGACATCTCTTATAATATATAGGTGAAAAACTTAAGTAAATGACCTCTTGCATGTCGTTGTAACACATCTGTATAGACCGTTCGACATTCTATGTATATTTGAAATTTAACGTAAATTCCATATACATTTTGTACACTTAATTACCTTTCCACACTGACTAATATTTATTTGGTGTGACAATTAAATTGACATTGGTTACCTATTTGGCATTATATTCTTTTTCGAATGCAAAATAAGTATTAATGTTCTATGACATTATTTAGAATATAAACCTCTTTAAGCATAAGTACAGCATAAATATAGATACTGTTAGCTGCTGCATAATTATGTTTTAAAAAATAAAAGAAAATGAAAGTTATTAAGTATTCATTAAATATTCGACCGTATTTCTTTTTTTGCTACCCTTACCGGGTGCCATGAAAACTGAAGGTTGATACCGATGTTTACTTATTACTAACTTGGCTACTATTCTGCCCTCCTAAGCAAAAATGCAATAACTAAATTCAATAGCCAAAGCAGATTCAACTCTCTTCTGTTTGTAACTAGGTTGCAATTTCTACAGATGTTTTTTCTGAGATATCGACATTATGCTTAGTAGGGCAGTATTACTGTCAAGTAAATAGAGCTATCATAACGTCGAACTTCACAACAACATGTTAGAAGCAATATGTGTTTATTGATTAAAATAGAAACCTAGTGCCCTTAATGTAAGTAACTATTGCGAGTAACGTCTCGAACGCGTTTACGTTTTCGTAACCTGACGCAAAAGCGTTCGAGACGGCTTGCCGCGGGAACAGCATCGTTTTCGAATAGTCAACTCAATTCGAAAATGTGACGTATGATTAAAATTTCCGAAAAAATTTCGAAAAAATTTAGAGAAATTTTCGTTGCTCGAGCTACTGTATACTGATACTAATTATATACCTTAAAATCCCCTCCTTCCAATAAGTACACTTGGGCTAAAATAAATAATTGAATAGCAACGTCACTCGAGTCGCGAAAATTTTGAGTAATTTTTTTATGGCTTTGAACTCGTTTAGAAACCGTACAAATCAGCCTTTTGTATAATGCTAAAAATATTCCTCGAAGGGAAGAGGGCAGTGATTCTGGCTTACAATCCGATCAAAAAATATATGTGAAAAAATGACAAGTTCGTAAACGGTTTTGTTAATTAATTAAAGAAGTTAGATCTAACTGGGAACCAAGTTCTTTCAAAGGTCCTTATATCAAAGTTACTGTCATGCGTAACGTTCAACGTAAAAACACCTGGCGAGAGCTATTTGACCATGCTCAGTGTAGGGTTCCGAAGCCGAAGCCGAAGTTACCACACAAACACCATATCAAAAAACAACAAGTATGAACTAATTCTCTATTTCAAGTTTTTTGGTGCTGTCTTAGATGATTTCAGTAGGTATAAACATTTTAGTCGCCTGTATCTCAGGATCCAATCAAGTCTACTTAGTCGTGATAGTTTTTCTTTAAAATTCGTTATATGTGCTTTCATCTAAAGCCTAGCTCATAGACGCATAGTACTAGAAAGCTGTAATTTGGCATGAATATACATATTAGTCACGCCTACAAAGTGGTAAAATAAACACAAAAAAAAAATTTTTTTATTGTACCTCCCGTAACGTGGGGATGTATATTTTTTTCGTCTACCCCATAATATCGGTTGTCGTTGAAAAGGTCTTTCAAAAATATTGCGGGTTTGTGTCAAAAACGATTAATGGATCTGATAATGAAATATTACGCTTTAAAGCGCTAATTTTTGTTAGAGTCAAGTGTCTACAGCCAAAACTACAAATACTAAAATGTTTAAAAAAACAAAAACCCGCCTTCAAAAAGCAAAGAAGTTATTTTTTGCTTTTTGAAGGCGGGTTTTTGTTTTTTTAAGCATTTATTTTATTTTATACTTTTTAGTGATCCTATTTATGCTGTTACGTAGTTCCACTTCTAAATATTAATAAGAAACTATAGAACATTTCAAGCTCGCCGCAGACAACGCCGCGGGAATGTCATAGTCATATTTAAACCTAAATGTGCTTCGTCATAGTCGCTCAACTACCTTTATCGAAATATCTTATCGCCACCCTTGAAATAGGTACCGTTAAGGAGTTCCGGTGGCCATCTGTGGTCTTCATCATCAGTTCCACTTCACCATATAGTACTTTTCAAAAGCAAATGCATGAGTTACAGTGAAAAATACCAAAATCGCTATAGGTGTGCATATTTGAGGAGTTCTCTTGATTTCTCCATGATCCTATCATTAGATCCTGACGTGGTGACAATGGGACCAACTAGAAAGTATACCCATTCGAACAACGAAAAAATTTTTCAAATCGGTCCAGTGGTCTTCGAGTAATCGGGGAACATACATAAAAAAAAAAAAAAAAAAAATATCCCGACGAATTGAGAACCTCCTCCTTTTTTTGAAGTCGGTTAAAAACTGAAAAATATCTTAAATGAAAGCACGTAAAATGAATTTAATAGGACAACTATAACGTTTAATGGCCTGTTGTTGATCGGTAGTTAAACTAACTAATGGTCAAAAAACGTTACTAATGGTTAAAATCTCAAGGAAATGTGTCAAATTTTCGATTCCATTTTCGATTTTTTACAATTAGTTGAGTTAACTCCTGATCAAACAACAGGGCCTAAGTAGACTTGACTGGTTCCTGAGATACAGGCGACTAAGTGTTTATACCTACTGAAATGACCTAAGACCACCAAATAACTTTAAATAGAGAATTACTTCATACTTGTGGTTTTTTGAGATAGTTTTTGTGTATTAACGGCTTCGGAACCCTACACTGAGGCCACTGACCATGGTCCGACATGCTTTTGCCCGGTTTTTTTAACATAAGGCTAGTTTAACGGGGGTGATTTTTAGCCAGGTTTGTCCTGTGTCAGGCAAGGCGAAGACACAGGTCACTGGTAAGGGGATCTGTGACCCATAGACATTTCTGATTCTAAAGGCTTCAATGACCACAAATGCGTTGCCAACCTTGAGGACTAAGATAAAATGCCTCTATCATTTGACCTACCGCCAAGCAGCAGTATTCGCTTTGTTGTGTTACGGTGTGGGGATAAAACAATCGCTGAAATTACTAACATAGAAGCATTCCATCTTAGTTATTAGGTTTGGCAATGCATTTGAAGTTGGTGGATTGCATTTGGTAGTCGGTTTTTTAAAGAAAGTGGTTTAATAAGGATAGTTTCTAGCAAGGTTTTATGAAAATCTGTTCGGCCGTTTATGAGATATCACTATTATATCGGGGGTTTTATCTATTTTATACTAGTTTACACTTGCGTAATAATATTGTTGTAGTACTCGTAAGTAATTCTTGTTTTATTGTCGCCGTAAACTGTAACAACACGTCTTTGTTGACTCAGTTGCAACTCTCCTACCTAACTAGTTACTTAGGTAATATTTTACATATTGTTTATAGCTCTTTTCAATACCTTAAAATATTGACAACGCCTCGATCACGCACTATCAAACTCATCTATACTTTTTAAATGATAAAAGATCAAGACGTAACTTTTATTTCCACGTTCCATAAAGTGTGTTCCACGGAGCCCTAGGGCTCTGTAAAGCCAGGGCTAGTAAGGAAAAATAATCTTAGAACATAAAAAACAACCATTTAAGTGCGTGTCGGACTCGTGCACCAAGGGTTCCGTACCACCGCATTGTAAACCGCACACCTGTTTTTAGTGTTTGTTGTTTTTCTACAGGGTTTGTATTATAATCATGCCAAATTTGATGTTTGTATGTTTTACCGTTTTTACGATACAACAAAAATAAAATAAAAACAATAAAAAAAGTATCCTTTACAGTAAAATTTTGTCGAAAACGAACCTTCATTTTACAACGACTTGAAACAAAAATCTTAGGCGAGATTACTCCTTCTTCGTGCAAAAACCCCTGCTTAAACTTTCCCTGATTCAACGTGTACACCGGAACCCTCAGTGCGTGGGTTGGTCTTGACAACGCAGCTGTAACTAGGGCAGCACGGCCTGGCCGCGGCGCGTGGCCGCCTCGCCGCCTGGCGTGACCCAGATGCCGGGATCGATACCCGGCCCAGCCCGGCTGTTCGCAGCTCGTTCAGGGAGACTCATTCGTCAATTAAAAGGGCATAGGTGCATTCTTACAAGCAAACATACATTCATACTTATCAAGACCTTAGTCCTAGTCCCAGCCTTATTTTAAGTGGGCTCCGTCAGGCCTTTGCAAGGGCTTCGAAAAACTAACGATGTAGATAATCTACCTCTATACTAAAATTATAAAGCTGAAGAGTTTGTTTGTTTGTTTGCTTGAACGCGCTAATCTTAGGAACTACTGGTCCGATTTGAAAAATTCTTTCAGTGTTAGATAGCCCATTTATCGAGGTAGGCAGGCTATATATCATCACGCTAAAACCAATAGGAGCGGAGCACCAATAAATAATGTTTCAAAATCGAGGGTTTTTTTTCCCTTTTGAGAGCTTCCGATGCGTGCGCTGGGTAAACGGTTAAAGTTTCGCAAAAATCATGTATGACATAATTGTTCCACTGTAAAATTTCTAAAAAAGGTCCGCGACAGCATGTCTATCTTTTAAGGTTGACTCACTATAATCTTTTTTATGCTAACCAAATTTGTTCTAAAATAATGCATTATTTGCGAAGGTGTTTGAAACATGATATTAATTCTTATCCAAATAAAAACGTTATTCATCACAAGTATTTAATTTAAAACAAAATTGCCCTTTACATCATTCGATTTCAATGAATATCTTATTCAATGAATATTTTAAAATAACATCGCAGCAAAAATTCCACCTTCTCGAACAATTCTCTACCTAAACGAAGTCGCGGGTTAAAGTTATCGTTAGCCCAAAGTAACTATTCCACACGGGGACGAAGTCGCGGGCAGAAGCTAGTGTAAGATATAACAATGTAGATATAGAATGTAAACTGAAAAGCGCTAATATCTATTTGTGATCGCGACAAATATATCTACATTATAGTGTCTATATCGTCTGTCATTATTTTCTACTCGCTACGGTCGTGATTCAATTATAGAATCCTTCGCTTACTCGGGATTCAAAATCAACACTTGCAGAAAAACCAACTTTGCTCTCTTGTTGCACAAATAACAACGTTTCCCTTCTTGCCAACCGCCAATTCATATTAACCCTGCACTGTATTCGGCATTTAATAGTAGATTGTTCAACAAGAGATTAAAACAAGCCATAATGGGACTGGGCTGGGCATATCTGCCGCATGCACGATGGGAGATGGGCCAAAAATACCACCGATTGGCTTCCACGCGACGGACATCGTAGCAGAGGTTGACCCAGAAGGAGATGGCGAGATGACCTAGAATCCTTTACGAGGGATTGGCAAGAGTGAGCTCTGGATAGGGCCGAGTGGCGAAAAAGAGGGGAGGCCTTTGCCCAGCAGTGGGAAACAAAAACAGGCTAGGAAAAAATAACAATAATAATAATAATAACACGAGATGTTTAACCATGCGAGCGAGCGAGCGAGCGAGAGTGGCTATAGTTCGAGTGTAACTATGGTTGTTTAGTCTCGCGTTAAACACTCTACTTTTCACTTTGAATGCAAAAAATAACTTCTTTAAAATTGTAGGCACCTAATAGGTTAGTCCAACTGATGTGGGCTTTTTGTTGAAAATGTTGCGGTCGCCGACTTCAGTTGGACTAACCTATTAGGTGCCTACAATTTTAAAGAAGTTATTTTTTGCGTTTTTGAAGGCGGTTTTTTTTTTAAACATTTATTTTATTTTATACTTTTTAGTGATCATAATACGCTGTCACGAAGTCCCACTTCTTAGTTGAAATAAAACTTTAACTTATCTCAAGCGCGCCGCAAGCAACGCCGCGGGAAAGTCATAGTCATATTTGAACAAGTAAATATTATTCGTTGCAGGTAGTCGCTCAACTATCTTAATCGAGATATCTTATCACCACCCTTGAAATCGGTACCGTTAAGGAGGTCCCGTGGCCATCTGTGGTCTTCATCATCAGTTCCACTTCACCATATAGTACTTTTCAAAAGCAAATGCATGAGTTACAGTGAAAAATACCAAAATCGCTATAGGTGTGCCTATAATATTTGAGGAGTTCTCTTGATTTCTCCATGATCCCATCATCAGATCCCGACGTGGTGACAATGGGACCAACTAGAAAGTATAACCATTCGAACAACGAAAAAATTTTTCAAATCGGTCCAGTGGTCTTCGAGTAATCGGGGAACATACATAAAAAAAAAAAACCCGACGAATTGAGAACCTCCTCCTTTTTTTGAAGTCGGTTAAAAACTGAATCTGTACATTATAATCTCTGTTGTTATCGTTTCCTAGAAGTCTTAATTGGCCGGTCCTGAACAAATGGAACGCCCACGGCGCTCTGTAAACATAGACGGAGGCACAATTTCTTGTAGAGTTCGGGAAAACAGTTCTTAGAAAACTTATTTAGTTAGAAAATGATTCTGTTTTGCGGAGCATGTCTTTCTCTTGATTTATTTCAATAGTAGCTTTTAAAATGTATATAAAAAGCCAATGTGTAAAATCTAGTAAGACTTTATAAATTATAATCTACGAAATGAAAACTCTAGGACGTTTTCGGTTTGAAAAGCGACATCTAACGGATAACGTGGTAAATGAAAGCGCCATCTGTTGTCGAGTAGCATGTCTCATTTATTCCGTATTTGTAAGATTTCTAACAATTTTTAACCGACTTCAAAAAAGGAGGAGGTTATACGTTCCACTGTATGTTTTTTTTTTTTTATGTATGTTCACCGATTACTCCTTCAATTGTCGACCGATTTCAAAATTTTTTTTTTGGTTTGATAGAGTATACTTTCGTGGTAGTCCCATTGTCACCAAATCTGAATCTGATGAGAGGATCCGTGAGGAATTGAGGGAACTCCTCAAATATTGTAGGCAAACATATAGCGATTTTAGTATTTTTAGTAACAAGTCCAGCATTTGCAGTCAGAAAGTATCATTTGGTGAAGTGGAACTGATGATTAAGACCACAGATGGCCACCGGAACTCCTTAAAGGTACCGATTTCAAGGGTGGCGATAAGATATCTCGATTAAGATAGTTGAGCGACTACAACTAAGAATATTTACTTGTTAACCGACTTCAAAAAAGGAGGTTATTGAAATATGACTATGACTTTCCCGCGGCGTTGTTTGCGGCGCGCTTGAAATAACTTAAAGTTTCATTTCAACTAAGAAGTGGGACTACGTAACAGCGTATTACGATCACTAAAAAGTATAAAATAAAATAAATGTTTTAAAAAAAAACCGCCTTCAAAAACGCAAAAAATAACTTCTTTAAAATTGTAGGCACCTAATAGGTTAGTCCAACTGAAGTCGGCGACCACAACATTTTCAACAAAAAGCCGATCTTTTTATAAAGGCATCAGTATTATATCAGCATATAGTTGTTTGTACAGCGGTTCGTGAGTCACCAAGACGGTACTGGCTGAAAATCAGCGCTGTAGGTGTCTGACATCTGGTCAAAATGCTGAGCAAGTGTCCGATTCGCTACCGCGGGGACACTCTGAGCTGTTCCTGTCACATTGTTTGTTTTCTTTTTCTTTTTCAAATTATTTATTTCACTATAATTATAATTTGAATTTGAATTTGTTTTATTATATTAGGATTCCGTACCCAAAGGGTAATTAACAAAAAGCAAACTTTCAAAACCCGACTGTTGCTAACTAACTTTAAATCGTTATAAATCCTAAATGTTCATTCAAAATGAAACAAACCAAAAGATCATTTTTAAATCCCTATTCAATGATACCCCACTTGTCATACTCGGTCGTTTTTTTTTATTTGCACAATATTGCGCCTGGTTGCCGTCATATTGAATTTTGATGACTGTCATATCTTCAGTGACATTCACCAGATTACGACAAATCGATTGACATAAGAATCATCAAAATCGGACAACGGGTTTAGTTTTTATAGTGCCACAAAGGAACAAACATACATATATAGGCTGATAAACACATTACCCTCCTCCTTCGGCAGTCGGGTAAAAACGGGACCCTATTACCAAGACTCCACTATCCATCCGTCTGTCTGTCACCAGGCTGTATCTCATGAATCGTGATAGCTAGAAAGTTGAAATTTTGACAGATGATGTATTTCTGTTGCCGCTATAACAACAAATACTAATAACAGACTAAAACAAATATTTAAGTGGGGCTCCCATACAACAAACATGATTTTTTTGCCGTTTTTTGTCGATAAGTGTGTACCTAATGTTATATAGATAGTTAATGGTACGGAGCCCTTCGTACGCGAGTCCGACTCGCACTTGGCCGGTTTTTATAAATGTATTTCTTCTTTATTTACTTGACAGTAACGGTTCAAAATTAAAAAAAAAAACAAAATTCAAAATATTTATTCAGTAAATTGGCCACATGAGGGCTCTTTTACACGTCGGTAATATAGAGTGAATCTACCAGGGCTTCGGACAAGACCATCATTGCGGAGAAGAAGCGCCGCAAGTGGCCGCCTTAAAAATATAATAAAATATCAAAAGCATATAGTTTCACCGGGTAGAATAGAGCTCTTGTCTAAGCTTAAGCGTAGGTTTTTGGTCTCCGATTTATAAATGATCGATCGGTCGCATGGTTTATCGATTGTTTGAAGTACCATAGACAAACTTTTTCCTGAAGTGCTCGAGTTGCGTTTGTTTTCGTTGACGTTTTTCAAGAATGTCGCATTGTTAGCGGAGTCCCGGTGCAAACAGCGACGGCTTAAAAACAGCCAGTGTTTTGTTACTGTCGCCGGTGCCTCTGTGTGAACGGCTCGGCGACGGCGCGCCCGTGGCCGCCGCCATGCCAAATATGCATCGCATAATCAGGGGGAACTTCAAAAAAATATCTGAAATCAAAATGGTATAATTTTGTAATCTCTAATTTCATTTGCTATAACTATTTACATGCTCTAAAATTGGAATTAGTCGCATTTTTAAGAATTACTTAAAAAAACTTACTTCGGGCTAAGAGCAGAAGTTGGTGATATATATTTTGTGTAAAACATTTTAAAATTATAAAATATAAATAAATAAATATCTAGGGGACAAAGTCACAGAAATTGACCTAGATTCAAATTGAAAAAAGAAAAAATGCTTGTATTATTTGTCGATGCGCTGGCATAGTTGGTAGTGACCCTGCCTACGAAGCTAGCGGCCCTGGGTTCAAATCCCGGTAAGGACAGATATTTGTGTGATGAGCGCGAATATTTGTACCCGAGTCTTGGATGTTTTCTATTATTGTAACGTGTCGTCGATGTAAGTTTGATAGTTATAAATACTTATAAATTAATTGTTATAATGACGTAAAATTTAGACCAAATGAATTAATATAGCATTAATAGTACATTGTGTATTAAGGGTGGTAAAGACAGAATTACAAACGAGAGTCTGTTAGGAGCCCGAAGCCGAAGGCTGAGGGCTTTAATGGCTCGAGTTTTGTATTTCCTTTACCACCCGTGTAACATACAATATTTTTCATCACAATTGCGAGGATATGAAATAAAATCATAGTACATTATTAAAAAAATAGTACATTATTGCCTAGGCATGGAAGTAGGCAATTGCGGGTCGAGTATTGGATTAAACGGACGAGCTTGCGAGCAGAACAGCTTAAATAGGATCACTAAAAAGTATAAAATAAAATAAATGTAAAAAAACAAAAACCCGCCCATGTTGTGGTCGCCGACTTCAGTTGGACTAACCTATTAGGTGCCTACAATTTTAAAGAAGTTATTTTTTGCGTTTTTGAATGCGGTTTTTTGTTTTTTAAACCATTTATTTTATTTTATACTTTTTAGTGATCATAATACGCTGTTACGTAGTCCCACTTCTTAGTTGAAATGAAACTTTAAGTTATTTCAAGCGCGCCGCAAGCAACGCCGCGGGAAAGTCATAGTCATATTTCAATAACCTCCTTTTTTGAAGTCGGTTAACAAGTAAATATTCTTCGTTGTAGTCGCTCAACTATCTTAATCGAGATATCTTATCGCCACCTTTGAAATCGGTACCGTTAAGGAGTTCCGGTGGCCATCTGTGGTCTTCATCATCAGTTCCACTTCACCAAATGATACTTTCTGAATGCAAATGCTGGACTTGTTACTAAAAATACTAAAATCGCTATATGTTTGCCTACAATATTTGAGGAGTTCCCTCAATTCCTCACGGATCCTCTCATCAGATTCAGATTTGGTGACAATGAGACTACTTCGAAAGTATACACTATCAAACCAAAAAAAAATTTGAAATCGGTCGACAATTGACGGAGTAATCGGTGAACATACATAAAAAAAAAACATACAGTGGAACGTATAACCTCCTCCTTTTTTGAAGTCGGTTAAAAACATACAGACATAGTTTTTCATGATATCTGCAACATATTCAAAAATCGAAAAAATCGGACGAGGTGTAAGGGAAGAAAAACGTTATCGCATTTTGTATGGAAATTGGGTTCACAATCCTCTTAAAACAATACGTTAACAAGTCAAAAACAATTAGAACATATCCCCTGCAATGTCAAAGAAGATAGTAAATAAGACATTTAACATAATGGTCGATACCTCGTCAACTCGATCGTGTTGCGGCGACAAACGATTGTATTGTAGTCTACTCGCGGCCACGGTCGTTGCAATACGATACATATGTAGAGTTAATCATAATTACGTTAATGTGATTTAAAGTCCCGTTAAACTAGTGTGAATATGGTTGAAGTTCAAATCAAATCAAAAATCTAAATTTATATTTATTTAATTTTGACTCTAGCAAAAATCTTATACTATAAAACGAGCTATTTGTACAGCCAAAGTCATAATAGTAGATTGTACAACTAGGGTCTAAAATAAGCCATACTTAGTACCACGAGATGGTTATTAAATTAAATTGTTCGAGGGGTACCTAATATGGCTTTTAGACCCGAGTAATACACTCTACTTTTCACTTCGATTGCGAGAAAATAAAAACATTACCTATACAAAGGTAAAAAATTAGCAAAGATAGCACCACGTATTCTACGGCGAAAATATTGTTTTAATTTGGCGGCATGTTTTTTTTTTCAAAAGTACTTTAACACAGATACAAAATATAGATACCGCAAATAAACGCCACTGACCGTGTGAGTATTTAGCGCTTCAAAGCGTTGCACAAACGATTTAATCATATTTTAACGATTGTAAAATAGGGACTAAAAAACACCTAATGTTTTGAGAAATTAATTCTGTTCCCTGATTGGTCGATTTTAATATAGCTGTATTCTGGTTGGTTCATACCAAATACAAAGTTTTTTTTTAAAGAGTTGATATAGTTAAAGAGTATGCGTACCAAAAAGAACCTAACGTTCCGATTGACAGTCGATGTGTATTGTGATAGGTTGATTTAATTTCGTGAAGTATTTTGATTGGTGGATTTAATTTGGTGAAGTATTTTGATTGGCCAAATTAAAATGTTTTGTACAAATAAATCATTCTATTTTCCATTTCATGTTTTCCCTAGGCGAAATATGAATATAATGGATTCTCTAGGGTTTACATATACTACTTGAGTCTCGCTTGATAACTCTAATATGACACACTTTTTGAGCATGAGAAGTGAAAATATATAAACTTTCCCAAGACGTCATAAATATCTACACGCCCCTATGCCACTAACAGATTAGGTTTATAATATATATATATTTGACGCGATAGCTATCTAGATATTAATGGTGAGAATGGGAATAGGTACATCGGAAGTATACTTTATCAAACCAAAAATGAATTTTTAAAATAGAACCACAATTGACGGAGAAATCGATGAACATACAAAATAAAACCGGACAAGTGCGAGTCGGACTCTCCCACCGAGGGTTCCGCACATGACACGGTTAACTCAAATCAAAATTTGGACCGCCGTTCCTGGCATAAACACCCAGTTTTTTTTTGGATTTAATTAAAAATGTACAGATTTCTGGTTTTTCCCTATACTTGTAATAAAAAAACAAAAACCCGCCTTCAAAAAGCAAAAAATAACTTCTTTAAAATGGTAGGTAAATAGGTCAGTCCAACTGAAGTCTGCTTTTGGTTAAATATTGTTGGACGCCGACTTCAGTTGGACTGACCTATTTACCTACCATTTTAAAGAAGTTATTTTTTGCTTTTTGAAGGCGGGTTTTTGTTTTTTTAATCTTTTTTTTTATTTTATACTTTTTAGTGATCATAATTATGCTGTTATTCTCCCACTTCTCAATTAATAAGAAACAATAGAACATTTCAATCTCGCCGCAAGCAACGCCGTGGGAAAGTCATAGTCATATATTTAAACCTAAATATGCTTCGTCATAGTCGCTCAACTATCTTGTTGCTACCCTCGAAATATATACCGTTTAGGAGTTCCGTTGGCCATCTGTGGTCTTCATCATCAGTTCCACTTCACCATATAGTACTTATCAAAAGCAAATGCACGAGTTACAGTGAAAAATACCAAAATCGCTATAGGTGTGCCTATAATATTTGAGGAGTTCTCTTGATTTCTCCAAGATCCCATCATCAGATCCTGACGTGTTGACAATGGAACCAACTACCCAAAGTATACCCATTCAAACAACGAAAAAAATTTTCAAATCGGTCCTGTGGTCTTCGAGTAATCGGGGAACATACATTAAAAAAAAAACCCGACGAATTGAGAACCTCCTCCTTTTTTTGAAGTCGGTTAAAAAGACGGTGGTAATTGCCAAATTTCACAGTTCTAGGTCAACGGAAAATACCCTATACATTTTGATTCCCTCGAGAGTGTCGAAATACACATTTTTTGCGGCATAAACGGCCGTATCTTTTTTTACATTAACTTAGAAGTTTGATTTTTTCACAACTTCAAGGGACTGTAAACTTGAGTTATTATAGTTTTAATTTCAACTCGATACCTCTACGCGTTCCACAGATAAAGGGTCTTAACTTAACAGACAGACGGACGCACGGACGGACAACAAAGTGATCCGTTTTTCTCCTTTTGAGGTACGGAACCCTAAAAAAATTCATACAGTGGAACATAGAACCTCATCCTTTTTTGAAGTTGGTTAAAAACATACCAAGTATAATTATGCCGTTAGATTTGCGTCGTCCATTACACAGAATAAATGAAATGACATCAAAGATGGCCGCCTCGGCTATTGTAGCCGTTTCCGCGCTATATCTCCATTTGTGAAGTCAACGTCGAGCATAAGAAAGCGATCACGTTGATACATCGTATAACGTTAGACTTGCATTCTATTAACGTAAGCGATTGTAGAAAAGTTACAAGTATTTAAAAGAAGAATGCTTCAAAAGCCCGACAGTAATTTGTTCTGCTGTTTGGATAATGTCGTCAATGTAATGTTAGTTATCATGTATATTTTTAGGGTTCCGTACCCAAAGGGTAAAACGGGACCCTATTACTAAGATTCTACTGTCCGTCCGTCTGTCACCAGGCTGTATCACATGAATTGTGATAGCTAGACAGTTAAAAATTTCACAGATGATGTATTTCTGTTGACGCTGCGCTATAACAATATCTGGGATCATTTTTGAAGAAGTAGAATGCAAGCGGCAAATCATTTAACAGGTTTACGTTATCAGAGGGTTTTGACCCATACTATGGTCGCATTTATCGCCATGGATAAAGCATCCGTCGCTCTCGCACCTACTTTCCGGTTGGAGAGTGACAGAGGGCCCTGCCAAGATACATTGCGCTAACTAGCGTTTCTATTCGATTCGTTTTTAAACCAATCGCGTCACTGGTAGATAACGTGATAGGAAAAGTCACGTGATCTACCAGTGATGCGATTGGTTTAAAAACGAATCGAATAGTAACGCTAGTAAGCGCAATGCATCTTGGCAGGGTCCTCAGAGGGCTCAGACAAGATGCACTACGCTAACTATCGTTTCTATTCGATTCGTTTTTAAACCAATCGCGTCTCTGGTAGACCACGTGACTTTTCGTGTCACGTCATCTCCCAGTGACGCGATTGGTTTAAAAACGAATCGAATAGAAACGTTAGTTAGCGTAGTGCGTCTTGTCTGAGCCCTCAGATGGTTTATCTACATCGATAAACACGGCCCGCAAAACCTTAGTTTAAATGAGATGATATATTTTTGAGTCCAATGATAGTTCAGACTGATATTCTCTTAGGTGACTGTACTGTACACAAGTGATCATATAGTCACGACGTCGACTGTATTTCTTTCTGGAAGGTCATGACACAATGCTCCCGATAATGTTCGTGACACTTGGCAGCCAGAGCTTGGCGTCGGCGATATGTAGGCTAGGTAATAGCCCTACTTCGTCGGTCTTAACACGCCTTTCTGTATAACCTTACTTGTATATAGTACGTATTATATGAAGTTTCCTGATTTTCAATTTTGTTTTTCTACTCGCGTACTATAAACCGCTAATATTGATATCGTAACTGAAACGTGAAAACTATTATATAATGAGCGTTGCCATGATAATAACAGTGCTATAATAATTATTATAGCATTGTTATTACCATGGTTACGGTCATTCCGGATATCAGTCTTGGCGTTTACTTTAAGCTCCGCACATCGGGAGTAAAGCTCCTTATTAATCTCTAGGGATTAATAGTACATTATTGCCTAGGCATGGAAGTAGGCAATTGCGGGCTGAGTATTGGATTAAACGGACGAGCTTGCGAGTCCTTTTAAAAATACGAAGCTCGCAATTGCTGTTCCTGCCGAGGCAAATATAGTGCTTTTCTCAAAAATCGCCAGAAAAAAATTGTGTTGGAGTAAAATCTTCATCGCATGAACTCATTTTTTAAATTGCATACAAACAGAAAC
The DNA here is from genome assembly GCA_946894065.1 of Acleris literana. Taxonomy (NCBI): domain Eukaryota; kingdom Metazoa; phylum Arthropoda; class Insecta; order Lepidoptera; family Tortricidae; genus Acleris; species Acleris literana. The sequence goes on along the minus strand of OX335695.1, from coordinate 12,068,426 downwards.
TTCATGTGAAAAAACCATCACTCTTTACCACCTTTTTGTTTATGACAAGGAGAAACGCAAGCATTGTTTTTAAAAAACATAAGCTATTCCAGACACGGATAAAAAAGTTATGTTTCGAATAAAATTTGGATGTACCTATAAGACTTGTGCCATCATTTTATTATGGGCTTTTTCACTTTTTAAAAAGTTACAAGCTAGATAGTAATGGAATTTGTATGCAACATTGCGGGCTTGTGGAGCGAGCACGCAATTTTTTTTTTTAATTTGAGAACTGTCAGTAAACTATGTACTTCGCGTCTCGTTATGTAGATAATAATGTCAACATTTCTGAACATTTTTGAGAAAAGTTTTTTTTTTTCCTTTGGAAACCCCCTAAGCAACCAATCACGGTGTTTGTGAATGGCGCTTATCGCCATTTTCTGTGATTGTGTATGGACCATTTTTAGGCCGTGGAAATAACTTCAAAACGACAACTGTGCAAAAATATTACGAATATATAAAAATACGAATATGAATCTATTCAAAGGATAATTTTATTTTATTAAGCATGGTCCAAATTGTTTTCAATCTTGTATCTGTTCGCTAAATATGCAAGCATTTGTGTCACTTTGTAAAGTGTCACTTTACAAAAACTGACAACCGCGAAACAAATTTGTCAGAAACTTTGTAAGTACATATTTTGTTCAATATTGTAATTTTATACAGAACGTCGTTTTTAACCGACTTCAAAAAAGGAGGAAGCTCGCAAGCTCGCGCTCTAACCTCGGTACTCGTGCCTTAAGAAGCTTCATTGAACTGTAATATAGAACTGTTATTACCATGGCAACGCTCATTATAGAATTGTTTTCACGCTTCGGTTACGCTATAGGTGGTATTCTGATACCATTAACGATATCAATATTAGCGGTTTATAGTACGCGAGTAGAAAAACTACTATACACTTTAAACACCATGTTTCAGCTTCTCATACAGGGTGACACATTATAGGGTAATATGTATACAAAATCATTGTTTCAAATACATGTCCTTTCTAAAACCCCCCGTTAGCTCTCGTGTTTTAAAAGTAATCACTTGTGTTTTTTTAACCGACTTCAAAAAAAGGAGGAGGTTCTCAATTCGTCTGTATTTTTTTTTTTTTTTTTTTTTTTTTAATGTTTGTTACCTCAGAACTTTTGACTGGGTGAACCGATTTTGAAGATTCTTTTTTTATTTGAAAGCTGGTGCTTCCAGATTGGTCCCATTTTTTTCAAAACGAAGATCTGATGGTGGAATCTATGAGGAATCGACGGAACTCTTCAAAATTTATAGGCACACCTATAGCGATTTTGGTATTTTTCATTGTAACTCGTGTATTTGGTCTTGGAAAGCACTATTTGGTGAAGTGGAACTGATGATGATGACCACAGGAGGCCACCGGAACTCCTAAACGGTATACATTTCGAGGGTGGCGACAAGATATTTCGATTAAGATAGTTGAGCGACTATGACGAAGCATATTTAGGTTTAAATATATGACTATGTCTTTCCCACGGCGTTGCTTGCGGCGAGATTGAAATGTTCTATTGTTTCTTGAGAAGTGGGAGAATAACAGCATAAGTATGATCACTAAAAAGTATAAAATAAAAAAAAAGTTTAAAAAAACAAAAACCCGCCTTCAAAAAGCAAAAAATAACTTCTTTAAAATGGTAGGTAAATAGGTCAGTCCAACTGAAGTCGGCGTCCAACAATATTTGAACCAAAAGCAGACTTCAGTTGGACTGACCTATTTACCTACCATTTTAAAGAAGTTATTTTTTGCTTTTTGAAGGCGGGTTTTTTTTAAGTTTTAGTTTTAGTACTATTATTTTCAGTTCATTAATGGCCTGTTGTTTGATCAATAGTTAAACTAACTAATGGTCAAAAAACGTTACTAATGGTTAAAATCTCAAGGAAATGTGTCAAATTTTCGATTCCTTTGTAGAATTTTAACAATTAGTTGAGTTAACTACTGATCAAACAACAAGCCCTAAACAAAACGAATTTTAACAAATAAATTAGTCCATTATATTATTTGCCATCAACTGACCCGGAAACACTAATTTTATATAGTGTCGCCCTGTAGCGCTGTCCAAAACACTAAATCCAAATTAATAGCGTATATTCACATACTTTTAAGTATCTCCTATTATTTTACAAAGTCGCGTTCTAGAAATCTACCAAAACAAAACGCATTAGAGCAAAACTGGCAACACTGCAGTCCACCAATCAGAGTGGCGCAGTGCGGAACTGGGTCGCGGCACGTGGCCACGTGGGCTTACACAGATTAAGTAGGCGCAGACACTTTTGTTAGGTTGGCATGACCTGAATAGGTTGGTGTTACAAGGACTAAATATATAATGTCTACTATATTCGTTGTTGGAATATTATTGGATTATACGAATTAAGTAGCTTGTGATATGTGGCATTATTTATGTAAAGGGACCTTATTTTCGATGGCGCTTACGCCGCACTGCGTCACGCGACGTTGTATTTATATCGGAGCATCTTTAATAATGGCGGAAGCGCCATCGACAATAAGTTCCTTTTTCATAGATAACGTCACATTATAATTATGATATATTAGGTAGATAGAAACCCTCGATATAGTGGTGACCCATTCTTTCAGAGCTGACTGCATTTCATGGAACAAGCTTTAATTTTTTTTATTAAAAATAAACAAAAAACCCGACTGCAATAAAAAACAACGGAAAAGCGAAAAACAAGCTCTATAATCTATAGAAAATTGTAAGAGCATGTACTTATTGATATTTATAACAATTTAAAGGGGTTTGGGTAAAAGTGTTGTCATTTGTAAAATTCATACATTTTCAAGGTGAGCGGCCATTCGTAAAAGTGGTAAATTATGATAGAATTATTAAAAATAAACATATTTTGTTATGTAATGTAATACTCTTAAGTGCATCGGAGCCGAGATATTTAAATATTCATACCTGGGCGTACTTTTGTACTAAAAACTGAATACTTAAATCGTTAAAATCTCCGCTCCGATATTATTTAACGCCATAAATTATATATATCTGTGTGTATTTAGAGGTCCTCTTAATAACTATGTAAAATTCATCCGTGGCCGCTGAAAAAAAAATGACAATATTCTTCAAACAAATTTACCCAATGCCCTTTAACTTGAATATTGGAAAAGGTGTTCCAGGCGGGGACAAGATAGTCCAAATGCAATTTTTTTTCAAGAAATAGGTTTTGAAATTTGTTGCTTTTCCCCGCCTGCCATACCTTTTCCAATATTCAAGTTAAATTTGACACACTGAGCCTTTGGAGGATAAAACAAAGTCGCTTTACGCGTCTGTCTGTGTGTATATCCGCCATCTCCTAAACCACGCAACGGCTTTTGATCTGGTTATCATCACCAGTTAGATAATTTTTCACAGAAGGTTGTGTAGAATAAATTCTGGTTTATGACCTTGTTACAGAAAATTCACATAAATCGAAGCGAAGCGAGGGCGGGTCGGTAGTAGGTTCTATTTTTATTGTTTTGGCGAATTATCGGTTTACTTGAGGATCGCTTTTTGGCCCTCTACGACGCGTAGACCCGTAGCCGCGTAGCGCTACAGACGTACGTAGTGCCTTCGCTTCCGTTTTTTAACCGACTTCGAGAAACAAAAACCCGCCTTCAAAAAGCAAAAAATAACTTCTTTAAAATGGTAGGTAAATAGGTCAGTCCAACTGAAGTCGGCGTCCAACAATATTTTAACCAAAAGCAGACTTCAGTTGGACTGACCTATTTACCTACCATTTTAAAGAAGTTATTTTTTGCTTTTTGAAGGCGGGTTTTTGTTTTTTTAAACATTTATTTTTAGTCGGGTTAACTCGTATTTATCGCGCTTTCTCAATTAGCTTCAGTAAACCGACTGAGATAGCAAGATAAATGGGTAAGGTCCAAAAAGTAGGGCATGTTAACTCACTCAATTAAATTTTCTATGAAACTTTTCCATCACGAAAATTAGCCGTACAATTGTAGAGATACTTTTCGTCGCACAACGGTAACGGCACTTTTTTCGACTTTGTTGTTTGTATGGTTAACTGCGCTTAAGGCTGCGGGTCCACTGAGGCGGAGATGAGCGGAGTGGAGCGGAGATGTACTAATATTAACCAATAGAATCTAAACTAACGTGCGCAAGGCGCGCTCGACGTGACCGCATGCGCCTTCTATTGGTTAATAATAATAATTATTATGATTATTTATTTCAGACACTTCAAGTCCATAAAATATTACATAAATGTAAGGTAGGCAATTACATTAAACACTAAATTAATTTACAATTAAAATCAGACTTGAATTAACTTAAATTAAAACACAATAAATAAGTTTAAAATAAATATACACATTTTCTGTTCAAGTGAGCCATAGAACAATGGTTCACATATAGACAGTCAATCCTACCAGCTATCATGCTCATGATGCTGTTGGCGCTGCCCCGCACCCTGCGCACCCTGCGCATTAATATTGGCACAGCTCCGCTCCGCTCGTCTCCGCCTCAGTGGAGCCGCAGCCTAATTGTGGTCCATCTTTTGGTCCTCGCCCAAATACGAATTTATCCGACAAAAATACGGCCAAGTGCGAGTCGGACTCGCCCATGAAGGGGGGAAAAATATCTTTCGGTAGAAGTTTGCATGGTAATGTACATCATATATATTTTTTAGTTTTATCATTCTCTTATTTTAGAAGTTACCATAGATATCCATAGTTACCCCACACGTAAGGGTTTGATGAAGAAAAATTAGTTTCAGTTCTAAGTATGGGGAACCCCCAAAATTTATTGTTTTTTTTCTATTTTTGTGTGAAAATCTTAATGCGGTTCACAGAATACATCTACTTACCACGTTTCAACAGTATAGTTCTTATAGTTCTTAAAAAGTCGCTGTGACATACGGACGGACAGACAGACAACGAATCCATAAGGGTTCCGTTTTTTGCCATTTGGCTACGGAACCCTAAAAACGATGGGAAAGGATTATTCACTACATAGCGACTTATTAAAATCAATTAAATTTTCATTCCCCCCCTGATCTCCGAAACTAAAAAGCCTACAATTTTGAGAAAAATACAAAATTAATTACTTGTATATTACATGAAAAACTATAAGAATTCAATTAAAAAAAAAATACGTTTGTACGGAACACTCTCCACGCGAGTTCAACTAGAACTTGGCTGGTTTTTATAGTTATCTAATAATAGTAATAATGTTCATTATGGGGCGCCGCGTCCGCGATGCATCCTACGCCTCCGTTTGGCTTGCGCCTTACATTATAGAGGCCTGCACACGTAAAGTTCGGACCGCGGGAAAAGCCACGCGCCATTTCAATCTTCGTTCCGAGCCGTACGTGTAAATGCAACTGTAATAGTAAATAACTATATGAAAAGCAAGCTTTAAAAACCCGACTGCATTTTTTATACTGTCGTCGATATACCTACATATAATAATAATTTGGCCATTGTTGTTATTTCAATTTTGACAGTTTAGGTATCCTATGACACTCGCTGCGAAGACGAATCCAATGATACCTCATTTGTCAAAATCGTCCAAGCCGTTTTTGCTGTAGCAGGGAACATAGAACTGGACATACATAACCCTCCTTTTGGGATCCGCCGCAGTCGGGTAAATAGTAAAAAATGTACGGTTCGGAACGAAGTGGCGCGTGACGCGGTCCGAACTTTAGGTGTAAAGGCCGCTTATGGATCGTGCGCAATGTCAGGATCAGGAATTCAGGATCGCGTGCCACGGCCGCGGGCGCCTGCGCGCTGCGCCAATCAATGCGCAGATTACTATAATTGGCCGATAGCCTATCGCTCGGGGAACTTGTTAGTTGGAAAACCGGCCAAGTGCGAATTGAGCTCGTGTGGAGAGGGTTCCGTACATACGTTTTTTTTTTGATAGAATTCTTAAAGGTTTTCCTGTAATTTACAAGCAATGAACTATATTTTGTATTTATTTTCAAAATTTTACTCAGTAGTTTCGGAAAAATGGTCGATTTTCGTCTTCTTTCATGAATAAAATCAAAACTATTTATTTTACAATAATAACAAAAATATATTCGAGATCCTCATAACGAGCCCTTTCATTTGATATACGACACAGTATGATTTGCAATTATTATTTTTTAATTTCCTAATTTGTCCCCTGAAAATGACCGTTTTTTTTTTTTAATATTTACTTTGCACATCTGTGTTTGGGCCATCAATTTACATATGTGTACCAAATTTCAACTCAATCGGTCGATAGTTTCGGAGCAAATTGGCTGTGACAGACGGACAGACAGACGCACGAGTGATCCTATTAAGTACGGTTCAGTTTTTTCGTTTTTTGTACGTAACCGTAAATACAGCGTGGTCGGAGTCGGACTGTATTAGTTTCAATCCCCCCTGGATTGAAACCACTTTTGACATGTTACCGTATTATTTTTTACTCGGCTGTCATTATTGACAAGTAAATAAGAGCTACCAAAACGTTGACTATATCATTGGGGTTATTATGACATAGCTAGGCAGTTCAGTTTACGCTGTTAGAAAAGGACAGAGTTATATACATGCTATAGCTTTGTCCTTTCATCATGTCAGCCGAAAGACGTCCACTGCTGGACATAGGGCTTTTCGCATCCACCGCGTTCGCGCGATCTTTACAAGGTCGTCACTCCATCTTGTTGGAGGCCTACCTACAGCTCGTCTCCCGGTCCGCGGACGCCACTCAAGAACCTTCTACCCCATCGGCCGTCAGTCCTGCGAGCAATGTGCCCGCCCACTGCCACTTAAGTTTGGCTATTCTTTGTCCTTTACGCTCGCCGTAAAATGAAATGCATACCTATGTCGTAATAATCCCCCAGGTCGAGGCCCTAGACAAGATGCATTCGGCGTTCGTTATCGTCATCCAAAATGTATAGCAAAGCTTTTAGCAAAAATACACCTAATATTTTATGACACAAAATGGTGTGTTCTGATTGGTCGATATCAATTTTTCATTTTAAGTAGCTATGACACAAAAATTGATTGATTGATTTTCTTTGGTTCTTAAAGTTGAACAACAATGTTCTCGACCAATCAGCAAACAAGAACATTCTTCGCCTGTCCTTATAAGTGACGTTTTGTGACCCCAAACCAAACCATCTATGGCCATATTTCCGAGCAGTGTTGTGAAAAATGTATAGGGTTGACGTAAGCTGTCAGACGGTCGCGTCGAACGCAACGACAACTCCATACATCTTGTCAGGATTCGAAAATCGTTTACGTTAGCGTTAAGCGAGTTGTCTCTAGCGTAATAGATTAGGTTAATTTTTGTGAGACTTTCCTCTGATATTAAAAAATACACTTAAAGCATAGCATAGGCGATGGGCTTGCAACCTGTCACTAATATGCCCTCTACGCAATATCCTTCCGTGCCATCCCTCCACGATGCACGACGCAAAACGATAGTGCGTAGGCTTACTGGACGTCAATAATAATTATTATTACCGTGAAGGACTTGCACGACCCAATTTGACTCCAACCTTCCCCCCACTACTTCTTGCACGACGTGCGGCTGGATGGTGCGTAGCCCTGACGTACGTCAGTTCAATCGTGCATCGTGCTTGCGTGGTAATGCGTAGACTTGACGTCCGTCATTTTGTTTTTTTTTTAATATTTTTTCTTGACCGTGGATGCTAGGTCCTTTAGTCGACATCCGTCAAATCTTCGCAGTGTTGCCAGATCTCTCGTTTTTACAGGGGAGCTACTTGTTTTGGGGTGTATCTACTGCTCTACTGTTTTTCCCAAAAAAATCTACTGGATTTTAGAATTTCGCTTGTGTAATAAAACAACACATTATACACATAAGGTTCTTGAGGCGAGTGTAGGAGCCTCAATTTCTGAACGAAACGGAATGAGCGTAGTGAGAATTTGTGGCCTGTGACAGCGTGATGGATACTTTGCACGATAGTGCGTACAGCACCATCGTGCCTGACGGTCGTGCGCGGCTGTACGTCACGAAGGATAATGCGTAGAGGCCTATACGCTGGTAAACATCTTAGCCTACATACATATATAATTCACGCCTTTATTCCCAGATTGGGGTAGGCAGAGCTACAGAATTACCTACTTACAACTCTAAAAACTTGTTGATAATTCTGTAACCACATTTTGCACAATTAGGCTAAGATGTTACCAGTGTATTAGTGACAGATTGCAAGCCCATCGCCTAACAGTACTACCAGCCTTTATTCCCTTGGTCGTCTCTTACGACATCCACTATGGGGCACTATTAAACTATTATAACCCGGCAACCATACGGGAAAAAAATCCTAGCGTTTGTGCAAAATGTGGTTACTGAATTATCAACAAGTTTTTAAAGTTGTACGTAATTCTTTAGCTCTGCCTACCCCACTCTGGGATAAGGCGTGAAGGTATGTATGTATGTCGAGCGTCGACCTCAAACTTCAAAATCCAACAAATCCGCCATTTTGATAAATCAAACATTGACTCTTAAGAGCTCTTATCAGAGCTCAAGGTTTCGTTACATAAGAAAACAATGCAGCGGCCGTCTCGCTCGTTCGCGCGCGCGGAAAGAGAGCAGATATAACCCATTGTAAGATCACGACTGCAGGCGTACGAGTGTTCCTTTTAAGGTTTTAAAATATACAGGCTGTGTTCCACTCGGTAATACAATATAGCTGTTGACATGTTAATAAATACGAGTAAATGTAGGACCAATTATTGACCCAGTCACAAACTAAGCTCTAGGCTTGTACTATGGGTACTAAACAACGATATAAATACTTATATAGAGAAATATATACTTAAACTAGCGACCCGCCCTCGCTTCGCTTCGGTTTATGTGAGTTTTCTGTAACACCCGTACATGCCTGCCTCTTGAATCACTCTATCTATTGCTGAAAACTACGTTAAAATCCGTTGAGTAGTTTATAAGATCTAAGCGAACAGACAGCGGAAGCGACTTCATTTTATACTTTGTAAAGAAGATACATAGAAAACATATCCATGACTAGGGAACAAATATTCGCGCTCATCACACAAATGTCTGCCTTACCGGGATTTGAACCCAGGACCGCTAGCTTCGTAAGCAGGGTCACTACTAGGCCAACGCATCGTCAGTACCTGGCGGCCCAGTTAACGATACGGTAACATGTCAAAACTAATATCGTGTTACCAAGTGAAATGAGCCCCAGGAGTTTGATGCCGCGTGCCTAGTTGGTAGCGACCCTGCCTACGAAGCTAGCGGTCTCAGCTTCGATTCCCAGTAAGGTTTTTTTTACACGTCTGCCCCAAAAAGGAGTATAATGTTTTCAGGGTTCATGTTTGTATGTATGTATGTTTGTATGTGAGTTTCTTTATTCCACTATAACTTCTAAATCCCTTGAACGATTTAGATGTGGGTATCGTTAGAATCCTTACGTCATCCCGGGAGACATAGGATACCTAAACTGTTAAAATTGAAATAACAACAATGGCAAAATGACAATTATTAACAAATGTAGGTATCTCGACGACAGTATAAAAAATGCAGTCGGGTTTTTAAAGCTTGCTTTTCATATAGTTATTGTGTGATAAGCGAGAGTATTGGTTCTGAGTCTTGAATGTTTTCTATATTTATTCTGTTTAGTCAGTACTAGCGATTCGCTTAGGTTTTCTGTAGCATCCGTGCATAAACCAGAATGTCTTATACATAAACACCTTCCTCTCGAATCACTCTATCTATTGATCAAAGCCGCATTAAAATCCGTTGAGTAGTTTAAAAGATCGAAGCGTACATATCCTCGTAAGGCCCACCATACTACAAACAGGGAGTTTTTTGTGAGTGGGACTTTGAATCTACCATCAAGGCAATAAAGTTCAATTACGTTTGTTCGATAATGACATTTTCAGTTTATCAATATAGGAAAATAAACCTTATTGCCATTGTAACACAGTTCAAATTAAATTGCCTTGATACATTCTATTGCACACTGGGCCTTACGAGGATATAGGGCAAGACGGAGAGAAGGGACTTCGGTTCATATTAAGTATGTAGAGATGTATTTCTCTACGAGTATTTAAGTATGTTTATCGTTGTCATGTACCCACAGTACAAGCCTAGAGCTTAGTTTGGGACTCGGTCAATTTGTGAGATTGTTCCGTTACCGTTACCGCTCGGGAAGCGCTGGTAAACTCATATATTAAAGTACCTATAGGGTCTACCTTTTTATAAATACATACATAAACTGACGCCTTCATTACCAGAGTAAGCAGAGCTACACAATTACCAACAACTCTAAAAACTTGTTGATAATTCTGTAACCACATTTTGCACAATTAGGCTAAGTTACCAGTGTATTAGTGACAGGTTGTAAGCTCATCGCTTAACAGTAGCCGATTGTTACCATGTCTACACATTCTAGTTTTTAACCGACTTCAAAAAAGGAGAAGGTTATACGTTCCACTGTATGTATTTTTTTTTTATATATGTTCACCGATTACTCCGTCAATTGTCGACCGATTTCAAAAATATTTTTTTGGTTTGATAGAGTATACTTCCGAGGTGGTCCCATTGTCACCAAATCTGTATCTGATGAGGGGATCAGTGAGGAATTAAGGGAACTCCTCAAATATTGTAGGCAAACCTATAGCGATTTTAGTATTTTTAGTAACAAATCCAGCATTTGCAATCAGAAAGTATCATTTGGTGTGGTGGAACTGATGATGAAGACCACAGATAGCCACCGGAACTCCTCAATGGTACAGATTTCAAGGGTGGCGATAAGATATCTCGATTAAGATAGTTGAGCGACTACCTACAACGAATAATATTTACTTGTTGAAATATGACTATGACTTTCCCGCGGCGTTGCTTGCGGCGCGCTTGATATAAGTTAAAGTTTCATTTTAACTAAGAAGTGGGACTACGTAACAGCGTATTATGATCACTAAAAAGTATAAAATAAAATAAATGTTTTAAAAAACAAAAAACCGCCTTCAAAAACTCAAAAAATAACTTCTTTAAAATTGTAGGCACCTAATAGGTTAGTCCAACTGAAGTCGGCGACCACAACATTTTCAACAAAAAGCCGACATCAGTTGGACTAACCTATTAGGTGCCTACAATTTTAAAGAAGTTATTTTTTGAGTTTTTGAAGGCCGTTTTTTGTTTTTTATTCAGATTTCTAATTCTACAGGTTCCCATTTCTACAAATTTCCAAATTAACAGAATCCCATTTCTACAGAAGGCGGAGCTCCTAATTCTGGGTTGTTGTGGCCCTCCTCCCTTCACTTGAAATGTGGATTTTAATGCAGTATTCAGCAATAGATAGAGTGGTTCAAGAGGAAGGTTTTTAGGTATAAAAAATTCTAGATTTTGTACGGGTATTACAGAAAACCCACATAAACCGAAGCGAAGCGGGCGGGTCGCTATTAAAAAAACATTTTAATTTGAGTTTTTGTCTCTAAATATAAACAATTTAGGGCAGTTTGGCCGTTAAGGCTGTCGCTTCCTGTAACAGCGTTTTCAGGAAACATGAACGTCACGACATAACGCTTAATTACCGCTCCGCTCGTTCGTTTTTATGTACTTGGTCGAGTTGATTCGCGTTCGTCGAATATGGTATATTTAGTGAACTATATATCTGCATCACAGAAAAAGGAAACTGAAAAGCAGTGAAAGTTTTGTTTTCAGACTAAAATAAGTTGCGCTAGTGTTAAAGTAATGAAGAGTAGGTTTCATACGACTATTTCTTAAAGCCTATAGATATTTAATTGACCAAAATCTCAAATCGTAAGTCATCGTAAGTCGAATCGCGTAAATTTTCAAATTATCATTCTTTTAATACTATGATTTACGTCTGATTCCAAAACGTCTCAACCCTAATAATAATTATAGACCTGTTATTACCATGGCAACGCTCATTATAGAATTGTTTTCCCGTTTCGGTTACACTATATGTGGTATTCTGATACCGTTAACGATATCAATATTTGCGGTTTATAATACGCGAATAGAAAAAATTAAGAAAGCGTCATAGTCGCCAACTAAAATAAAATAAAATAAACTTTTTTCCTTAGACTGGTTGTATCTTAAGTTAATGAAAACGCTTCCTCTCTTGTTATCACTAATCGTCCCAATTTCCATTTCGTTATCAACACCTGTCCCAACACCCGGCGCCCGCGCAGCCGAGCGCTCGCGGAGACAGCCGAGCGTTCACGAGTGTATCGAGGCTCGTGTACTAACACCACCATCAAATATAGCTACACATACATACACAAACTCACGCCTTCGTTCCCAGAGTGGGGTAGGCAGAGCCAAGTGCGAGTCGGACTAACGCACGAAGGGTTCCGTACCATTATCTATACAAAATCACGTTTGTGGTATGGGATTAATATTTATTTTATTTTAATTTAATTATTTATTAAGTGAACATACCCTAATGATAAAAGAAACCTAAAGATGATTTTTAAATACCTATTCAATGGTACATATCTTGTTATATTCGTCGACTTAATTCTGCCGTCCAACGGCAGAACGCTGCAACCCGAGTTACAGCGTTTCGATTCCTCATGAGTGTTTCTATCATACCTACAAAAGAACTTTTATAAATATGGTCTAGTTTAGTCGGTAGAAAACTGTCAAAATGCGGTAGCTCTGCAAAAGACTAGCCAAAACATCATGACTGCAATTGTGATGGTTTATACCAAAACCGTCAATGACGACGCGCTGGCCTAGTTGGTAGTGACCCTGCCTACGAAGCTAGCGGTCCTGGGTTCAAATCCCGATAAGGGCAGATATTTGTGTGAAGAGCCCGAGCATTTGTTCCTGAGTCTTGGATGTTTTCTATGTATTAAGGTATATATTTCTCTATATAAGTATTTATATCGTTGTCCAGTACCCAAAGTTCAAGCCTAGAGCTTAGTTTGGGACTAGGTCAGTTGGTGTGAGATCGTCCCTTGATATTTATTTATTTGATATTTATTTATTAATGCTGTCTGATCGCCACACTACCTCGGAACAAGGAACGGACCACTAGCAGCGTTTTGCCTACTCTGCATCACCATCAATTCAACACGCGGCAACTGAGTGCAAAACAATAGGTGATTTCTAGCATGAAACTTAAAAACCTTAAAACGCGTTTTTCTCGAAACTAGGGTTTTTGACCTGCAGCGTTTTGCCGTTGGACGGCAGAATTATCTTTAGTGACACACAAGATTAATACAAAATCGATTGACTTATGAATCATTAAAATTAGCCTACGCGTTTACTTTCTATAGCGCCACAAAGGAGCAAACATAATACATACATAGATATATAGGCTGATAAACAGATTACCGTCCTCCTAAAGCAGTCGGGAAGGGTAAGTATGCAAGACAAATGGCAGCGATCCGTAAAGCCACTGCTCAAAGTCCCACACCACCACCAAAATGGTGACGTACATGTAATTCGGTAAACTACCAACATGGCCGCCACGCGGGTGTCTCAACCGGGTCGACCCGTCTTATCAGGCGATAAGCTTGCAAATTGAGCAGTCAGGTGGTTGACACCTGCTGTACAGTGCGCGGCGAGAATATCTGTACGGTTTAACGGGAGCAGATGAGAAGCTAGCAGTCCTGGGTTCGGTTCCCAGGAGCCAATCTTTGTGTGATGAGCGGGTGTTATTTTTCTCGATTCTTGATTTTTAAACTACCCTTATAGTTTCGCCATGTCCGTCCGTCCGTCCATCCGCAGCTTAGCTCAGAGACTATTAGTTCTAGAAATCTGTTATTTGGCATGAATGTGTATATAAGTATGTTATCATGATCTTGTATATCTATATCCCTGTGTATGTTTTAGTTTTCTTGTACCCATAGCATAAGCCTACTTGGGAGATGTAACTAGCGACCCGCCCTCGCTTCGCTTCGGTTTATGTGACTTTTCTGTAACACGCGTACAGTCACGAACTTAAATTTGGGACCCACCTTAGGTCCAAAGTCATTCTGACATCCTACAACAATAAGGTTGAGTCTCCTATAAGTTACAAATGATTTGGCATCTCTAATCACATTGACGACTTCAAGCCTATTTTTCTTGAAATGGGTCACAAATCAACGATCGCAATAGTACATAATCAAGAATTTATTATACTTAAACCTTCCTCTTGAATCACTCTATCTATTGATGAAACCTCGTATCGTATTGTCATCGTTTTGATAGCTCTTGTTTACTTCACAGTAATGGCGGCCGAATTAATAACAATACCATCTTCTTCTTCTCCTTATAGTGCCTCTCCAACTAGTGAAGGTTGGCAATCAGCGCCTCAATTCCTCATATTTCTCTCGGTCTTTGGCGAGGTTGAAAAGCTCCAGCACTGGTGACTCCAGTCCATTCCCGAATGTGTCGCAGCCACGATTTCTTCCTGCGCCCGACAAGCTCTTCTTCCAGCTACTTTGCCCTCATTATTAATTGCAGAAGTTCGTATCTTGGGTGCCTAAGCACATGACCTAGATAGGCAACTTTTCTCCTTTCGATGGTCTGTATTAGGTCACGTTTCCTCCGAACTCCACGCAGAACTTCAATATAGGGCACTCGGTCTTTCCAGCTTATGACCAACAACAATACTAAATAACAGGTCAAATACGATGTGCTTTTTACCGCCTAGAAGAGGCCCAGCTCTGTTGGTTTTTGGACTAGCCTTCATAGAAAACTGCCCTACTCTAGATTCATATGGTTAAAACATCGCATCCGTGTGGTTGCCGGGTTAGAATAGCGCCACTCCATGTCTTCCCGTGGATGTCGTAAGAGGCGACTAAGGGAATAAAGGCTTGTAGTGTTGTTAGGTGATGGTCTTGCAACCTGTCACTGCCACACTGGTAAAAATCTTAGCAATTATCAACAAGTTTTTAGAGTGGTTGGTAATTCTAAGCCACTTGCTACTCTTCGTAATTTAGCCGAGTAATACATACTGGATACACGAGTATAACCGACCTAACTAGGTTTGCATTACACAGCCAAAATGCGAACTGTGGCAAGTGGCTCAACAATCCCGTGTGGTGATTGTACCTATGTAAAACATCGCGGAGGCTATGTGGATCATAGTCCCCGAATTCTTCTCAGCGTGGAAGAATGCGTCGCTATCTTGTTTGTCCCGCCTCGGTCTGTTATCAGTGTTATCAGCTATCCTGATAGCACCGGTTATCAGATATCGCCAGATGATCACTCACCTAATCTCCGAGCTACAGTTAAAAGGAGAGTTCAACTATTACAGGTTTGACAACTATGTTTTCTACGTGTTATTACTTGCAAGCCGCTTTGTTTCGGTTTTGAGTTTGAGATTTTTAACTGGAAGCTTATTTTTACCCGACTGCGGCGGAGGGTTATGTTTTTCACCGTCATGTATGTCCAGTTCTATGTTCCCCGCTACAGCAAAAACGGATTGGACGATTTTGACAAATGAGGTATCATTGGATTCGTCTTCGCAGCGAGACTGTCATAGGATACCTAATCTGTTAAAATTGAAATAACGACAATATACGAAATGCAGTCGGGTTTTTTCATAGAGTTATTATCAAAATATAACCTGTTAGTCAAAACTTGACAACAGGAATTTTTCGATAATGTGTTGTCATAAAAATCATGCTTATAAAGGTTCGGCTCAAAAGCAAACCTTTTTACAAACTTTTATTTAACTTGCAATGTTTCTATGTATGTATGTATGTATGTACTGGTCAAACCTTGCAAGTTAAATTTGACCCACTTCCCGGTTTCCGAAGAAGCTGAAAATTTGCATACACCTTTAGTTCTGATGACAATACAATAATATAGCACCATCGAGCTGGTCTGATGATGGAGACTCAGGGCGGCCATAGGAACTCCTAAATTACACATGATAAACCCGCCGTGTTAGGGCTCGTTAGAATCGTCTTGACGAGTAGATGACGACTGTGTAAAAAAAAAGTACAGTCGGCAACAAAAGCTTGTCCCAAAAATGAATTTTTTGATAGAAACTTATTTCTCAGTAAGTAAATAATAACGTAAGAATTACTTTCAATTCAAAGTTTGATAACATGTCAAAAGCAATATGGTTTTATTAAGAAGAATAGAGGCCAACCAAAATCGTAAAAAAGGAACCCTTATGGTGAGACTTCGTTATCTGTCTGTCTGTCTGTATGTCACCGCAGTTTTTCTCAGAAAGTATAGAAGCTATCAATTTGAAATTTGGCATAGTTGTATAACTTGCTTGCCCGCATCTGTTAGTAAAAAAGTATGAAATTATTTTTCTAAGTATTTGTTAAGGGGTCTACAATGGGGGGTTGAAAAATGAAAGTTATTTGATTATAACAAACGGGATGTCATATAAAAGAGCTCAATTTGCACATTTTGAAACTATTTTTTTTATAATTTTTCGGGACGTAATTTTTGATTTATAGGCAAAAATGTACAAAAAATGACCGTTCCCCCCTTATCCCCGAAGTTTTTGGACCAAAAAATCTGAAAAAATCTTGATTTAAAGATAATTACTTATATTTTACAGGAAAAATAAAATGAAGTTGTCAAACTTTACAGTTTTGGAAAAATTATCAAAAAACTTTCAATATCTGTATTAAAATTTAGGCTAGTCAAAATGGGCCTTAATGCATAGATAATAAAGTTCATAACAAAGTAAGTATTTTCTTTTGCTTTTTCCAACCATATTATCTTAAATACGGAACCCTCGGTGCGCGAGTCCGACTCGCACTTGACCGGTTTTTTTTTCCCTTATACCACACCACAGAATAAGTAGAAGTACAGTCGAGTTCATAAATATGTGTACACTTTAGTAACTTATCTATTTATTGTCATGTTTAAACAGCCACATGTGAATTGTCACAAGGATTAAAGCAACGGTCAGCAACTGGCGGACCGCGGTCCATTTGCGGACCGCGAAAGGTCGAACCCTGGACCGCCAAATATTGTAATGTATTGCATACCAAGTATAAATTAATACATAGATAAGGTATACTATACCTTTATACATACATACATACATAATCTCACGCCTTCGTTCCCAGAGTGGGGTAGGCAGAGCTACAGAATTACAAACATCTCTAAAAACTTGTTGATAATTCTATAACCACAATTTGCACAATTAGGCTAAGATGTTTACCAGCGTATTAGTGACAGGTTGCAAGCCCATCGCCTAACAGTACTACAAGCCTTTATTCCCTTAGTCGTCTCTTACGACATCCACGGGAAGACATGGAGTGGCACTATTCTAACTCGGCAACCACACGAGGCCTTTATTAATTGAAATAATATTTTTAAGCCACATAGAATCTAACTTAATACTTTTGTTTTTATCTGGACCTCGTTGAAATTTTCTCACAGTATCCGGACCCCACCTAAAACTACTTGCCGACCCCTGGATTAAAGTGACGAGGTATAAAGTGGACACATATTTATGAACTTGACTGTACATTTTGATTTTTGAATTTGAATTAGACACTGCACATTTTTCAGTAATATTGTTATTGTAGATATAGTATCGTTTCTTTCGGTAATCATATCTTATCTCCAGACGGATGACAGCTCTCTGACAGATCCGAGTAACCTACTTTTATCGATTGCTCTTAGTTCGTACAGTTGAACAAGAAATATTAATGCCGAAGAATAATACAAGAAAAAGCGGCCAAGTGCGAGTCGGACTCGCCCATGAAGGGTTCCGTGAAAGGTAAATTGCGGTTTACGATGTATGACGTATTAAAAAAAAACTACTTACTAGATCTCGTTCAAACCGATTTTCGGTGGAAGTTTGCATGGTAATGTACATCATATATTTTTTTTAGTTTTTTTTATTTTCTTATTTTGGAAGCTACAGGGGGGGACACACATTTTACCACTTTGGAAGTGTCTCTCGCGCAAACTATTCAGTTTACAAAAAATATATATTAGAAACCTCAATATCATTTTTGAAGACGAATCCACGAACGGGTTTAATGAAAAAAATAATTGTATTCAGTTTTTTCTATTTTTGTGTGAAAATCTTAATGCGGTTCACAGAATCCATCTACTTACCAAGTTTCGATAGTATAGTTCTTATAGTTTCGGAAAAAAGTGGCTGTGACATACGGACGGACAGACAGACAGACAGACAAACATGACGAATCTATAAGGGTTCCGTTTTTTGCCATTTGGCTACGGAACCCTAAAAATATAATTCTTTTACAAAAAAAAATTGGTTCCTACGTAAAACCGTCTAATTTCGAGTTGGACTTTGCACAAGAAATAATCCGTTCAGTTGAGTTCATGAATATGTGTACACTTTAGTACCTTGTCTATTTAATGTCATGTTTAAACTGTTATACATGAATTGTCGCAGCGATTAAAGTGACAAGGTACTAAAGTGTACACATATTTATTAACTCGACTGTAACATCCCTGTATGTGTGTTATAGCGGCAATTAAATTATACACTCAGTGTGTCTTTCGTGTCTAGTTATTAAGGTTTATGTTATGAGATACAGCCCGCTGACAGACAGACAGACGGACAGCGGAAGCTTAGGGTCTTGTGACCACCCTTTGGGTAAAACCCTAAAAATGTTGCTTCCATATTGGTTCCTAAATAAAAAGTTTGTACGTTTGAAAGGTACTAAAATGTACTAGTAGTTTATGTGGCTTGTGTATAATAAGAGGCATTAAAGCACGAGTGTGGTTCATAATAAGATCACACGAGTGTTTTAATGCCTAATTATGTATAGCCGCATACATAACTTTATCTACATGCATATCATAAGTTTTCTATAATATGTTCAGATATGGCCTGTATTTTTATTAAGTTAGTGTTACTGTTAACTTGTTTGTAGTACCAAAGCTTAAATAAAAAATAAAAAATAAAAAATAAAAAAACTTTTTTTATAATGTACAGATATGGCTTGCATTTTCAAGTTAGTGGTACAGTATTACCCATACTTTAATGTTTAGGTACCGACACTTTAATGTAAACATTACGATGCACTACACTTTAATGTAAACATTAAGATGCAACCACAGATACAGGTTTCTTAATATAGGTGATTTGCTTATCGCTTCTGAACATATTGTAGGGAAGTTATGATATGGATGTAGATAAACATTACTTATGATTTCGACTTTACGAATATAAACAAACCTAGGACTTCAAAATGCAGTTTATTTCTCTTCATTATCCAGTACAGTCACCCATAATAACATCGAACTCGGTGCTCAAACGTGCTCAAAGAGTATATCCATTTGCAGCGGACACGACTGATATGGACAAAAAATGGCTTCCCCGGAAATTGGGTTATCCCAGAATAGACGCCATGTTGAATTTCTCTATCTTTACAGCAGTTGCATGAAGCCGCTTCGTTTTAAAAACTTGCATGTCGCAGTTCGCCATTTTGGGTATATTTAAAATGGTTTGTGATTTGTTTTGCTTACGTATGTTTAATATCACGTATGTAATTAAAATATGTATTAAATAAATTGACATAGACATATAAAATCTAAATATATAAAAGAAGAAAATGACTGACTGCCTTATCAACGCACAGCTAGCATTGTACCGAAAAGTAACTTCTCAAATTGTGAAAGTTTTTTATGAGAAATTCTCGGAAATTTCTAAGAATGTTCTTAAACTTTGAATAGAAAGGGAGAAAGAGATTCTCAATGCTCTCAAATGTTTCCGATAATATTCTCAGTAATTTCTTGAGAAGATTACTTAACTTCTTTGAATGTTCTGTAACTTGTACATTGCTACGCACAGCCCACACCGCTGGGTCTAAAGATTCCAAATTTGGCACGTAGGTTCCTTATGACGTCTAGGGGTGCACTGAGCAAGGATTTTGCAAATTTGATGTTGCAAATTTCATCGAAATCGTTAGAGCTGTTTTCGAGAATGTGATTACAAACATACAGTGTGTCCCAGAAACCGACGTCAACCCGCCTTGGGCTGATAGAGCAGCTAAAAAGCTATCGATTTAACCCCTATGTATGTTCAGCGATATCTTACATAATTAGAATTATTACGAATCAGCGAAGTTTTTAAACATAAAGTATGTTTCTCCATACTAGGTGTCCCAGTGTTTGCTTTTCACTTTGTATGAAAAAAAACAACTTTGTGCGATTAAAAAAAATTATTAAAAAATGAAAGGGGTAAATAGGTTTAAAAACTTCGCTGATTCGTAATGATTCTAATTATGTAAGATACCACTGAAAAACTTATGAAACAATACATGAAATTGATGATTTTTCGTGACATGGACATAAGTTACAAAAATTCAGACTAAAATAATCAATATCTACGAAACTAGTAAAAATCGCTGAACATACATAGGGGTTAAATCGATAGCTTTTTAGCTGCTCTATCAGCCCTAGGCGGGTTGATGTCGGTTTCTGGGACACCCTGTATAAACAAATATTGCTCGTTTGATAATACTGGATTATTTCTAAAAGAAGGGGACAGTGGACACTATTATATTACGGGTGCTGTTTGTGGGGTCCGGCCTGTTCACGTCTGCAAGGACTTGTTGCTCAGTTAATGATTCCAGTTATGGCTTTTGACGTAGAGACCTCGTCGTGTTGTTCTCCTAGTCATTATTTTTAGTTTCATGTATTTGACATGTAATCTTGTTAATTTTTACATTTATTTGTAATGTTTTTAATTTTGAATTTGTATTTTTTTATGTGATAGTTCTAATAATTTATATTTGTTGCTTTATTACCTTGTAACTTACTTTTAAGTATTATTGTATTTTATGTTTGAAAAAATGACCTTCTGCTGGAGTTTCTTGCGGCGCTTCTTCTCCGCAATGATGGTCTTGTCCGAAGCGCTAGTAGATTCACTGTATATTACCGACGTGTAAAAGAGCCCGTATGTGGCCAATTTACTGAATAAATATTTTTATTTTGATTTTGATTTTATATTGGGGGCTTTGAAATATTAATTAGTGACAGGTACCTACACGTCCCGTC
This sequence comes from Acleris literana, assembly GCA_946894065.1. NCBI lineage: Eukaryota > Metazoa > Arthropoda > Insecta > Lepidoptera > Tortricidae > Acleris > Acleris literana. The sequence continues at coordinate 12,047,481 of OX335695.1, read as the reverse complement.
GGCTATGTTGTGCTACGTTGACAATTTCAAATGATTATAACTTCTAATTAAAAGTCGTCTCTTTCACACATTAACCCCCCAACACAAGCAAGAGAGAACGATCGTTAGTTACAAATTGGCTGTTACGCAAAATTAACTTTATTACATATGCATAGGAATTATATTTGAAGCACCGGGACGAGCTCGGTCTCGGGTCTACTTAGCCGTGGTCCCGAGGGAAGAAACAGCATGATGAAGTATTTAATATTAACTGAATAGTAATATGCGGACTTTAGCATAGAGTCACCATAGAGCAGCAGTGTTCGTGTCGTGTTTCTTTTCTTTCAATTTGCTAAATAACCAAAGATATAAGCCAGCAAAGATTTAGTCCTATCTCTTTCTAGCAAAACAGAATTTAACATGGAGTTTATATGGCTGAGGTGTTTATGACGTCACGGTGCATACCGGATCTCCCTGTCTAAACGCTGTCAGATTGAGTTTAAAATGGTCTATATTGACTGACATAATTATTTTTAGTCATAATGTGCTTTAGGTCATAATCCTCGCAAGTCATAACGTGTTTTTACCCGACTGCCGAAGGAGGAGGGTTATGTGTTTCACAGTCTATATATGTATGTTTGTTCCTTTGTGTCACTATAAAAACTAAACCCGTTATCCGATTTTGATGATTCTTATGTCAATCGATTTGTCTTAATCTGGTGAGTGTTACTGAATATATGACAGTAATCAAAATTCAATATGGCGGAATTAAAAAAAAAAAAAAAAAGTTGACCAATTATGAAAAGTGGGGTATCATTGAATAGGGATTTAAAAATCATCTTTAGGTTTCTGTCATCATTTTTCATTTTGAATGATTGTTTAGGATTTATAACCATTTAAAATTGGTCAGCAACAGTCGGGTTTTGAAAACTTGCTTTTTGTTAAAGTTATTTAAAGAAATTGTTACTTTTTCAGGATTTTTATAAATCAAACCTAACCTAACCTAGCCTTGTCTACACGTTAGATATTTCAGAACTTCTGAAAAGATTACAGTTTTCAGCGATATAAAAAATTATGAGTATCAAAAATTATGTCAACAATTACATTATGACCAATAAAATTATGGGAAACAAAGGGCTCCCGTTTAAAATACCTGGATCTTCCCTATTTCTCGCCCGATTTTAATTTTAATTTCACGTTTGGTGTTCTCTTTTACGGTATTCTCATATTTTGTTGAGAAATGCGATTTATAAAATCCATGCATAATCGCTCTTGTCTAGAATGGGATGAACTCACTAAAATTCCTTCTTGGAAGGATAACCAAGGAATATTTCCTCCGAGTTTCAAGTCAGGTGTGTTATTCTCTCAAAAAACGGCGGCCGGTCGGACGGACGAGCGAATAAAAGCGGCGAGTTTAAGTAGTCCCGTCCGACCGAACAAAACACATTTTAGCGCGTGCATTATAAATTATACGTTCGAGAAGTCATGCTGCCAAATTGAATACACGCGCTAAAGGTGTTTTGTTCACTCTGTCGGGACTACTTAAAGTCGCCGCTTAAACGGTGATCGTTCGCTCGAGTGAAGGTCCAAGCGGCGAGTTTAAGTAGTCCCGACAGAGCGAACAAAACACATTTTAGCGCGTGTATTCAATTTGGCAGCATGACTTCACCAACGTATAAGGGGAGCCAACGTATATTGACAATGCACGCGCTAAAATGTGTTTTGTTCGGTCGGACGGGACTACTTAAACTCGCCGCTTTTATTCGCTCGTCCGTCCGACCGGCCGCCGTTTTTTGAGAGAATAACACACCAGAGGCCCTACTTTGAAATTCGAAGTTCGAAGTTACGATAGCTTCATCCCTTCCTCTCGATTTAGTCTCGAATGACGAGTGACAGGGATGGAGCTAACGTAACTTCGAACTTCGAATTTCAAAGTAGGGCCTCAGGTCAAGCGGTTTAAGCTGTACGTAGATCGATCAGCCAGTCAGTTTCTTCTTTTATTTATATTATAGCGTAACAGAAGCAATGTTTTCTCATCAAGAGTAATTAAAAACTTTGTACAGGCGTTTCTTCTATATACGAGTATAGCCATACGGCTAAGTAGTTATAAACAGTCAGTACCAGAAGTAAATGGACAGTCGAAGTGCTCAAAATTATCTACATAAACTCTTCTTCCCTTGATAATAAAATCGTCATCATCATCATCATCATCATGTCAGCCGAAAGACGTCCACTGCTGGACATAGGCCTCCCCCAAGGCTCTCCACTCAGACCGATCTTGTGCTTTTCGCATCCACCGCGTTCCCGCGATCTTTACAAGGTCGTCACTGCATCTTGTTGGAGGCCTACCTACAGCTCGTCTCCCGGTCCGCGGACGCCACTCAAGAACCTTCTGACCCCATCGGCCATCAGTTCTGCGAGCAATATGCCCCGCCCACTGCCACTTAAGTTTGGCTATTCTTCGGGCTAATAAAAATCGGGTGAATAAAATCGTGTGTATAGATAATTTGGAGTGTATAGATTAATCGGGTCGCCACCTTCCCGAAACATGGTTGAGGGAGGCGATGGCTGAGATACGCGTCATACTCGTGAACGGGTGCTGTCTGTGGGGTCCGGCCTGTTCACGCTCGCAAGGACCTGTTTTCCAGTTAGTTATTTTAATTATCGTTCCTGACGTAGAGACCTCGTCATGTTGTTCTCCTAGTCGTAATTTTTAATTTAGGTGATTTAGCTTACATTTTTAATGATTTTATTTGTGTTAGTTTTAAAATAATTATTTATTACTGTATTACCTAGTAATGTTACTTTTAAGTATTATTGTATTTTATGATTGGAAAAAATGACCTTCTGCTGGAGTTTCTTGCGGCGCTTCTTCTCCGCAATGATGGTCTTGTCCGAAGCGTTAGTAGATTCACTTTATATTACCGACGTGTAAAAGAGCCCGTATGTGGCCAATTTACTGAATAAATATTTGGAATTTTGAATTTTGGAGCTCATCGACTGTCTGTACTTTTGTTGCTGGGTATACTTGTTTTTCTCTGCGATTCGCATATTTTGACGGAGGAATATAATACTGAGATCGGGTTTTAAACATCCTGTAATTTTAACGCGATTGATTACCTATAAAGCGTTACAGGATGTTCCAATTTATTGAGCACTTTGTATGCCCTAAAAGGCTTTACAGGATGTTCCATTTTTTTGAGCACCATGTTTGCTCTAATATGTTTGATGGCGACTAAACACTGTCGAGCAATGATTCCAGGTCACTGTATTAAAAGCCCTGAACATAAGTATTAAGTAGATAAAAACGCCCTATTTATTTAATGGCGACTCCTTCTTTCATTCTTCTGACGACGCGCTTGCTAGCCTAGTTGGTAGTGACCCTGCCTACGAAGCTAGAGGTCCTGGGTTCAAATCCCGGTAAGGGCAGATATTTGTGTGGTGAGCGTGAATATTTGTTCCCGAGTCATGGATGTTTTCTATGTATTTAAGTATATATTTCTCTATATAAGTGTTTATATCGTTGTCTAGTACTCATAGTACAAGCCTAGAGCTTAGTTTGGGACTAGCTCAATTGGTGTGACATTGTCCCCTGATATTTATTATTTATTATTTATTTATTATTCTTGATAACTCTTAAACGGCCCAACCCATTTTTATCAAACCTTCTTATGAACAATCCCGATAAAACTAGTTTTCTTTAAGACAAAAATGCCTCTTAATCAGTCTATCTATTTGGGAGATATAATGCCACAGATACACTAATACCACCCCTCTCTTTGTTTAGGAAGTTTAAAAAGAGACTTTTATGTTGCCAGTAAGTACGTTCCGTGTCACAGACCGCTTGGCGCCCGTGCCGTCGAAAATTTGGCCGTGCCCTTAATTTCGTGACTTAACTCGGTTATTTTGGGGCACCTTTTATTGTCACATATAAAACCTTTAACAGCGGCAACAAAAATATTACGTAACGTTTTAGTGCTTGAAACTACAGGGGGATAGATCTGTACAAGCAAATAGCCTGTGTCTACACACCGGAACAAGACTGAGATAACTAGCATAGGACATTCCTTTAGCCATACTGACTAAAGACTGTCAGGTAGCATGACAGTCTAAAATCTATAAACAAATATATGAATCCTTTAGAGAAACTGACAATCTGTATTCTAATACGATGAACCGACAGACCAATATCGGTCGGCGGCTTGTTAGTAATAACAGTTTCACTACAGGCACTGCAGTCTGATCAGGCAGCTTACCATTTGAAATCTATCTAACTCTATACATTAAAACGATTTACGCCGTGCGGCAACCTTCTCCACATACTAGCCGTTTTTAACCCACGGCACAATCAGAATGTTAGACGTTTACCGTGTAAATATATCTGTGTATCTTCTGTGGTATTGCAGCTTTCAAATGGCTTAACCGATTCAGACGCGGCTCTGTTAATAGAAAGCCAGTTTAATCGGAGTGCTTCTTAGCTAAGTTTCATGGAATTCGACTGAGCCGTTAACGAGTTATCAGCTCTGGAAGTAGGCGTAGCCATTATATCTCGGATTTCTGTCTATTTTATACGTATAATCTGAAAATTTTATTGTTTACAGACGAAGTCGCATACAGCTTTAGTATTTCTATAATATTTAGTTTCAAACAGCTACAGCATGATACGTAATCAATAATGATGTTTTATTACATGTTATATAGACTAGTTGGACCCACGATATTAATGGCGGTGTTGATAATACAGCGTGTTTCAGTTTTGCGTGCTTAAACGTGCTCAAACATATTATAATATCAGTTTCTAGAATCGAAATAAATAATAGAAATCTAACTAATTTTTGTTTTTATCACGTAAACTTAAACTGGTCTCAAAAATATAAACCCCAAAACTGGTTTTAAAGGAAAATCATCATTTTCTTGATGTTAATAATAATTTAATAACCCACCGAGAATTGTTTCAATTACAAAACAACAAAGGCTGTGTAAGACATAAATCAACTGGGCTTAAAAGTAATTTCCAAACATAATTACTTTACCGAAATGAGCTTATAATATCCAAAGCTAATCTAAGCATCTTTCTCTTTACTACAGAACCCTTTACACCGCTAATCTGACCACCGCAAAGCATTTCATAATAAATTGAGGTCCCTAAACACAAACAAAACACAGCTTTAAGCACCAAAAAACATCACCCATTTTCAAACACCCTGTTTCTAAAATATCTAGCGTGACAATCAATTTTGAACTGTATTACTTGGCAGTTAAGATACAAATTAGTTCGTGTAAGTTCCTTACGTCATAGCGCATTGCCGTAGTGACGTCACACTGCGTAGTGGAATATAGGTCAGTGGGTAAACCCGGCCAAGTAAGGGAGGACTGTGGGTCAACGTGATAAGTGGGTAAGGCGTGGCCTACTTACATCGGTCGTTTAGCCCGGCGTTTTTGTAATGGCGTCCCCTTTCTGATTTATTTATCGGAGATTTTATGGCCGGTAGGAATTTGCCGTTTTGATTGATTTTTTTGGTGTTTACGACTGTTATTGGATAGCAATACAGGAATATTTTCCGTATAACTCGCGTTTTTTTTTAATAACATGAACTGTTTTTGTAAATTGCGAATGCATAGGTACATTTACACGAATATGAATCTTCGCGATAATGTCTTTAAGTTTGCTCACACTATAGTACATTGTTGCAGAGGATAGAAAGTACGCGATTTTTGGACGAGTCATATAGAGGGCCGAAACGTAGTTGAGGCCCTCTAGTGTACGAGTCCATAAATTGCACTTTCTACCGAGGCAGACATAGTGCTTTTCACAACTGCTGAGAGGCAATATAATAAAAAATTATATTCAAAACTCAATTTTTAATTCATGTTAATGTGACATCACCGCCAATATTACCATAGATAACTTTTTGTTTATGTGGACCCCTATTCTCGTGGCACTCGAGATTAATAAACTAACGTGCGAGATGAAGATGTCAACTCCATATAAAATTGTATTTGTTTCGCCATATCTCCCATGTAATTTCATCTCTAGTGGTTCGAGATTAGGGGCCAAGTTTGAATTACGTTTAAAAAAAAAGCAGTGACATAGTTTTTAGTCTGTGTATCTTTTAATAAAAAGCTCCGAATATTTTACTTCACAAAATGGTGTGTTCTGATTGGTCGATATCAATTTTTCATTTTAAGGAGCTATGACACAAAAATTGATTGATTGATTTTCATTAGTACTTATAGTTGGACAACAATGTTCTCGACCAATCAGCAAACACGCCGACAAAAACATTCTTGGTCTGTCCTTATAAGTGACGTTTTGTGACCCCAAACAAGACCATCTATGGCCATATTTCCGAGCAGTGTTGTGAAAAGTTTTTTTTTTAATGCTTTTCAACAAGCCCAATCTTGTAAGCACCCTGTTGGTACAGATTCTACAGGGCCTCAATTAAACACGATACAATCATACGGCCTTTGACGTGTAATGATATTGTTTTCAACTCGCCGCCATTACTGTCAAGTAAACAAGAGCTATCAAAACGTTGACAATACGATAGCAGGTCAATGACGATACGGTTTTAGCGAGTGGAATAGAGGCAAAAAAAAAATTGTTTCTTTGATGTTGCCAGCTATAACTGGTTGTAAATTCTATGGTCATTCGAGATAATCTCGAACGAATGATAACCCATGAGGGAATATTCCTTGGATATCCGAGTACTAAGACGGGAATTTTGCAAATTCATCCCCTAATGGGTTAAAATAGGGGGAGTAGCGGAAACTAATTCTACACGTATGAAGTCGCGGGCGTCCTCTAGTGTCGTATATTTATTTACACTATACAGGGTGGAAAAACCGGGCAAGAGCATTTCGGACCATGCTCAGTGTAGGGTTCCGAAGCCGTTACTACAAACAAATTAGAGCTCGCGACAAACTTAACTTTGCCGTTGGAAAACTGTTATCCCCATACACCGACATAGGTCGCGGTCAGTTTACCAACACCGCAAATAAGTTTTCGGCAGGTATAAACATTTAAACCGTTTGTAACTCAAGGAACAATGAAGTCTACTTAGTCGTGATAGTTTTCCTATTAAATTCATTATATGTGCTTTCATTTAAGATATTCTTCAGATTTTTAGTATTTGTAGTTTTGGCTGTAGGGGGGACACTGGATTCTAACAAAAATTTGCGCTTTAAAGCTTAATATTTCATAAACGGATACATTAATCGAAAAATTGTTTTACCAAACCCGCAATATTTTTGAAAGTCCTATCCAACGACACCCCACACTTATGGGTTAGACAAGAAAAAACAAATACACCCCCACGTTAGGAGTAGGGGAGGTACACTAAAATAAAAATAAATCAAGATTTTATTTTAACTTTGTTGGCGTGACTAATATGTATATTCATGCCAAATTACAGCTTCCTAGTACTAAGAGTCTCTGAGCTAGGCTGCGGACGGACGGACAGACGGACATGGCGAAACTATAAGGGTTCCTAGTTTCACTACGGAACCCTAAAAAACGGACGCCACATGGACCTTAAATATTGGAAATAGCAAATTCTACGCAAAGGAAACTTACTTTTATTTGTAAAAACAAAAAATAACTGCATTATTGGACTTTAAAATAAAAAGCGGCCAAGTGCGAGTCGGACTCGCCCATGAAGGGTTCCGTGAAAGGTAAAATGCGGTTTACGATTTATAACGTATTAAAAAAAAACTAATTATTAGATCTCGTTCAAACCAATTTTCGGTGGAAGTTTGCATGGTAATGTACATCATATATTATTTTTACATTTATCATTCCCTTATTTTAGAAGTTACGGGGGGGGGGACACACATTTTTCCACTTTGGAAGCGTCTCTCGCGCAAACTATTCAGTTTAGAAAAAAAATATTATAGAAACCTCAATATCATTTTTGAATACCTATCCATAGATACCCCACACGTATGAGTTTGATGAAAAAAAAATTTTTGAGTTTCAGTTCTAAGTATGGGGAACCCCAAAAATTTATTGTTTTTTTTCTATTTTTGTATGAAAATCTTAATGCGGTTCACCGAATACATCTACTTACCAAGTTTCCACAGTATAGCTCTTATAGTTACGGAATAAAGTGGCTGTGACATACGGACGGACAGACGGACAGACATGACGAATCTATAAGGGTTCCGTTTTTTGCCATTTGGCTACGGAACCCTAAAAACCCTCTTCCTTAACCGGGAATCGAACTGGTTGAATATGACAATACAATAAAGCCGTGTTTTATGATATAGATCGATAGGGTCATTGATACTGATCATTTATATCTACAACACATACACCTTTAAATTAAATAAAGACCGAAAAAACCCTTCTTTATTACTTCGTCATATTCGACCAGTTCGATTCCCGATTAAGGCAGACGAATTTTCAAAAATCCATAAATGCAGTATTTAATGATTTTATTAAATAAAGTAAGTCTCCTTTGCGTAGGACTTGTTATTTTCAATATTTAAGGTAGTTAACGTCCATGTGGCGTTCGTTTTTTCCACCCTGTATATGTATATGTAAAGATTACTTATACGATAGCCCAAATAGCAAAGAGTAGTTAAAAACTTAATTTCAAACATAAAATCGAAACCCCAAAGCACTAAAGTATGGAGCTACTTATGAGGCTGACCGTAACCATAGTACAGTCGTCCTCCTCCATGTATCCTCTTTTGGACATTATTATTTATTACAGAGCTCGGAATTTTCGTAGCATTTTTGAGCTGTCATAGGGACTTCTCGCCTATCGACTTCCGATATACATATTTTATCGATACATTATGGAATACAATATATTAAAGAAGTTTAAAAGTAGAGGTAAACAACGGGCGGGCTTATCGCTAACGAGCGATGTCTTTCAGATAACTTTTGAGTACTTGAAAATACAAAATAGAGATTTGCAATGAAAACTTATCGATAGCAATTCTTGTTTCAATTTTTATCGAAAAATGTTCAAAAAGCATACGAAATCCATTTTTTATTTTATTTAAAACAATAAAATATTATTTTAATTCCTATTTATAGTTTCCGAAATTTGGCATTTAAAGGTTATCTCGAAGAGATCGCTCATTCGCGATAAGACTGCCTGTTGTTTACTTCTACTTGTAATCATATTTTAAATATTATATTCTGTTTTTATCGATATACATATTGTATATCGGAAATCGATAGACGAGAAGTCCCTATGACAGCTCAAAAATGCTACGAAAATTCCGGGCTCTGAAAGGAATACAATGCAATAAAGTGACAAAGTGGATGATGCCCCTTCATTTGGTTATAAACAAGACTTTATTTACATCCAACTAAGTACAGAATTCAACATTAATACAATTAAAAATTAAAACTAAACGTATTTATATTAAAATTAAACTAAGCTACTCAAATATTAAAGATATAAATAATAATCACAACTATAAAAAGAACACCCCTCTAGCAGGTCCGCTCGCGGCATGGTCCCCATGACACTGGCTGCATTACCTCTCTGGATAGCTAGCCCAATCCTTTGGGAGAGGTAAGCACCAGCTCTAGGATCTCCGGAGGATTCTATGAGCCGAGAGGACAGGGCCTTAATAAAGCTTTTCATATCAGCTGACCAAGGTCCCATGGTTTTAGAGCGTCGGTGGCCTAGTGGCTTAGAGGGTCGACTCGTGATCGTAAGGTACCGAGTTCGAACCCCCGCGGTCACCATGTACCAATGAGTTTTTCTAACTTAAGTGCATTACCCGATGCTCTTACGGTGAAGGAAAATCATCGTAAGGAAACCCGCACATTCGAACAGCTGAGTGTGTAAGAGGGTAATTGCACAAAAGATCCTAAAGGGTCGAAGTGTATCCGAAAGGGCCCATCTGTAAGATAAGATAAGATAAGGTCCCATGGTTTCCACTGCAAGCGCCACAAATTCGTAATTATTTAATAATAATATTTGCGGCGCTTGAGTGTTTGGGCCTGATCAGCTGCTGCACCGGCCCGATTACGGGTTGACTATTTACAGATCTAGAGAATAATCCTTTCAAATCGTGAAAACTCGGAACTAACGTCGACTTCCGAATGATGCCGACGTGTCTATGAATTATTGAATTATTAAGTGACATGTTTGTATTAAATAAATAGAGTACTTTAGTTATCAGTGTCAAACGTCAAAACACGAGTTTGAAGTATATCACACCGAGATGTTAAAACCACCACGATCAAATTATACAGAGAACAGGTAAACGAGAAAAAATATTGAAAATAATTTCACAGGCATGTCGATCTAAACGTTTCCCAGGTCTTAATGCTTTCGGCATGACTATTAAAAAGAACTAAAAATAAACTTAATCATAATTAACTTAAACATACTCTGGTATTAACCACTCTATATCGATTATCACTCTCGCGATGCGACGTTCCCCCACGTTGTCTTGATGGGTACTGAGTCAGACTGAAGTAGCATGACAAATACGAACAATTCCGGGAAAATACGATGTGAAAGGATATTTCACTACATCTGTACATAATGTGTTGCTATATGTAAACGTGTCTGTTTGTCCACAGGAGCGCAGTGGGCTCGACAACATGCGGTCGCTGGAGCACTACCTCACCGACATCATGCGCGCCGACACCTCCGACCACATGAAAGGTAGGTCCTCGGAGCAGCCGTCACAGGGTTACGGGGATACAGAAGGATATAGGTCATGACAGCAGTGCTGGACAGTTTAAGCTTACATGCACTAATAAGGGGGAATCCATTAATTACGTGAAGCGTTTTTGGCGATTTTCAGACCCCCCCTCCCCCTTTGGTGAGATTTCACGCAACCCCCTCGCCATCCCCCTATCTCAAGTGAGATCCCATCAAGAACACAAATGTGAAAATGGGAGCCAAGTTCAATATTTTAAGAAGATGCGATGCTTGGTTACCGACTTCACCGACAAAGGAATTGAGATCTAAACGGGTGCCAAGTTCCGTCGATAATCCTGATATTTATTTATTAAGAACATACGACATTCTAAAATAAATTAAAAACACAATTTCTTATTTTCTCTGCTACAACAATGTTTGCTATTTAAAAGTATAACTTCTTACATTTGAACACTCGAATTATTTACACAAAGCAGATAACTTAGGATAAACTGAAGCTCAATATTTGGCTCCGCTAGTTTTTACCACCAAGAGTAAGATATGACCACTTGCGTAAAACATAAAGTAGATAAATTGATTAGCCAAATGTAACATAACTTGTAAGTTGTAAGTGAACACTAGCCAAGTGAAATTTTAAGCTTGTCTATCCTTATATATCACAATACACACATCCTCCACACAATATCCTTGGGTGAAAAACAGATCCTCCATCTTTAAAGTCGGTTAAAATGTAATTAATCACAATTACGATAAACATCGTAGATTTACGAAATATACCGTATAAGTACGAAATGCTTTTCAAACAATACTTAACATTGTTATTATTTACAATAGTGACGTGCTGTGCAGTATTTTCAAAATATCGATATAATTAAAATTATCGACCTACGTCAGATGGATATGATGAAGTTTCGTTATTTGATTGATTTTCTTGAATGTCACATCTAACATTATAATATTAACTCAAGGAGTTTTTTTTTAGTAACACATTTATTCTTTTAATTTTTTTATCTGTTCATATCAAAAATCTAATAATATTTTATTATAAATAACGTCTCATTAAAATACACGTAAAAATATATTCTTTAGACGTCAGAGAAACAAAAAACGTAAACACGTGTGTAAATACACAAAAAAACAATTTGCATTACAATTTCGTGTTGTTTGCTCGGTTCCAATGAGAAAGCAATCTTATTGCTTCACTAATATGATTGTCAATCAACTAACACGCATGTTACAACATTTTCTATGTCACAACTATTATAGTGCTGTTAATATGGAAGTCGGGACTTCCTCTTTAGCAAAGCGACACAAACTTAACAATACCGTCGATGGTGGCGCCACTGTCGAACAAATCTGTCTAATATGTATGTGGTTATGATAGTTTTGTTTTTATTCACACGCATTCATAAGTTGGTATTCGATATAGTATTGAATATAGTTCGCGGGTTTGTAATGCGTATGATTTACTGGCAGATATTGCTTTAGGTAATAAGTTTGATTTTTTTCTTAGCCTTGATACTTACCAATATAATATTTATTATTATTTATTAAACTTTATTGCACAATACACAAAGTAAGTACCTACAAATGGCGGACTTAATGCCTTGAGGCATTCTCTACCAATCAACCATTGGGCCAAACAGACAAGTAGAGGTGTAGAGGCTAATAAAGTTAATAAAGTGGGTACATAAAAAAATGTGGTAGATACGATGATTTAGTTTATTTTTATAGCAATTAAATTAATTATTTGCTCGTGCTTAATGGGTAATTAAGTAAATCCTGCTAATAATTATTCAATCAAAATTAATAGCCTTACAAAAAAAACGCAGGTTATTAACTTACTAGCTGTTGTCCGTGACTCTGTCCGAGCAGAAAAATAAAACATACCCTATGTTCATCAGGGATAATGTAGGATTCTAATATGAAATAATTTTTCAAATCGGTCCTGTAGTTTCGGAGCCTATTCAATGCAAACAAACAAAAAAAAAACAAATCTTTCCTCTATATAATATTATTGTAATATGTATAGTGTAGAAGATTACTAGCATTTGCCTTCGACTCAAGCCGCGGTCTAATATGTTAATCAGAATTTGCATTTTATGTTAAATATTTTTCTATGCGGTCAATCTTTGAACCCGTTCAGCCGAGTCAAAAAGAAGGGATCACCATTCATCATCATCATCATCATGTCAGCCGAAAGACGTCCACTGCTGGACATAGGCCTCCCCCAAGGCTCTCCACTCAGACCGGTCTTGTGCTTTTCGCATCCACCGCGTTCCCGCGATCTTTACAAGGTCGTCACTCCATCTTGTTGGAGGCCTACCTAAAGCTCGTCTCCCGGTCCGCGGACGCCACTCAAGAACCTTCTGACCCCATCGGCCATCAGGATCACCATTATATCGGAGGTTTTATATCTGTTTAATAGTTATAATATATTTAAGATTTAACTTATTTGCATTAATGTTAACAACGCACCTCGCAAACTACCGCAGCGGTCGCGTCGCGCGGCTCGTTGCGCAAGCGGCGCTTTGTGCGACGGCCTTGCTCTTTGTTTTGTAATTACTCTTTAAAAAAACCTATTTGCTACGCGTTCTATAGGACTGAATCTCTATGCCTATTCAAACGTGTAAGTATATACAAAAACATGTGACAGTCGCGATTGACATTCAATCTGTCAAAATCCGTGACGTAAATTTTTAAAATCCCAAATAAAAAGAACGTGCAGCAGTTCAGTTCCCCCCCTACCGCCCCCTTTTTTTTACCGTTTCCTCCCCCTTTTTTCCGAAGGTTTTTTCTTTGTATCTTTTTCTACCTTGCTATTTTCATTTGTCTGTTGGCTCTAAGCAGAATCTTTGACATTGACAACCGACCATCACTGACGCAACTGACTGACATTGGCACAAGCCCTGTGGTGTGTGGCTGCCATTTAAAGAGAAGAAGAAGAAGTAAAAAGAACGTGTGTATCTGTGTACCTATTTATGTGTATGTGTAACTGTGTTTTTTTAAAGCTTGTTTGATAGGGTTGGTTCTTAGTTTTCTTATGAAAATCGGGGACTTGACAGAAGCGAGTGGAGCTAACCCCATGTGCTTCTGTTTAGTCCAGTAGAAAAAAATCTCTTTTTGAACAATTGTCCTCGCGTGTGATATCCATGGACTTGTTTCTCTAATAAGTCCATGGGAGTGTCTATAAATAACTCGACATTGGCGAAATACACCTTAACAGGAGTGAAAGCCTTAATTAAGGAAAAAAAAACTGCTGCTCTGAAAGACGAGTTCGTCAACATCGAAAGTTTTTTTTTATTTAATGAATAAAGGATTATTTTATTGTGTTGCAACAACAACACGTAAAGACCGAATTTTAATTGTGTACCCAACCAGACCGGAGTACAACCAGAGTTAAAGGAAAGTATAATGTATTATGAAGAATTTAGAGTTGACAGTCTTTCAGCTCTTTCAGGTTTCTCAGAGTAGAGCCGAAAGCGAAAAATTATTGTAGGGGGTAGTCTTTGGGTATCCTAGGCGTGCAGTAAGAAGAGGTTTTCGGAAACTCATCCCTGATCTTAGGGGTTAGGGGGAGTAGCTAGAGACTAATACTCGCACGTCGTCTAGTGTATTCAGAAGGGGTTCATAAATATGTGTTTAATTTAGTACCTTGTCTATTTAATGACATGTTTAAACTGTCATACATGAATTGTCACAGCGTTTAAACTGACAAGGTACTAAAGTGTACACATATTTATGAACTCTACTGTATCATACTATTTCCAATTCTCAACAGTTAGCCTATAGTTAATGAGACCCTGCCACGGAAGCTAGCGGTCCTAGGTTCTATATCCCGTAAAGGCAAATATTTGTGTGTGACGAGTATTTTTTTCTGGAGTTTATTTCTCTACATATATTCGTATGTTGATGAATGTCTAGTACTCATAGAACAAGTTAAGAGCTTTATATTTAACTAGCGACCCGCCCTCGCTTCGCTCCGGTTTATGTGCCGGTTTATAATCCAGAATTTATTATACAAAAAACCTTTCCACAACACTGCTCGGAAATATGGCCATAGATGGTCTTGTTTGGGATCACAAAACGTCACTTATAAGGACAGACCAAGAATGTTTTTGTCGACGTGTTTGCTGATTGGTCGAGAACATTGTTGTCCAACTTTAAGAACCAATGAAAATCAATCAATCAATTTTTGTGTCATAGCTCCTTATAATGAAAAATTGAAATCGACCAATCAGAACACACCATTTTGTGTCATAAAATATTAGGTGTGTTTTTGCTAAAAGATACACAGACTAAAAACTATGTCACTGCTTTTTTTTAAATGTAATTCAAACTTGGCCCCTAATCTCGAACCACTAGAGATGAAATTACATGGGAGATATGGCGAATACAATTACAATTTTATATGGAGTTGACATCTTCATCTCGCATGTTAGTTTATTAATCTCGAGTGCCACGAGAATAGGGGTCCAGATTAAAATAAGTTATCTATGGTAAAATTGGCGGTGATGTCACATTATGGGTTTTTATTTTATTTCCTCTCAGTAGTTGTGAAAAGCGCTATGTCTGCCTCGGTAGAAAGTGCAATTTATGGATTCGTACACTAGAGGGCCTCAACTACGTTTCGGCCCTCTATATACCTCGTCCAAAAATCGTGTACTTTCTATCCTCTGCAACAATGTACTATCTTGCATCACTCTGTTGATAAAAAACGTTTTAAAATCCGTTGCGTAGTTTACCGATCGAAGCGTGTTACAGAGCGACAGACGGCGGGAGCGACTTTGTTTTAATAATACGCCTATGTAGAGATACTAGCCATTGTATTTATTGCCTGTTAGCAAACGTCACGAGTTTTGTCATTGATGTAATATTTCACGTCCAAAAAGGGGTGTGATAGTAATTGCTTATCGATAAACAGCAACACATGGCCGTCGCTATCGAGAACATAATTACACACAATCGGGTGACCGATAAAAACTCGATAAATTAGGACGCGACTATATTTGGAATTGCTAATAAAGAAAATTAATGAGGTATTTACATTTTTACAACAGCTCAGAGATTTTACGCGATAAGAGCTGTTTTGAATCTAATACGAAGGTTTGTTAAGTTACGCTGGTTTAATGGATCTGGTTAAAACTAGCTAGTTTATGTCAGTTTTCAGTAACACCTCAGTACATAAAAAAAACACTATCTATTAATGAATAGGCTCCGGAACTTCTGGATCGATTTGAAAAATTCTTTCACCTTTAGAATGCTACATTATCCGTGAGTAACATAGGCTATGTTTTATTTTTCTTCGCGGACAGAGTCGCGGGCCACAGCTATAATAGGTATATAAAGTTTAAAATACATAATATGTTTTAATCTATAATAGTCATAATACCGTAAACTTTTCAGGATTGTTATTAAACAAATCCAACCTAACCGTATGGGGTTTATACAATGGCATTTTACTAAAAAAAAAAGTTTGCGGTTTCACCAATAAAACCAGTATGTATATATTATGACCATTATGTATTTTGAATTTTATATTTTACGATACGATTCCTCCTCTAGTCTATAATAGGTAACAATAATGAATATGAGTAATCAACATTTCGTAACATAACGTAATTAAATTGAAATGGTTGACCGATAGTTAAAGATCACAAATGATTCCTTCTGATAAAATTGATTAATGAGATTAAAAGACATTATCTTTTATCAAATATACTAACCGCATAATAATAAACATCTCAAAATATTTTCGTAATATCAACTCATAAAATCGAGCCTAAAAGTACAATTAAAAACATTTTCAAAACAAATAATACTTTAGTCGGCGAACTCATACCCTTTTAAAGATATTTCACCAAATAAATAGGTAAAACAACAACAAATCTAACCAATGCAAAACAACGGCTGACATTTTCAGTTTGGCTGCTAGACAACTGGTAAAAATAACTCGCGTCTAAAACTGTCTTTAAAATTTTACCTCGTGACTGTAACTCGCAACATTTTCGTACTAACCCACCAAATCAAACAACACTTTACGCTACTAACAGCGTATCATAAAGCATTATCTTGAAAATATTCGGGTTATACCAAGCAAGCTACGCGCCTAAATACGCAAGTCGAATGCTCTCTTACATTTCAAACGGTACAGACGTCTTTTTAAATTTAGACGGATATCGACACAGAGATTGCACATCTCTGTGGCTGACAGTTCGGAAAACGCGCGCGAACAGAACGCATGCTTCAAGCGTTGGTGTTTTTTTTAATTTGTTTTTTTACGTGTTTGGAGTGCAGTGATTTTAGTCAGCGGAAAAGTGGAAATATTTTTACATAGTGTTGCCTTTTGTTATTAGGTAATTAATTGGTAATCAATCAAGTTTTAATTGTTGTTTCCTTTGGTACACTGATTTATTTGAGGAAGAAGTTTTATGTGTTATTTTAATATTTTAAACCTATAAGGAATGCAATTAAGCAAACAATACGACTTAACAATAATGGAGAAAAACATTACCTATTTGATATTTGTCCAATTTTGATAACCAGTGCCTCAATTTATTTGATCATATAAAAAAACTAGTGTATATTTAGCTCATACATTTTTTTTAAATGGATACCAACTACGCACTGGAACGAATACAATAGGTACCACAATCATTAAACGAGTACTATCCGTCATTGAAGTAGGTTTTACCCGCGAGTTATCCGCCTACAACTCTTCAATCGATTTCCTCCGAGTCGGAGATTGATATGTCCCGGGATAAGTATCTTAAGTCCATCCTCGGGACTCAAGATAAATCTGAATACTAAGTTTCAAAATCGATTTACCGGTAAGGCCATGAAATTGCGTTCATATAGTAAGCCGAAATAATGTCAACAGATACATCTAGTAATTAATGACTTTGGCAATAACTACGTAATTAATAAAAACTTAGCTATAATATCTAGTATTCTTCCAAATGCTTTTCCAATTAAACAACATGAATGGACAGGTAGTGGGGTCGATTCCTAATATGCCAATATTTGTCTGATAAGCACGAGTTTTGTTCTTGAGATTTGAATGTTGTAAATGTCTTTAAGTATGTATTCTATAATTTCTATGTATAAAAGGAAAAGCGGCCAAGTGCGAGTCGGACTCGCCCATGAAGGGTTCCGTGAAAAGTAAATTGCGGTTAACGATTTATGACGTATTAAAAAAAATACTTACTAGATCTCGTTCAAACCAATTTTTGGTGGAAGTTGGCATGCTATATCATATTTTTTTTTTAGTTTTATCATTCTCTTATTTAAGAAGTTACAGGGGGAACACACATTTTATCACTTTGGAGTGTCTCTCGCGCAAACTATTCAGTTTAGAAAAAAATGATATTAGAAACCTCAATATCATTTTTGAAGACCTATCCATAGATAGCCCACACGTATGGGTTTGATGAAAAATAATAATTGAGTTTCAGTTCTAAGTATGGGGAACCCGCAAAATTTATTGTTTTTTTTTCTATTTTTGTGTGAAAATCTTAATGCGGTTCACAGAATACATCTACTTACCAAGTTTCAACAGTATAGTTCTTATAGTTTCGGAAAAAAGTGGCTGTGACATACGGACGGACAGACAGACAGACATGACGAATCCATAAGGGTTCCGTTTTTTGCCATTTGGCTAAAGAACCCTAAAAAGGTGGCTGACTGATCGATCAAAGCACAGCCAAAACTGCTCGAACTAGAGACTTGATATTTTGAGGAAGTATTCCTTGGGTGAAACTTATTCTATGCTTTTGAAGCCGCGGGTGTCTTCCATATTTCTCTATACAGGTGTCCCATAAATCGACCTCAACCCGAGCTGATAAAGCAGCTAAAAAGCTATCGATTTAACCCTTATGTATGTTCAGCGATTTTTACTAGGTTCGGAGATATTGTGTGTTATAATCTGAAATTTTGTAATTTTCCCTTCCTGAGGGAAGGACATAAACTTTAACGTAGGTTCATTTTATTTGTGTAAAAAAAATATAATCTTGGGACATTGCTCTACGTGGAAAATAGTTAAATCCTCAGTTTCATAATGATATCATTATAAAATCACTAGCTTCTGCCGGTGACTTCGTCCCCGTGGAATAGTTACTTTGGGCTAACGCTAACTTTAACCCGCGACGTTGTTAACGTAGAAGGTTGAAACATTCTTCATTAGTGCTCCGCTCCTATTGGTCTTAGCGTGATGATATATAGCCTATAGCCTTCCTCGATAAACGGGCTATCTAACACTGGAATAATTTTTCAAATCGGACAGTAGTTCCTGAGATTAGCGCGTTCAAGCAAACTCTTCATTTTTATTATATTAGTATAGATTATCAAAAGGTGGCGCGTGAGGAAACGTATTTTTACCCGACTGCCGAAAGAGGAGGGTTATGTGTTTCACAGCCTATATATGTATGTTTGTTCCTTTGTGGCACTATAAAAACTAAACCCGTTGGCCGATTTTGATGATTCTTATGTCAATCGATTTGTCTTAATCTGGTGAGTGTCACTGAAGATATGACAGTAATTAAAATTCAATATGGCGGCAACCAGATGTCATATTGTGCAAATTTAAAAAAAAACAGGTCGACCGAGTATGACAAGTGGGGTATCATTGAATAGGGATTTAAAAATTATCTTTAGGTTTCTATCATCATTTTTCATTTGGAATGATCATTTAGGATTTATAACGATTTAAAGTTGGTTAGCAACAGTCGGGTTTTGATAGCTTGCTTTTTCTTAATGCTTATATTTAGTTTGTAGAGTCAAAAATGAAGTTCGCCCTAGTTCTGAAAACCGCCGATTTTACCTTCAATGCTGTTTTTGTTAGCGCTCCGTGTGTCAAGGTAGCGTCGAACGAGTCACAACCACTGTTACCTAACTGCTAAACGATTGTTTGTGCGGCCGAACTCAGTAGCTGTACATTTAGTACCGTGTCTCAGCTATTGATATAGTCAATTCAAACCAGTCCTACTATTAAACGTTAATGTGACAAGGTACCCAAATGTACAATAAATGAAATAATTCCAGAGATTCAACAAACACAATTCTAACTATTTTCGGAATTCAGGAATTTGATCAATATCGAAAATCAATTCCGGAGTAGAAAATCATACGAATAGAAAACCTCTAACGCCGCATTTACACTCGCAAGTTATTGCTGTAAGTTTTGAAACAAAGCTATATGCAAGATAGAGATGCATATATTTGCCACTCACTCATACCCATAGTTGCGTCTCAAAACCTACAGCAATAACTTGCAAGTGTAAATGTGGCCTAAGACTCAGGAACAAATACTCATATTATACAAATCTTTGCCTATACCGGGGACCGAACCTGGGACCGCTAGAATCATAATCAGGGTCACCACTAAGCTAACCGCGCCGTCAAATATGTACATATATTATCCCATTGTAAATAACACAGTCAAAATGAGCACCGCATTATTACACCAACGCAAAAAGGGATTAAGCGCATATGGACTTCATAATGCTATAGAGCCTTATGTACGTTGTTAGAACACTGTATTACGACTGTGCAAGCGCAGTGACAATTGCGCGCGACCTTGCGTCTTGCGACACTAGGGACGCGCCGCGGCGAGGTCGCGCGCGCTGCCAAAACAGTTGTCGATTGTCGATGTGCAATCTTAATTAATAAAGGGCTGTGCTAGGTCAGGGGATTACGTGGAATACGTGTCACTGTCCGCTATCGTAGTCGTAAAACAATTGGCGGTAGTTTTTTTTTAACGGTTTAATAAAAATCGTACATGTAGAGTTTGGTCTCAAAAGCATTTTTTTTATTATTATTTACGGATAAAAAAAAGTATATTATATGTGCTTGTTACGCCGTCTTTGGACTAGTGGTCGGAATGACGTCATTTTGTCAAGACCATGTGGCGTTTAAGCTCTATAGTCATTAGCAGATTAAATTAATTATTTTCTCAATAAATAATAAACAATTATAAATAAAAAAATAATAGTTTTCCCTTAAGACAAATCTCTACAAATACATACATAAACCAACAACTACGAGAACGATACGCGATAGCAATATTTTCCTATTAGGAACCTCTTACATTTAATTTTTAAAAACTTTTAATTTTTAATGTAAATTTAAATTAATGTACAGATCTAGTGAATAATCC
Source organism: Acleris literana (assembly GCA_946894065.1). Classification (NCBI taxonomy): domain Eukaryota; kingdom Metazoa; phylum Arthropoda; class Insecta; order Lepidoptera; family Tortricidae; genus Acleris; species Acleris literana. The sequence goes on along the minus strand of OX335695.1, from coordinate 12,026,709 downwards.
TTTCACATCGTGAAAACTCGAAACTCATATCTACTTCCGAATGATGCCGACGTGTTTATGAATTATTGAATTATGAAGTGACATGTTTGTATTAAATAAATAGAGTACTTTAGTTATCAGTGTCAAATGTCAAACCACGAGTTTGAAGTATATCACACCGACATGTTAAAACCACCACGATCAAATATATAGAAATTAGGTGTAGGTAAACAAGAAGAAATATAAATAAATGTTGAAAATAATTTCACAGGCTTATCGATCTAAACGTTTCCCAGGTCTTAATGCTTTCGGCATGACTATTAAAAAGAACTGAAAACAAACTTAATCTTAATTAACAAAAAAATACTCTGGAATAACCACTCTATATTGATTATCACTCTCGCGGTGCGACGTTCCCCCACGTTGTCTTGATGGGTACTGAGTCAGACTGAAGTAGCATGACAAATACGAACATTTCCGAGAAAATACGATGTGAAAGGATATTTCACTACATGTAATGTTCTACATGCGTATACACAAAAGGTTTTCCTTATGGCTGTTCATTGATTTTACCACAGCTATATTAACCTATTACTAATAGCGAATTCCGAGCTTAAATCTCAACTATTATCCCCAAAACTATCCAAGACCCCGAATACCCATATAATAGCTAAACTCCAACAATACCCACAACTTTAATTCTAAGCCCTAATGCTCAAACTTCTCGGTTCATATTGCTTTAAAGTTAAAACTAGGTAAATAGGGTAGCCGCGAAGTTTCTAAGTGGGATTAGCCTGGTAAAGGATATGTTAATATAGGGCTTTGTAATACAATCTGATTCTCCTCGCCTCGTGTTTCGTCAAGGAATTATAAGCCGGTAAACTAAAGTGGTTCTTTAGAGAGTATTAATAACATTGAAGTTGGTGTATTTCAACTTTGGTCGCAGATTTCATTGGCGAAGCATCTCCCTTACCAACTTGAACTTACGGGTTTAGAAAAATGTACGAATTTCAAAGGCCGTTTAATTCATTTTCGTGACCAGTTTTTTAATAAATACTTATGTTTACACTGTGCAGCTGTTTTTGAAGCTTCTAATTATATCTTCAAATCAGCTATTAGATGCTATAATATAACAAAGTCATCGGATTTACAAATTAATTCTAATAACTAAGTCAATAACGAGAACTGGTGCAATATTGTTAAATAAAAGACTTTAAAAAAACTTCAGATAGATAAGATCATAATGTCTTAACATGCGTTTCTGTATTTATAATACTAATTAAAAATATTAAATTACGCAATTAAAGTTAGTAGTTATTTTACCTGTTAATACAAAATCTAATATCTTATTTGTTTTATAAATTCGGTTAAAAAAATAACTAAATCATCGATAACTTTCAATCTCGACACCGCCCCATCACTGGCCTATTGTAATTTCCACAAAATGGCTGACCTGCCCATTACCACAATTGCCTGTTTTCGTGCGACCAGCGCCGCTTCTATTAGCATATAATTAGAGTCTATAATGGCTTGACAGGCTTGTTATGTAAAGTTGTAATAGTAGAGTAGTTCCAATGAATGAAGTGGAAGAAAACGAATTATGATTCAAATGTTTTATGAGGTTGGTTTATATTGTTTCGACTAACACAGAATTTTATATTGGGATAGTGACGTGTTCTTTATCGCTCTAGCGTTGCGTTTCCATCGATATTGTCAAAGTTTTAAATATACAATACACGTTTCCAAGACCTCAAAAATATCGATGTTTTTACGCGATCACTGACGTTAAGGTCTGCACGGTCACGAGCGTTAATTACTGAACCTGTTAAAAAAAAAAAGTCGTCAATGTCATGAGAGATGCAAATTTGTAACTGATAGGAAACTCAACCTTATTGCTATAGAATTACAGATTGTCTTTAGACCGAAGGTGAGTCACAAATTTAAGTCTTTGACTGTACATATATATTTGATACAACGGCTGTACATACTTATATTTAACTAGCGACCCGCCCCCGCTTCGCTTCGTTTATGTGATGTAACCCGTACATGAACCAGAATTTATAGAAACCTTCAGTAAATAACTTTAACAAAAAGCAAGCTTTCAAAACCCGACTGTTGCTAACCAACTTTAAATCGTAATAAATCCTAAATGATCATTCATGAAATAAATGTTTAAAAAAACAAAAACCCGCCTTCAAAAATGCAAAAAATAACTTCTTTTAAAATGGTAGGTCAGTCCAAATGCATTCGGCTTTTGGTTTAAAATATCGTTCGACGCCGACCTTTTGTTTTTTTTAAACATTAATTTTATTTTATACTTTTTATTTAGTATTAATACGCTGTTACGTAGTCCCACTTCTTAGTTAATATGAAACTTTAAGTTATTTCAAGCGCGCCGCAAGCAACGCCGCGGGAAAGTCATAGTCATATTTCAACAAGTAAATATTCTTCGTTGTAGTCGCTCAACTATCTTAATCGAGATATCTTATCGCCACCCTTGAAATCGGTACCATTGAGGAGTTCCGGTGGCTATCTGTGGTCTTCATCATCAGTTCCACTTCACCATATGATACTTTCTGAATGCAAATGCTGGACTTCTTACTTAAAATACTAAAATCGCTATATGTTTGCCTACAATATTTGAGGAGTTCCCTAAATTCCTCACTGATCAGATACCGATTTGGTGACAATGGGACCACCTCGGAAGTATACTTTATCAAACCAAAAAATAATTTTTACAATCGGTCCACAATTGACGGAGTAATCGGTGAACATACATAGAATAAAATAAATGTTTTAAAAAACAAAAAACCGCCTTCAAAAACGCAAAAAATAACTTCTTTAAAATTGTAGGCACCTAATAGGTTAGTCCAACTGATGTCGGCTTTTTGTTGAAAATGTTGTGGTCGCCGACTTCAGTTGGACTAACCTATTAGGTGCCTACAATTTTAAAGAAGTTATTTTTTGCGTTTTTGAAGGCGGTTTTTTGTTTTTTAAAACATTTATTTTATTTTATACTTTTTAGTGATCATAATACGCTGTTACGTAGTCCCACTTCTTAGTTGAAATGAAACTTTAACTTATATCAAGCGCGCCGCAAGCAACGCCGCGGGAAAATCATAGTCATATTTCAACAAGTAAATATTATTCGTTGTAGGTAGTCGCTCAACTATCTTAATCGAGATATCTTATCGCCACCCTTGAAATCGGTACCATTGAGGAGTTCCGGTGGCCATCTGTGGTCTTCATCATCAGTTCCACTACACCAAAGGATACTTTCTGAATGCAAATGCTGGACTTGTTACTAAAAATACTAAAATCGCTATATGTTTGCCTACAATATTTGAGGAGTTCCCTCAATTCCTCACTGATCCCCTCATCAGATACAGATTTGGTGACAATGGGACCACCTCGGAAGTATACGCTATCAAACCAAAAAAAAAAATTTGAAATCGGTCGACAATTGACGGAGTAATCGGTGAACATACATAAAAAAAAAAAAAATACATACAGTGGAACGTATAACCTCCTCCTTTTTTGAAGTCGGTTAAAAAAAAAAAGATACATACAGTGGGACGTATAACCTCCTCCTTTTTTGAAGTCAGTTAAAAACCGGTCAAGGCGAGTCGGACTCGCCCACCGAGGGTTCCGCACATGAACGGTAAACTCAATTCAAATTGCACCACCGTCGTTCCTGGTATAAGACCCTGTATTTTTAACCGACTTCAAAAAAGGAGGAGGTTATACGTTCCACTGTATGTTTTTTTTTTTTTTTATGTATGTTCACCGATTACTCCGTCAATTGTCGACCGATTTTAATTTTTTTTTTTTGGTTTGATAGAGTATACTTCCGAGGTGGTCCCATTGTCACCAAATCTGTATCTGATGAGGGGATCAGTGAGGAATTGAGGGAACTCCTCAAATATTGTAGGCAAACATATAGCGATTTTAGTATTTTTAGTAACAAGTCCAGCATTTGCATTCAGAAAGTATCATTTGGTGTGGTGGAACTGAAGATGAAGACCACAGATGGCCACCGGAACTCCTCAATGGTACCGATTTAAAGGGTGGCGATAAGATATCTCGATTAAGATAGTTGAGCGACTACTTACAACGAATAATATTTACTTGATGAAATATGACTATGACTTTCCCGCGGCGTTGCTTGCGGCGCGCTTGATATAAGTTAAAGTTTCATTTTAACTAAGAAGTGGGACTACGTAACAGCGTATTATGATCACTAAAAAGTATAAAATAAAATAAATGTTTTAAAAAACAAAAAACCGCCTTCAAAAACGCAAAAAATAACTTCTTTAAAATTGTAGGCACCTAATAGGTTAGTCCAACTGAAGTCGGCGACCACAACATTTTCAACAAAAAGCCGACATCAGTTGGACTAACCTATTAGGTGCCTACAATTTTAAAGAAGTAATTTTTTGCGTTTTTGAAGGCGGTTTTTTGTTTTTTAAAACATTTATTTTTTTGTTATTAAAAATGTTGGGTTTTCAGATTTTTTCCTATATTTGTAGTAGGTATAAGGCGGTATTACTTGCCAAATTTCATAGTTCTAGGCAACGGAAAATACCCTATACATTTGATTCCCTTGAGAATGTCGTAATATACGTTTTTTGAGTCATAAACGGCCGTATCTTTTTTTACGTTAACATAGAAGTTTTATTTTTTCACAGCTTCAAGGGACTGTAGATTTGAGTATATGGTTTAAATTTCAACTCGATACCTCCACGCGTTCCCGAGATAAAGGGTCTTGACAGACAGACAGACAGACAGACGGACAGACAGACGGACAACAAAGTGATCCTATAAGGGTTCCGTTTTTTCCTTTTGAGGTACGGAACCGTAAAAACAGCTGTTCCATACAAACTTTGAGAGCTAAACAGCCGAAATGTATGGAACAGCTGTTTTTTTTTCGCGATTTGGATATTGGTCCCATAATAACAGTTGATGAGTATGACCTACAGAGTTAGTCCCTGAAGTTTGTCCAACCTTCTACCTAACACCCTGTATAAGTGTCAGAAACTGACGAATGTTTTATCCACGTTTTATCACGCGATAAATGCAGCCATATTAGGCCCCCTGATCAGCTTTTAAACCCTACAAAATGTTTAAAAAAACAAAACCCCGCATTCAAAAATGCAAAAAATAACTTCTTTTAAAATGGTAGGTCAGTCCAACTGAAGTCGGCGTCCCACAATATTTAAAACCAAAAGCCGAATGCATTTTTTTTTGTTTTTTTAAACATTTATTTTATATTTTATACTTTTTAGTGATCCTATTTATGCTGTTACGTAGCTCCACTTCTAAATATTAATGAGAAACTATAGAACATTTCAAGCTCGCCGCAGACAACGCCGCGGGAATGTCATAGTCATATTTAAACCTAAATGTGCTTCGTCATAGTCGCTCAACTACCTTAATCGAAATATCTTATCGCCACCCTTGAAATAGGTACCGTTAAGGAGTTCCGGTGGCCATCTGTGGTCTTCATCATCAGTTCCACTTCACCATATAGTACTTTTCAAAAGCAAATGCACGAGTTACAGTGAAAAATACCAAAATCGCTATAGGTGTGCCTATAATAATTGAGGAGTTCTCTTGATTTCTCCAAGATCCCATCATCAGATGCTGACGTGTTGACAATGGGAACAACTAGAAAGTATACCCAATCAAACATCGAAAAAAAATTTCAAATCGCTCCTGTGGTCTTCGAGTAATCGGGGAACATACATAAAAAAAAACCCGACGAATTGAGAACCTCCTCCTTTTTTTGAAGTCGGTTAAAAAGATCTGAGCACACGAAGTCGTGGTATACTACGGAATGTTAATATACACACAATATTCCAATCTGACTGTACATTTGTTATCAGCACGTTGTTATCTGTAGACCGACTGTACCTATCTGCATCGATGTCACAATTCTGTTTAAGATAAGATAACGCACGTGGGAAGTGAATCACAGATTTAGAATATAAGATAATAATTGTGACGTTATCACAGGGACCTTATTGTCGATGGTGCTTCCGCCATTATTAACGATGCTCCGATATAAATACAACGTCGCGTGACTCAATGCGGCGTAAGCGCCATCGACAATAAGGTCCCTTTTCATAGATAATTAGGTCTTGGGCTATTTCACTCGGTAAAACGTTATGGCTTTTGACATGCTGTCATATTGTTAGAGTTCCGTACCCAAAGGACCCTATTACTAAGACTCCACTGTCCGTCCGTCTGTCTGTCTGTCACCAGGCTGTATCTCATGAACCGTGACAGCTAGACAGTTATAAATGTCGGCTTTTTGTTGAAAATGTTGTGGTCGCCGACTTCAGTTGGACTAACCTATTAGGTGCCTACAATTTTAAAGAAGTTATTTTGTGCGTTTTTGAAGGCGGTTTTTTGTTTTTTTAAACATTTATTTTATCACATATTAGTATGGAAGTATGGATATGGATGGTCACTACCTTGTCGTCGATAATTTGTTTACTTTAAATAAACCAATACTATGATGGCCGAATTATGTCAGATCATTAAAATGGCTGTTTGGCCTCGCCCTTGGCTACTGGCAGAGCACCAAACGCCGCACAAGAGTGGAGTAGGCAGCACTCACTGAGCCAGCGAAACACAATAACAATGCATTATTATTAATTATCGACACGCTGGCCTAGTTGGTAGTGACCCTGCCTACGAAGCTAGCGGTCCTGGGTTCAAATCCCGGTAAGGGCAGATATTTGTGAGATGAGCGCGAATGTTTTTTGCTGAGTTATGGATATTTTCTATGTATTTAAGTATTTATTTCTCTATATAAGTATTTATATCGTTGTCTAGTACCCATAGTACAAGCCTAGAGCTTAGTTTGGGACTAGGTCAATTGGTGTGTCAATGTCCCATGATATTTTATTATTTTACTCAGCAATTGAACTGGTTATTTATTAAACTAGCTACCCGCCCTCGCTTCACTTCGGTTTAAGAATTTATCTATACTAATATTATAAAGCTGAAGAGTTTGTTTGTTTGTTTGTTTGCTTGAACGCGCTAATCTCAGGAACCACTAGTCCGATTTGAAAAATTCTTTCAATGTTAGATAGCCCGTTTATCGAGAAAGGCTATAGGCTATATATCATCACGCTAAGACCAATAGGAGCGGAGCACCAATGAAGAATGTTTCAACCTTCTACGTTAACAAAGTCGCGGGTTAAAGTTAGCGCCCAAAGTAGCTATTGCACGGGGACGAAGTTGCGGGCAGAAGCATGTTATAGATAAAATTCTTTCTCTTGAATCACTCTATCTATTGATGAAATCCACATTAAAATCCGTTGAGTAATTTGAAAGATCTACGCGTACATGCAGAGGGACAGACGGCGGGAAGCGACTTTGTTTTATACTATGTAATAATAAAGACTAGCATTTTGTTGCGACTCCGTCCGCGTAGAGTTAGCTGCTACTTAGGCAGCGGCTCCTCTGAGGCGGAGATGAGCGGAGTGGAGCGGAGCTGTGCTAATATTAACCTTTTGAACGCCATACGTCGAATACAAAATGTGCCACCCACACGCCAAACATGTTTGCTATGCTATGCAAATTACACCTTATTGCTACCAAACAAAGTCTCTTTTAATCTTGAACTCTTGTCGGCTGTAGCCGACGTGGCGTCAGTGGCGCGACTTTTAGTTGACGGCCAGGGCCGACTGTGGCGTTGAAAAGGTTAACTAATAGAATCTAAACTAGAAGGCGCATGCAGTCACGTCGAGCGCGCCTTGTGCACGTTATAGTAGCCCTCAACCAAACTGACGACCAGGGCCATAAAACTCGGGTGAGGTGCAATACAAGGGACAATGACAATGCAAGACAATGGGAAACTGATAACGCGAGCTCAAGGGTTTTATGGCCCCAGTCGTCAGTTTGGTTGAGGGCTACTATAACGTGCACAAGGCGCGCTCGACGTGACCGCATGCGCCTTCTATTGGTTAATATTGGCACAGCTCCGCCCCGCTCCGCTCGTCTCCGCCTCAGTGGAGCCGCAGCCTTATATCAGTACTTTCATAATACTAGCTAGCAGTTACGTGTTTAATTTTTGATACATAACAGATAATAACTTTACTGTTTTCCGATCAAGCGTAGAAATATTTGTCGTTTTCGAATTCTAACATCGTTTGACAAGATGAATAGCAATTTTCGAAAATAGACAAAACGTTTAGCATTGAAGTTAAACCCCACTTTTATTGCGGTGGATAAAGCGTCCGTCACTCTCGCACTTACATACTGGTTAGGGTGTGACAGATGTTCTATCCATGTTTATCCACATCGATAAACACTGTCATAATAGGATCGCTGCTGATGACAGGTTGCGCCAACCGCTATGTCAACTCCACACATATCGAGTCGATAGAAAACAGCACGGGTAGCACAAGTTGTATTTTTACGCTTGTCGCTCAGTGCGTCTCTATCGTTACTGACTATATAGAAAGGCAGATCCGAGCGACAACCAAGTCGCGGGCAACTTGTGCTAGCAAGGGCCCTAGACAAGATGCATTCGGCGTTCCTTATCGTTATCCAAAATGTATAGGATTGACGTTAGCTGTCAGACGGTCGCGTCGAGCGCCTACGACAATTCCATACATTTTGTAATTTTTCGAAGTTCGTACGTTAGCGTAAAGGAGCGTCCCCACTCAGAGGGCCCTGCAAAGAATGGCGTCACTGGTAGACCACGTGACTTTTCGTATCACGTCATCTCCCAGTGACGCGATTGGTTTAAAAACGAATCGAATAGAAACGTTAGTTAGCGTAGTGCATCTTTGCAGGGCCCTCAGAGCATTCGCGTGTAATGAGCATTCGGCGTCGAGATCGACTGGTGTTTAAGCTTTGTAAAGCTCGGCTCAACGTCCACACTACTCGAATATTCGACGCCGATGCTCTCAGTGGGGACGCCCCTTTAAGCAACTTGTCTAGGCCCCCAAAAAGTGCTACCATTTGATAGTGATCGGCAATCTTCGTTTTTCTATGACACACGAGTGGCAAATATACTGTCAGTGGCGAGTGCGAGCGTGATAGCGATAGCCAGCCGAAAGCTATTAAGAAACTGTTAATACTGTACAGTCACGAGCGTTAATTAGGGACCCATTTCAAGAAAATATGCTTGGTGTCGTCAATGTCATTAGAGATGTCAAGTCATTTGTAACCTTTAGGAAACTCAACCTTATTGTTGTAGAATGTCAGAAATTTAATCTCGTGACTGTACATCTTCACTAGGCCTACAGAGCCCTTAGACAAGTCGCTTAAACCTAACGTAAACGATTTTCGAAAACTATGAAAATGTATGGAATTGAAAGAAGCATTCGACGCGACCGTCCAGCAGCTTATGTCAATCCAATATACTATAGATAACTATATCGTTCTGGCAATGCTTCGAAAACCCGACATTTTTTTAATATTGTCGTCAGTAAAAGTATACAAAAAAGTTACCCACTTATTACTTTGACTAAAATATAATAGCCTATGTCACTCCCACAACCAAGACGAATCTAACGACAACCTCATATGTTACATCCATCTAGCCGTTTAGGCTGCAGAGCGTGCCAAAGAAATAAACATACATACTATCATCATCATCATCATCATCATCATGTCAGCCGAAAGACGTCCACTGCTGGACATAGGCCTCCCCCAAGGCTCTCCACTCAGACCGATCTTGTGCTTTTCGCATCCACCGCGTTCCCGCGATCTTTACAAGGTCATCACTCCATCTTGTTGGAGCCCTACCTACAGCTCTTCTCCCGGTCCGCGGACGCCACTCAAGAACCTTTTGACCCCATACATACATACTATCGCGATCGTTAATTTGTGACCCATTTTAAGAAAATTAGGCTTGAAGTCGTCAATGTCATTAGAGATGCCAAATCATTTGTAACTTATAGGGGACTCAACCTTATTGTTGGAGAATGTCAGAATGACTTTGGACCTAAGGTGGGTCCCAAATTTAAGTTCGGGACTGTACACTCGAAATACATAACTCGATCTTCTTCTGCGGCTATGGTTGCGTTTATATCGCATGTCAAATGTGGATAAAGCATCCGTCACTCTCGTACTTATATACGTGACAAAAAGTGACGGCGGTATTATCGCGTGACAAAGTTTGGATAAGACATCCGTCACCTTCTGACAAGTATATAGTTACGAGAGTGAGAGATGCTTTATCCACATTTGACACGCGATATAGACACTAGGCCCGCAGCTGATAAAAGTGCCGATCGTTTAAAAAAGAAGTATTTCCACTTTTCTCAATGATAATTTAATTCCAGTGATACTTGAGTGTTAGTGCGATGTTTTTTTAAGTTCAGTGTGGGGGAACTTGTGAACAATGATTAACCAGCACCTCGTGAGCAGCATGGCGTACTACGGTAAGATAGTCGTTTGTTAATAAACAACGATAGATGGCGTCAGCATCCCTCCGAGTATGAAAAAGCAATCGATCACTAATTTCGTGGATCTTAAGTAGGGTCTTGGTGGCATAAGTGGTAATGCGCCTGCGTCGGCCCGGAGAGCCAGAGGAGATGTAGGTTCGAATCCTACCAAAGATCGACGATTTTTTTACCCGACTGCCGAAGGAGGAGGGTAATGTGTTTCACACCCTATATATGTATGTTTGTTCCTTTGTGTCACTATAAAAACCTAAGGTAATCCGTTGTCCGATTTTGATGATTCTTATGTCAATCGATTTGTCTTAATCTGGTGAGTGTCACTGAAGATATGACAGTAATCAAAATTCAATATGGCGGCAACCAGACGCTATATTGTGCAAATTAAAATTTAAAAAAAGCCGACCAAGTATGACAAGTGGGGTATCATTGAATAGGGATTTAAAAATCATCTTTAGGTTTCTTTCATCATTTTTCATTTTGAATGATCATTTAGGATTTATAACGATTCAAAGTTGGTTAGCAACAGTCGGGTTTTGAAAGCTTGCTTTTTGTTAATTTCGCTTTAATATAGTTAAGATAGTATGGTCGGCCAAGAAAGTGGTCTACTAGTTATGACAAAAGTTTCTGTAGAAATTATCGCTGAGGTTGACACTTGTCACTGTCACAATATTATTGCAAGAGAAAATCGAACTTGTTGTATTATGACGTGTAAATGAATTACAAACGTAGGGTGGTAGAGCGCATTTTTTGCTGACTGTACTAGTTTATGTTAAGTATTGGTAAGTCTCTAGCTAGACTGAAGTAGGATATAGGATCACTTTGTTGTCCGTCTGTCTGTCTGTCAAGACCCTTTATCTCGGGAACGCGTGGAGGTAACGAGTTGAAATTAAAACCACATTCTCAAGTCTACAGTCCCTTGAAGTTGTGTAAAAATTTAACTTCTAAGTTTACTTAAAAAAAAGATACGGCGGTTTTTGCCGCAAAAAACGCATATTTCGAAACTCTCAAGGGAATCAAAATTAATAGGGTATTTTCCGTTGACCTAGATCTATGAAATTTAGCAAGTAATACCGTCTTAAACTACAAGTATAGGAAAAAAAAATGAAAACTATACATTTTTAAATTAAATCATAAAAAACAGGGTCTTTCTGTAGGACGGCGGTCCAAATTTTGAATTGAGCTAACCGTCTCATCTGCGGGACCCTCGGTGGGCGAGTCCGTCTTCTATCTCTAATATTACTATTACTAATGTTATAAATGAGAGATTTTGGATGACTGGATTTTTTTTAATCCATCTCGCTTCAACCACTAAACGGACTGGGATAAAACTTGGCACACAAATATGTTAGGTCCTGGAATAGGGCATAGGATAGTTTTTTCCCGGAAAATTGCCCAGTTCCCAAGGGAGCAGCGATAAATGAGTCGCGGACAAAACCTATTAAATAATAGTAGTTTATGTGACTGTACATAATGAAGGGCATTAAACACGAGTGTGGGTAATAACATCACACAAATGTTTTAATGCCTAATTATGTACAGTTACATACACTACTTTATCTACCCACATATCATAAGCCTCCATGATGCATTCAGGAGCCGCATATTAACCGGTAATGGCGGTAATGAAAAGATTGAAAAGTTTTCTGGCAGCTGTCATAGTTTTTTTTATTTTCAGAGACAAGCTAGAGTCGGCTCCAACTTTCATATCGTTCGATATCTTACTTACGTGCGACATTTGTCAAATTTGTATGCAAATTGACAATTCATTTCGAACTAAACATCATCTCGACTGATATTAGAATAGAGGTTAAATGAAATTTCTTTGTTTTTCAGAGATGTTCGAAATTTGAATGTCATAAGAACATCGAAATTGATGTTCTTATGAATCCATAAGCTTACTTCCGCAGATAAAATTTGCTCTAACAACAGAGTTGATTATTATGCTGTTCATAATTGGCGGTTTCTGAACGCATCACAGACGGTTTATGATGAGTGTAGATAAATGATCTTTAAAGTTATGGGATCATTTCGGACCCTGTCGCGTAGCACCTTGAACCTCAGCATCATCCATTTTGTTCAAGAAAGCCATCCCTTTATGTAAATCAAGTAAACGCCCTGGATTCCTAGAATCACATGTTCCCAGGTCGGGTATCTAGGTCGCCCAGGGCGGCCTACATCCGCCATCTTGGCGTTGCCATGGCGACGCGCAAGCGCGCTGTTGACAATGATAGAGCTGATAAGGAGCCGCTTCGATGCGTGGAAACAACTCAGCTGGGTTATGTTTGATGGATAGTTATCCGTTTCCCAAATTAGATAATTCTGTGTAGCAATTTTTACTCGATTTTCCTCATTTGAGATTTTCCTTCCTCGCAATTATAATATTGTAGCTTTTCAAGTTGCATGTTGCCCACTTCGAAAATAAATTTCACAGAGTCGACGGAGTTCCCATTTTTGGGATCTTAAACCTAAATTTGACCATTAAATAACTAGCGACCCGCCCTCGCATCGTTTCGGATTGAGTTAGGTAAAACATAAAATTAATAAAAATCGCGTTAAAATCCATTGCGTAGTTTGAAAGATTTAAACGTACAAACAGAGGGACAGACAGCGACAAGCGATTTTGTTATATACTGTGTAAAAATTAATGGATTCAGAAAAAAACATGAATTTTCGGACAGCATGAATGTTGGAAAACAACTTTCGACTTGCGAAACATTACCAGTCAAATACTCAAGTATTTGGCTAAAACGTAAAGTTGTTCAGAGAAAGTGGTAATTTTCCGTTTGAATGAAGATTTCGATTTGTTTTGCGTAACAGAACAATTGTTTTGTTGCCAAATAGGTGTTTGAAAATCCGATAGAGTTGAGACAGTACTATTTATGATTTTATTAATTTTTCACAACACTGCTCGGAAATATGGCCATAGATTGTCTTCTTTCGGGTCACAAAACGTCACTTATAAGGACAGACCAATAATGTTTTTGACGGCGTGTTTGCTGATTGGTCGAGAACATTGTTGTCCAACTTTAAGAACCAATGAAAAACAATTAATCAATTTTTGTGTCATACTCGGAGCTCCTTAAATTGAAAAATTTAAATCGACCAATCATAACACACCATTTTGTGTCGTAAAATATTACTTGTTTTTTTGCTAAAAGATACACAGACTTAAAACTATGTCACTGTTTTTTTTTAAATGTAATTCAAACTTGGCCCCTAATCTCGAACCACTAGAGATGAAATTACATGGGAGATATGGCGAAACAAATACAATTTTATATGGAGTTGACATCTTCATCTCACATGTTAGTTTATTAATCTCGAGTGCCACGAAAATAGGGGTCCAGATTTAAAAAAAAGTTATCTATGGTAAAATTGGCGGTGATGTCACATTAAAATGAATTAAATTTTGAGTTTTTAATATGAATTTTTATTTTATTTCCTCTCAGTAGTTGTGAAAAGCACTATGTCTGCCTCGGTAGAAAGTGCAATTTATGGACTCGTACACTAGAGGGCCTCAACTACGTTTCGGCCCTCTATATGACTCGTCCAAAAATCGCGTACTGTCTATCCTCTGCAACAATGTACTATTTCTCAAACATGCAATGAAATATTGATGTTATGTTCCTTATAATAGGCTGCGAAGTATGACGTTGGTGCGGCTAGGAGAAGAGGTCGATAATGGAATTTCATACAAATCGTGCAGGCCTAGGCCGGCAAAGTCCTCTTTTTTAATTTCCATTCCACATAAATTTGTGGCACAGGCATCATGACATTCTGCCACTATGCGTATCAAAAAAATAAAACTTTGTTTTTTTTTGTTCTTTATTTCATTGCATGTTTCATTAAAGCACTAAACATACCTCGGCGGGAAATATGGGGTTGCCCGCCTCAGACCTACCCGGCCTCGCTTTCCTCGGCCATCTATACGAGTATGTCTTCGGCCGGTAACGCCTTTTGTCCCGGCCTCTGTAGTAATGTACTATTATTTTTAGTCCAGACTTCCAGAGGTTATTGATTTATAACTCAACGGGTATAAGTTTATCTGAGTATCTGCCTGTGGCATCGTAGCTCCCAAGCGGATGGGCCAATTTGGATGCGGTTTTATTTAAATAAAGCTGAGGGCTAGTTTTATCAGGATGGAGGTTTCATGAACATAGATTGGGCCGTTTATAAATTTAATAATAATATTTAATAATAGTGTCATTTCGTGTCATTATGGCTTGTTTTAGTCCCTTGTTGAACAATCTACTATTAGACCAGAGCATTTCCTGTGTCATACATATAAAATAAAAATCTAAAAAATACGCCCAACAAAAAAAATAGGTTTTTCTTCAAAATAATGTGTTTATTTTTGTAAATTCCTGTTAATTCCTCAAATTACTTAAAATTTTAATTGTTTGCTCAAAATTCAAAATTCAAAATATTTATTCAGTAAATTGGCCACATGAGGGCTCTTTTACACGTCGGTAACATGGAGTGAATCTACTAGCGCTTCGGACAAGACCATCATTGCGGAGAAGAAGCGCCGCAAGAAACTACAGCCGCGGGCTACAGGAAATGCTCTGGGATAAAAAAACCGTTTAGTTCATCTCAATAGACCTCATATGAGGCGAGATATTTCACTTTGTTCCGATAGGATTCACACACAGCAATCAACTTGTTTTTTAATCTTAAAAAAAACGCAAAAAATAACTTCTTTAAAATTGTAGGCACCTAATAGGTTAGTCCAACTGATGTCGGCTTTTTGTTGAAAATGTTGTGGTCGCCGACTTCAGTTGGACTAACCTATTAGGTGCCTACAATTTTAAAGAAGTTATTTTTTGCGTTTTTGAAGGCGGTTTTTTGTTTTTTAAAACATTTATTTTATTTTATACTTTTTAGTGATCATAATACGCTGTTACGTAGTCCCACTTCTTAGTTGAAATGAAACTTTAACTTATATCAAGCGCGCCGCAAGCAACGCCGCGGGAAAATCATAGTCATATTTCAACAAGTATATTATTCGTTGTAGGTAGTCGCTCAACTATCTTAATCGAGATATCCTATCGCCACCCTTGAAATCGGTACCATTGAGGAGTTCCGGTGGCCATCTGTGGTCTTCATCATCAGTTCCACTACACCAAAGGATACTTTCTGAATGCAAATGCTAGATTTGTTACTAAAAATACTAAAATCGCTATATGTTTGCCTACAATATTTGAGGAGTTCCCTCAATTCCTCACTGATCCCCTCATCAGATACAGATTTGGTGACAATGGGACCACCTGGGAAGTATACTCTATCAAACCAAAAAAAAAAATTTGAAATCGGTCGACAATTGACGGAGTAATCGGTGAACATACATAAAAAAAAAAAAAATACATACAGTGGAACGTATAACCTCCTCCTTTTTTGAAGTCGGT
This sequence comes from Acleris literana, assembly GCA_946894065.1. Classification (NCBI taxonomy): domain Eukaryota; kingdom Metazoa; phylum Arthropoda; class Insecta; order Lepidoptera; family Tortricidae; genus Acleris; species Acleris literana. Next base: position 12,010,898 of record OX335695.1, on the reverse strand, counting down.
TAAAAATAAAATAACGACAAATGTTTATGGTTTTTTTTTTGTCGATGTAATTGCATCTAGTTTCAACCCTATTCGTTTGTGCACTTTATCCAGGGACAACCTGTATTTTAATATTATACAGGAAAGATTTGATTGTTTGATTGTTTGCAATGAATAGGCTCGGAAACTACTGGACCGATTTGAAAAATTCTTTCACCATTAGAATCCTACATTATCCCTGATGAAGATGAAAAAATGAAAATGTTTATTCAGAAAAACTTAACTTAAAGCAAAACAATGGTTTTGGGTCCTGCGCTAGGATTCCCTGTGTTGCAGGGCCCAATTTGAATCAGTTGCAACAGGCACAGTTCATTTGCGGATATTGCAAATCAATTCCTATTCCTATATAACTAGTATCAATAGTGTCTTAACCTTGATAATTTATTAAATAAACTAATCTACTTACTCAACTAAATTTAGTGGCTATGTTATTATTACAAACACTCGATGTATAAATATATGATATAAAAAATATAAAGATGTACAATATAAAATGACGTACGTGCGCGTAATTAATTACATAATATAGAAATACATAAGTAAAATACAATTAAAGAATAAAACGTAAGTACACATAATTTGAACATAGGCTATGTTTTATTTTTCTGCGCGGACGGGGTCGCGGGCAACAGCTAGTCATGACTATAGTAAGTTGTCAGTGATACACGTACGACCGAAAATACAGGTTGTTACATTTACACAAGCATTCATTTTATTTCTCATATAAGTAAAAGTTATAGTTTTCCGGTGGCAAAAGTTTTTTTTTTGGCGCCTCGTTAGCCTAGTTCTTAATGACCCCGGGTACGTAGCTCTAAGGGCGGAAATTTGTGTGTTGAGCGCGAGTATTGGTTCCCGAGTCTTGGATATTTTTTGTGTTTAAGTATATATCTTTAAATAGTATAAAACAAAGTCACTCCCACCGTCGTCTGTCCCCAGTTCTTTTAAACTACGCAACGGATATTAACGTGTTTTTTTTATCCTTTTCCGAAAAAAATCCGAAGGCTCAGCGCCGGTGATTGACAGCCGCAGCGCGCAGCCGCACCGCGCACGTGCTCGTTCAATGACCTTCAAGCGATCGCTCTTGACGGCTGAGCTCGATGTTTTGGTTCGATAGCTAACGTTGCCCTTTTTTTTGTAAATGACTTTTTTTTAGTTCAATTTTAACATAGGTATAGAAAAAATCACGGAAAATTATAGAAAAAATAGTTTGGAAATGTGCAGATTGAGCCCTTTCATCCCGTTTGCTATAATCAAATTACTTTCATTTTTTAACCCCCCAATCTAAACCCCTATTCAAATATTTAGAAAAATAATTTCATATTGTTTTTACTATAAACAGATGCGGGTAAGCAAGTTATACAACTATGCCAAATTTCAAGTGGATAGCTTCGATCGTTTCTGAGAAAACCCGCTGTGACATACAGACAGACCGAAACACATCAAAGTCTCACCATAAGGGTTCCTTTTTTAACATTTTGGTACAGAACCCTAAAAACGGACAAAAGCTTGTCGCCATGCTCAGTTTAGAGTTCCGAAGCCGTTACTACAAACACAAAAATCTCAAAAAAGTATAAACTAATGTTCTATTTAAAGTTATTTGGTGTTGTTTGAGATGATTTACACGTCGCCTGTATCTCAGGAATTAATCAAGTCTAATTAGTCGTGAAAGTTTTCTTTTTAAATTCGTTACATGTGCTTTCATTTAAGATATTTTTCAGATTTTTTGTGTTTGTAGTTTTGGCTGTAAGACACGCAATCTAGCGGAAATTTCATTTTTCTAGTTCAATATTCCTAAATCCAAAGAGCTATCCAATGACACATAATTTAAAATAGTAGTTTATGTGGCTGGTGCATAATAAGAGGCATTAAAGCACGAGTGCGGTTTTATGAAACGAGCCGAAGGCGAGTTTCATAATAAGATCACACGAGTGTTTTAATGCCTAATTATGTATAGCCGCATACATAACTTTATCTACATGCATATCATAAGTTTTCTATAATATGTTCAGATATGGCCTGTATTTTTAACCGACTTCAAAAAAAGGAGGAGGTTCTCAATTCGTCGGGATAATTTTTTTTTTTTTTTTTTTTTTTTTTTTTTTTTTTTTTATGTATGTTCCCCGATTACTCGAAGACCATTGGACCGATTTGAAAAAATTTTTCGTTGTTCGAATAGGTATACTTTCTAGTTGGTCCCATTGTCACCACGTCAGGATCTGATGATGGGATCATGGAGAAATCAAGAGAACTCCTCAAATATTATAGGCAGACCTATAGCGATTTTGGTATTTTTCACTGTAACTCATGCATTTGCTTTTGAAAAGTACTATATGGTGAAGTGGAACTGATGATGAAGACCACAGATGGCCACCGGAACTCCTTAACGGTACCTATTTCAAGGGTGGCGATAAGATATTTCGATAAAGGAAGTTGAGCGACTATGACGAAGCACATTTAGGTTTAAATATGACTATGACATTCCCGCGGCGTTGTCTGCGGCGAGCTTGAAATGTTCTATACTTTCTTATTAGTATTTAGAAGTGGAGCTACGTAACAGCATAAATAGGATCACTAAAAAGTATAAAATAAAATAAATGTTTAAAAAAACAAAAAAACCGCCTTCAAAAAGCAAAAAATAACTTCTTTATAAAATAAATGTTTAAAAAAACAAAAAAACCGCCTTCAAAAAGCAAAAAATAACTTGTTTAAAATGGTAGGTAAATAGGTCAGTCCAACTGAAGTCTGCTTTTGGTTAAAATATTGTTGGACGCCGACTTCAGTTGGACTGACCTATTTACCTACCATTTTAAAGAAGTTATTTTTTGCTTTTTGAAGGCGGTTTTTTTGTTTTTTTAAACATTTATTTTATTTTATACTTTTGAGTGATCCTATTTATGCTGTTACGTAGCTCCACTTCTAAATATTAATAAGAAACTATAGAACATTTCAAGCTCGCCGCAGACAACGCCGCGGGAATGTCATAGTCATATTTAAACCTAAATGTGCTTCGTCATAGTCACTCAACTTCCTTTATCGAAATATCTTATCGCCACCCTTGAAATAGGTACCGTTAAGGAGTTCCGGTGGCCATCTGTGGTCTTCATCATCAGTTCCACTTCACCATATAGTACTTTTCAAAAGCAAATGCATGAGTTACAGTGAAAAATACCAAAATCGCTACAGGTGTGCCTATAATATTTGAGGAGTTCTCTTGATTTCTCCATGATCCCATCATCAGATCCTGACGTGGTGACAATGGGACCAACTAGAAAGTATACCCATTCGAACAACGAAAAAATTTTTCAATTCGGTCCAGTGGTCTTCGAGTAATCGGGGAACATACATAAAAAAAAAAAAAAAAAAAAAAAAAAAAAAAAAAATATCCCGACGAATTGAGAACCTCCTCCTTTTTTTGAAGTCGGTTAAAAATGGTAGGTAAATAGGTCAGTCCAACTGAAGTCGGCGTCCAACAATATTTTAACCAAAAGCAGACTTCAGTTGGACTGACCTATTTACCTACCATTTTAAAGAAGTTATTTTTTGCTTTTTGAAGGCGGTTTTTTTGTTTTTTTAAACATTTATTTTTATGAAGTTAGTGTTACTGTTAACTTGTTTGTAGTAACAAAGCTTAAAAAAAAAACTTTTTTATAATGTACAGATATGACTAGCATTTTCAAGTTAGTGGTACAGTATTACCGATACTTTAATGTTTAGGTACCGACACTTTAATGTAAACATTAAGATGCAACCACAGATACAGGTTTCTTAATATAGGCGATTTGCTTATCGCTTCTGGACATATTATAGGGAAGTTATGATATGGATGTAGATAAAAGAACTTTTACCCTTGCTTTACATCTTACGAACGTGTTCTTTTTATTTTACAACTTTATCGGTGTAATTTTAATGTATAACTATGCCAAATCACAGTTTTGTTGTACCTATAGTCCCTGAGACCGCGAACAGACGAACAGACGGACATTGCGAAACTATAATGGTTTGACTTCGTGACCCTAAAATCTAGATACATCTTTTTGTAGTCAACTTTACACTACTACACATATAGTGACATTATTAACGACATAAAAGACGATGGAGGTCACCGATGACACTTGTCACAGTTGTCACAGCCCGCGTCAGCACAACGAGGCGCATCCTGCCGCCTGACCTAGAGAGACCGACATTGTCGACTATTCCACAACAAGCATAAGATAATCACCCTGTATATGTACTGCTTGTGAAAATTAAATTATATACGTTACACTTTTCCAAATAAATAAAAACAGGTCAAGTGCGAGCCGGACTCTCGCATGAAGGGTTCCGTACAGTCAACAGCATAAATAAGTGATCATTTATGTACCTTGTCGCTTTCAATCGTTTCACAATTTTGTATGACATTTCAAACACGACGTTAAAGTGACAAGGTACATAAATGATCACTTATTTATGCTGTTGACTGTACCATTATGTATAAAAAATCACGTTTGTCGTATGGAAGCCCCCTTAAATATTGATTATATCCTGTTGCGTTAATAATTATATCTTGTTATACTAGCGGTAACAGAAATACCTACATCATCTGTGAACATTTCAACTGCTATCACGGTTCATGAGATACAGCCTGGTGACAGACAGACAGACAGTGGAGTCTAAGGGCCGTATTAATAAACTCATCTTGGCCGAGATGCCCGTCACAAGATACGTCAAAGTAAACGTCAAACCATAGAACACTGTCATTTTTGACACATCTCGAGACGAGCATTAGAGTTGAGATTAGTTTATTAATACGGCCCTTAGTAATAGTCCCTAAAAATCGTCACTATATATAATATAAAACAAAGTCCCCCGCCGCCTGTCTGTATGTTCGCCATAATCTCATAAACGATTGAAAATGAAAATCTCGCATATAAACTATTGATCTCGACTGTCACTAGAATCGGACTCCTGAACACGTTTGACATTATCTGTGGTAAGTCATAGACAATAATGTAGTCTGCCGCTAATTTATAAATACTGATTATAAACTGTGTGATTCCAAAATAATAATTAAAAGGGTGTCTTTGTGCACATATTAAAATTTATATATCAATAAAAAACGTGTCGTCATGAGAAGAAATGGATAATGCGACTCCGCCGGACATCGCCAACGCGGCTAAAATTATTAATGACAATCGTAAGTTAAAAATATGATCTTTTTTCTGATTTTATTTCATTTCCTCGCAATTGTGATGAAAAACATTGTATGTTACACGGGTGGTAAAGGAAATACAAAGCTCAAGTCATTAAAGCTCTCTAACAGACTCTCGTTTGTAAATCTGTCTTTACCACCCTTAATACACAATGTACTATTTTGAAGACCTATCCATAGATATCCCACACGTAAGGGTTTGATGAAAAAAAAAAATTGAGTTTCAGTTCTAAGTATGGGGAACCCCCAAAACTTATTGTTTTTTTCTATTTTTGTGTAAAAATCTTAATGCGGTTCACAGAATACATCTACTTACCAAGTTTCAACAGTACCTATAGTTCTTATAGTTTCGGAAAAAAGTGGCTGTGACATACGGACGGACAGACAGACAGACAGCCTTGAAGAATCCATAAGGGTTCCGTATTTTACCATTTGGCTACGGTACCCTACAAATGTATACGTTTGACGTAAGCTGTCAGTCGGTAGCGTCGAGCGCCTACGACAATTCCATACATTTCGTCAGTTTTCGAAAATTGTTTACGTTTGCGTTAAGTAACTTGTCTAGCCTAGCCCCACTGGTATCACAAATCAAAAGTATTTTTAACCGACTTCAAAAAAGGAGGAGGTTATACGTTCCACTGTATGTTTTTTTTTTTTTTTTATGTATGTTCACCGATTACTCCGTCAATTGTGGACCGATTTTAAAAATTTTATTTTGGTTTGATAGAGTATACTTCCGAGGTGGTCCCATTGTTACCAAATCTGTATCTGATGAAGGGATCAGTGAGAAATTGAGGGAACTCCTCAAATATTGTAGGCAAACATATAGCGATTTTAGTATTTTTAGTAACAAGTCCAGCATTTGCATTCAGAAAGTATCATTTGGTGAAGTGGAACTGATGATGAAGACCACAGATGGCCACCGGAACTCCTCAATGGTACCGATTTCAAGGGTGGCGATAAGATATCTCGATTAAGATAGTTGAGCGACTAGGGACAACGAATAATATTTACTTGTTGAAATATGACTATGACTTTCCCGCGGCGTTGCTTGCGACGCGCTTGATATAAGTTAAAGTTTAATTTCAACTAAGAAGTGGGACTACGTAACAGCGTATTATGATTACTAAAAAGTATAAAATAAAATAAATGTTTTAAAAAACAAAAAACCGCCTTCAAAAACGCAAAAAATAACTTCTTTAAAATTGTAGGCACCTAATAGGTTAGTCCGACTGAAGTCGGCGACCACAACATTTTCAACAAAAAGCCGACATCAGTTGGACTAACCTATTAGGTGCCTACAATTTTAAAGAAGTTATTTTTTGCGTTTTTGAAGGCGGTTTTTTGTTTTTTAATGTGTCAAATTATTGACAAGCTCTACCAATTTATAATTTGTTGACAATACAGTGTGCCGTTTTCGCACTGAACTGTACCTGTTAGGCACGCCAGTGTATCTAGGTGGAAAGAAAATACTGGAAAATAACTTCATGGTTTCCGATGATACGTTACGGTACGTAATAGAATCGCTTACGGTTACGGCAACAGAATAATAGTGCATAACGAAACTGGCACACATAATAAATTAATGTTTAAATAACTAGCGCCGCCCTCCACCGGTCAAATGGTGGTACGAATATAGGAGAGATTATAGTGAAGAGAATCAATGCAAATTTTTGAAATACTTGTCCTCCTTTACATTTGTTGATATTTTGAGTGAAACTGATGCAACAGTAGGTTTCAATATATTTTATGAATGGTTCACCCTCCTGTATAACTTGTGTTTTCCGACGGTTAAAGTGAGGCTGTCCAACAAAACCAATAATTCGCGTCACCTAACCCATGGAATACGAAAATCATGTCGAAAAAAGAGACAGCTTTACTTGATTAGTCGGAGGAATCAAGGCTATGTAAATTTATATAAAAAATACTCCAAGTCATTAAGACACTGTATAAACTTTCATCAAAAGACTGAGAATCTAAAATATATTAATCGAACGAAATCAAAATGTAAAGCGGTTTGGAACGTAATTAAACAGTACACGACAACGACTGATAACCTTAGATGTATCAATAATATAAAAGTGCATAATAAAAATATAAGTGACCCTCAGCAAATTGCGGAATGCTTTAATGATTATTTCATCAGGTTAGTTAGCGATAATTCAATAGCAAGTGCAGATGATGATATCATTATTAGCAACAATTCTTCTAGTATTTTTCTAAACCCAGTCAGCGAATATGAACTTACGAAGATAGTTAAATCGCTAAGTAACTCAAAATCTGTTGGTTATGATAATTTACGAACGGATATCATTAAGAGGTGTATTTTTATTATAGCACGCCCAATGGCACATGTACTGAATCTTTCATTGGTCCAGGGAAGTTTTCCCGATTTACTTAAGAAATCAGTAGTCAAACCGCTGCATAAAAAAGGGGACAAGGTTAACATGGAGAACTATCGTCCGGTAACTCTAGTACCCATATTTTCTAAAATTTACGAAAAGGCTATGTACTCTAGGCTAATAAGATTTTTTGATAACAATGATGTAATAAGCGAAAAACAACACGGCTTTAGAAAGTCTTATAGTACTTCCTTTGCAATGTTCAAACTAATTAAACTAGTCATGGATAGTATCGAAATTAAAGTTCCTGTAACGGTGTTATTCATGGACATGAGCAGGGCTTTTGATTTTGTGTGTCATAAGCGTCTTATTCATAAGTTATCACGATACGGTATAAGAGGCCCAGCACTTGATTGGATAAGATCGTACCTTTTTAATCGCACACAATGTGTAGAGTCCGTTGGATACTGCTCTAATTCAAAATTATTAAAAAAATATAGATCTCCCTATACTAGAAATAGCTTTGGGGTACCCCAGGGTAGCATTTTAGGTCCCCTGTTGTTTCTTATTTACATAAATGACCTACCTAGTAGTCTCACTCATGAGTGCATTTTATTTGCCGATGACACCTCCATTATTATAAAAGGCAATAATCTAGCAACCTACAATGATGAAATAAATAATACACTGGAGCAATCAATAAATTGGTTAAAGAAAAACAACTTAAAAGTAAATGTTGACAAGACTAAGCTAATTCAGTTTCGCACTTATAAGGGCAAACCTCAAGTGTTAACAGTAAGTTTTAATAAGGAATCAGTAGAGGAGGTATCTCAAACCAAATTTCTAGGAGTGATGCTTGACTGCAACTGCAACTGGAAGGCTCACCTGGATTTAATCTGTTCTAAAGTCAACGGTTTCGTTTTTGCCCTCAGAAAAATAAGGCAGACCGTATCAACACAAGCAGCTTTAATCGCGTACAACGGATATGTTGATTCTGTACTTCGCTATGGTATAGTTTTGTGGGGAAATTGCGCAGGCAATGAGAAAATATTTTTGGTTCAAAAACGCTGTATTAGAGCAATATTTAACATAAGACAGATTGAGTCATGCCGCCCATACTTTATGGAACATAAAATTCTCACTGTAGCGGGTTTGTATATTTTAGAAGTGTGTGCTTTTGTACACAAGCACAAAACTCTTTTTACTAAAAAGCAAGACTTATGCAGTCGCACAGTTCGAAGCCAGTACAAGCAAAAACTGTATAAGCCTTTGACTAAACTAGCCCTTAATTCTAAAAACTCGTATATCATGTGCATTGAAATTTATAATAAGTTACCTGACGCTTTGAAAGAAAATAATCTAAGTAGATTTAAGAGAAAGACAAAGGAATGGCTTACAGATAAATGTTTTTATACTATTAATGACTTCTTAATATGATTGTTATCAATAACTACTCAATTTTACTCAATTTTATTAGATGGACAATATTTTTTTTTTTTTTTTTTATAAATTAATTTGACCTGTATAAATAATGTAGGTAGGGAAATGTGTGACACCTGAAAAGGTAGAATTTGGTGTTTCCAAAATATGTGCAATATTACATTATCTTTGTACTGTACCTAAATTCCACACAATAAATGATTTGATTTGATTTGATTTGACTATAATATACATAAAAACCGGTCAAGTGCGAGTCGGACTCGCGTCCCGAGGGTTCCATACCGTCGCGCAGTAGATATTATTACATTCCGATTTGAATTCGATCTCGAACCCCCAACGCAAAAAGAGGGGTGTTATAAGTTTAACGTGTGTATCTGTGTGTCTGTCTGTAGCATCGTAGCTCCTAAACGGGTGAACCGAATTGGATGCGGTTTCTTTTGTTTGGAAACAGGTTTTCTAGCGGTGGTTCTTACCTGGGTTTCATTAAAATTGGTTGGGCCGTTTAAGAGATATCAGCTAAAAGAAGAGGTCGTTATATAGGGGGTTTTTACAAGCTGTTATTTAACTTGCAATGTATGTATGTATGTATTAGAGATGGGCCGACTTTAGATTAGTCGGGAAAGCCGACTATTCGGCATTATTTCTAGTCGGTGATTAGTCGGCGACTAGTCGGCAAAAGATGCCTAATATTCGACACTTTATTGCCTATAGGAAATATCGTCAAAAAATGTCCACACACGCGAATTTCTTTTCGAAATAGTTATAAACAGCACTAGGTAGTTCGTTTTATTAGGTACTATAATTAGGGTTCTAATTGTTTTTTGTCGTGCAGAAAAACGTAAACAAAACTGGTCAAAACATGGTCGGGGTAGGTAACAAAGCGCAACGAACGAAGCGAAACGAAGTAGATACGTTTCCGAGTTCACCCGAACTTAGCAAAATCGTATAATCGGCATTGCCGATTAGTCGGCCGATTAATCGGTAAAATCCGTAGTCGGTCCATCTCTAGTATGTATGTACGGGTCAAATCTTGCAAGGTAAATTTGACCCACTTCCCGTCAACGGAATGGGCTGAAATTTGGACCACGTGTGTAAACCCGATGACAATGCAATATTATGGTATCTAAGAGGTGATCTGATGATGGAGTCGGAAGGTGGCGACAGGATCTCCGCTATACTTAACGTAGACCCACCGTGTTGGGACTCAATAGTTGGGTCTTGATAAGCAGATAAAGATTTAGCAAAAAAAGTACAACGGGCAACACAAGCTTGTCCCAAAAATGATTTTTTTAACCGACTTCAAAAAAAGGACGAGGTTCTCAATTCGTCGGGATATTTTTTATTTTTTTTATGTATGTTCCCCGATTACTCGAAGACCACTAGACCGATTTGAAAAATTTTTTCGTTGTTTGAATGGGTATACTTTCTAGTTGGTCCCATTGTCAACACGTCACGATCTGATGATGGCATCTTGGAGAAATCAAGAGAACTCCTCAAATATTATAGGCACACCTATAGCGATTTTGGTATTTTATACTGTAACTCGTGCATTTGCTTTTGAAAAGTACTATATGGTGAAGTGGAACTGATGATGAAGACCACAGATGGCCACCGGAACTCCTTAACGGTACCTATTTCAAGGGTGGCGATAACATATTTGGATTAAGGTAGTTGAGCGACTATGCCGAAGCACATTTAGGTTAAAATATGACTATGACATTCCCGCGGCGTTGTCTGCGGCGAGCTTGAAATGTTCTATAGTTTCTTATTAATATTTAGAAGTGGAGCTACGTAACAGCATAAATAGGATCACTAAAAAGTATAAAATAAAATAAATGTTTAAAAAAACAAAAACCCGCCTTCAAAAATGCAAAAAATAACTTCTTTTAAAATGGTAGGTCAGTCCAACTGAAGTCGGCGTCCCACAATATTTTAAACCAAAAGCCGAATGCAGTTGGACTGACCTACCATTTTAATAGAAGTTATTTTTTGCATTTTTGAAGGCGGGTTTTTGTTTTTTTATTGACCGAAACTTATTACTAGTGAGTGAGGATTGAAATTCGGTTGTTGAATGTGAGAAACCATTGACGTATGAGGGCAGTATGTATGACTTATTGTCGTGACGTAGTGGAAAGTTACCAACCATTTTTGATAACTTTAAAAAAAAGCAAACCTTCAAAACCCGACTGTTGCTAATCAACTTTAAATCGTTATAAATCCTTAATGATCATTCAAAATGAAAAATTATTAAAGAAACCTAGAGATGATTTTTAAATCCCTATTCAATGATACCCCACTTGTCCTACTTGGTCGACTTTTTTTTAATTTGCTCAATATGGTTTAGTTGCCGCCATGTTGAATTTTGATTACTGTCATATCTTCAGTGACACTCACCAGATTCAGACAAATCGATTGACATAAGAATCATCTAAATCGGACAACGAGTTTAGTTTTTATAGTGCCACAAAGGAACAAACATACATATATAGGCTGTGAAACACATTACCCTCCTCCTTCGGCAGTCGGGTAAAAAAAGACCTACTAACGATATGCCCTGACTGTACATTTGTTAGGTATCCCTTACCGGGTTTTGAACCCAGGACCCCTAGCTTCGTAGGCAGGGTCACTACTTACTAGAACAGCGCGTGTCTTCTTCAGTCGGCATAAATACTAAATTTCTGATGCGCCATCGAAGGCCACGTCATCGATCCAGAGCTCCCTCGAGCAGCGAGCCACGTGCAGGAAATCGAGTTAGTAGGCACTATTTACTGCATAAAATGCATCTCATACAAACAATCCATATTTGTACACTATTGTAGCTATAAAATGTATCAATAAATAAAAAACCGGTAAAGTGCGAGTCGGACTAACGCACCGAGGGTTCCGTTCAAACTTGTACGATTAAAATCGAAAAATGAAAACGCGGCACATATTTCGACAGTTCTTTTAACACTCAAAATATACACTTCAAACTTGCGGGCGTAAGCTAGTGTATTAAGGATCTATACTAGACTAGCGACCCGCCCTCGCTTCGCTTCGGTTTATGTGCTTGTCTGTAACACCCATACATAATCCAGAATGTACATATATAAAAGGCAAACCTGACTGACTGACTGACATATCAACGCACAGCCGAAAATACTGTACCTAGAAACTTGAAATTTGGTAATGAAAGAAATAGGGGGAATGAATGAATGAATAATTTATTTGTGAAAAGTGGGTACACATATTGACGGTAATTTAAAATTAAAAGAAAAAAACCTCCACCTTCTACATATAAATAGGTGTACAAATTTAAGCTTAACTAGGTATACTTATGTCACCAATTAAATCAATGAATAATTTTAAATAACAGTTCTATGAGGAAACAAGCCAATTAATTAAACTAAAACCGCCTCCAAAAACGCAAAAAATAACTTCTTTAAAATTGTAGGCACCTAATAGGTTAGTCCAACTGATGTCGGCTTTTTGTTGAAAATGTTGTGGTCGCCGACTTCAGTTGGACTAACCTATTAGGTGCCTACAATTTTAAAGAAGTTATTTTTTGCGTTTTTGAAGGCGGTTTTTTGTTTTTTAAAACATTTATTTTATTTTATACTTTTTAGTGATCATAATACGCTGTTACGTAGTCCCACTTCTTAGTTGAAATGAAACTTTAACTTATATCAAGCACGCCGCAAGCAACGCCGCAGGAAAGTCATAGTCATATTTGAACAAGTAAATATTCTTCGTTGTAGTCGCTCAACTATCTTAATCGAGATATCTTATCGCCACCCTTGAAATCGGTACCGTTAAGGAGTTCCGGTAGCCATCTGTGGTCTTCATCATCAGTTCCACTTCACTAAATGATACTTTCTGAATGCAAATGCTATACTTGTTACTAAAAATACTAAAATCGCTATATGTTTGCCTACAATATTTGAGGAGTTCCCTCAATTCCTCACGGATCCTCTCATCAGATTCAGATTTGGGGACAATGGGACCACCTCGAAAGTATACTCTATCAAAGCAAAAAAAAAATTTTGAAATAGGTCGACAATTGACGGAGTAATCGGTGAACATACATAAAAAAAAAAATAACATACAGTGGAACGTATAACCTCCTCCTTTTTTGAAGTCGGTAAAAAACTAATAATTTCTTATCTTTGAATACGTCAGGTAATTGGCAGGAGGAGGGGGAAACTAATTCTACGCGTACGAAGTCACGGGCGTCCTCTAGTGTATATATATAAACCTTCCTCTTGAATCACTCTACCTATTGCGTATACAATCCGTTGCGTCATCATCATCATGTCAGCCGAAAGACGTCCACTGCTGGACATAGGCCTCCCCCAAGGCTCTCCACTCAGACCGATCTTGTGCTTTTCGCATCCACCGCGTTCCCGCGATCTTTACAAGGTCGTCACTCCATCTTGTTGGAGGCCTACCTACAGCTCGTCTCCCGGTCCGCGGACGCCACCTCACCTCACCTTCGGCTCGTTTCATAAAACCACACTCGTGCTTTAATGCCTCTTATTATGCACCAGCCACATAAACTACTATAATGTATCTATTCTTTTGTCAAGTAATAAAAACAACTATTGCCTGCGTATGTAAACCTAATGGCTGATTTACATTGGGCCAGCAAAAGCTTGCTAGTAGCAATGCATTGCGTCGTTACAATAGCTCTCGCCTTAAACGTGAAACCAACTCGTCAATGTACTTCTACTGGTTTGCTTTAACTGGACCAATGTAATTCAGCTATAAGAGTTCAAAAGTTTCTGTCAAAAATTTCATTTCTGGGACAAGCTTTTGTTGCCGTCTGTACTTTTTTTGTAAGATATTTATCTGGTTATCAAGACCAAACTATTGCGTCCCAACACGGTGGGTCTGCGTTAAGAATAGCGGAGATCCTGTCCACCTTCCGACACCATCATCAGATCAGCTCTTAGATACCATGATATTGCATTGTCATCGGGTTTACATATGTGGTCCAAGTTTCAGGCCATTCCGTTGACGGGAAGTGGGTCAAATTTAACTTGCAAGATTTGACCCGTACATACATACATTGAAAGTTGAATTATAGTTTATACCTAACAAATAGATCAATTCATATCCTTATTTCATTCACATAATCAATCACAAGCTTCACAAACATTTCAAAGCGTCATTCCTGGACTTGGCAGACACCCTACCGTGCACCCTAGCCTGACCTTATCGTTTAGCCGCGCGACGTCGTATCAAATAAGTAGGTTATACGTAAGCCTTCAGATAAATGGGCTCAGCCGAGACTCCGAGAATAGCCCCCTGCGCAAAATGGATTACAACTTCAGATTAGGGTCGCTGCATACGCAGACTGCTTACGAGTAAAGACTGCCTTATTTATTATGTAACGGCGACGCTATGACTGTGTATATTTTAAACCCCGACGCAAAAAAGAGGGGTGTTATAAGTTTGACGTGTAAGTGTGTGTGTCTGTGTCGCACCGTAGCTCTTAAACGAATGAACCGATTTGGATGCGGTGTTTTTTATTTGAAAGCAGGTTTTCTAGCGGTGGTGCTTAGATATGTTTTATCAAAATCGGTTCAGCCGTTTTTGAGATATTGAGCTTTCAGGGGGTTAAAAGCCCCCGATATAAAGGTGACACCTACTTTCAGAGCTGATATATTTTAAACGGCCCAACCAATTTTCATGAAATCTTGCTAAGAATCATCCCTATTAATGTAGCTTTATACCCGACTGCCGAAGGAGGAGGGTAATGTGTTTATCAGCCTATATATTTATGTTTGTTCCTTTGTGGCGCTCTAGAAACTAAACCCATGGACCGATTTTGATGATTCTTATGTCAATCGATTTGTCTTAATCTTGTGAGTGTCACTAAAGATATGTCAGGAATTTAAATTCAATATGGCGGCTACTAGACGCAACATTGTAAATAAATGTTTAAAAAAACAAAAAACCGCCTTCAAAAAGCAAAAAATAACTTCTTTAAAATGGTAGGTAAATAGGTCAGTCCAACTGAAGTCGGCGTCCAACAATATTTTAACCAAAAGCAGACTTCAGTTCGAACTTATTTTTTGCTTTTTGAAGGCGGTTTTTTGTTTTTTTTAACATTTATTTTATTTTATACTTTTTAGTGATCCTATTTATGCTGTTACGTAGCTCCACTTCTAAATATTAATAAGAAACTATAGAACATTTCAAGCTCGCCGTAGACAACTCCGCGGGAATGTCATAGTCATATTTAAACCTAAACGTGCTTCGTCATAGTCGCTCAACTTCCTTTATCGAAATATCTTATCGCCACCCTTGAAATAGGTACCGTTAAGGAGTTCCGGTGGCCATCTGTGGTCTTCATCATCAGTTCCACTTCACCATATAGTACTTTCCAAAAGCAAATGCATGAGTTACAGTGAAAAATACCAAAATCGCTATAGGTGTGCCTATGATATTTGAGGAGTTCTCTTGATTTCTCCATGATCCCATCATCAGATCCTGACGTGGTGACAATGGAACCAACTAGAAAGTATACCCATTCGAACAACGAAAAAATTTTTCAAATCGGTCCAGTGGTCTTCGAGTAATCGGGGAAAATACATAAAAAAAAAAAAAAAAAACCCGACGAATTGAGAACCTCCTCCTTTTTTTGAAGTCGGTTAAAAAGAAAAAAGTTTAGGTTTAGGTTTAGGTTTTTGTAGGATGTGTTAGGTATTTATATGCGCGTTTAAAGTTCACCCTTAGGCTGCGGCTCCACTGAAGCGGAGACGAGCGGAGCGGCGCGGAGCTGTGCCAATATTAACCAATAGAAGCCACATGCGGTCACGTCGAGCGCGCCTTGCGCGCGTTGGTTTAGATTCTATTGGTTAATATTGGCACACCTCCGCTCCGCTCCGCTCGTCTCCGCCTCAGTGGAGCTGCACCCTTAAACTAGTAACACTACTTTTCTCGGAAGTTATAAATCCTTCGCCTTTTTCCGAACTTGGCCCTGACACTCCCGTAGTGAATCTCCCCCCGGCACTTCTATGAAGCTCGTAAGACTTTTTCCAATTATTCAAATGAAACAATTACTCCAGAGCTTCTGGTTATAGCTGAGTTTATGAGGGGTGAGGGGGGAGGGGTGAAACAACAACAGAGGAGTCTTAAAATACGGAGATGTCTCTTTTATCTTATCCAAATGGATCTTAGATACGGTAAGCCATCATTATATCGAATACCGTAAAGCGGGGTGAGTAGGGACACAACCTAAAATAAGTCATAACTTGTTACAACTAAGAACAATTATTAAATGGTCAATAACGTTACGTCTATTGGAAATACACTGGCCCGCAAAACTAAACGGTCTGGTACACGATCAACTTTTTACGGCAATGTGTGGCTGGCAACTGCTGTCTTACTTTTTAACCGACTTCAAAAAAAGGAGGAGGTTCTCAATTCGTCGGGATATTTTTTTTTTTTTTTTTTATGTATGTTCCCCGATTACTCGAAGACCACTGGACCGATTTGAAAATTTTTTTCGTTTTTCGAATGGGTATACTTTTTAGTTGGTCCCATTGTCACCACGTCAGGATCTGATGATGGAATCATGGAGAAATCAAGAGAACTCCTCAAATATTATAGGCACACCTATAGCGATTTTGGTATTTTTCACTGTAACTCATGCATTTGCTTTTGAAAAGTACTATATGGTGAAGTGGAACTGATGATGAAGACCACAGATGGCCACCGGAACTCCTTAACGGTGCCTATTTCAAGGGTGGCGATAAGATATTTCGATAAAGGAAGTTGAGCGACTATGACGAAGCACATTTAGGTTTAAATATGACTATGACATTCCCGCGGCGTTGTCTGCGGCGAGCTTGAAATGTTCTATAGTTTCTTATTAATATTTAGAAGTGGAGCTACGTAACAGCATAAATAGGATCACTAAAAAGTATAAAATAAAATAAATGTTTAAAAAAACAAAAACCCGCCTTCAACAATATTTTAACCAAAAGCAGACTTCAGTTGAACTGACCTATTTACCTACCATTTTAAAGAAGTTATTTTTTGCTTTTTGAAGGCGGGTTTTTGTTTTTTTATATTTCGTATGTTAGAGCAAGATGCGTATAGTTGCCGGCCACAAATTGCTGTGAAAATGTTGCTCGTCTAACCGGCCCTTAAGTATGCCACTTTCAATACTCCGTACAGTGCAACAGCTCTTAGAAGGTGCTTCGGCTTGGTACTTGTCTCTCACTCGCTCTCATAAGCTCTTATTAAGAGCAAGTGAGAGAAAAGTACAAACCCGAAGCAATTTCTAAGTACTCACAGACTGTAGAGTTAAAAGTGTGATACTTAGGCCCTGTTGTTTGATCAGTAGTTAAACTAACTAATTGTTAAAATTCGAAAAAGGAATGGAAAATTTGACACATTTCCTTGAGATTTCAACCATTAGTAACGTTTTTTGACCATTAGTTTAACTACCGATCAAACAACAGGCCATTAGTTTTGCGGGCCAGTGTAATTTCAGTCTTATAATTAGTAACATATGCTTCATTTTAGGTTGTGTCCCTACTCACCCCGTTTTGCGGTACTTCATCGATTGTAACATTTCATCTATCATTTCATTGACGCTATTTTCTGCTGAAGCCATGATGTTCTCAGGATATCTTACAAACATTAATAGTGACATTGAAAAGGGACCTTATTGTCGATGGCGCTTACGCCGCACTGCGTCACGCGACGTTGTATTTATATCGGAGCATCGTTAACAATGGCGGAAGCGCCATCGACAATAAGGTCCCTTTTTACCCGACTGCCGAAGGAGGAGGGTAATGTGTTTCACAGCCTATATATATGTATTGCTACATATATATATATGTATATATGTGTTAGTTTGAACTTCTTATCAAATTTGACGTTTTACCGTTTTTAACATTAAAAAAAATACTACTTTATTATTTAACTTTTTTTATTTGTTATTAAATCCGCCATAATACCACATATTCTGATAACTTTAACAAAAAGCAAGCTTTCAAAACCCGACTGTTGCTAACCAACTTTAAATCGTTATAAATCCTAAATGATCATTCAAAATGAAAAATGATGAAAGAAACCTAAAGATAATTTTTAAATCCCTATTCAATGATACCCCACTTGTCATACTCGGTCGACTTTTTTATTTTTAATTTGCACAACATGACACCTGGTTGCCGCCATATTGAATTTTGATTATGTCTTCAGTGACAAACACCAGATTAAGACAAATCGATTGACATAAGAATCATCAAAATCGGACGACGGGTTTAGTTTTTATAGTGACACAAAGGAACAAACATACATATATAGGCCGTGAAACACATTACCCTCCTCCTTCGGCAGTCGGGTAAAAATACTACTTTATTATTTCACTTATTTTATTTGTAATTAAATCCGCCATAATACCACATATTCTGAAAAAGAAACAGTCCGCTATCTACTACGGCTCAAAAGATACATAGCTCTTTAAAAGTTAGATACGAACGGACGGACAGCGTAGGCATATTAAAAGCGTCCAGCGCCTCTATTCTAGGCGGTAAAAACGATATTTTAGTTTGCCTGTTATGGTATTGTCATGACGTCAGCCGCCATTACTGTCAAGAAAATAAGAGCTATCAAAACGTTCACAATTCGATAACAGATCAAATGCGATATTTTTTTTAACTTGTTGAATAGAGGTGCTGTTGGGCTCCTTTCGGGTCCGCCCTAGAAAAGTGGAAAAGTTAATCTTTGTATGATTTTATACAATCTATGGAAGAAATACTTACTTGCAACTTGTTAGTTTAACAGCGCCATCTATCGGATAATAAGGTAAACGACAGCGCCATCTACCGTCGAGTAGCGTTTTACATATATTCAGGATTTTGATGGTATAAAGAGTATCCTATGTCGACTACTACGTAATTTTAACCTTCGACAAAAAAGAGGGTTGATATCATTGTATCGTGTGTATCTGTGTATGTTTGTGTGTCTGTTTGTGGCATCTTAGCTCCTAAACGGGTGGACCGATTTGGACGTACTTTCTTTTTAAAGAAACCAAATTTAATCGGGATGGTTCTTAGCCATATATCGGGGGTTTTCTATTTAATAGTTACTAGCGACCCGCCCTCGCTTTGCTTCAGTTTATGCGAGTTTATTTTACATAAAAACCTTCCTCTTGAATTATCTATCTATTAAAAAAACCACATCAAAATCCGTTGTATAGTTTTAAAGATCTATGCTTACATAGGGACAGACCGACAGCGGGAAGCGAATTTGTTTTATAATTATGTAGTGATTATGAAAAAAAATAAGCCGTTTGATCGTGAGAAACGGAAAATACAAACACACTTAAAATGGTATAATATAAGTAAGGATATGGAAAGTAAGAATAATAAAATCGATTGTCCAATTAACTGTCGATAACGGGGGCCGTCCACTCGTTCCCGAACGGCTGACGTCATCACCAAGCAGGCCAATGTCGATGCCGCAATGCCGAACATCGCCAATTATGACGCAAGCCACAGCGTTTGCTTTGACAATTAAAGCCCGTAGCTGGCCGCGACCTTGTTGCAAGCTGAGCGGCGAGCGGTGCGAAGAAATACACGGCGACGTGTGAAGCACGACACGTGCCGCGTCTAGCGATGAGGCGAACTTTAGGCAGAAGCCCCACTGCGGCGCACGCTACGCACGGACACGCTATGCACGTCGCCCACGTGGGTCCATTGGTCTGGATACGTGTGTAAACATTTTCACAGCAACCAATGCACGCACACGTAAAACGTGTGGGCCACGTGGCTACGTTTGTCAGCTGCGTGTGTCTACATTCCCACTGCGGGCCACGCACATGCACGTGCGCTTGGGTTGCGACGCCTTTGAAGTCACCTTTCCACTGCAACTCACAGGCAGCGTGGGTCGCGGAGGGGCTTTGCACTTCGGAACAGACCACGCGTGTATCAGTGATGTCATATCGTGCGCAGCTGTGGAAGTATCTACCTACATTTTCATACAAAGCGTTTTTGTACCTACGTGTGTAGCGTGTGCGCAGCAGTGGGGCTCCGGCTTTAGGCATTTGTTTTGTCGTCGTCGCCGCCCGCCACGCTAAGTTACCTCGTCGTCTCTGTCACGTCTAAAATCGTGGACATGCCTTAATGTTACTCCTTTTTAACCCACCCTTAAAAAGGAGGGGGGTAATGTACAACAAGTTTGGTGCCTAAGTTAGTCTGTTATTCAAATCAGAATGAGATAATTCAGCTTATTTAAATTCAGAAATACATACTTACGGACGGACAGAAGGATATGACTATGCTATAAAGTTGATAATTCCTCTAGACAAGGTCATGATCATTGCATTGCCATCAATAATAAACAGTTCGGAACTGCATTAGTGCACAAATTAACGATGCATGATCAGGTCAAGGCAAGTAGGTTAAATATCAATTGCAATATGGCTACGTAGGTGTTTTTTTATAAACAGCCATTTATAATACAACATTAATTTTTTAAAGTCAAAAAATATTTATTGAAAAATACGGCTCTAAAACTTTCTTTAGTCAAAAAACTGACTGTAAACTTTTTACAATAAATTGAACCTTTTTTACCTCTGGCAGTTTACTTTTTTAATAATTTTGAATAACGAACGATCGTCGATTTTTTCATTCGCTCCTTGTTGCCGTGGAAGTCACTCGTATTTGCAAATAAAAGTAAAGGGAAATTCGGCGAAAAATTACAATTCTTATACTGTTTGCGTGTGAAATTTGAATATGTCGTTACATACGATACCTCTAGTTACGCCCTTTATCAGAGGACCAAGATTTCCTTACAGAAAAAGTGAGTTATAGTTTTATATTTTTCGTTAACTTAATGAATTTCAGGTCTATTTCATTGAAACTTTACAAAGAAGAATACTTTAATAATGCCAGATATTAAACTATAAGTCGTTTAATTGAAAAATAAATTAAATTTTAGTCGAAAAGTTACAAAAAATTCAGGTAAGTAATCTTTGTGAAAATAATATTCTGCTGTCATAATTTTGAACATCTGTTGTTTGGACACATTTTCAGAGTTTGTCAACTTTTTAATTTGCTTTTCAGCTCGATTGTTGCCTTTATAATTTGTTTATTATTTTACATTTGACGTTGTCTGCTTTTGAAGATGTTGACCGCCGATTTCGTGGTTTTCATTTTACGACTATTTTATACCAAACTACAGTTGCGGTATGTTTTCGTGCCTAATTTATTATTATGTGACTGTTTGGTATTTAATAAAAGCACGTATGATAATATAAGTGTACTTTGACGTGTTATTCTCAAAATTTTCTTTAAAGTTTGTTTTTATTCCTAAGTTCTAAAAAATATCTAGATCACCATAATCTATTCAGATTTAAACTCATTTTTACCATTTTAACCTTCGTTTGTTAAAAACTTAAACTATGCCGTTTGAACTATGGTCCATGGTATAAAAAATAGCTCGAAAAACGGGGTCACTAAACCTTGGGGCTCTAGGCGGTCATGCGTTCAGCCTAAGTACATTGTATTACTTAGTTCAAGCAAATCGTGTCCCCTTAACAATGACAAAAACGCCTTAAAAAAAACTATAAGCGTTTAGATTTTTTGATTTTGACCATTGTTAGGGTTCCGTACCAAAATGGTCGAAAACTAACCCTTATGGTGAGACTTCGGTGTCTGTCTGTCTGTATATCACAGCAGTTTTTCTTTATAGAAGCATCAACTTGAAATTTGGCATAGTTGTATAACATGCTTGCCCGCATCTGTTTTAGTAAAAAAAATATGAATTATTTTTTCTAAATATTTGAATGGGGGTGTGGAAAAATGAAAGTGATTTGATTATAGCAAACGGGGTGACATATGAAAGAACTCAATGTAAATTTCAAAACATTTTTTTATAATTTTCCGTAGATACTACACAAATTATCGTTCCCGCCCCTTATCTCCGAAGTTTATAAACCAAAAATTCTGAAAAATTTGTGACTTAAACATAATTATTTATATTTTACGCCAAAAACTAAATTAAGTTGTCAAATTTTAGTTTTGAGAGAAATTACAAAAAATAGGCCTTATTACATAGAAAATTAAGTTCATAACAAAAAGAGTATTTTGTTTTGCGTTTTCCAACCATCACTGTCTATTGATGAATACCGCATTAATACCGTTACGTAGTTTGAAATATCTCAGCATACATACAGAGTAGGGTTGCCACCCGTACTTTATTATAAAGTATTGTACTCTATTTTAGTTTCCCGTGTGTTATATTTTAAGTACGGCAAAGTACTTTATTTATGAGCTTATGACATTCGGTTTTTAATGGTATTTTTTTCTAATAATTAATAAATTTAAACGAAATTGTACCTCAACGCAACCGTCAAAAACCCTCGACAAAAACTTTGTTTTGCCATGATTGAACGCGATTGATACTTTAATTGTTGCCAAAAACGCTGTTAGAAGGAAGGAAAGGAAGGTCTGATGAGTGATAACTTGATAAAAAATATGTATTTAAAAATAATTAAAAAATGCTTTACATTTATGCTGCGTACTTTATTTTTCTTCCTCTTTTGGTGAGTAATACTTTATTCTGTTAAAAAAAAGGTGGCAACCCTAATACAGAGGGACAGACGGCGGGAAGCAACCTTGTTTTATATTAGCATGCGTCGTTATCGCGGGGGCGAAAACAAATCTATTAAAGAACACATAACAGAATGTCTGTTTAGTATAAACGGAATATTCTGCCTATACATTCTAAGCCTCTAAGAAGTTCGTCATATCTAGCACGAAGTTTTCGCTGGAAACGGTCAATCAAACTTGTCTTACACTGAGTAAACGGTTTTATAAATCAACGTGTCAACTTTATTAATATTTTTTTTTATTATGTCAAATCCAGTATTTTTCTCTAAAACTAGTTTTAACTTTTATATATTTGTTTTCCTTTTGCACTCAAATTTAATTAAGATATATTTTTGTACATATCAAATCAATCAAGAATGACAAATGTCTAAAGTTGCAGGAAAAGTGACCTGAAGAGGTTGACGTAAGGATTGCGTAGCTAATCTTTTTAAATATGTACTACTAATCAAGTCAAGTACGGAGGTAAGATAATTGAAAGAAATTGTATACATTTTGAACTCGTAGGTATAAGCGTTTCTCGATACGCGTGTCACTTCTGTTATTGCCTATTTGTCGAATCTTTCACTACTGTCAAATCGTTTTTGCCCCCGCGATAACGATGTACGAGTATGTATATTAGTCTGTTAATTCTTACTTGTTTTATATAGTAAACAACTTTCTAACCTCAAAATGAACCTTTTTTGGTTAAAACAGCTCTTCTGTCGTAAATAAAGTAAACTGAATAAACTTTCTGGACATAATTTGGCCAATGTATTCTCTGCGATTGCTTTATTTTGTTTAAATTATCTGTTCATAGTAAATTATTGTGTTTTGTACGACTTTTAAATTCATGGATCTTCGAAAAGAACCACGACAATTTAAAAAATGTATTTGTTGGCCATTTGGGAGCTGGGTTAATTAGCAACAAAACACTAAAAGGTAAATCGAAATTAGTTCAGTATTTTTGAAGTTACTCTCTGATTGAAGAAGTTATATTTGTTAGCAATTGTACGGACAAAAGACGGGTGAGCGGGATATTTTTGCCGGTGAGTGTATGTAAGAAGATACTTTGCATGATATGCATTATCTAACATTTTAACACTATTATAACAATGGTAGATATACATTTGCACGTATAAGTACCCCACGCCGACCCATCCGACAAAGGAACCGACATGTGACGCTTCTCACGGGAATCGATCCTGCGACCTTTCGTATACATCATTGTCGCAGTGTTATCATAACTGACAACTGAACAGTATGTATGTATGCATGCAAACTCTTTAATGCATAAACAGACCATAACAAACTAAACAAGCTTTAAAAATCCGACTGTTGCTAACCAACTTTAAGTCGTTATAAATCCTGATCATTCAAAATGAAAAATGATGACAGAAACCTACAGATGATTTTTAAATACCTTTTCAACGACACCCCGTTTGTCATAATTCATCGACTTTTTATTTTTTACAATAATATGGCGTCTGGTTTCCGCCATATTGAATTTTGATAATTGTCACATCTTTACTGACACAAGAATTAGACAAAAATCATCAAAATCGGTCCACGAGTTTAGATTCTAGAGCGCGACAAAACGAACATACATACATATATACAGGCTGATAAACACATTACCCTCCTCCTTCGGCTGTCGGGTAAAATCCGAACTAATAAAAAAGAGTGTTTTATCGTCGTCGGGTGTTAGCTGTCACGTCAAAAGTGGATCGAACCCGTGACCTCGAGGTCGCGCGGTTGTCGCCCCCCGAATCCAGTGGGTGCCGCTATTATGGGTTCTTCCCGTTGGGACCCTGGGTTCCCCCACCTTCAGCCCAACATTCGTACAGGTTAGGGACCTCGAACTAGTCTAATTTGATGACGCGGCTCATAGAAAAGTTTTCGGCATAGTACAGTCAAGGACTTTAATTGTTGTGCCACTATGGAACCCTGTCGCATAACGTTAATCATTCATTTAAGCGTAATTTCTGTCATGTGGTTTGACGCTGTAATTATGACAGGGTTCCATAGTGGCATAACAATTAGTCCTTGACTGTACTAGTACATACATACTTACATAAGCTAACGCCTTCGTTCCCAGCGTGGGGTAGGCAGTACAGAATTACCTACAACTCTAAAAACTTGTTGAGCATTCTGTAACCACATTTTGCACAATTAGGCTAAGATGTTTACCAGCGTATTAGTGACAGGTTGCAAGTTCCAAGCCCATCGCCTAACAGTACTACAAGCCTTTATTACCTGTACAGTCGACGTCATAAATATGTTTACACTTAAGTACCTTGTCTATTTAACGTCATGATTTAACTGCCTGTAATTGTCATAGCGGTTAATGTGACACGGTACTAAAGTGTAAACATATCTTATATCTTTGACGTCGACTGTGCTATGCCGAATAATGTAGTAATGCTAACTAGACGCAATTTATGCAAACAATCACAATGTACCAACCATCCTGATATGTAATATAATAGCTTTCTTTAAAAAAAAGGTCATGTGCTAGTCGGACTCGCGCGCCGAGGGTTCCGTATTTCAGAAGAGATTGGTAACCCCAAAAGAAACTACTCATTTTGTTATGAACTTTATTTTCCATGCAATAAGGTCCATTTTGACTAGCCTAAATTTTAATACGGATTTTTTAAGTTTTTTGGTAATTTTTCAAAGTGTATGACAACTGCATTAAATTTTTCGTGTAAAATAAAAGTAATTATCTTGAAATCAGAATTTTTCGGATTTTTACGATACGGAGGGAAACGGCAATTTTTTTGTAATTGTTTGGCAATAAATCAAAAAGTACCTACGTCACGGAAAATTATAGAAAAAAGTTTTGAATTGTGCAGACAGAATTACTTCATGCTTTTTTTACAAAAAACAGATGCGTACAGCAAGTTATACAACTATGCCAAATTTCAAGTTTATAGCTTCTATAGTTTCTGAGAAAAACTGCTGTGACATACAGACAGACAACGAAGTCTCACCATAAGGGTTCCTTTTTTACCATTTTGGTACGGAACCCTAAAAATATGAAAGAAACCTAAAGATGATTTTTAAATACCTATTCAATGATACTCCACTTGTTATAGTTCGACTAAATATTTTTTATTTTTTACAATATGGCATCTGGTTGGGTTCGGTCCCGTTGTGGCCTTACTTGCATTTAGCCTTGGCGAGCAAAACGTCTCCGTAGTACACTGACCAAGTATGCAAAATGACTTGTTTATCTAATGCCATGGTTACAAAATTGTCTTAGTTTCAGTAAGACTTAGTTAGTAAAACGTCTAGGTCCTGAAATGCACAAGTAGGCAGAATGACTCAATTGTGTAAGGTCTTGATTGTATTGTCTTGATAAGTGAAGATTATCCAGACCTTTTACCTATTAAAACATTATGACATTAAGTCGTTTCACAGCCAAGTCATTCTGTCTATACTATGCCTTATAGCAATGGGGGCGTTTTACAGACCAAGGCATTTTTCTACCCGGACAAAATACGATATACCCGGACAAAATACGATATACGGGACCGAACCCGTCTGGTTGCCGCCATATTAAATTTTGATTACTGTCATATCTTTAGTGACACAAGATTAAGACAATTCGATTGTCATAACAATCATCAAAATCGGTTCACGCGTTTAGTTTGTAGACCGCCACAAAGGAACAAACAGGCTGATAAACACATTACCCTCCTTCTGATGCAGTCGGTTATAACAGTGTAAAATGCTAGTTGCACGCTGAAACGTTTCCGCGGCCTCCGCCGCCGCTAATCAGCGTCCGCAAGGTCGCGCTACCTATTACAGCCGAATGACACAGATTGGCCGCGTGACGACACCTGCGCGTTCTACGCAGCTATTCGGTATTTAGTTACAAGGGAAATGAGTGCGTGTTGTGTATAGGTTTAAGCCCAGACTCATACAGAGCTTAATCTTACATACATAATATCACGATCGTGAATTTGTGACCCATTTCAAGAAAAATAGGCTTGAAGTCGTCAATGTCATTAGAGATGCCAAATCATTTGTCACTTATAGGAGACTCAACCTTAATGTTGTAGAATGTCAGAATGACTTTGGACCTAAGGTGGGTCCCAAATTAAAGTTCGTGCACTGAAAAAAAATATTGGTAGCTTGTTACAAGATTGTGATTGTTGTGCATAAGCGTCTTGATCCCATACGAGCCTAACAAGACGATATATACATCAACTAAGACGTTAGATACATCAACCATGATGTTAGTTGAATCACTAAAGAAATTGCTGTCGTTAACTATCTGTTTTGGTGGATATAACTAATATCTTAACTATTGTAATCATTTTTTGTCAACTAAGTGAAAATCTCTCTTTGTTGGCTCTCATTTTTTTGAGTGTGACTGTACCAATGAGTTTTTATAACTTAGGTACATTACCCGATGCTCTTACAGTGAAGGAAATACATCGTGAGGAAACCTGCATTTGTAAGATAAGATAAGTAAACTACTTATGTAATACATTTGTAACCACGTTCTCTTAAACGGCTCTAATGATTTCTATGAAACTTACAACATAGGGGTTTACGGGGGCGAAAAATCGATCTGTCAAGTTGTCATCTTCGAGAAAATCCGTTCAACCCGAGCGACGCTCGGTCTTCCAGGTACTAAGTTTGTGAGTATCTGTGGTTCTGTATGCTTGTCTGTGGCATCTTTGGTAGTTAGCAAATGGAATAATTCAGACGCGGTTTGTTAAAGGAAGCTAGTAAATAGTACTGCTTTGAGAGTTATCAGCTGTTAAAGCAGGGTCTCAATTATGTTTTTATCTATGTAATAGTTTTGTTTGAAAACGGTTGACTAGTAGTAGCTATCGTGGGAAGCGGATGGATGCGACCGACGCATTGTTGCAGACCTTGGCAGACCTCTGCTGGTGTCCTGCGGGCCTAGTATGGGTGCGTTTATCGCGTGACAAAATGTGGATAAAGCATCCATCACTCTCGTACTTATATACGTGTAAAAAAGTGACGGAGCTGTGGGCTTAATTCGGCTGTTCAGTATGCAATGTACATTCACACGTCACTTATGATATCATACGAATCCTCCATCCTTATTTGAAGTAATTACCTCAGCACAAAGTCGCTTTGTCTCCGCACTTTTGCCAGACATGTTTTACAATGTCTACAGACATAACATGAACAGATCCGTCTAGGAATGAAGGCAAGCCTATTCGATCTCGTCACTTTCTGGTGAGAGTGGTTATAAAGAAGACAAGTATCGAAGTAACTTTTTTAGAATAACCATGAAATAGGATCTGGCGGAACGAACGCGCTGTTAGTTCTAGATTTTTCGCAGCCCCCGTACCTATTATGGTCGTCTTTATCGCGTTGAATAAAGCATTCGTCGCTCTCGCACTCACTTACAGGTTCTGAAGTGACCGATGCTTTATCTACGTTTATCCACATACTCGTTTGTTCGTTTATTAACGGTTGTGTTGTACAAGTTTCCATTTGACACAACGTCGACCAATGACGACCAGCCATTTGAGCAGTGCTGCCAGTTTAGACCTGTAAAATTGTAACTTGTCTCGGCACGGCAGGGGTCTTTCTGAAAACCAGCGCCGTAGCTTGCAGCAGCACATTGCTGAGTATGGGCCCTTTTCAACGCCATGTGCAATGTGTTGTTTTACTTGTCATTTGTTTTAAATGTTGCTGTAAGCGTTGCATAAATTATTTCTATTCTCTTCTATTCTATTCTACATCGATAAACACGACAAGAGGACTATTGAAAGTGCGTACTAGACAGTGATGGTAGATACGTCAGAGCATTACAACAACTCCGTGCAGATAAAGTACAGTCTACTGCATAAATAAGTGATCATTTATGTACCTTGTCGCTTTCAATCGTTTCACAATTTTGTATGACATTTCAAACACGACGTTAAAGTGACAAGGTACATAAATGATCACTTATTTATGCTGTTGACTGTACCTACAACCAAACGTCATATTATGACGGCTTAGTTTCATATTT
This sequence comes from Acleris literana, assembly GCA_946894065.1. Lineage (NCBI taxonomy): Eukaryota > Metazoa > Arthropoda > Insecta > Lepidoptera > Tortricidae > Acleris > Acleris literana. Next base: position 11,982,293 of record OX335695.1, on the reverse strand, counting down.
CTCTTTCTTCCTTACTTGGTTACCTTCAGTATCTATCGATAGACTAACAGAGGAACCGAGACAAATACAATCTTAGGCTACAATGTACAGTCAAGGACTTTAATTGTTATGCCACTATGGAACCCCGTCGCATAACGTTAATCATTCATTTAAGCGTAATTTCTGTCATGTGGTTTGACGCTGTCATTATGACAGGGTTCCATAGTGGCATAACGATTAAAGTCCTTGACTGTAGGTACGTCGTTTGATTATTCACTACATCTGCAGGTACAAGCTAATATTAAGCTAGGCATTACCTGTATTCTTTTCTATATTGGAAAAGGCAGCTTAGCTCGCGCATTAGCGCGGTAGCCATTGCTATAGTGAACTGGCTTTACCTTAATGTTAGGTGCCTTTAAAACTTAATAGGTTTAATTTGTCAAAAATTGATTTGACGTCACCATTGTTTGGCTCTCTGAAGTCGCCTCTACACGTAGGTACACCGCGCTGGCGTCTAGCCAAATTGTTTACTATTTTTCAGCCCAAAGTCATTGACTCCTTGTTCGTGATGGCCTTATGTCATTCGTTCGTCGAATTTATTTTGATCTATCGTCGGGATCGCAGGTTTCTAAGTTATTTGGCTGACAATTCAAGGTTATTTCTTACATCGAAGATTTTATTGTTACTATGTAATATTGAAGTTTTTGCGTCATAGAGACATGCACTTGTGTATTTGCTACAAATATAGTCACTTTTCAACTCTATTGCAATGGTATTTAGGAACAAAAATGACTTACCTTTTCGTTTCGTGACTTTACAACAACTCTAGACTAATACCCGCCTTCCATTGCGAGCGGAGCGGGCTCCGTACGGACTCGTTTTAGCTTACAACGGTGACTTTTAAGTGTTTCCACCGCGAGCAAACCTCTTGAAGTCACCGTTGTATGCTAAACGGAGTCCGTACGGAGCCCGCTCCGCTCGCAGTTGAAGGCGGGCATAATACTTGTATCTATATAGTTAAATAGTCCTTGTTATCTTGTTTTGATGCCTCAAAATATGCTAAACATGCTTCAATACATCACGGAACAACATTCCCATTTAAAGGTAGCTGCTAGTGCTATGATGTTAACCCTTTTGTCACTGACACATGTCCATGTCACACGGATACAACATATCGTCCCGTTACTTTCTCAACCTCGTATCTGATCGAATAGTTAGATAGGAAAGTAGTCATTATTCCTTAGGGAACATGAGTGATTTTCCTATGTAACTATTCGATCAGATACGAGGTTGAGAAAGTAAAGGGACGATATCCCAGATTTGACAGAGCTTTTCCGCAATGATTGTCATGTCCAAAGCGCTGGTATTCTTTACCTGAATGAAACTCTAAACTATTATTTTGTTTGTTACAGGCAAGTCGCCGTTTTTCCCCGGCGTGGAGGATTCCGCGCTGGCAGGCGGCGCGGCAGGCGCCGGCTCGCCGTCCGTGCCTGCTGACCAGGCGCAGGACGTGGTGTCGCGGCTCAGCGCTGCCGGTGAGTACAGGCACCAGGCCAGCACCAGCCAGCCGTGGACCAACATTTATCGCACCAGATCGAAGCACCTCGAAGGCTAGATATTTGAGTTGCCTAAAACTTGGCAAGATGTAAGCTCAGCAACGTCAAGTGGATCTCCTGTCGGTAGACGGTCTGCTAGTTAAGCAGAGGTAAGCAATTAATCCTGGTTTTTAGCACAGCTGAAGTTTCGTAGCTCAGCAGCGGCGAATGACGGTATAGTAAAGAGCTCGTCTATAAACTCTATTAACTTGAAAACACCCAATCAGATTGTAGAACACATCTCTTCCTCCCCGCTCCCCTTTTGATCGCCACAATCGGCTCAACTAAGTCGTGCCACTGAGGCCACCGTCGGCCACAGCCGACACAAGTTCAAGATTAAAAGAGACTTCGTCTCGTATCAATTAAGTTGAAATCTGCATAGCACATCAAACATGTTTGCCGTCAAACATGGCGTTCAAAGGGTTAAATAGAATCCATGCAGAACCGTGCAACTGTTTTGTCAGGTCGTTATCTTTGTAACTTAGTCCCACCCAGCTGGCTTGAGCTCATCCTCGAGCGTTGAGATGACTGAGCGAGTGAACAGTGGCTTACCCGAGGGGCTGGTGTTCCAGGTCTGTCGATGTGCGTGTCGGCGCTGGGCTCGCCCGCGCGCTCGTCGCCGGTGTCGGCGGGCTCGGAGCACGGCGAGCGCTTCAGCCGCAAAGTGTTCGTCGGAGGCCTGCCGCCCGACATCGATGAGGGTGAGTCAGAGACCTTCCCACTGGCCCAACTATTTGTACGATCTATGCCGCCTCTTACGCTAGGGCTTGTTTTTGGAGACGTGAGGCGCCGCGCGTAGCGTTGGGTGGTTGGCACTAAATTCTAACATATGGTGATGTATGAAAGCGTTTACTGAGGAGCGATTTTAGACGCGATTGCTTTAAATACAGCGTTACTTGCGGCAAAGCCCGCGGATGGCATCGCCGCGTTGCATGCAGCGTCGCACGCGTCAATAACGGCGGTACCCGCCACTGCGCCCACGACACCTCTATTCTCTACGCCCCGCATCTTCATAAACAACATCGTACATTGCAATATCTTTGTTTGAGCGTGTGATGACGCGGGCCGTTGCACGCGTCGCCCCTCTATAAACGGAAATAACGCCCGACGCGCCGCGCGACGCCAAGCCCACGCCCTGCGGCTCCGTAAACATACCCAAAGACGCTGTACGCGACGTCCAGCGTTGGCGTAACGCTATCGTAAACGTCTCTGTCGGTTTTGGTAGCGTTGTAAGCATGACTAATTCATGCATGAGTATCGCGTTTCGCTGATAGCTTTTCGTTAACGGGGCTCTATTTCTACTCTGGCTTAACTACCTTTGACATGATATCGTGATGTCAACGTTATGATTGGCTCTTATTTACTTTGATACGACGGCAGAGTGAAATACAATACGCTAACATTACGTGTACGGACAAAGTAGAATGAAATATTATGTAATATGTTTAAAAAATGACTGACTGCTGAGTTTCTTGCGGCGTTTCTTCTCAGCAGTGGTCTCTTGATGTATAAAAGTACCCGTGCGACCTACTTACTGAATAAATTTCTATTATCTTTTATCTTTTTTTAGAGCTGATAACTTTGTTTGTACCGTATTTCATGAAACCGAGCTTAGATAAATCTCAACTCATTCGGAAGGCCTATTCCCAGTTGTCCACACCCCCTTTGTCCACACTGTGGAAAACAGGGAATAATAAATCCCAGAATAAATCTACTTAAGTACATTAATAAAAACTAACACAGTAGAGTCAAATTAAAGAGTGTGGACAACTGGGAATAAAAATTCCCAATTGTCCACACCTATTTTCGAGGGTGTGGACAACTGGGATTTATTATTCCTAGTTGTCCAGTGTGGACAAAGGGGGTGTGGACAACTGGGAATAGGCCATTCGGGGATTCGGAACCTAGGCGATAACATACCTACATATAGATACCAACGTTTTCAAACAGTTATGAACCCTTCTTTTCCGTTGAGGATTAAAAGGTCGGCACAAATCCTGTGCTCAACGAACCGTACTATTTCCGTGGACTTGCAGCAAACGTCGGATGATAAGCGTGTCACATTTATCTGAAGTTATCGATTGCTCCCGTTAGATAGAACATTGTGTTACTGCGAATCGATCCGCGATCAACCTATTTATTCCATTTCAATATTTATCTTAAAGAAGCAGAATATTATGATCTTTACTTGTCTGAGAGTTCAGAGATTGTAGTTTCGTTGGTCGTTGAACTCGCCGTCGCGACCCGCGCACGAATTTGATTTTAACCAAACAGCTTTGTTATCTGAGTGCTGAGAGCTCGCCGACTACCTAACCCTGCTTCGTTTACTTAATACTTCTGGACTATTTCGCTATTCTAAAATGTAAATGCTAGGGTTCAGATGTCACGTAGATATCACGGTAAGCAACGATGTCACTATAGTTGCTAGCTATTAGTAGGAATTTTTATAATTCGTGATGGCGCATTCAAATTGAAACTTCACGGTTGCGTCAATGTTCAATTACCAGGCAAATGCAGGTCGGCTCACGCACCGAGGGTAGGCACCTTTGAGGGCCTGTACAGACGGACCGCAAAATGGCAGTTCGAGTGCAGTTCTGATGCAGTTGACGTAGCTGCATCAAAACGTACGTACGTCAACCGCACTCGAACTGCCATTTTGCAGCTGGGTTGCAGTTCAAATGCTGTCCGTCTGTACCGGCCCTTAGTTCCGAAAACTTTTAACGCATCGGCGTCCGTTGCTTTCGGAGAACGTCTTTATCGATTAACTTGTTATAAATCGAATAAAATTAAAAGCGTTATAAATGTTCTAATTGTGACGTCGCCAGTCGTCGGTTCTACCCGCCATTTTGTCCGCGTAAATTGCGATTATCAGGGGTCGCACTTTTGATGCCGATGACGTCAAAATGACGAAATTTTACACACAGGATGCTCTGCTTTCATTTGGCAGGTGTTTAGGTATGTATAAACTGGGAAAAATAAAAAATGAAAAATAAAAGGCGGTAAAATTATTATAGTTAAATACAGCTTAATCGCAATCAAAGTACGGATCACGGCAGATTCGTTTTTTTTTCACCACTCGTTACTAAAAATGGCAAATACCTACAGACAATTTTCTTTTATGAACCAATGTCAATTCCATAATTATATTTATGACTATTTAATCATATTATTAGTTTTTATTACAACATAAAAACGGTTCTTTTTACATGATAATGTCACTCGATGATTTTTGCCACTGTCCTTCTCAATCAAATAGTTTCATTTACGTTTTAGGTATGAAGTAGGTATTTATATTTTTCTACGCGTTAATAGATTACCTACTTAACTCATTTTTAAATGATTAAATGATTGACGACTAATGGTTAATAATTACAATAAAAACATTTGGAATCATACTCTATGTAGCGTGACGTCATTTTTGCGTCAACGGCATGAAAAGTACGGGCCCTGGCGATTATTATTTCCTCGGGAACTTTAATTTTTTCCGGGATTTAAAATAGCCTATGTTATAATTCAGGGTATAAGCTATCTCCATTCCAAATTTCATCCAAATCCGTCCAGCCGTTGCAGCGTGAAGGAGTAACAAACACAAACTTTCGCATATCATCCCTACCTATTTTGAATATCATCACTATCATCATATGGGTACACATACTTATCCCGCAACGGCCTTTTTCCCGGTCTCTACGGTAACTATTTCGGATCCCATTAACGTAAAACGGTTTTTTTGCAAGTTGTTTTACTTTATATTTACAATACTCATGGCCGCCGTCTAGATTGCAGCCGTCAGCAAACGTGTGCGTTTCGCGGCGTGTTATCGCGCACGTGCCGCGCGACACGTGCTGGCTCATTGTAAGCATTGTAACGAGACCTAGGAAATAGCTCGCACTATTTATACCTTTTTGGACAAGTTTGGAAGCAACGTAAGATGTCTTTGGCATGAAATAATCTAACAGGTCTTAGTTATGCACGTTAAGCGTTGAAAAACTCGTGCATTTAATTAAGATGCTTTCAGCGTCAATAAGCGATGCCAATTTGTGAGGGAAATAAAATTAAACGAAATAAGTCTTATTTAGGATTGTATGAAACAAAAATCGTATTTCGTATTTGTAATCGAGTACATTTAAGTTTGCCCAGTTGGTACTTTTTATCTTCTATACTAGGTGCACTTGCCGTCCCCGGGCAAGTCTAAATGGCGCGAAGCGGTTTGCTATTATAACATACTACAACAAACAACCTTACGTCAAACGTGACAGCGGTCAGTCGTAAGCTCTGCTGCAGATTTCTCATGTCTGTAACTAAAGCTAAAGATGAAGCTTCAATTAACAAAAAGCAAGCTTTCAAAACCCGACTGTTGCTAACCAACTTTAAATCGTTATAAATCCTAAATGATCATTCAAAATTAAAAATGATGAAACAAACCAAAAGATCATTTTTAAATCCCTATTCAATGATACCCCACTTGACATACTTGGTCGACTTTTTTTTTAATTTGCGCAGTATTGCGCCTGGTTGCCGCCATATTGAATTTTGACGACTGTCATATCTTCAGTGACACTCCGAGATTAAGACAAATCGATTGACATAAGAATCATCAAAATCGGACCGCGGGTTTAGTTTTTATAGTGCCACAAAGGAACAAACATACATATATAGGCTGTGAAACACATTACCCTCCGGCAGTAGGGTAAAAAGGTTACGAGCGAAGAGCGCCTCTTAAAATCGAAGTTTCGGCCCTTTTCCCATTTTTCCCATTGAAAGTCTACGGAAACAGATTTTCGGTGATTATTCCTCCGCGGTATGTCCAATTTTCAAATTTTTTTTTTCTAAACTATGGCTAGATCTCGTATTACGGGCTAAAGGACATCATCCAGGTTTCATACATTTTTGGTCCAAATGTGTATGTGCCGGCCAGTTATCACTCGTTTTAAATATTGATGTACCTAGTATATTTCTGTTGTTGTTTGTTGTGCGTGTCGAATCTTACCAAGTCAATTTTAAACCAGTTCCGTCAAAAGAAAGACAACACTATCAAGTGTCTCCTTCTCAATCATGCCAACAATGTCTTTGTCACAAAACCACCATTTCAAAGGCGTATACCCTTCGCTTGCTTATGTACTCGTACGACCCATTCTTATTGGAGCAGAAAAGAGGTCGTCTAATCAATAGTCCCGGCGAGATAATTTTGACACTTGCTTTGTGTGCGACCCTGCTTCGCCTGCATTGTCGAGAATCGGGTCACTTCCCACCGCTGGGATCGATAGAGGGGCTGAGTGAAAACAGGATGTGGATGGCAATCTTTGAAACTAGACGTACTTTGTGAGTGCTTAACATCTTTGAAACTATAGACGTTATACTTAGCGAGTACTTAATAGTACATTATTGCCTAGGCATGGAAGTAGGCAATTGCGGGCCGCGTATTGTTTTAAACGGACGAGCTTGCGAGTTTTTTGTGTTGGAGTAAAATCTTCATCGCTTGAACTCATTTTTAACCGACTTCAAAAAAAGGAGGAGGTTCTCCATTCGTCTGTTTTTTTTTAAATGTTTTTTTTAAGGTAACAACCTCAGAACTTTCGACTGGGTGGATCCCGATTTTTGATGATTCTTTTTTTATTTGAAAGCTGGTGCTTCCTGATTGGTCCCATTTTTATCAAAATGAAGATCTGATGATGGAATCCATGAGGAATCGACGGAACTCTTCAAATTTTATAGGCACACCTATAGCGATTTTGGTCTCAACCAACAAGCCAGCAACTCGTGTATTTGATCTTGGAAAGCACTATTTGGTGAAGTGGAACTGATGATGAAGACCACAGATGGCCACCGGAACTCCTAAACGGTATATATTTCGAGGGTGGCGACAAGATATTTCGATTAAGATAGTTGAGCGACTATGACGAAGCATATTTAGGTTTAAATATATGACTATGACTTTCCCACGGCGTTGCTTGCGACGAGATTGAAATTTTCTATTGTTTCTTATTAATTGAGAAGTGGGAGAAAAATAGCTTAATTATGATCACTAAAAATTATAAAATAAAATAAAAGTTTAAAAAAACAAAAACCCGCCTTCAAAAAGCAAAAAATAACTTCGAATGGACTGACCTATTTACCTACCATTTTAAAGAAGTTATTTTTTGCTTTTTGAAGGCGGGTTTTGTTTTTTTAAACTTTTTTAAATTGCATACAAATTTCATGTGAAAAACTATCACTCTTTACCTCCTTTTTGTTTATGACAAGGAGAATCGCAAGCTTTGTTTTTTTAAAATAAACCATAAGATATTCCAGACACAGATAAAAAAGTTATGTTTCGAATAAAATTTGGATGTATAAGACTTGTGCCCTCATTTTATTACGGGCTTTTTCACTTTTTAAAAAGTTACAAGCTAGATAGTAATGGAATTTGTATGCAACATTGCGGGCTTGTGTAGCGAGCAGACAAGGTTTTTTTTTTTAATTTGAGATCTGTCAGTAAACTGTGTCCTTCGCGTCTCAATATGTAGATAGTAATGTCAACATTTCCAGACATTTTTGAGAAAATAGTACATTATTGCCTAGGCATGGAAGTAGGCAATTGCGGGCCGAGTATTGTTTTATAGTATGGTCGAATTAGCAGAAAGTATGGAATTAAGTCGTGTGTCGTGCATTTTTGGCAATCGTTAGAGGGCTTAACTAGATAGTTTTCCCCGGTTTGCACCGTTTCTATTATGTACGGAAAGCCTTTAAATGTTAGGTATAAACTTTAAAGTGCCGTAATTTTGGAGTATGTTAAAAACTATTTGGTGCAAGTTTAGCCACGTGTAAAGACCCCTTTAATACTTAACGTATCTTAATTAAAAAGGTGTGCGATGTATCAAAATTAAGTTATTTGTTTTTCTTAGATTGCGGCTCGAGGATAATTCAGTCGGTTGGTGCAAACTTACATTAAGCTTTTTAAAGCATAATAAACGCCCAGTTTATTTTGCACCCCTGTGCGAATTATGGAACATGAATTTTTCATTATTTTATAGATTGTACTTCGGGGCAAATTAAGGTAGTCGTGAAAATTTATTCATGGCACTTGTTCTAAAGATACTACATTCGCACCTTATAAAAAAAAGGAAAAAATAACGGGAAGTTTATCAAATGTAATCGCAGCGAACGCCAGGCGACCGCGGGCATACCTATTTAATCTTTGCCGCGGGTAGTGGGAGCGCGGGGCGCGGGGCGGGGAAGAGCGCAACGCATGGCACCGCTCAGTCAGTTACTTTGTGAAAATTGTTGTGTGATCTGATGATCTCTGTGTACCCCATACAGGGTGGAAAAAACGCATATGAACGGCAACTTCCTTAATATTCAAAAAAGAAAATTCTACACGAAGAAGACTTGGAATTTGGTCTGCCTTAACCGGGAATCGAACTGGTCGAATATATGACAAAACAATAAAACCATGTATTTTTTTACGGTTTTTAATTGATTTGAAGGCGTATGTGTTGTAAGTTTAAAATGATCACTATCATGACCCTTTCGATCTGTGATCGATTATTTTTCATTAAAACTACAAGTTAAAAGTTAAAAAAATCCAGTTTCCCACTTAATATCCAATTAATATTATAAATGCGAAAGTTTGTGTATTAGGTTGTTACTCCCTCACGCTGCAACGGCTGGATGGATTAGGATGAAATTTGAAATGGAGATAGCTTAATAAAAGTTCCAAAGGAAATAATAATAACCGATATCTACAGAAGCTATAAAACATAAATAAATTAATAAGTACAGTCTCGGAAAGGGAATGTCAAAGCATACTTTAACTAAAATAGGTTTATTATTATATTTATTTGTTTATTTAATTAAAAATTAATATTTATTTGATTAAAAAAGAAAATATAACCGACTACTATGCTACTTTTGCCCATGCCTCAAGAACCGTGCATCATCGGTCCGTTTACGCGTGCGTGCGCTTCTGTGGCTTTATTGCTCTATAGTAATAAGTAATTTACAAACATACAGACAACTGCATGATCCCGATAAGAATGCCAATTTTTTTATGGGGTGCGAATTTAAAGTAAATCAAATGAATACGATTGTGACGATTTTTAATTGTTTCAAAATTTCCCCCGAAGTACGAAGACCGTTAAACGTAGATAACTACTTTCCGGGGGTTGCACCCCGGTGCAAATTAGATATTGTATTTAGATATTTTTTCTAATCATATCCTCAATTTGCACCGCGTTCTATATTTTCCCCCGAGCCGCGATGGCCGAAAGTAAGTTTTTACTTATATATATTTTTATTTATATGTTCCGTAGGTTGAATTAAATGAAATAATACGTGCAAATGTAGATTGAGATGGATTAAAACGTATGCCAAATTGCACCGAGTACACCTTTTTTCCCTCGTTAGTTATGACCTTTGCAAGGTTTTCAACCAATTGCACCCCTTTCCAGGGGGGGCAATTTATTAAGGGATGCATTAAGCTCGATTTTTAACCCGTACAAAGCAATCAGAAATGTTTTTGTCAATTCTTAGAATTATTTCCAGACTTTAGTGAAATTTCATCTAATTTGCCCGTACTATAAACGGACGAGCTTGCGAGTCGCTTGAACTCATTTTTTTAATTGCATACAAAAAAAACTTCATGTGAAAAAACTATCACTCTTTACCGCCTTTTTGATTATGACAAGGAAAATCGCAAGCTTGGTTTTTAAAAAAACATAAGCTATTCCAGACACAGATAAAAAAGTTATGTTTCAAATAAAATTTGGATGTATAAGACTTGTGCCATCATTTTATTATGGGCTTTTTCACTTTTTAAAAAGTTACAAGCTAGAGAGTAATGGAATTTGTATGCAACATTGCGGGCTTGTGTAGCGAGCACACAATGTTTTTTTTTTAATTTGAGATCTGTCAGTAAACTATGTCCTTCGCGTCTCAATATGTAGATAGTAATGTCAACATTTTCATAAATTTTTGAGAAAACATCTTTTCACAACACTGCTCGGAAATATGGCCATGGATGGTCTTGTTTGGGGTCACAAAACGTCACTTATAAAGACAGACCAAGAATGTTTTTGTTGGCGTGTTTGCTGATTGGTCGAGAACATTGTTGTCCAACTTTAAGAACCAATGAAAGTCAATCAATAAATTTTTGTGTCATATCTCCTTAAAATGAAAAATTGAAATCGACCAATCAGAACACACCATTTTGCGTCGTACAATATTAGGGTGTATTTTTGCTAAAAGATACACAGACTAAAAACTATCTCACTGTTTTTTTTTTAAATGTATTTCAAACTTGGCCCCTAATCTCGAACCACTAGAGATGAAATTACATGGGAGATATGGCGAAACAAATACAATTTTCACCTCAGCAGCTCAAACAAGCATGTTTTGCTGCTTAAAAACAGTGAGCAAAATTCGGTTTTGATGCCAGCGTGAGGCAATAGTACATTGTTGCAGAGGATAGAAAGTACGCGATTTTTGGACGAGTCATATAGAGGGCCGAAACGTAGTTGAGGCCCTTTAGTGTGCGAGTCCATAAATTGCACTTTCTACCGAGGCAGACATAGTGCTTTTCACAACTACTGAGAGGAAATAAAATAAAAATTCATATACAAAACTCTAATTTTCAATCATGTTGATATGACATCACCGCCAATTTTACAATAGATAACTTTTTTTAAATCTGGACCGCTATTCTCGTGGCACTCGAGATTAATAAACTAACATGCGAGATGTGTCAACTCCATATAAAATTGTATTTGTTTCGCCATATCTACCATGTAATTTCATCTCTAGTGATTCGAGATTAGGGGCCAAGTTTGAATTACATTTAAAAAAAAAGCAGTGTCATATTTTTTAGTCTGTGTATCCTTTAGTAAAAATACACCTAATATTTTACGACACAAAATGGTGTGTGCTGATTGGTCGATTTCAATTTTTCATTTATGGAGCTATGACACAAAAATTGATTGCTTGATTTTCATTGGTTCTTAAAGTTGGACAACAATGTTCTCGACCAATCAGCAAACACGCCGACAAAAACATTCTTGGTCTGTCCTTATAAGTGACGTTTAGTGATCCCAAACAAGACCATCCATGGCCATATTTCCGAGCAGTGTTGTGAAAAATTCATTTTAATTCATGTTAATGTGACATCACCGCCAATTTTACCATAGATCACTTTTTTTTAAATCTGGACCCCTATTCTCGTGGCACTCGAGATTAATAAACTAACATGCGAGATGAAAATGTCAACTCCATATAAAATTGTATTTGTTTCGCCATATCTTCCACGTAATTTCATCTCTAGTGGTTCGAGATTAGGGGCCAAGTTTGAATTACATTTAAAAAAAAAGCAGTGACATAGTTTTTAGTCTGTGTATCTTTTAGCAAAAATACACCTAATATATTACGACACAAAATGGTGTGTTCTGATTGGTCGATTTCAATTTTTCATTTTAAGGAGCTATTACACAAAAATTGATTGATTGATTTTCATTGGTTCTTGAAGTATGACAACAATGTTCTCGGCAAATCAGCAAACACGCCGCCATAAATATTCTTGGTCTTTCCCTATAAGTGACGTTTTGTGACCCCCAAACAAGACCATCTATGGCCATATTTCCGAGCAGTGTTGTGAAATAGTACATTATTGCCTAGGCATGGAAGTAGGCAATTGCGGGCCGAGTATTGTTTTAAACGGACGAGCTTGCGAGTAAATATGAATAAATATTGGATGTATAAGACTTGTGCCCTCATTTTATTATGGGCTTTTTCACTTTTTTAAAAGTTACAAGCTAGATAGTAATGCAATTTGTATGCAACATTGCGGGCTTGTGTAGCGAGCACGCAATGTTTTTTTTTTTAATTTGAGATCTGTCAGTAAACTATGTCCTTCGCGTCTCAATATGTAGATAGTAATGTCAACATTTTCATACATTTTTGAGAAATAGTACATTATTGCCTAGGCATGGAAGTAGGCAATTGCGGGCCGAGCATTGTTTTAAACGGACGAGCTTGCGAGTGAGTGAAAAAACTATCACTCTTTACCGCCTTTTTGTTTATGACAAGGAGAATCGCAAGCTTTGTTTTTTAAAAAAACATAAGCTATTCCAGACACAGATAAAAAAGTTACGTTCCGAATAATCTGGACGTGAACCAGACAACAATGATTCACATACTGACAATCGAACCTCTGAGCGAACGTCGCCAAGGTAATATTTTAATTAATATTTAATGAAATATAACCATGTCCCTACTATTAAGCTTGTCTGGAAGAGATCGCTTATCAGCGATAGGACCGCGTGTTGTTTACCTGCATCATTTTTAATTGTGCCGTTTCTCTGTAATGTTTTTGTAATGGCAATTGCGGGCGGAGTATTGGATTAAACGGACGAGCTTGCGAGTCCGTTTAAAAATACGAAGCTCGCAATTGCTGTTCCTGCCGAGGCAAATATAGTGCTTTTCTCAAAAATCGCAAGAAAAAATTTGTGTTGGAGTCAAATCTTCATCGCTTGAACTCATTTTTTGAATTGCATACAAACAGAAACTTCATGTGAAAAAACCATCACTCCTTACCGCCTTTTTGTTTATTACAAGGAGAAACGCAATTGTTGTTTTAAAAAAAAACATAAGCTATTCCAGGCACAAATAAAAAAGTTATGTTTCGAGTAAAATTTGGATGTATAAGACTTGTGCCCTCATTTTATTATGGCCCTTTTCACTTTTAAAAAAGTTACAAGCTAGATAGTAATGGAATTTGTATGCAACATTGCGGGCTTGTGTAGCGAGCACGCAATGTTTTTTTTTTAAAATTTGAGAACTGTCAGTAAGCTATATACTTCGCGTCTCAATATGTAGATAGGAATGTCATCATTTCCCAACATTTTTGAGAAAAGTATATTTATTAGGCTCCGGACTGCAATTTTCTCGCTGCAAAAGTAAGTCCTTCATTAGTATAAAATTAATCATTTAATATGTTCTCGCTGCTGAGGTGAAAAGTTGTATGTGTCACACGAGACCAAAGTTATTTACATCTCGTGTCTTTGAATCCCTCGCTACGCTTAGGATTCTAACCTAGAATCACTTGCTACGCTCGTGATTCAATTATAGAATCCTTCGCTTACTCGGCATTCGAAATTAACACTCGCAGCAAAAAACAACTTTGCTCTCTTGTTGCACAAATAACTATTTATATGAAGTTGACATCTTCATTTCGCATGTTAGTTTATTAATCTCTAGTGCCTCGAGAATAGGGGTCCAGATTAAAAAAAAAGTTATCTATGGTAAAATAGGCGGTGATGTCACATTAACATGAATTAAAATTTGAGTTTTGAATATGAATTATTATTTTATTTCCTCTTAGTAGTTGTGAAAAGCACTATGTCTGCCTCGGTAGAAAGTGCAATTTATGGACTCGTACACTGACTCGTCCAAAAATCGTGTACTTTCTATCCTCTGCAACAATTACTACTATTTTCTAGAAATATAAATACCAACACATTTTATGGTGGCCTATTTTAACCCGTTCAATGCAATTGACGGATACTTCCGCGCTACAGACTCGCTGCTAAAGACTGATACATCCGTCATTGCCACAAGGCAATATATTCTGCCCTCGTACGGAGAAAAAGCATAAGTGCATTTAATTCATAGAAGCATATTGAACTCTCAAAGGTTATAATAAGGTTGGAAGTGCAATACGATTCATATAGATGTGCCTTTTTTCCGTGGGAGAGCAGTATTTACATGAGCGGGTTCCTTTATACCAGTCTGGTCTATGTTAAAATCACAGCGTTGGGACGAGTGTCGCATCGCTGTTAAGCATCTTGTCTACGGCCCCAGATGTGGCCTATTTATTGAATTATTTAATGTAACGTTTTTTTGTCTTTAATAATAATAATAATAATACTGTACTCCTCGACACGGCACGTATTGTGAGGAGGTTCCTCTCTCTGCAGCCCTAACCACCGGTAGCTTGAGCCCTGCCCCGTTGCCGTCGGCACTCGTAGGTTAGGTTTTTTATAATGTCTATTTTTTTGTATTAGTATTGTTATTTTACTTTTATATTTGAATATTTGTTATAAAAAACCTAATGTACAGAAAATTAAATAAATATCTAGAATAATAATAATAATAATCATTTATTTGCTAAAAACATGGTATAACAAAAAGGTGTTTCAGTTAATGGACAGTTCACATGTCTAACCATAAATATAGGCATGCAAATATCACCTTAGTTACTACAACGAATCCACGCTACTATTGACCGTTGCTTAACCATATACATATGTCATTCAGATGGATAACTAATTAAATTAATAATAATACATTAACAAATTTTGTATCAAATAAGTTCCCTAACATATTAAAAGATGAAATAATTAATTTATTTTGTCAAAAAACTCATTTAAACTGTAAAAACAATTCAGGCTCAGCCATGCATACAGGTTTTTTTTAAATTGTCTGTTATTTAACGTTTTTAATTCGCTCGGCAAATTATTGAATATCTTGACACACATAACTATACAACTTTTACTTAACTTAGATAATCTAGAAAGGCCATCAAGGACGAGTCTATTTTGGTCCCGTCGGTGCCGAGTACTAACATCACTTATCTTTGTCATCGACGCGCCTCTTTTTAACTTCCGACGCAAAAAAAAGGGGTGTTATAAGTTTGACGTGTAAGTGTGTGTGTGTGTGTGTGTGTGTGTGTGTGTGTGTGTGTCTGTCTGTGGCACCGTAAACGGATTAACCGATTTGGATGCGGTTTTTTATGTAGTTAAAATTAACCAAAAATGTTCCCCACGTTATTTTTTTCGGCTCGTTCTGTCAGTTTCCTATAGTGTCTGGTTTTCAAAATGGCCTTCTTCCCACATTTTCAGTTTTCCATGATGTCTACATCTTACATTGTCTGTTTCCTGAAATGTCTATTTCCCATATTTTTCACCTTCCTTGATGTCTATTCTTACATTGTCTGTTTCCTGTAGTCTGCTTCTCATATATTTGTCAGTTTCCTAAGATATCTGCTTCTCCTATTGACAGTTTTCTGATATGACTGCTTTCTATATTAATCTAATTCTCATAATTGCATCCTAGGGGATTTATGCGTCGTTGGACTAAAAGTAAATATAGCGATGTATAAAAATGTCTACTTGCATAAGTTCGTGCGTATATAATTTCGACGAAGTATAGAAATGTCCACCTGTATATTAGACCAAATATAAATATGTTGCGGCACTAAGATAAGACTTAGACATTTGTATACTTTGAAAGTAGTCATTTTTATATTCCGACTTGATAAGACTTAGACATTTTGAAGTATTGGCTTTCTAATACTAATTTTTATTTTATATGTAGACATTTTTATACATCGCCATATTTACTTTTAGTCCAACGACGCATAAATCTCCTAGGGTTCAATTTCCAACCGCATTCACATCTCGTACACCTTAATAATTCTAACCATTTTTAACCGATTGTAGGAAACGGGTTTAGAGAACACAAATAGTGGACATTAAAGGAAACATTGTGGGAATTAGACATCATAATAAGCGGACATTACAGGAAGCAGGACATTTTTAGAAGTGGACAATTTAGGAAAGTGCCGTAAATAGGAAAAATATAGCAGAAATTATAGGAAAGAGACGTATGTTGGAAGAATGCAATTTTAGGAAACAGACAGAATGAGCCTGAGCCTTCTATTACAACTAACGCAAAAAAAAGAATCTATACTAAGCCTTAGGGTTCATAGCTTCATTAAACTCGTATATTAACCCGTATATTTTTATTAATAACAAGGTCAATGTTGAATGGAATCTGTAATATGGTGCGCGTTGTTTGCGCCTGCGTCGCCTAGCGACCGTGCTGCATAATAGGCGGTGCGTGGACAAAACCAAAAAGAAATAAGTCGCGTTGAAATACTTCTGCACTTTCAACTTAATAACTATAGTCATAAAATGATATTTGAACTTGTTAAACATGGCAATTGGTTATTTAGGTGAAAACTACTTTGGAGGTTTTTTAGGGGTATTTTACGCCGTCAACCGTGACCGATACATCCGCCGTCAGCATCGAAAAGGTTGTAAGTCAACTTGCCTGGTACTAAATCGCTATTTTGTTAATTCATCGATTTTTAAAATAATTCCTTTGTGCTTGAGTGGGAGTTCAATCGATTTGATCATAATACAGTTTACCCGGATTGCGCTTCTTAGGCTTAACACGTTCAGTCTATGTTTTTTCCACTTCTCATGCTCAAAAAGTGTGTCATATTAGACTTATCAAGCGAGACTCAAGTAGTACATGTAACCCCTAGAGAATACATTATATTCATATTTCCCCTAGGGAAAATATGAAATGGAAAATATAATGATTTATTTGTACAAAACATTTTAACTTGGCCAATCAAAATACTGCACCAAATTAAATCCACCAATCAAAATACTTCACGAAATTAAATCAACCTATCACAATAGACATCGACTGTCAATCGGAACGTTAGGTTCTTTTTGGTACGCATACTCTTTAACTATATTACCTCTTTAAAAAAAAACTTTGTATTTGGTATGAACCAACCAGAATACAGCTATATTAAAATCGACCAATCAGGGAACAGAATTAATTTCTCAAAACATTAGGTGTTTTTTAGTCCCTATTTTACAATCGTTAAAATATGATTAAATCGATTGTGCAACGCTTTGAAGCGCTAAATACTCACACGGTCAGTGGCGTTTATTTGCGGTGTCTATATTTTGTATCTGTGTTAAAGTACTTTTAAAAAAAACATGCCGCCAAATTAAAACAATATTTTCGCCGTAGAATATGTGGTGCTATCTTTGCTAATTTTTTACCTTTGTATAGGTAATGTTTTTATTTTCTCGCAATCGAAGTGAAAAGTAGAGTGTATTACTCGGGTCTAAAAGCCATATTAGGTACCCCTCGAACAATTTTCTCTCGCTTTGCTCGGGAAAATAACCATCTCGTGATACTAAGTATGGCTTATTTTAGACCCTAGTTGTACAATGTACTATTTTTCTGATTATCGGGAACCTACTATAGTATACTATTTGCCGCGACACTGGCGTTTGCATTTGTTTCGTGGGCTGGCATTGAATGTATCTACTATTTCACTATTCCGTGTGTTTCAATATTTTCGCCGTGGATTTTAGGCTAGGCAGTGAGAAGTCCTGTTTAGAGCTGACAAATGATAACCGTCTATCTTAAGTTAGCTATCATAGGGCCTTGTTAAGATGCATATTTGCATAACGCTAAGTTAGCGATTTTCGAAAATCGACAAGATGTATTGAATTGACGTAAGTTGATGACCGCTATGTCAACTCCAGTCGATAGAGAACACAAACGTTAGCAGCGTTTGCTTATTGGCTAGGCTTACAGGGGGCTGCAATCTCACCGAATGGACTTAGTCCCAAACCAAGCTTTAGGGTGCGGCTCCACTGAAGCGGAGCTGTGCCAATATTAACCAATAGAAGGCGGATGCGGTCACGTCGAGCGCGCCTAGCGTACGTTAGTTTCGATTCTGTTGGTTAATATTGGCACAGCTCCGCTCCACTCCGCTCATCTCCGCCTCAGTGGAGCCGCAGCCTAAAACCCCTTACACGGTCGAAACAACCGCGCGAACTCGACTCGAAGATAGTCCTTGAAAGAAATGATCGTGTAGACGTCTGTTGGAACCAAATTCAATGAAATCAAGTTGAGAAGACTTGACCTTGGTTGAGTTGCGTGGTTGTTCCGGCTGTGAAGAATAGGCATTAAGTTTAACTTCCATGGGTATATAGTCGAGCACGGCTCGCTAAGTCGTCAGCCGCTAACCACGGAAGCGGTGCCATACGTTTTCTTAGTGTTTACTACTGTTGCGAGACGCGCGCTTTGATACGCCTCGCTTTGCTCGGGTCGCTAAACATCTAGCGTCATTATGACCTATTTAATACCCTTGATAAAGTATTAGATATTCTCGTTACCCAATATTCAGAACGCGGAATGATAACTTTGGGTTACAAGTTTATCCATTTTGCATGCAGCAAATTTGTAGAAATTGTGACCGTTAGCAACGAAACTTATTTTTCACAACACTGCTCGGAAATATGGCCATAGATGGTCTTGTTTGGGGTCACAAAACGTCACTTATAAGGACAGACCAAGAATGTTTTTGTCGGCGTGTTTGCTGATTGGTCGAGAACATTGTTGTCCAACTATAAGAACCAATGAAAATCAATCAATCAATTTTTGTGTCATAGCCCCTTAAAATTAAAAATTGAAATCGACCTATCAGAACACACCATTTTGTGTCGTAAAATATTAGGTGTATTTTTGCTAAAAGATACACAGACTAAAAACTATGTCACTGCGTGTAATTCAAACTTGGCACCTACTCTCGAACCACTAGATATGAAATTCCATGGGAGATATGGCGAAACAAATACAATTTTATATGGGATCTCGCATGTTAGTTTATTAATCTCGAGTGCCTCGAGAATAGGGGTCCAGATTAAAAATAAGTTATGTATGGTAAAATTGGCGGTGATGTCACATTAACATGAATTAAAATTTGAGTTTTGAATATGAATTTTTATTTTATTTCCTCTCAGTAGTTGTGAAAAGCACTATGTCTGCCTCGGTAGAAAGTGCAATTTATGGACTCGTACACTAGAGGGCCTCAACTAAGTTTCGGCCCTCTATATGACTCGTCCAAAAATCGCGTACTTTCTATCCTCTGAAACAATGTACTATGCTTCAAATATTGGCAACGAGAGCATTTAACAACTCACTAGGGAATTCATCTACGAAGATGCACTGGTTGAGTCGTAAGAGCGTAGTTATGGCATGTTTATGCGTGTCTCACATCTTTATTGAGCTGTGGTATTGAAGTAGTACTTGGCAGTATTTTTCAAATATTGGTCATACGCCAATAGTAAGCTAAAGGTAACGAATAACATGTGTTTAGCACTTTAGTGCCTTGTCATAATAAACTCTAAAATGAACAGCAAATGACAAACATGGCAATGACAAAGACAATTAACGCGACAAGGTTCTAAGTGTGCCTAACATTTTTATTGGGTGACTACATGCATCTTTTGCTTACACTTACTTTGATTTGGCATACCGAATGAAAAGAACTCATCTACAATATTTGACTAATGACAGCAAATTGAAGTGTTGCCGTGAGAAAACGTCCCTTTAGCTCTAAACAGACTGTAGGTATTGCCTCTGTTCTTTATTTAAATTTTAGGGCTAATTTCACTAGTTCTATGGTTACTACAATAACTTCTGAAAAAAAGCAATCAATAAAACTGTTATTGATTGCTTTTTTTCAGAAGTTATTGTTTTAAATAATGGAACCACTGGGATCTTTTTGCCATTAAGTTCATTATTTTAAACCCTTTAAATAATGTCAAAATACTGGGGAGAAATCCTTCAATTAGAATTATTGAGAATAGACCAAATTTCATATGAAACAGCTGCTGATGTTCGATTTTGGTGTCGTTGCAGATGAGATCACGTCATCGTTCCGGCGGTTCGGGCCACTCGTGGTGGACTGGCCCCACAAGGCGGAGAGCAAGAGCTACTTCCCGCCCAAGGGATACGCCTTCCTGCTCTTCCAGGTAACCCTCGCTCCCGCACCTTCCACAATTGAAAGAGAGAAAGAAAAAACATTTATGCACAACAATAACACAGCCAAAAAATATAACATTTAAAAAGAGGGAAAAGGAAAAGACATGTTGTAGTGATGATTTTTGCGAAAACGGTCGTAACTCAGCATGTAACGCTGGTCTTCCTTTGGGACCGCTCGGTGAAAATACGGATGGTGACACAGACATTACAAATTGCTAGCAAGCTCTCTGGAGTCTTGGGCTGTATTAATAAATCCGCTCAGGTTCACTTTGTCCATATTCCCATCTCGTCCGCATTCTCATCTCGGCCACATTCCCATGTCATCCACATTCCCATTTTGTCCACATTCCCATTTCGTTCACAGTTCCATCTCGTCCAAATTCCCATCTCGTCCACATTCTCATCTCGGCCACATTCCCATTTCGTTCACATTTCCAACAATTAGTGAACAACCGAGTGATCGAATTGTTATCGAACAGCCCTACAGTCCCAAGTTAGGTTGTAGACGAGTTGGGAATGAGGACGAGTTGGGAATATGGACGAGACAGGAAGTGGACAATTTGGGATTGGTATGTGGACGAGTTGGAAAAGAGGCCGAAATGAGAATGTGGACGAGATGGGAATATGGATAAAGCGAACCTGAGCGAATAAATAGATGTACACTGTGGTGCCCGGCTCAAAATGTGTCAAAAATGACTTGATGTTTGACGTTTCGACGTATCTTGACTGTCGTCTCAGCCGAGATCAGTATATAAATGCGGCCCTTACTGCCGCACTGAGAGACGTCAATTAAATTTAATGCTTGATTAAAGTTGCTGCTGTCACTTTCTTTGTTATGGCAATAGAATAAGACAACACGTCACTAAACAAGCATTAAATTTAATTGACGTCTCTGAGTGCGGCAGTTAGTCTAGTAAAGTTTACGTTACCTTTCATTAGTTAAAGAGTGATCTAGTCAGTCCATTAACGTTAGGTCACTTCTACATAATAATATTAATAATGTCATCGTTTAGTTGAATTTCAATTGGTGGCCATTTTTAACCGACTTCAAAAAAAGGAGGAGGTTCTCAATTCGTCGGGATATTTTTTTTTTTTTTTTTGTATGTTCCCCGATTACTCGAAGACCACTGGACCGATTTGAAAAATTTTTTCGTTGTTCGAATGGGTATACTTTCTAGTTGGTCACCACGTCAGGATCTGATGATGGGATCATGGAGAAATCAAGAGAACTCCTCAAATATTATAGGCACACCTATAGCGATTTTGGTATTTTTCACTGTAACTCATGCATTTGCTTTTGTACCATTTAAATAGCAACAAAACACTACAATTTACATTTTAGTAAAGTGTTGAAGTTACTCTCTGGTTTAAGAAGTTTGGGCGAGAATTTTTGACGGTGAATGTATGTTAGCCTGAATTAGCCTTGGGCATGTTGGGCCTTGCTGTCTAAATTGAACAGTTTGTGTTTTATTCTATCAAGTTTTTTAATTAATTATCTAGAAGAATGGGACATATTTTAAGGTTTAAAAGGTCTGTTTTTGGTCGCCGTATCCTAGAACTCTTCCCATGTGCGCCACAAATTAAACAGTATCTGGTATGGAGGACTCACGTCACGCGGCCCTGTGGTTGCAGGACGAGAGCTCCGTGGCGGCGCTGATGGAGGCGTGCATCACGGACGACGACAAGCTGTACCTGTGCGTGTCGTCGCCGACCATCCGCGACAAGCCCGTGCAGATCCGGCCGTGGCGCCTCGCCGACGCCGACTTCGTGCTCGACGCCAGCATGCCGCTCGACCCGCGCAAGACCGTCTTCGTCGGCGGCGTGCCGCGCCCGCTCAAGGCTGGTCAGTATCACGCCCGATACAATACAATATAAGTAAAACACTTTTCTCAAAAATGTCCGGAAATGTTGACATTCCTATCTACATATTGAGACGCGAAGTACATAGTTTACTGACAGTTCTCTAATTTAAAAAAAAAACATTGCGTGCTCGCTACACAAGCCCGCAATGTTGCATACAAATTCCATTACTATCTAGCTTGTAACTTTTTAAAAAGTGAAAAGTGCCATAATAAAATGAGGGCACAAGTCTTATACATCCAAATTTTACTCGAAACATAACTTTTTTATTTGTGCCTGGAATAGCTCGTTTTTTTTTAAAACAAGAATTGCGTTTTTCCTTGTCATAAAAAAAAGGCGGTAAGGAGTGATGGTTTTTTCACATGAAGTTTCTGTTTGTATGCAATTCAAAAAATGGGTTCAAGCGATGAAGATTTGACTCCAACACAAATTTTTTCTTGCGATTTTTGAGAAAAGCACTATATTTGCCTCGGCAGGAACAGCAATTGCGGGCTTCGTATTTTTAAACGGACTCGCAAGCTCGTCCGTTTAATCCAATACTCGGCCCGCAATTGCCATTACAAAAACATTACAGAGAAACGGCACAATTAAAAATGATGCAGGTAAACAACAGGCGGTCCTATCGCTGATAAGCGATCTCTTCCAGACAACCTTAATAGTACTGTAGGGACATGGTTATATTTCATTAAATATTAATTAAAATATTACCTTGGCGACGTTCGCTCAGAGGTTCGATTGTCAGTATGTGAATCATTGTTGTCTGGTTCACGTCCTGGCATATCAGTCTAAGTAGGTTAGCTTAGTTTAAAACCTATGTGCTCAGTAAAAATATGTAATACTAACATTAGGTTAAATTTTTAATTTAATTTACTAACAATTTGTAATAATATTATGGTCCAAAGATGGCTGAAATAAATGATTTTGATTTGATTTGATTTGATTACATTGACACCCCGATTTACATTGGTCGAGGTCAGTGGACAGTGGACAGTGGACAGCGGACAGTGGACAGTGGACAGTGGACAGTGGATAGTGGGCTGTGGACAGTGGACAGTGGACAGTGGACAGTGGACAGTGGACAGTGGACAGTGGACAGTGGACAGTGGACAGTGGACAGTGGACAGTGGACAGTGGGCTGTGGACAGTGGACAGTGGACAGTGGACAGTGGACAGTGGACAGTGGACAGTGGACAGTGGACAGTACAGTAGTGTAAACCTATCGGACAGTAGCGAGTCAAGTTGCCTTGCCAGTGGATCCAAATAGAATCGTTGTCTATTTTTTCACTTGCCACTTTCCTTGACCAATGTGAATCGAGCTTCATTTTAAGTGACCGTTCAGACATAGCCGGTAATCATGCTGTTCTTATTTACCTAACATCTTCTATAGGCGTACTTAAATGAGAGCCGGGTTAGGCATGAGGTGGGAGGGTAAGGTACAATAAAGCTCGACTAGTCACCGTTGCCTTCCCCGCAACTCATGCCCACCCCAGAGGCTCTAGACCAGAATCCATTCGGCGTCCGTTATCGCTATCCAAATACCATAATTATGTTTTTTCCATTTTCGGAAATCGTTTACGATACCGTTTAGCAACTTGTCTAGCCTCACAGCTCTCAATATTACGTTATGCCTATAGCCGTTCAAACGTAACCGCGTAGTTAACCTTGCGGTTCCTGTGTGTGACGCGTGTCTGACTGAGCCTTAGTGTAGTTTAACAGACGAGGCCGTGCGTTTGTCAGGATGGCCGTGCTTGCGAGCGTATGGTCGAAGGGTTTTGTTTGTTTGTTAACAAATTTAAAACGCGGTGTGATTTGGTTACTTTGAGTTAAATAGCCATAATTATACTATATGGGGTGTGATTCTATCAAAAACGCGGTCGGACGAACGAATGAGTGAATGTCGCAGCGGCGAGTTTAGTTAGTCCGTCAGAGCGAACAAAACACATTTTAGCGCGTGCATTTTCAATTTGGCAGCATGGCTTCTGTCGATAAGATCGAACATATAAGGCTGCCTAATTGAGAATGCACGCGCACTAGACTTGTCTAGTGCCTCTATTCTACACGTTAATACCATATTGACTTTGACATGCTTTCGTATTGTTAACATTAAGATAGCTCTTATTTACTTAATTACGTCATTGTAATGACGACCGAGTTAAAAACAATATCATAACAGGTCAGATCTTATTCTTTCTTGGGTTAAAGACGCTACCTAAACCTTTGAAAGAAGCTTCAGTAGAAATAGTCACTAGTCTCACGCGAGCGTGTGTCATTTCAGCGGAGCTGGCGATGATCATGGACCGGCTGTACGGCGGCGTGTGCTACGCCGGGATCGACACCGACCCCGAGCTCAAGTACCCCAAGGTAACACACCCAAATCTCAAATGAATCACGCTAAATAATCATTTGTTTAGTTATTTTTAACCGACTTCAAAAAAAGGAGGAGGTTCTCAATTCGTCGGGTTTTTTTTTTTTAATGTGTGTTCCCCGATTACTCGAAGACCACTGAACCGATTTGAAAATTGTTTTCGTTGTTTGAATGGGTATATTTTCTAGTTGGTCCCGTTGTCAACACGTCAGGATCTGATGATGGGATCTTGGAGAAATCAAGAGAAATCCTCAAATATTATAGGCACACCTAAAGCGATTTTGCTATTTTTCACTGTAACTCGTGCATTTGCTTTTGAAAAGTACTATATGGTGATGTGGAACTGATGTTGAAGACCACAGATGGCCACCGGAACTCCTTTATGGTACCTATTTCAAGGGTGGCGATAAGATATTTCGATTAAGGTAGTTGAGAGACTATGACGAAGCACATTTAGGTTTAAATATGGCTAACATTCCCGTCATATACGTTACGATACGTCAATGTTAACGTTGTGGCGACCTAGCGACATCTAACGGAAACTTGTATCAACCAACTCGCTACCTCGCTAGCGCCACCAGCGTCAGACAGCGCAACTAGTGTTCTACATTGCGCTTACGAAGTTTCTCCAGTCAGTTGACATATATACAACTTCCATCTTCATCCCAATGGACTTCGGTCCCCAGGCATAACACCCGCCTAGAGAGAGATCTCTCTATTGTCCTCTCTTCCTACAACATCAACCATATGGCTCCTCTACACTATCGGCGATGATCGTTGATGATCTGATCGTCTATAATCGGCACGATCATCGTGCGAGCATCCACACTATCGCCCGTAGTCGTTTGTCGAATGGCAAGCGTACAGATTGACGTGGATTGTGTTGCTGTTTTATTATTTAATAAATGGAGGTGAAGATGGTGGCGCTTAAGCATTAATCGTACCTAATAAAACGAAATATGTAGATGCAATAACTATTATAATACAATTTAATTTTTAATTAATTGTCCACCGGGGAATGAATGTTCGGCGATAATACGGGCAGCTCAACGCACCACGTGGTGATTCCGTTTGATGCGTGCCCGAAAAACCGACAAATCACGGGTCGCAGGCGATCATGATCGATCATAGACGATGATCGGCGAATACAGCCGAGTATGCCCTCTACACCATCGTGCTCGCCAGTAATCGTCTGTAATCGCCGATAGTGCAGAAGAGCTAATAGAAAACTGACATTTTTGACACACCTTGACGTTGAGACCTGCATTATAGTCATTCGTTTATTAATACGGCCTTAAATCTATGTCAGACTTGAATATTGGAAACCAGCTTAAATGATTGTTTTATCTACACACATATCATAAGTCCTCTATTATGCGTTCAAAACCCGTAGGTAATGACCAGCATTGCCTGTGGTGTTGGTGACAGCGATGACAGTGAAACGAACGATAGCTATTGCAATGAGCAACTTAACTAAAAATCATTAACTAATTATGAAAATAAACATTACCATTTAATCCAACACACTTGACAACATCATAAGCAAAAATCAAAGTCAAAAACAGAAAATGTCATATAAAAAGAAAATACTTAATAAATAGTGACATGATGCCAAAGAGTCTGCAACAGACAGCTTTTAGTTTTGGCAGATGTTCCAAAGGGGTTTGGGTAAAATTATTGTCATTTGTAAAAGTCATACATTTTCAAGGTGGGCGGCCATTCGTAAAAGTGTTAAATTATGATAGAATTATTTAAAAAAAACATATTTTGTTATGTAATGTAATACTTTTAAGTGCATCGGAGCCGAGATATTTAAATATTCATACCTTTAGTACACTTTTATTATCAAAAATGAATACTTAAATCTTTAATTTCTCGGCTCCGATATTATTAAACGCTATAAATTATATATATGTATGTGTATTTCGAAGTCCTCTAAATAACTATGTAAAAATCATCCGTGGCCGCTGAAAAAAAAATGACAATATTCTTCAAACAAATTTACCCAATGCCCTTTGGATCTCATTACCTTACAATATTCGATAACGTAATTTCAAAATTACGTTACAGCTGTCATCGCTGTCACCTACTACCACAGGTAAGGTAATGCTGGTCATTTGCCTTTCGGCTTCTGAACCCATCTTAGAGTACTTATAATATGTGTGTAGATAAAGTATTGTACGAGACTCTGCGTAATTAGCATTACGCAACCGTCACGTAAACTACTATTTTGCACTTCTCTTGGATGGAAAGAAGGCGTTTAAAGCGGTTTTATAGAAATTTTTGAATACATTGTCTGCTTACAATGACGATGACGACGATAATGACGATGACGACGATAATGACGATAATGACGATAGTGACGAGAATAATGATGATCTATTGTATCCTCAGGGAGCGGGGCGCGTGGCGTTCTCCAACCAGCAGTCGTACATCGCGGCCATCTCCGCGCGCTTCGTGCAGCTGCAGCACGGCGACATCGACAAGCGCGTCGAGGTCGGTACACTACACGACACAAGACACCATCTCTAGCGATTAATTTAGGCCCCATCAGCACGGCTAGCACATGTTGTCCGCGACTTGTTTGTCGCTCGGATCTCCCTTTCTATCTAGTCTGTGACGATAGAGACGCACTGAGCGACAAGCGAGAAAATACAACTTGTGCTACCCGTGCTGATAGCTTTCCGTCCACATCTCGATATGACTACGTAGCTAATACGACCAGCCCATGATGGGTGACAGGTGACAATTCATAATACATTGGTGTGAGTGTTGGTTTGACGACGTGCTAGCCTAGTTGGTAGTGACCCTGCCTACGAAGCTAGCGGTCCTGGGTTCAAATCCCGGTAAGGGCAGATATTTGTGTGATGAGCACGAGTATTTGTTCCCGAGTCGTGGATGTTTTCTATGTATTTAAGTATATATTTCTCTATATAAGTATTTATATCGTTGTCTAGTACCCATAATACAAGCCTAGAGCTTAGTTTGGGACTAGGTCAATTTGTGTGAGATCGTCCCT
This sequence comes from Acleris literana, assembly GCA_946894065.1. Taxonomy (NCBI): domain Eukaryota; kingdom Metazoa; phylum Arthropoda; class Insecta; order Lepidoptera; family Tortricidae; genus Acleris; species Acleris literana. Next base: position 11,954,866 of record OX335695.1, on the reverse strand, counting down.
TGATATTTATTATTGCAAAGTTAATAGGCTTTTACTTCACTGGGTTTCATATAAGCTGCGCCATGTACACTGGAATGTCACCTGTCACCTGTCATTGTCAGGATGGTGAAATAGGCGGCTGATCGTTTTGTGCCTACATCTTGATCTGACTACATAGCTTTTTGACTAGATCGCTATACGACCAGATTAGGGCTTCCATTCCGTAATTACGTAATTTCGCACTTCCGTAATTACGGATTGATTTCGGACCTTTTCTAATTAAGTTATTGCAAGCCACAAATCCGTAATTAAGTATCTTTACTTGTTTATTGGACAAAGTGACGAAAATAGATCCAATATTATCCTAAAATACGTTAAATCATACATAGAATACCTAACTTACTCAAGGAAAAGGCACAGGACCCCCGCGTACCGGTTATTCCCCGCCCCGTGTTAGTTTGGCTCGGGTAGTTAGCATACCTATTACAACACGACTCGTATTTTATGAAAATAAATTCAATGTCGTCCAAAAAAATATTTTAAGGAGAACTCCCGAATATTAGTATACCGGTGCGGTGCGGTGCGGTGCGGATAAATCCCGACGGGGAAGTTCGTGAATATTACTTGAAAATTTAAATCAGGTAAATTACGTAATTACGTATTTTAAATAAATAAATTCGTAACTGGTTACGTAATTGATATGTCCGTAATTTTGGATGCCCTAGACCAGATCGCTTTCAGACTAAATCTTAAAAAGTCTTGAGTCGCTAAAAATGACCACATTGTTTTTTCATTTGGTCTATCTTAGCAATTTCGACGAGCCCCGCATTGCGGAGCTCCTATTTCTGGGCATTTTACTCTTCGGGCATTCGAAGTTATCTAACGCCTAGTAACGCAAACGAAATGGCCATTTTGCGACTCTGACTTTTGAGATGTAGTCGTATTGCGATTTAGGCACAAAACGATGTAGTCAGATCGAGATATAGTCGAAAAGCGATTTGGTCTTATTTGCTTCCTATTCATAACGAGATATCTATAGATCTAAAGCTTCTATCCTTAGCTAGAAAACATAACCTTAAATCGTCACGTACCTGTTTTGCATTCTTTCTTAGGTTTGAAGAAGATATGCAAGATGTTTTGTGTTTTTTCAATTTTTCCACGTTCCTCGAGATGCAGTAGACTTAATTATCGGTCATTTTTTACCCGACTGCCGAAGGAGGAGGGTAATGTGTTTCACAGCCTATATATGTATGTTTGTTCCTTTGTGGCACTATAAAAACTAAACCCGTTGTCCGATTTTGATGATTCTTATGTCAATCGATTTGTCGTAATCTGGTGAATGTCACTGAAGATATGACAGGAATCAAAATTCAATATGGCGGCAACCAGACGCAATATTGTGCAAATAAAATAAAAAAAAGTCGACCAAGTATGACAAGTGGGGTATCATTGAATAGGGATTTAAAAATGATCTTTAGGTTTCTTTCATCATTTTTTCATTTTGAATGATCATATTGATCATTTAGGATTTAAAGTTGGTTAGCAACAGTCGGGTTTTGAAAGCTTGCTTTTTGTTAAAGTTATTCTAGCTTCAATTATTTATTAGCTTTGCTGGGCCGAGATTCTAGGCTCCAGACTGTGGACCAGGACCTTCTGCAGAAGTGGTCGTTTTGTCATGTGATGTAGCCCTTCTGCTGATCAGGTCGTTTTGAAGATCTGGTCGTTCCGATACCGACCCTTAAAAACCATATCATGTCTTATTTACTTTAAGAACAATACCACCACAGGTTATATACACCACAATATACCTACTTGTATGTTAGCAAGGCTGAAACTCTGACGTGTGATCTGTCGGCCTGGGTAAGGGTTAAAGACGATACCTATGGTCACGCCTAGATCTCGGCCCTGAGGGCCCTGCCAAGATGCACTACGCTAACTAGCGTTTCTATTCGTTTCGTTTTTAAACCAATCGCGTCACTGATAGATCACGTGACTTTTCGTATCACGTCGTCTACCAGTGACACGATTGGTTTAAAAACGAAACGAATAGAAACGCTAGTTAGCGTAATGCGTCTTGGGCCCCCTGTGCACTCCCCATTGGATAAAAGCTTCTCGTTGTAAGCGGAGTGGTTGTGGTGTCGCAGGTGAAGCCGTACGTGCTGGACGACCAGATGTGCGACGAGTGCGCCGGCGCGCGCTGCGGCTCCAAGTTCGCGCCCTTCTTCTGCGCCAACGTCACCTGCCTCCAGGTACACACACACACACACACACACACACACACACATACACACACACACACACACACACACACACACACACACACGCACGCACACACGCACACACGCACACACGCACACACGCACACACGCACACACACGCACACACGCACGCGCGCGCGCACTCGTAGACACACACATCAAGCCGAATACACACACAAACTGGGTTTGGGGAAAGTGTTTTTGTTAGAAAATTTTGGGACTTTTCTCGCATTGTTGGAGAACAGCGCGGCCACGTTAACTCGTACTCGTCCCGCAACAGCCATTTTCCAGGTCTCTGCAGTAATGTACTATTAACCTCGTAAGACCCAATGTGCAATAGGTTGTACATAATCAAGGCAATTTAATTTGAACTGTGTTGCAAAAAGAATAAGGTTTATTTTCCTATGTTCATTAACTGAAAATGGCATTATCGAACAAACGTAAGTGAACTTTATTGCCTTGACGGTAGATTCAAAGTCCCACTGACAAAAAACTGGCTGTTTGTAGTATGGTGGGCCTTACGAGGTTAAGTGTAATTGTATTGTATGGTTTAAAAATTGACCTTCTTGAGGCGCTTTTTCCCTACAACACGATGGTCTTGTCCGCTCACGTTCACTTTGTCCTCATTCCCATGTCATCCACTTTCCCATTTCGTTCACATTCCCATTTTGTCCACATTCCCGTTTCGTCCACATTCCCGTTTCGTCCACATTCCCGTTTCGTCCACATTCCCGTTTCGTCCACATTCCCGTTTCGTCCACATTCCCATTTCGTCCACATTGAAATTTCGTCCACATTTCCATTTCGTCCACATTTCCATTTCTACCACATTCCCATTTCGTTCATATTCCCAAAAACTAGTGAACAACCGAGTGATCGAATTCATATCGAACAGCCCTACAGTCCTAAGTTAGGTTGTAGACGAGTTAGAAATGCGGAGGAGTTGGGAATGTGGACTAATTGGAAATGCGGACGAGTTGGGAATGTGGACTAATTGGAAATGCGGACGAGTTGGGAATGTGGACTAATTGGAAATGCGGACGAGTTGGGAATGTGGACTAATTGGAAATGCGGACGAGTTGGGAATGTGGACGAGATGGGAATATGGACAAATTGAACCTTAGTGGTTTTGTCCACTTCATATTTACCGATGTATTAAAGAGGCAATATGGCCAATAGACTAAATTGTTTTTTTTTTATTATTTGCAGTACTACTGCGAGCACTGCTGGGCCACGATCCACTCGCGGCCGGGGCGCGAGTTCCACAAGCCGCTCGTGAAGGAGGGCGCCGACCGGCCGCGCGCCGTGCCCTTCCGCTGGTGCTAGGGGGGGGGGCACGAGCCACGAGCCGGTTTTGTTGCCACACACCGACCAAATTGGTCGGCTCTATTTTAACTGAAAATTTTGTCGCCGATACACTTTTTTAGTAAAATTTGTCGGCAATTTTTTTTTGTCGGCTTTTTATAGCTCTAGACTTGGGTGTTGATGGGTTTGGGCGGTGATTTTGGTGGTTTATAGCTATAAAAGTGGATTTAGTCGGCGGCGACTAATTTGTCTAGAGATTTCCATGTAAAACCGTCACGTTTCTCGCAATACAAGACATTTTTATCGCTATAAAAGCAACTTTTGTCGGCAAATTACGTCGACACATTTAATCGATTTCGAAAAAAACATCACAACAAAACCGGCAAGGCCGATTATATCAAATAATTGTTGACATTTGGATTTCTATGGCTATAGTTATCGATCCAATTTTAATGGACTTACCGACAATTGGTCTGTGCTTCGTCGGAGATTTAGCTAGGAGCGGGTTTCGTCGCCGACCGCGCGTCGGCGACCGAGTTGCCCGGTTCAAACCGGGAGATGGCTACCGTCGACCCCGGCGCCGCCTCGCGCCATCCCACAGTCCCAATCGACAGTTGAAATATGTCCATAAACAATTTTATACGCTGGCAACACTTTAAAAATTATCTCCAAAATGGCCGCCGTATTTGACACTTTGACGTATTTCAACTCGTCCAAAGCCAATCCCAAACCACAACGGAGTTGGTGCGGAATGTAAAAACGCTTCCGAATAATTAGCTTTTTAAAACCTCTGTCATCTTTCCTTGGTCTAAATTCCCGTGGTTTTGAGGAAGCCTCTGTTATTCGGGGAGCGTTGGAGCTGGCTCGCGCGGGCTCGCCGCGGGAACCGACACGACGAGATGAAACCAGCAATTAAAAAAAGCAACTTTATCCAACTTTTAATGTTAAGCAAAATATTTAGGATTCAAGTACAACACGTTTGACACTTGCTAGATTTTCTTTTGCGGCGCTTTCGACAGTGTTGCCGGACAGAAAAGCTACCGTGTGGTAGTTTTTTTGGAAAGGAAAATTTAACGAATGATTTCTCGATTTAAGCAAAGATGTGTATCCAAAAACTTAGCTAGTTGTCCGTTTGTCGTTCGTGGGTAAGCTGTACTCGGCGAGGCGCGGCCGCGGCGCCGCGCCTGTATTGATAAGATATTAACTTAAGACATAAGTGGAATGTCTGATTTCTCAACATAATTGTACCTGTGTAGCTAGAAAGAATTTCCTAAGAGATTTCCCCATTATTTAGATCGACTTGGATATGGTTGCTGTTTCTTTATTTAGCGTCCCGTTCGATGGTTGGACAGCTCGTGTTCTAGACAATTTTATTAAGATAATACTCTTGTTTGACCTTCGTCGAGCTGTGTTCCGACGCTGCTGCCTCGGGACTGGGTTTCGTTGTGATTGTTCTCTGGGAGGCGTAGGGACTGGTTTTAGTACAAACATAATAAAAACGTTACCAATTTTGGCTGTAGTCTTGCTCTATGCGAGTATATCTCTTTTCTTATATTTTAGCGTTAAAAAATATGATAAAAAAATATTTTTTGGATTCGCCGGGATAGTGCAATAGACGGTAGTTTAGTAATCTATAAAAAAATATATTAACCAATTTATGAAACTAGTTTAAATAAGCGGTGGTTCACGTTTTACCTTCGCTTGTCACTCGCGTTGACGAAGTACTTAAGGGAGCGGCGGGCCGCGGCGGACCCGTATCCCACACCGAGCATATAGACTGTAGACAAAGACTTGCGCGAATTTTTTGATCAATTTTTTTCGTTTGGAGCGGTTTTTTCGTGTCGTGTTTTTTCTAAATTTAAAGGTGAGGCTTTGAAGTGCCTTTAGAGCCCCCGCGCGTCGGGACGGCCCGGCCGCCGGGGGCGTCGGGATTCCGAGCATTTCGTGCACCTTGGATCATTTGGCACCTATCCGACTTATTCGACAGCCGTTCGGCTCGTTCGTTTTGACAGCTGTCAAACTAGCTGCCCCCGAAAACTACCACGTTTAGTCGCTGGCAACACCGGCGGTGGTAGGCTCTCGGCCGGGCGCGGGATCGTCGCCATCCCCCTTACTAAATATCTAGTTAATAATCAATTTTTCTAAAAGTTAAGTAGGTACAATTCGTAATTGTTAGTAGAGCATTTTAGTGAAATTATTTGCCATAATACAAGAGCGCGTCGCGCGACTCTGCTCGGCCGTCGACCGGCGCGCCGCGGCGGGCTTCAGATTAGGACAAAATATTTGAAATATGATAATAATATATATTTTCTTAGCCTTTAGAAAGTTACCTATGTATGCGGCCGGTGCCGAGTCGCGCGCGGCGTCTGATAGGTATATGTACGAGTACGGAGTCGCGGCCCTAGGCCCCTCCTTAAGCCCGATACAATAAATTTCCACTTCACTCTTCACTCCGCACTTGCGATATTCATTTTTAATCTACCCTAAGTCAAATTTTCGACTGCATTTTCAAAAAATCTATTTGCTATTGTTTATTTTCTATTTTTCCTAGTAAATTTCTCGTTTTTTTTAGTTGTTTTTGTGTTGGTACTCGTGATGTGTGCATTTCCCGTTTTTGGTGGTTCTTTTGTATGAAATTGCTCAATGTTTTTGTGGACTCGTGTGGCCTGCGGGCGCGATGCTTGAGTGTTGGTGGCACTGTCCCGTTTTGTATTTTTATATTTTTATAAAAAACGAAATTGTGAATTCGGACGTGATTTTTTACTTTACGCGCAACGTTTGTAGCCGTGTCTTCTACACGCTGGGACCGCTGAGTACCGATCGTGATCGTGCGCATCGATCGATATTGGTTAACAAGCGAGCCGGTTCCACGCGAGCGCCGGCCGGGGCGCCGGCGCGTTATTAAAAGTTAATAATTGGTGTTAGATTAAATTTAACAGAGTGTTTGGGATATGTGGTCTGTGCGAGCGGCGGCCAGGTGGCCTGCGAGTGGACGGAGGTTGCTTATGGTTCTAGGGAGGTCGCGATCTCCCCCTTTTTTTGCTTTTTTTTTTGTCTCGTTTCTTCTTTATACTTTTTAATTGACAAACTAGATGAGCGAGCCATGCTCCCGCCTCGCGGGGTGAATATTTAAGCATGGTATCCCTGCGCGGCCGGCGTGTCTATGGCCCGGCCGGCTGCTCGCTCATGTAGTTTGTCTTCGTTATACTTTGTCTTGTTAAGGGTTTTCGACCGCCGGCGGCCGCGGTCGGCCGACGGTCGTTCTCGATCTCGCCTCGCAGTATTTAGTTTAGATTGATTTAATTTCTATGAAAAGGTCTGATTTTGATGGATTTGTAGCTTACGGAGGCGGAATGGTTTTTTAGTTAGTTTCGAGTGCCCTTTTAGTTGTTGACGCTGCGAGGCGACGTTTTTAGTTTTCTCAGTTGGTTCGTTAGTTTGTAGGTCGTTTTGCTTGGTTCCTTGTTGGCTTGTTCTCGTTGTTTGTACGTTGTCTGTTTTCCTATAACTTTAACTAAAACGGGTGTTCATGCGTCGTTTTTATTTGCCGCGCTCGTTCCTCGCGACGCGTGCCTTGTTCGGAGCGAGCGCCGCGAGGAGGGCGGCGGCCGCGTGGTCGCGCGCGACACCGACTGGACGCAATCGCAGGCGTCTGACGCAGGAGTAGAACCCCTGGAGCATCGGATGCCGGTTGTCAAAATGACAGCTGTCAGTTTGACAGTTTCGTGACGTCAGTCGATGGCGCGCCGGCGACGCCGCGTTTTCGACGTGTCATTTGTACTTTTTTAAAATATCGTAGCTATCTTTATATATGTAAAGAGTCGTTGTTGTTTCGGAGTCGGTGTTTTGTCCCCTCGTTTCTCTGAGTGAGGTTCTTCGCACTATTTTTCACTGCATGTATATAGTGAATCAGTCGTACGTTGGATTCTTAAGGAAAAAAAGTAAAAAAGCGCAAAAAAAGATTTTTTTATCAACGTTGCGACGGCGCGTTCGCGCCCTGTAAGTAAATTCTCGTGCTAGAGGTTTTAGCGAAATTAATTAAATAATAGCGAAAGTAGAGCAATTCAAATACCTATAGTGGAGTATCGTCGGCGGGGCTAGCCCCGCGCCTGTAAAGCTAGACAATATTACGTTTGTATGGGATTTCTTGCACCGTCGTGTGTTTCTGCCATTTTGAATTTCGGTATCACAAGCTGGCAACACTGCGCGCGGATGGTGCGGTGAAATTATTTTTTTAATAAATTTTGAAATTGACGGCTCCTTGGCTAAATAAATACGAATGCTTGCGTGTTGGCTTTACTAAAATTGAATTCATAAAATTTAGTTTAATTATAAATATTTATAACTTGACGGTGTCAATGACATTGTCCTAATTATACCTAACGATCTGTTCCTCGACAGATGTCTTCTAGAGGTGAAAAAAACGATCTCCTGCGGAGTTTATTTTAGTATCGTCAACATACAGCAACTTTGGAATCGCTTAATGGACTCTTGAGCACGATTTTAGACTTGAGCCCAATCTTAAGTACAAATTAATGTGACCTACGACAAGAATTAGTCGTTTCGTTATTTTATGAGGTTATTTTCAAAACATTTTTTTCAATTATTACACTTATTTTAAAGGGAAAGTGTGGTTTTATAGTCAAATGAAGATTTAAGTCGATTTAAGGCCCAGCCACACCGGATGCGTGACGTGCACGTGCGCATGCGCGTTCGCTTTTCACTGCGTTGTATAGCGACATGTCATAATGAAAATTCATACTATACAACGCAGTGGAAAGCGAACGCGCACGCGCACGTGCACGTCACGCATCCGGTGTGGCTCGGCCTTTACCGTTCTGTAACTTGGGATATATATGTATGTTGTTTGAGTCTAAATTCGCGTCGGGAGTCGGTCGGCGCTTCCCAATTGAGAGTTCAAACGGGGGCCGTCCCACTGTATTAAATTAATTTGAAATAAGATTTATATATACTGATATTTTTATAGAACAGTTGTTAAATAGAATCAATTTTGTTGAAAATTAATGACACGTATCAATACAATTTGTTTGCTATAAACGTATTGGAGCCTCCGTTCGGTTCAGCGCTCCGGCGCGTCTAGTGAGAACTACCTATTTAAGGTTATTTTTAAGAGTTTTCTTTTAGAATTAAGCATTTAGAATTTCTAAAAAAAACAGCCTTGAATTTTAAGTATTTATCTGACTATTTTCTAAAAATGTTTGATGTTTCAATAAGCTAAAAGCATTAACGTTAAGGTTGGCAAACCTGAGTGTCGTACTTCTAAAACTCTATCGTCTGTGCGTTTCTCTTTATCATGCATATCAAGTTAGAAAGAGATGTACAGACATCCAAAATGCTTTTTAAATAGCATTGTCAGTTGCCTTTTGTAGCAAACTTAACACGTAGTATATTTTCCTTAAGGGGCTTCTAAACGGGCCATATTTTCACTGCAATATGTGGCCGGCAACTATTGGTGTCCCTTTCTTACTCGTACGTTAGAGAAAGACACCAATAGTTGCCGGCCACATATTGCAGTGAAAATATGGCCCGTTTAGAAGCCCTTTTAAGATTTTAGAGATTCTAGCCACTGTTAACGAGCGAGATTGGCAATGAGATATTATAAATAATCATAGTTAGTTTCCAGTTTGAATTAAATAGATAAATGTTATCTTTTGTCTATTCTCGCTCGGTATTCTCGGGAATTCTCGAGAGTTTGAGAATTCTCGTGTGCACGCGGAGTGCAGGTTGTACGGCCGGCGTTGAACCAAACGAAGGCGCGGCAGGTTTTGACTCGTTTATGTACAGTTAAATTGTTTGATGGTTTCCAGTTCTTGTGCCACAACCCACGCTTTTGTTCTAGACTATTGTGAAGATATTAAAATGAATTTGAAACTTTGCCCTCTTGTTTATATTGTAGATTGCTTCTGCGGTGCACTTTTCAGATTTAACTTCCATGGTAGCTTTTAGATGGCAACACTTGTGAAACGTCAAATTATCTTGGAGATTTTTGAAAAGTGCCTCGCTACTACGGAATGCTAATGTGTGGGGGAAACGCGTTTCTCTTTGACAAGTCTAATGATCAGACCTCGGAATATACGGGGCAAAATTAAATGTCAGCTAGGGATTGCCTATATCGATAAAATCAATTATCGATGCTTTTCCCATATACTAGTGATCGCTCCAAGTTTTGTTTGTCAAAATATATTTTTTTTCAATAAAGGATGCAAATGAAACAAAATAGCAACATAATTCAGGTTATTTTAAAAGGATTTTTTAATCTTCACTCAGCATCATCATATTTTTTTTACTCCTAACAAATGCTGGTCGTTTATTTTAACAATAGTAAATGGGACAGTCATTCTGAAATACACAGCGAGAAAAAAATATGATGATGATGCCCCAAGGTTAAATCCTTTTAAAATAAAGAATAACCAGAATTATGACGCTATTTTGTTTTATTTGCATACTTTATTGAAAAAAAAAATATTTTGACAAACAAAACTTGGAGCGATCACTAGTATATGGGAAAAGCATCGATAATTGAGTTTATCGATAAAGGCAATCCCTAGCTGTCATTTAATTTTGCCCCGTATAATCCTAGGTCTGCTAATGTTTAAAGGGGAGATGCTGTTTACTCCGCTGACTTGGCGTTGTTTGGTTCGGGGAATCAAGGTTTGCGACGTTTTTTGCTTTGTTTTTGTAAGTTTGTTTTGAAGCCACGTCTCCATCGTCACTGACCAAAGACAATGCGTCCAAAGATGCTACCAAAAAGACAGGGTTGCGAGCTCAACCCGCCAATTTCCTATTTTTATTCCTGGAGAAGGCTTCCCACGCTTTTTTTGTATTCTTTTTTATATATCACCCGCTTGTTTGGATGTATTTTTGAATTCCTATTTATTTTTTACTTTTTTGTATAACTTTTTTAAATTTTTATCGATCGTTTTGAATAGTTAATTATTGTAGCGTAGTTGTTTGTATTTTAGTTTTTTGTATATTAGCGTTAGTTATTTCAGTATTGTTTCGGATTTGTATAATTGTACACCGCGACTAGAGTAAGCTTCGCCAACACATTGAGTGCACATTGGCCATAGGACATTACAGTTTAAGTATTATTTATATATAATATGTAATATTGTCATTTAAAATAGATACCAAATCGCAAAATAGATCCAAATTTCTAAATCAGAGCTTTACCAATTATAAAAATATAAAATCACACGAAGTTTTGTATTATATTTATTTAAGTAGTTTTAACTATGTAGTCTTGGATTTTACCTGTGTTTTCTTATTTTATAATTAAGAATGATTTATTTTTTTGTTGTTTGAATAGTATTACTTAGTGTTATAAAGTAAAAACTTGTTTCGGTCGGGAGGGTAGTCGGGATGGGTTTTGTGAGTCTGGTCGGTCGTTAGGTATGCTTTCTATGTTTTCTAGTCTACACAATTCAGCTTAAGTATTAATGGGGTTTGATCTCGTCCGTCTGCTGTACGCAGGACGGTGGGAGTCCTATTTAATTCACCATTAGAACAGCAGGACCTATCGCGGCCTCGGGCCAGTCTCACGGGAGGCATTCTCAAAATTCTAAACTGTATAATGTAGTGTCTGTTGCCCGGCCGGCGAGTTGTAGTATTGTTTAAAACTGAAAAAAAACTTGAATTTTTATATGAATTTTATTATTATAATATGGTATTTTACTAAATATTAGTCCAATATTAAATCTTTAGATGTTCGTTTTATTATCGAAACCCGTTATTTTTTATTTGCAGCAGGAAAAGATGGGAAAGTATGAGTTTTCTAAATAGAGGGTACTGCGCAGTCTGGCTTCTATGCGGTTACTCCGGTTGGTGGGTCATACACAGATTTAGGTTACCGTCTTTCCTGCGGACATACCCGAAGTTAACGTTTTTAAAGCCTAATTTGCTGGCTGAACCCACATGCTCATAAGCGCCATCAGGTCTACTTTAGTCCTATCAAATAAAAACATAACTTATATGCACACAAGCCTTCAACTATTGACCACAGGAGAGACAACTTTTGTTTTTGCGAATGTGTATGACCCTGGTACAGTCAGCATCAAAAGTAGGTACAAGTCGACACACGTGCCCTGAGCGACCTACCCGCGCAGTGAGCAAATTACGGACCAAACTGGCGGGCGCGGCGGGGGGAGCGTAAACCGCTTCGCTTTGCTGCCACGCTATTGGTTCACAGTAATACACTCTTATCTATGATTGGTTTGTTAGTAGACACCATGCACAAACATATCCCCTCTACTAGCCACTCGGAGCTCTTTTTACGTGTGTCGACCTGGGGGCCGATTTTTGACTTTCGAGCGCTCGAAAGTTTCACTCGGAAGTGAGCAAAATCTTCGAAACCGTTTTTTGGAATACGAGCGGTAGAGTGGAGTCGAGTGCGGATCATTTTTACCTCTTCGGTTGCGTAGCTTCTTCTGCTGCTGACTGTACCTACAATTTAACAGGGTACCGTCAAACGTAGATATTTGGGACAGCGTGTGGGTACTTGGGACAGTGTAGGTTACTATAAAGCTAGAAACAAATTATCGGACGCGGCTTACGGATGCGGCTGACGGCCGCGACTGATAAGTGTGCACAGTCGAACGGGACGTGACTTGCGGACGCGCAACAAAGGGAAACACATTATCGGACGCGGCTGACAGACGCGGCTGACGGACGCTTATAAGATGTCTATGACGCGTCCCGCACCCCGTGCATACCGTCCGCGGACGTTATATACCGTCCGCGGACGTTTTCGGCTGACAAAAACATTCAGCGCGCCAGATATCTATCAGACGTCCGAACGCTCAAGGTTACGTCCACGGCTTACGTCCGATAGTTTGCACAATTCAGTGTATATTCATTATCTAGATACCTATAAGTCGCGGCTTTCAGCCGCGTCCGTAAGCCGCGTCCGATAATTTGTTTCTAGCTTTAGAAATTACATTCTAATTGGCCCCAACACATTCCGGTGACAGATGGACCATAGACTAGAACTCAGTGTTGCCAGCGTAATTTCTAAACCCAGTGTCCCAAGGATCAACACTGTCCCAACTACCCGCCGCGATGTCCCAAGTATCCACGATTGACGGTACCTATTTGACTTTGTCTTGGTCCGGTTTTCACCGGGACACCATGTATGCAGCTCAAACAGCACAAAATGCATACAGCTCTATGGAAGATTTACTCACCCTGCGACAAGTTGCTTAACGCTTACGTAAACGATTTTTGAAAACTAACGAAATGTATGGAATTGTCGTAGGCGCTCGACGCGACCGTCGGACAGCTGACGTCGATCCTGTAAATTTTGGATGACGATAACGAACGCCGAATGGATCTTGTCTAGGACCTCTGGGGAGTCCGCTTAATCGCATCGACTCATATAATTTTGTTGGTGGCGGCGACTGGCTACGCCGCCATGGTAGCCCGATGAGAAACTGGCCTTGCGGCCACTTGCAGAAAAAAAGTTACAAAATCGAGTGGTCTTGTCTGGATTTAAGACGAGACATTTCCAAGCATTTTGACAAAGCTAAACTAAACATTTAAACCTAAATCTATTTTTATTAGTGTTCCGCAGCCAAATGGCAAAAAACGGAACCCTTATGGATTCGTCATGTCAGTCTGTCTGTCTGTCCGTCCGTATGTCACGGCCACTTTTTTCCGAAACTATAACAACTATACTGTTGAAACTTGGTAAGTAGATGTATTCTGTGAACCGCATTAAGATTTTCACACAAAAATAGAAAAAAAAAACAATAAATTTTGGGGGTTCCCCATAATTAGAACTGAAACTCAAATTTTTTTTCATCAATCCCATACGCGTGGGGTATCTATGGATAGGTCAAAAATGATATTGAGGTTTCTAATATCATTTTTTTCTAAACTGAATAGTTTGCGCGAGAGACAGTTCCAAAGTGGTAAAATGTGTGTCCCCCCCTTGTAACTTCTAAAATAATATGATAAAATATATGATGTACATTACCATGCAAACTTCCACCGAAAATTGGTTTGAACGAGATCTAGTAAGTAGTTTTTTTTAATACGTCATAAATCGTAAACCGCAATTTACCTTTCACGGAACCCTTCATGGGCGAGTCCGACTCGCACTTGGCCGCTTTTTTTTACATTTTTGCTGCCCCTAGGAGGCCGTTTCCTCGTGGTCCTACTATATTTGTTCTACTGACTTTCGGCGACCCTTGGGCGGGGCTCCTGTTTCTGGGTGGTTTGCCCTTCGGGCATCTGAAGAAACCTAACGACCACCTACTTTTACAACCACAGGAATCTTCACGTAGACAAAGTAATTGAAAACTGCATTGTTAACAAATTAGGATCATATCTACAAAATAATAGGTAGGTATATTAAATAGGTGTCAACGTAGTTTCCAAAAAGGCAAAAGTACAAGTAAGTACCTACATTACTGTCGAACTTTACTAAAACCGTTGTAGCTGTATATTTCGATCTTGCTGCATGTGAATAGGTAAGACAAAAGGCGAAATCTCAGACAAAACCCCTGTAGCACGAGCAACCTTATTTCTAATGGGAGAGAATTTAATCTGCCTTTGCTATGGAATTTAACATAGGGCCTATTGGCTTATGAGGGCCGAGCCTGTGCGGCGTGCTGCGCGCACCTCGCCCGCACCTGCCGCTCGGAGAACCGGGACCTCGACGCCGTAGTCAAGTGGTCGTACGATAATGGTATTGTGTTAAACGCGGAAAAAACTAAAATATGAATAATACATTCACCTTATTCACCTCAGCCCATAATTGTAGTCCACGATTTCACATGCTTCCATAATAATTTAGTTTCAAGCCAATGTAAACAAATTTGACGACGCGCTGGCCTATTTGGTAGTGACCCTGCCTACGAAGCTAACGGTCCTGGGTTCAAATCCCGGTAAGGGCAGATATTTGTGTGATGAGCACGAGTATTTGTTCCTGAGCCTTGGATGTTTTCTATGTAGGTATATAAGTATATATCTCTATATAAGTATGTTTATCGTTGTCTAGTACCCATAGTACAAGCCTAGAGCTTAGTTTGGGACTAGGTCAATTGGTGTCATTGTCCAATGTTAAAAATAAAAAAAATGAAAAATGAATTAAGTGCGTCAAATGTATAACTTGCCTTACCTTGGCATAAAAATCTGTAAATAGATGAAAACTCATGGTCATCTCATATTGATTTTATCTGTGGTAAATTAAGAGCCCTATTTGGAAGGCTTTATCACTTAAGCTATAGAGTTCTAAATAGCACATTTAAAAGAATCATTTATTTGTTACTCTCTTGATTGCTATGCTATGCTGTGTGCAGGTGCATAATAATAAATTTGGATAAAGTAGAAAAGTGGCAAATAAAATTTTCAAAACTACTAGTAAACAATAAAATTAAAAATTTATTTACACACTATTCTTATAAATTATTTAAATTTTGCAAAATCCTACCGGCAACCCTTAAACACAAGTACTTACTTTTAGTTAATCAACATGGCAATCAAAAACCATCTAATTAAAATTGAGCCAAGCCCAAGGCACCAGGTCAGTAGCCGCTGGTAAATATGCTGTACCCAGCCAGAGTGAGCAATTACTATGGGGACAGGCTTATTGAGAAGCGCTTGCCTTACATCCTCAAAAGCCTACCTGTGTTACTGATGTCCACGTTATGGAAAGTTTCCAAAAAGTTGGAAAAGTTCTGAGAAATTACCGGAAACTTTTATTATAAATATAGGAAATTTAAATTTAAGAAATGGAAAGTTTCAATCCCCATACAAAATTGTGAGAAGTTTCCGAAATTTTCCTGCATGAAATGTTCTGCAATTTTGGAAAGTTTCCTTTGGCACATAAGTACCTGTGTCTGTGAGACTGGAGCTTAGCAAAAATAGGTTTAAGAAAGCCTTATTTAAGCACTACCTTAGTACCAATTTCGCCAAACGATGTTAGATTTAATCAATGTTAATCGACTGTTAGGTCATATATTTTGACAGCTGTTAACGCTCTAATCTTCTGTTAAGTGGTTAACATCATATGGTGAAATTGGTACTTAATCAATGTTAATAGACTGTTAGTTCATATATTTTGACAGCTGTTAAGGCTCTATCAGAAGTTCTAAACATATTTTTACTTTTTTAGAACAATGAGGTATCTAGGTATAATAATTAATTCATTTAGTTGATCACATTATTTTATTTTTGTTGATGTATGAAGATTGTATTACATACAACACTATTACACTTAACCTAAAACTAACCCCATTTATGGTTTCAGCAAAGGTTATTATGATCTTGGTCTCTCCTTCTTTTCTTTGTACAGGGCGAGGAGCGATACATTGGCTACCTTCACAACCTTGAACCTGACACCAGGAATGTCACCAACGGCGTGACCTTTCCTACCGAATCCTGCTACAAGGACTTCATCGTTCTCTTCAATATGGTTCAGGCAACCGTCGCGAGGCACGAATGCCGTGACCTTTTTCCCGTTCTTGATCAGCTGCACCCTGACGCACTTCCTGATAGCAGAGTTAGGCTGCTTGGCTTCCACACCAACTTTTTCAAGAACGATGCCCTTTGCGTGTGATGCACCACCGAAGGGATTGGCCTTCCACCTCGTCCCCATGTGGGCTTTCTTGTAATCTTTGTCAGCCCATCGCTGCTCCCGACGATGGTTCACGTGTTTCCGCGCAGTGCGGATCCCTCTCGGTTTACCCATTTGGATAGCACGACACCAGTCGGCTACAGCAGCGTGTACAGCAGATGGAAAAAAAAAGAAATTGTCATTGTCTTGTCAGCGAGCACGCACAGAGTAAGTAATAAGAGATACTAAATGTCATAGATATACAAAGTGTAAAAATCGAACGCCACATAGAACGGCAACTACTTAAATATTGGAAATAGCAAATTCTACGCAAAGGAGACTTACTTTTGAAACCATTAAATACTGCATTTATGGATTTTTGGAGATTCGTCTGGCTTAACCGGGAATCGAACTGGACGAATAGGACATTATAGAGAAGGGTTTTTTACGGTGTATGTGTTGAAGATATAAATTATCACTATCAATGACCCTTTCAATCTTCTGTATCGTAAAACACGACTTTATTGTTTTACGGGGTAAGCTAGTTTATGAATGTGGCAACATATTTCTGTCTTTTTTTTTGATACATGCTTTTGGCCGGCTTGCTCTTTGAGCTCATCTTGATAAATTTTATCAAGCTTCTTTAAAAAACGATTATGCGAACAATCATTAAAATCTCTACCACTACATCTTCACTACATATATAAGTTTCAATTAAAAACTACTCTGTAAAAATGATTCAAAATCCCGTGGAAATCCCTCTGCCGCCAATGGCCGCCATATTTGCAATTTTGTTGGATGAAAAGATGAGTATCCAGGTCTGGTCATATTTATTTAAAAAATCTTTATCGACATCGTATCGTATCGTAGGTATCGTATAATAAAAACAATACAATAATACACTGAAATTTCGATATTATCGTCTCATGTATTTATTATTTCCCTAAACTGGTTGAAAACAATACTAAATCAGTCGAAATTCCTTTCTGAATATGTAAAGCGAAACTGACAAGTCAAACAATGACGGAAAGTGTTAAAACTATGAATTTCTATGTAGAAAGTGCCCAAGACCACAACTATGTTTCTAAATACGAGCCCGTACCTCTGCAGGGGCATTCTCCAACCCAAAGTGACAATAAAATAAACAACTACTGCCCTCATTGCGTTTTGAACTTCGAAAACCAACAAGAATGGGAGCATCATAACGTCGAAATGCATGGACAGAAAAGAGTGTTAACTTGTAGTATTTGCACTGCTACATTCAGACGGCAGGACCATCTGAAGCGTCACTTGCAGAGCCTGCACTCTAACCAGAAGTTCTGCGCCTGTCCTGTATGTGGGCACGACTATAAAAGGCAAGACTTACTCCTGAAACACATAAAAGCAAGACACACTATCGGACCTCATATTTTTCACTGTAGAGAGTGCGAGTTCCTGTGTCCAACATTGCCGGAGCTAGAGAAGCACGAACTACAACACCTGGGAACTGACAGACATGTCTGCCCGCACTGCAACACGTCGTTTAAACGGAGGGACCATATGCTTCGCCACGTGAAGTCGCAACATTTCCACCAGACTGTAGTCTGTCCGGTGTGTTCACAGAACTTCAAGAGGAAGGATCATCTGGTCAGACATGTACGAGAGAAACATAAACTGGGGTTCCTTAATGGGAAACTTGTGAAATCTACAGATTTTGTATAGAAAAATTAACTTATTTTATGGATTTTGAATTGGTTATATTTATAATTGTGGCAATCCTGGAGCCCTATAGCCTGTAAAATATCTCTCGGTGGATATTTTAAAGATCGTGATGATGAAGGTCCTCTAGTTGGTGTGAGAAAGTATCGAGTTGATAACAAAACAGAGTTGCACCGTGCAATAATGTTTGTGATTTCTTTAGCCTTTATTTTCGAAAATGATTCCTATAAAGTTTGTTTGCCGTGGCTGATTGATAAAAACTGTTATAAAGAGGTTTATTATGTTTATCTGTGCGTGCATGACTCAATGTATGAATGTGGAAGAAACAAAAGAGATGTGTCAGGATCGTAGCAGGCGGGAAGAAGGGGTCTCTGCCTACCCCTCTGGGAAACAGGCGTGATTTAATGTATGTATGTATGAAATGAAATGAAATGAAATAATATGTATTCATACAAAATGTTACTTACGTAGTTTTTAGGTTCCCCTGTGGAATCTTGTCCTAAAACTTTTTTGTGTTATTTTTGAAATAAAAAGTTTGCTCACTCTGCTGAAAACAATTTTTTGTTTTTATTTTGGACAGTGTTAGGACAAATGTTATTATATTATTAGAGATTGTGTGTGTATGAGATTTTTACTATGGAAATGTCTGAGAGATGTAGGGCTCCTCAGTCTAGGTTAATCAGAGGTGGGCATTATTTGAATAATTATTTGAATAAAAAATATTTCATAATAATTTTATTTGCGAATAAATTGTCCACAAATAAATCAATCGACTACTTTTCGAATAACAAATAATTTATTAATTTATTAGTAAATAATAATTATTCATTGCAATTCATTCAAAAAATATATTCGATGAATAATTTATTTGCAAGAATAATCATTCGAGAATTTTGTTAATTATTCGCAAATAATTTGGTTATTCTTATTTGTTATTCATCATTCCAATAAATTTTGCCCATCTGTGAGTTTCATATAATAGTAAAAAGTTGTGTTGTTTTTAATGCAAGTTTTTTTTATGTTTGACTTGCATGACTGTCATTCCAGTATAAATTTTGTAATACATAGTAAACTAGAGGGCTATACAATATTATATTATTTAAGTCAATACAATACTATTATTATCAGAGATCGGAATAGGCAGAGCTAATTTGCCTAAACTTGATGCATATTCATTCATACGTGAGTGAGATGGGAATACATTATTGAATGAATATGCATCAAGTTTAGGCAAATTAGCTCTACCTATTCCGATACCTGATTATTATACAATATTATTATTATTATCATTTTTACTATATTATTTGGGCCTCTATAGTACTGGGTAAAATAATGTTGCTTTTGATTTTTAATTGGGTTCGGTCCCGTTGGCCTTACTTGCATTTAGCCTTGGCGAGCAAAACGTCTCAGTAGTACAATGACCAAGTATGCAAAATGACTTGTTTATCTAATGCCATGGTTACAAAATTGTCTTAGTTTCAGTAAGACTTAGTTAGCAAAACGTCTAGGTCGTGAAATGCACAAGTAGGCAGAATGACTCAATTGTGTAAGGTCTTGATTGTATTGTCTTGATAAGTGAAGATTATCCAGACCATTTACCTTTTAGAACATTATGACATTAAGTCGTTTTACAGCCAAGTCATTCCGTCCATACTATGCCTTATAGCAATGGGGGCGTTTTACAAACCAAGGCATTTTGCTACTCGCACAAAATACAACTAAGGTGCTCTGCTCGCCAAGGCTCAATGCAAGTAAGGCCAACGGGACCGAACCCACATTACAATATATTTTTAGGGTTCCGTACCTCAAAAGGAAAAAACGAAACCCTCATAGGATCACTTTGCTGTCTGTTGTCTGTCTGTCTGTCTGTCAAGACCCTTTATCTCGGGAACGCGTGAACGTATCGAGTTTAAATTAAAACCATATACTCACGTCTTCAGTCCCTTGAAGTTGTGAAAAAATCAAACTTCTAAGTTAACGTAAAAAAAAGATACGACCGTTTTTGCCGCAAAAAACGTATATTTCGACACTCTCAAGGGAATCAAAATGTATAGGGTATTTACCGTTGACCTAGATCAATGAAATTTGGCAAGTAATACCGTCTTATACTACAAGTATAGGAAAAAATCTGAAAACTATACATTTTTAATTAAATCACAAAAAAACAGGGTCTTTGTGCAAAGAACGCCGGTCCAAATTTTGTATTGAGTTAACCGTGTCATCTTAAATACGGAACCCTCGGTGCGCGGGTCCAACTCGCACTTAGCCGGTTTTTTTAACTTGAGAGTTCTTCCACCGAGTTAATAACAATACCATCATGTCCATAACACATCAAAAGCTATATTATTTTATCCAGTACAGTCGACGTCATAATTATACGTAGTTTATGTGGCTGGTGCATAATAAGAGGCATTAAAGCACGAGTGTGGTTTTATGAAACGAGCCGAAGGCGAGTAACTTTATCTACATGCATATCATAAGTTTTCTATAATATGTTCAGATATGGCCTGTATTTTTATTAAGTTAGTGTTACTGTTAACTTGTTTGTAGTACAAAAGATTAAAAAAAAAAAACTTCATTTATAATGTACAGATATGGCTTGCATTTTCAAGTTAGTGGTACAGTATTACCGATACTTTAATGTTTAGGTACCGACACTTTAATGTAAACATTACGGTGCACTATACTTTAATTTAAACATTAGGATGCAACCACAGATACCGGTTTCTTAATATAGGCGATTTGCTTATCGCTTCTGAACATATTGTAGGGAAGTTATGATATGGATGTAGATAAATATGTTTACACTTTAGTACCTAGTCTATTTAACGTCATGTTTTAACTGCCATATGAAATTGTCATAGCGGATAAAGCGACAAGGTAGTAAAGTGTAAACATATCTTTGACGTCGACTGTACAATAGATCCCCTGATTTAATGAAGTAGGAAGGTGGCAAAAGGATCTCCGCTGTAATTAATTTAGACCCTATGAACTGGTATTTGTGAGTTCGGTCTCGATAAACAGATGATTGTACAAAAAAAGTACAGCCAGCAGCAAACGCTTGTCCCAAAAATTAAATTTTTGCTGGAAACAAAAACTTCTTTTATTTCACTTAAAATACGGAACCCTCGGTGCGCGAGTCCGACTCGCACTTGACCAGTTTTTTAATACTCATCTCATCTCTCCTCAACATTGAATAACTTTAACAATAAAATAAATATTAAAAAAAACAAAAAACCGCCTTCAAAAACGCAAAAAATAACTTCTTTAAAATTGTAGGCACCTAATAGGATAGTCCAACTGATGTCGGCTTTTTGTTGAAAATGTTGTGGTCGCGTATTCGAGGAGTTCTCTTGATTTCTCCATGATCCCATCATCAGATCCTGACGTGGTGACAATGGGACCAACTAGAAAGTATACCCAATCGAACAACGAAAAAAATTTTCAAGTCGGTCCAGTGGTCTTCGAGTAATCGGGGAACATACATAATAAAAAAAAAAAACCCGACGAATTGAGAACCTCCTCCTTTTTTTTTTGAAGTCGGTTAAAAAGGAGGAGGTTATACGTTCCACTGTATGTTTTTTTTTATGTATGTTCACCGATTACTCCGTCAATAGTCGACAGATTTCAAAATTTTTTTTTTGGTTTGATAGAGTATACTTTCGAGGTGGTCCCATTGTCACCAAATCTGAATCTGATGAGAGGATCCGTGAGGAATTGAGGGAACTCTTCAAATATTATAGGCAAACATATAGCGATTTTAGTATTCTTAGTAACAAGTCCAGCATTTGCATTCAGAAAGTATCATTTGGTGAAGTGGAACTGATGATGAAGACCACAGATGGCCACCGGAACTCCTCAACGGTACCGATTTCAAGGGTTGCGATAAGATATCTGGATTAAGATAGTTGAGCGACTACAACGAAGAATATTTACTTATTGAAATAATTCTATGACTTTCCCGCGGCGTTGCTTGCGGCGCGCTTGAAATAACTTAAAGTTTCATATCAACTAAGAAGTGGGACTACGTAACAGCGTATTATGATCACTAAACAAAATGTATAACATAAAATAAGTGTTTTAAAAAACAAAAAACCGCCTTCAAAAACGCAAAAAAATAACTTTTTTTAAATTGTAGGCACCTAATAGGTTAGTCTAACTGAATTCGGCGACCACAATATTTTCAACAAAAAAAACAAAAACCCGCCTTCAAAAAGCAAAAAATAACTTCTTTAAAATGGTAGGTAAATAGGTCAGTCCAACTGAAGTCTGCTTTTGGTTAAAATATTGTTGGACGCCGACTTCAGTTGGACTGACCTATTTACCTACCATTTTAAAGAAGTTATTTTTTGCTTTTTGAAGGCGGGTTTTTGTTTTTTTTGTTGAAAATATTGTGGTCGCCGAATTCAGTTAGACTAACCTATTAGGTGCCTACAATTTAAAAAAAGTTATTTTTTTGCGTTTTTGAAGGCGGTTTTTTGTTTTTTAAAACACTTATTTTATTTTATACATTTTGTTTAGTGATCATAATACGCTGTTACGTAGTCCCACTTCTTAGTTGATATGAAACTTTAAGTTATTTCAAGCGCGCCGCAAGCAACGCCGCGGGAAAGTCATAGAATTATTTCAACAAGTAAATATTCTTCGTTGTAGTCGCTCAACTATCTTAATCCAGATATCTTATCGCAACCCTTGAAATCGGTACCGTTGAGGAGTTCCGGTGGCCATCTGTGGTCTTCATTATCAGTTCCAAAAGGAGGCTTCAAATAAAAAAACAAAAAACCGCCTTCAAAAAGCAAAAAATAACTTCTTTAAAATGGTAGGTAAATAGGTCAGTCAAACTAAAGTCTGCTTTTGGTTAAAATATTGTTAGACGCCGACTTCAGTTGGACTGACCTATTTACCTACCATTTTAAAGAAGTTATTTTTTGCTTTTTGAAGGCGGTTTTTTGTTTTTTTAAACATTTATTTTATTTTATACTTTTTAGTGATCCTATTTATGCTGTTACGTAGCTCCACTTCTAAATATTAATAAGAAACTATAGAACATTTTAAGCTCGCCGCAGACAACGCCGCGGGAATGTCATAGTCATATTTAAACCTAAATGTGCTTCGTCATAGTCGCTCAACTTCCTTTATCGAAATATCTTGTCGCCACCCTCGAAATATATACCGTTTAGGAGTTCCGGTGGCCATCTGTGGTCTTCATCATCAGTTCCACTTCACCAAATAGTGGTTTCCAAGACCAAATACACGAGTTACAATCAAAAATACCAAAATCGCTATAGGTGTGCCTATAAATTTTGAAGAGTTCCGTCGATTCCTCATGGATTCCACCATCAGATCTTCATTTTGAAAAAAATGGGACCAATCTGGAAGCACCAGCTTTCAAATAAAAAAAGAATCTTCAAAATCGGTTCACCCAGTCGAAAGTTCTGAGGTAACAAACATTAAAAAAAAAAAAAAAACAGACGAATTGAGAACCTCCTCCTTTTTTTGAAGTCGGTTAAAAAGCCGACATCAGTTAGACTAACCTATTAGGTGCCTACAATTTTAAAGAAGTTATTTTTTTACCTTTTTGAACGCGGTTTTTTGTTTTTTAATATAGTGCCACAAAGGAACAAACATACATATATAGGCTGTGAAACACATTACCCTCCTCCTTCGGCAGTCGGGTAAAAAAACACCTTAAATGCAATTCCGATGATAATACAAAGTTGGTCTTATAAATAGCTGCAGACGTTAGTACCTAGTCGCTTTAACACTTTTCACAGCTTAGTGCAGAAATTCAAACATGACTTTAAAGTGACAAAGTACTAAGATGACCGCACCATCGAGCTGGTCTGATGATGGAGACGGAAGGTGGCCGTAGGAACTCGTCAACGGCTCGTAATACAGGGTGTTATGCGGCAGGTTGGACAAACTTCAGGGACTAACTCTGTAGGTCATACTCATCAACTTTTATTATGGGACCAACATCCAAATCGCGAAAAAAAAAACAGCTGTTCCATACATTTCGGCTGTTTAGCTCTCAAAGTTTGTATGGAACAGCTGTTTCAAATCAAAAACGAAATTTAAAAAAATTGGCATAGAGAACGCAAAGGGCACACAGGGCCATCTGTGGCCCGTTTCACGAACCTAGGTTACAAATTACAAGCGGAACTCTCTTTCTAGCAAAAGTAGAAAGAGCGTTCCGCTTGTAATTTGTAACTTGTAGCGTCGTGAAACTCCGTGATGATAAGGGCGTACCTAAGGGCTAAGTGGGATCTGCGACCCATACAAATTTGCATTCTCAAGACAGCAAATGCGTTGCCAATGCCAACCGTATAACATGGAATGCTTCTATGGGCCTGCTGCCTACATCACCACGACGTGGCACGGCGCCGGGCATCTGTACAGAGGGCTCAGACAAGATGCACTACGCTAACTAACGTTTCTATTCGATTCGTTTTTAAACCAATCGCGTCACTGGTAGACCACGTGACTTTTCGTATCACGTCATCTTCCAGTGACGCGATGATGACGACTTTGAAAATCGAAGTGAAATCGAGAGAAGGGGATGGAGGAATCCATCCACTTCTCTCGATTTAGTCTTGAATGACGAGTAACAGGGATGGAGCTAACGTAAACTCCGATTTTAAAAGTAGGGCCTCAGCCCTAATCTAGTAATTTCACAGGTTGTCTTAAGCAGCAAACGCACCAGGTACACTTCAGGGGTCCTAGTGAAAAAGGGTGTATGTCTAGTGTACTCCGTTTATGTATATACCCTTTTGAAAACAAGTAAAGTCGCACACTACACCAGGTACACTTTTTCACTAGGTCCCCAGACTTAACCCTAGACCGAGCTATCTCTACTAGTAGGAATAAGTGCACGTTTTTGTAATTTATTTCTACCGGTAGGGATAGGTGCACTGTACATTCCCACTATTCGCTAGTCATTACTAATTAACCAAAATCATAGATATGAGGTAGATTTAGGTTATATTAGTTGTTCAAAAGGCCCGAGGCCAATACACTCAGAAATAGGAGCTCCGCGAGCTACGTCGACTCTGTTAAATTTGATATTCAAACAGAAATTATTGGTTTAGTAGCGGATAGTGCGGAAATGGACAGTGCACTTATCACTACCAGTAGGGGTAGCTCGGTAGGGATATCACCCACTGAGCGGAGGCGGCGCGTTCCTATACCTACTAGCGTTCCAAGAGCGTGACGGAGGCGGTTTTAGTGTGAAAACGCGCCGCCATCGCCACCGCTCTGTCTGTTTCTAATGACACTGCAGCTCGGCGGTTGGGTCCGGTACGACAGCGCACTCAGATAAAAATAAAAATACACCTGAACGAGATACTTTTATTTTATTCGTCATTTCCACTTGCTACTTACAAAAATATAGATTGATACAGCAACGTCATAAAACCTATATTTGTTCGGCCAGCAAAGCACATAACAGAGAAATAAAACACGTTTGTGAACGCAAAAAACACTTGGGAGCAAAGGGGCTTAAGGGCGAGTACCCACCACAGCTGTTTAAAATAGCCGAGCGGTACGTGAGGAAAAAATTCACCAATAGGAATAATTGATTTTCCTATCCTCGGTCAACGCAGCTCACCTATTGGTCTATTTTCTACTTAAGTTTATTTATCGTATTGTTTTCAACTCGGCCCCCTACCGTCATAACAATGTCAAAAGCAATTGGGCCTAGCCCGAATGGAATTATAGAAATAATACATTAATTTGCCCGCCAGCGTACCTTTTGGTGATGAAAATTAAAGTCATGTGACTTAAGAATTCGAGAAACGAAATAAATATTAATATTTATTTTATTTTATTAATTTAAACATAAGTACAATTATACGTTTCATTATAGGTTAAATGGTTAAGGTACTTTTTGTCGAGCTATGACGTGTTCTGCTAATAATAAATAAGTACCTAAAACAAATTGATTATAACTAATCTCATAGACAATTCATTTACTAATTTATCGTGAGTGTTGAAACTGAAGAGGTATAATAGAAGTTTATGTGGCTGGTGCATAATAAGAGGCATTAAAGCACGAGTGCGGTTTTATGAAACGAGCCGAAGGAGAGTTTCATAATAAGATCACACGAGTGTTTTAATGCCTAATTAATTATGTATAGCCGCATACATAACTTTACCTACATGCATATCATACGTTTTCTATAATATGTTCAGATATGGCCTGTATTTTTATCAAGTTAGTGTTACTGTTAACTTGTTTGTAGTAGGTACCAAAGCTTAAATAAAAATAAATAAAAAAAACTTCATTTATAATGTACAGATATAGCTTGCATTTTCAAGTTAGTGGTACATTATTACCCATACTTTAATGTTTAGGTACCAACACTTTAATGTAAACATAACGATGCACTATACTTTAATGTAAACATTAAGATGCAACCACAGATACAGGTTTTTTAATATAGGCGATTTGCTTATCGCTTCTGAACATATTGTAGGGAAGTTATGATATGG
Source organism: Acleris literana (assembly GCA_946894065.1). NCBI lineage: Eukaryota > Metazoa > Arthropoda > Insecta > Lepidoptera > Tortricidae > Acleris > Acleris literana. Next base: position 11,928,559 of record OX335695.1, on the reverse strand, counting down.
ATGTAGATAAATTAAAATATGCAATGCCATATTAGTTACATTGTGTTTGGAAAATTAGATATTACGGTTCATGTTTATTGGCGCCTTTACGCAGAGACTACACTTACGCGCGCAATGATCGCGTGGTGATACGTGTCTACGACCTTAGCACTTCATAGCCTTGCTCTTATCAAAACGCAGACAATAACCGCGGGGGTAATAACTCTTATAGACCAATAAACAGTCGGACTGACAGGGTGATATGCAGGTATCTGTTAAAAAGAAAGCCATATCTAACTTTCTCTTTGTAACTAATAGCTGCGTCCCTCCGTTTCTCAGTTTGACTGTTGGTCCGTAGCAGCCTTTATTGATCACGGGTAGGTATACCTATGCTGACTTCGTGTCTTAAAATAACAATTGAGTCTTACACAAGCTTAATTATTGTGAGAATAAATAAAAACATGTTTCGACCAATCAAATTGGTCATTAATAGAGATGGGCCGACTAATCGACGATTAGTCGGGAAAGCGGACTATTCGGCATCATTTCTGGTCGGTGATTAGTCGGCGACTAATCGGCAAAAAATGCCGAATATTCGGCACTTTAATGCCTATAAGAAATATCGTCAAAAATGACCGCACACGCGATTTTCTTTTCGACATAGTTATAAAAAGCACTAGGTAGTTCGTTTTAATTAGGGTTATAATTGTTTTTTTTGTCGTGCAGAAAAAACGTAAACAGAACTGGTCAAGACATCCGAATTCACCCGAACTTAGCAAAATCCTACGATCGGCATTGCCGACTAGTCGGCCGGTTAATCGGCAAATTGAAAACCGATTAGTCGGCCGAATGGCCAGTCGGCAAAATCCGTAGTCGGCCCATCTCTAGTCATTAAGAATACAAATAAATTTACTGTAATATTTTAAGACGTTGTCCCGTTGTAACACCGACACTAATTTCATACAAAGTATCTCTTTGCAGAATTTTCGTTTCATGACGAGGTATTTTCTGCTAAACCAGTGTTGATTGCAAGTTATCTTAAATTTAATATTATAAAACTGAAGAGTTTGCTTGAACACATTAATCTCAGAAACTACTGGTCAGATTTGAAAAATTCTTTCAGTGTTAGATAGCCCATATAGAGGAAGGCTATAGGCTATATATCATCACGCTAAGACCAATAGGAGCGAAGCACCAATGAAGAATGTTCCAACCTTCTACATTAACAAAGTCGCGGTTTAAAGTTAGCCTTAGGCTAAAGTAACTATTCCACGGGAACGAAGTCGCAGGCAGAAGCTAGTCTTAACTATAATTCACATAGTTTAGGTTAGGACAGACTTGTAACCACAAGATAACCAGAAATCAACACGGGTTTAGCAGAAAATAGCTTTCTATGAAATGAAAATTCTGTGAAGTGATATTATTATGTTCTATGAAATGTCTGTCTACAAAACAAGAGTACACCTTTTTAAGACACATTTTTCTTAGCCGATACAATAATGTAAAGTTAGTTGTCTTAACGGTAATAAAGCCAATTTTTAAGGTAACAACCCTAATACTAAGCCTATAGCCCTCCATGCATCTAATCTAACTTTTAAACTTTTTTGTCTAGTATTGTGCTGAGCCAGTGTCAGTGTCACTACAGTGAAGGCACACTAGTGTTTATTGCTGTTTTCTGTTTTTATTTTTATCAGGGTGTCTTGTGTGTTAGTGAATAAATGTATTTTTCTTTTCTTTAATAATGTATGTGGGAACAATTATCACTTTGACATATAATGTCCATTAAAATCATGGTTTCAAAGAGTGAAAAGACGTCACCATGGCAACGAGCTACAACAAAGTTAATTAACCCAATTACTTAGAAACAAAACATGTTACAAATGTAATTAACAGACAAAAATTTCCATACTTGCCTATTTAAATGATTGATAGCGAAATATGATGATGATATTCATGATGATATTGATGATGACAATTTCATACGTATATCAGCTCTGCCCTCCTAAATAAAAAGGACGCATGTCAAAGTAAATTTAACCTTAATAATAAAGAAATAAGGTCACTAATACATGCGCAGTTCTATGAGACATACGCCCTTTTTTCTAAGGAGGGCAGAGCTACTCAACGCCGTATCAATAAACTGCTTAGTAATAAATGGGCATAACACTTGAAATTAGTTTGTTACGGACATTTCGTTGGTGATACTGCAAAACCGTGTATCCAACAAATTTATTATAGAGCAAAATAAACCTTAATGGCTTAGAAAAAAAGTGCATTTTGCTCCTCATTAAAAATGTTACTTACGAGGTTTTGTTACTGATGATTCCCATTACAGTATACATACCTTAGAGTTCAATTGTGAATTGAAATTAAAGGTATCAATATATAGCAATGATGTAACTTTAAATATGCAGTTAAATAATATAATTAGTATCACTACGCATTTAAGTGGCTTTTTGAAGTATAGACAATTATTGTTACTATCTATGTAAAAATATATATCTATTAAATATATATAGTATTTCACCGCCTGGCCTAGAGTGATCACTCTCCAACTCTACCACAGGCGCGTGTTAACTAAATGATTCATACTCTTTACGAAAAACAAATACCTTAACCTCGTAAGGCCCAAAGTGCAATAGGATGTACGTAATCAAGGTAATTTGAACTGCGTTGCAATAAGAATAAGGTTTATTTTCCTATGTTCATAAAATGAAAATGGCATTATCAAACAAATGTAATTGAACTTTTTGGCCTTGGTAGAAGATTCAAAGTCCCACGTACAAAAAGCTCCCTGTTTGCAGTATGGATGTGTTGGATATAAACTCGCTCATACAACTACATATGCCATCAAATAACGGACCTGTAAAACGGATCGCTATGTGTACGCGCCCTTACGAGGTTAAATGTAGAAAAATACTGAAGATTAAGAAACTATAAGAAACTTCTTGAATCATAACTTCTTATGGATACGGTTCAAGTGGTTCAGCAGTGACGCCTTCTCTTTGAACTTCACGGAGCACATGTCGCACTGGTGCGTCACATTCTTAAAAGTATGCTTATTCTTCACGTGTTTGGCTAGCCGCTCCTTATTCGTAAACTTCTTCTGACATTTCAAGCAAGCATTATCAATCATAAGCTGCTTTAATTTAAGATGCTTGCGGAGACAGTGCCGGGATTTAAACGTTATAGCACAAGACTCGCATCTTGACTTGCTCTTAGCTTGGTGATGAGTCTGACAATGCAAGTCTAGATTAGCCTTCTTAGAAAATACAATTTGACAATCATTGCACTCAAAACTCGCCTGTTTTTGTAAAGATGCGTGATTGGAAGTCATGTGGCGGAAGAATTGGCTGTTCTGGGTGAACTTGAGCCTACAATACTGACAGGTGTATATATATTTGTGCTCGTCTACCGCCTTCGGTTGGAACAGCGGAGGGTCGTCGAATTTCTTCAGTCGAATCGCAGCTCGAGTTATACGTATCTTCGGACCAGTGCGGGCCGGTTTTTTATTCATAACTAAGCCGATTGTTAATGTTATTCCGTATATTCACACTCTCATGACTCAAAACAACAACTGGTTAAAAATATTATTTTTACACACGTAAGCACTATTTTAAATGGACGGATTCTGTTTCCTAAAGCTGCAATTGCGATACGCAGGTACCGTAGAAGCACCAACGATGATAGTTAATCGTATTTTAACTCTGGAAGAGAGCAATTTATTGATTTTCATCAATAACTTTCTCAGACACTCGAGTTCGTTTTTGTAGATACATGAGAAACGTCAAAAAATACGTTTTTGCTTAGGCGTATTTCAGAATGTAATTCTGATTTGTGTTTAGACTACTTGACCTACTTTCATTAAAGAGGTTTGATTGGTTAGTTTGTGATAATTATAATTAATAATAATAACTCATTTTTTATTTCTTATGCATTTCAATTTCAGCGTAAAAATAAAATAATTTTTCAAAATTATCAATTAATTTGTTAATGCTTGGCTTAAAAGAGTTTGACGTTGTTGCGTCAGATATTGGATCATGTTACCAATTTCGTACCGAGCAGCGCCGCACACACACAAAGCAGTCAAAAAAATGTTTATCCAAACAGTTTTAGCATAGAACACTAGCGCCTCTTGTTGTGTGGATTTTAGGGTCTCTAGCGGAATCAATTAACACGTAAACGATCTTCTCAGGACTTGCGGTTGGAGTCATGTTTCAATTATTCAGGTTTTGTCAAGGTCTAAGGCTGGGATTACACCTGTATGTTATTACGTAAGTTTTGAAACAAAGCTATATGCAAGAGAGAGATGCAGATATTTCCCACTCACTCTTACCCATAGTTGCGTCTCAAAACTTACGTAATAACTTACAGGTACAGTCGCCTGCACCCAACCTTGGCATAACTGATAAAGTAAATTAAAATAAATGAAAAGCAAGCTTTAAAACCCCGACTGAATTTTTACTTGACTGCAGCAAAGCCCAAAATTAAGGTTATGTGTTTGACCTGTATGTATGTCCGACTCTATGTTCCCTCGTAACTACTAAACCACTAAACCGATTTTAATAAATTATACGTGGTTAGATTCGTTGTAACAACTAGAGTGTCATGGCATAGGTTATTATTAATTTATTGGAAATCAAAATTGCTGTTTTTTGGCGCCTAATTACGCGGCATGAAAACTAACATTATGTTGACGACATTATTCAAACAGCAGTTGGGTTTTCAAAGCATGCTTTTTGTTAGATAGACTTGTTTATATTGTCGTTGATATACCATGTTAATAATTGTCATTTTGCCATTGTTGTTATTTCAATTTTAACTTATACAATATTTTACCGGTTTAGGTATCCTATGTCAACCGGTATGGTGAACAGCCGGCGTTTCGCCTAAACACACATTCGCAATCACAATCGTTTTCATTTTGAAAATCGAAGGCTTGTCTGCATACAAAATGAAACCAATTGTTTTGTTTTGAAGCCGATCGCGATTGCGAGTGAGTTACAGTAATTTTTTTACATATTTTTACAGTGTGTGAAAAGTACTGCTGCGAAAATGGTATCCACTCAGCTATATGTCGTATACCACCTATCCTATTGGAAGTACAACGCTGGTTTTCTGTGGATCCACGGACTGTTTTTTAACCGACTTCAAAAAAAGGAGGAGTTTCTCAATTCGTCGGGTTTTTAGGGTTCCGTAGCCAAATGGCAAAAAACGGAACCCTTATAGATTCGTCATGTCTGTCCGTCTGTCCGTCCGTATGTCACAGCCACTTTATTCCGTAACTATAAGAGCTATACTGTGGAAACTTGGTAAGTAGATGTATTCGGTGAACCGCATTAAGATTTTCATACAAAAATAGAAAAAAAACAATAAATTTTTGGGGTTCCCCATACTTAGAACTGAAACTCAAAAATTTTTTTTTCATCAAACTCATACGTGTGGGGTATCTATGGATAGGTATTCAAAAATGATATTGAGGTTTCTATTATAATTTTTTTCTAAACTGAATAGTTTGCGCGAGAGACGCTTCCAAAGTGGAAAAATGTGTGTCCCCCCCCCCGTAACTTCTAAAATAAGGGAATGATAAATGTAAAAATAATATATGATGTACATTACCATGCAAACTTCCACCGAAAATTGGTTTGAACGAGATCTAATAATTAGTTTTTTTTTAATACGTTATAAATCGTAAACCGCATTTTACCTTTCACGGAACCCTTCATGGGCGAGTCCGACTCGCACTTGGCCGCTTTTTTTTTTAATGTACAGTAAACTTGGGTTACTTTAGCCCTAGGGGGTAACATTGCCCACACTTAAAACTATAACTATTTTAGTGGTAACCATCTTAAATTGTTAAAATAATTTAAGAACTATATAAGTAGCTTGGTCCTGATGTAACATTTAATGGAAAAATTGAATTTAAAGCTGCTAAAGTAACCCGAGTTTACGGTATGTTCCCCGATTATTCGGAGACCACTGGACCGATTTGGAAATTTTTTTCGTTGTTTGAATGGGTATACTTTCTAGTTGGTCCCATTGTCAACAAGTCAGGATCTGATGATGGGATCTTGGAGAAATCAAGAGAACTCCTCAAATATTATAGGCACACCTATAGCGATTTTGGTATTTTTCAATGTAACTCGTGCATTTGCTTTTGAGAAGTACTATATGGTGAAGTGGAACTGATGATGAAGACCACAGATGGCCACCGGAACTTCTTAACGGTACCTATTTCAAGGGTGGCGATAAGATATTTCGATTAAGGTAGTTGAGCGACTATGCCGAAGCACATTTAGGTTAAAATATGACTATGACATTCCCGCGGCGTTGTCTGCGGCGAGCTTGAAATGTTCTATAGTTTCTCATTAACATTTAGAAGTGGAGCTACGTAACAGCATAAATAGGATCACTAAAAAGTATAAAATAAAATAAATGTTTAAAAAAACAAAAACCCGCCTTCAAAAATGCAAAAAATAACTTCTTTTAAAATGGTAGGTCAGTCCAACTGAAGTCGGCGTCCCACAATATTTAAAAACCAAAAGCCGAATGCAGTTGGACTGACCTACCATTTTAAAAGAAGTTATTTTTTGCATTTTTGAAGGCGGGTTTTTTATAGACAGCATACATTGCATTCGCTTCTCCACTCAAGTTAAACGACAATAGGGAAAATCATTTGTATATTAAATAAACTCGTAAAAGTACTTACACAATGGACCCGATTCTACAGTGGCCTCTAAACTTCCTAATTTTATTTAGGTGTCGCTAGAACACTTTGCTATTCTATGAGCAGCTGTCAAATGACAGCGCTAACTGACGCTGCTTATTTTAGGCGACCTTATGCATTATTATATTGACATTCTGGAATAGCACTTGTTAAATCTGCCGTCTAAACTAAGTCTAAAAATTAGACAATTTAGTTTTAGGCTATTTAAGCGATGTGCACTAGAATTGGGTCCAATAAGTGCTTATATCTAATTAACTTAACCTGCCAATATTTTCATAGCTGTATTTATATGAATCGTACATAAATACAAACATGAACCCTGAAAACATTACCCCTTTTTTGGGCAGTCGTGTAATAAGTACGGACCCCTTAGTGCAAGAGTCCGAGTCGCGCTTGATCGGTTGTTAATTATTGTTTTTTTTTTATAAGTGTTAAAAGTTTACTCACATTATATACTAGTTCGTTAGTATAGTCGGCAATGAAGTGTGTTATTAAATATATATTTTTTAACTTATTTAACATGAAAATACTTGTCTTTGAAACAGAAATTTAATTTTTTGGTGACATTCTAAAAATAATATAATTGTTTGATATTACGCCATAAATATAATTCGTAATTCTAATCATATCAATGATCAAGTTACAGATAAAGTTAATTCAATTGTGTAATATTATTAAAATCGATAGCAAACTTCATCTTACAAACACGTACGAAACATACGTGATCAATTAATCTCTTATATCAAAGCGTTAAAGTTTCGAATCGTTTAAATTTTGACATTTCAAAATAAGAGGCGTTTTTCAAATCGTTTAATATAAAAGCGCCCGCAATTCGAACGGAAGTTATAGTTTTAAGAAAGCAAGGAAATGCGCGCGTTCTGCCTCGTGCTTTTTGCCGCCATTTTTGGGGTGATCCGGGGCGATGAGAAATACATAATAGCGACCAAAGAAGGGAAGATAGAGGGCAGTTTGGCTTCCAACGGTCTATATTGCGAGTTTTTGGGAATCCGATACGGAGTGCCGGTTAAATTTAAGGTAAGTTAAATAAGTCCTGCTAATATTATAAATGTTAAAGTTTGTCTGTCCTCAATCATGCATAAACGGCTGAACAGATTTGCATAAAAATTGGCACACATATCTCGGAGGTTTCAATAGTTTCCGAGAGAAAAGCGACAAAGATTTCTCATTAATATCCCTTATTTAGTTTTTATCAGAGAAAATTGTCTAGTTTCAAAGGCAATAGCGTCACTGAAATTTTACAGTATTGTGAAAAATACTAATGGAATGGAATGGGTTTTGTGGTGGTATGACCTTGTGCATTATCCGTTAACGTACCGCCAAGCAACAGTGTTCCCATTGTTGTGTTCCGATCTGTGTATAAGACAACCGGTGAAATTACTAGCATTAGGTACTACTCTTCATTTTGCGTATTTGCGGTTTTAGGATCGCAGTCTTAATTTTTTTGTCTTAAGAATAAAATGTGTACCTATGGGTCACAAAACAGATCCCACGTACCATTAGTGGCCCGTTTTACGAAGCTACAAGTTACAAATTACAAGTGGAACTCTCTTTCAAGGAAAAGGAGTTAGAAAGAGTTCCGCTTGTAATTTGTAACTTGTAGCTTCGTGAAACGGGCCTCAGGTGGCCTGTGTGCTAGTTCGTCTATACCACAGGTCTATTCCGTGCCAAAATACCCAGTCTGTAGTTAGTTACCTTTAGGTAGTACAGTCGTATAGTTAACGGTACACTTGTGCGCAAGTGACACGAAGGATTTCGAAGTTACATAGGGCACAGGGTAACTCATAATTTTATATAATTTCACTTCATCGTTTGTATCATCTCATCGAACGCTATATCCTGCTACAACTATGATATTTCCAGGATATCTTAAATATTAATTACGTAGGTTATGTTAGGTTACATGTGACTAGCAAACAAGTCATACGAAAAGCAAGCTTTAAAACCCCAACTGCTGTTTGGATAATGTCGTCAGAGTAATGTTACTTATGATGTATATATTTTTTAATTCACCAATTTCACATTTAAATAATTTTAATATAGCCTATGACAGTAGTGGTTAAGACGAATCTAACCACGTATAATTTATTAAAATCGGTTTAGCCGTTTAGTAGTTACGAGGGCACATAGAGTCGCACAGGTCAAATACATATACCTACAGTGAAAAATCTATATCTAATATATAAAATTCTCGTGTCACAGTTTTCGTTGCCATAATCCTCCGAAACGGCTTGACCGATTTTGATGAAATTTTTTGTGCTTATCCGGTATCAATGAGAATCGGCCAACATCTATTTTTCATCCCCCTAAATGTTAGGGGTAGTCCACCCCTAAATTATTTATATGGCAAAACAACGTTTGCCGGGTCAGCTAGTATATATATATAAAAGGCAAACCTGACTGACTGACTTAGATATCAACGCACAGCCGAAACTACTGTACCTAGAAACTTGAAATTTGGTTCAGGGGTTCCGTTCATGAGGTAGGTGAGCACTAAGAAAGGATTTTTGAAAATTCATCCCCTAAGGGGTTAAAATAGGGGGGTAGCGGGAAACTAATTCTACGCGTACGAAGTCGCGGGCGTCCTCTATAGGGAATGCAAATTAACCGGTTATTAACCGTTTTTGTATGGAAATAACCGGTCAAAATCGGTTAAAACCGGTTATTTGCATTCCCTAGTCCTCTAGTAACTCATAATTGACGAGAAAAGCCATTCAATGAAATGAAAAATTTGCGCAATGGTAGAAGTAGGTTCGTTCACTAACCCGTTACTTAGGTACTTATTTGTAGTGTCATTGGTTAATTGGTATAATAATTTTATTCCAGGCCCCTCTAGCGCCTCCAATATTCTCCGACGTCTACAAAGCAGACTCCCGCGCCGTGATCTGCCCCCAGTTCCCCTCCAACGACCCCCTCGCCGCCCCCAGCGACAATGAGGACTGCCTGGTCCTCAACGTCTTCACCCCCACCCCGCTCACGGGCGCGAACACCTCCTTACCCGTCATGGTCTTCCTCCACGGCGGCGGTTTTGGAGTTGGCTCTGGATCCCCAAGTTTCTACGGCCCCCAGTACCTCGTCAGTCAAGGGGTAGTAGTAGTTACTGTAAACTACAGATTAAATGTGTACGGATTCCTCAATTTGGGGACTGAGGAAGCACCAGGGAACGCTGGTTTGAAGGACATCAGACAAGCCTTGCGATGGGTTAGGGACAATATTAGCAATTTTGGTGGTAATAAAAAGAGTGTGACTGTCTTTGGCCAAGGTAGCGGAGGTACTGCTGCTATATATTTAACTCTATCAGAGTCCACTAAAGGATTATTCCATAGAGTAATATCGGAAAGCGGAACGGTGTTCACTTCGGATTCGTTTGACCACGATCCTATTGGCACCGCGAGCCAAGTTGCTAAATCTTTGGAAGTATTGAGCGTCAAACCAGAGAAGCTGCTTAAGTTATACACTGAGACGTCGATCAAAGAAGTAGAAGAAGCTATTTCAAAACAAATGAATCCTAAATCAGTCTTCCTTCCGTCTGTGGAGAAAGTTTTTGACGGCGAGGAGCCATTCTTGACAGATACGCCGTATAACATATTATTTGCTGGCAGAAAGCATAAGTCTTTCAACCCAGTTCCAGTCATAACTGGCTTGAACACTGTCGAAGGTTTGATAAGCACGCTGGACTACAACACGATAACCAGTCAAATGGACAGAATCAAGAATGAAGACTACTCAGCCTTAGACCAGAGATGCCTCATCGTTCCAAAAGACGAAAAGGAAGAATACAGAAGCATAATGAAAGAAACTTACTTCACAAACATGACTACAGACGAGTCTTTAATCGGTGGCCTTATTAATTTGAATTCCGACTTCTCCTACGTCGGTCCGATGTCACTCTTCTCTGAGATGTATTTCAACGCTTCCAATCTCCCCGTCTATGAATTCATTTTCAACTACATCGGTAACAGAAACCTCGGTAGACTTCTGACCAATAGTAGTCTTCCGGCTACTGCTAATAGAGATGAACTGTTCTATATTTTTGAGCTGGAGCGACTCCCTCTGCCGATGGACGAGAATGATGCAAGAATAGTCACGTTCATGACGATGATGTGGACTAACTTCGCTAAATTTGGGTAAGTTTAAACCGAATTATACAGTCAAGGCTATAAGTCTGTCGCAATACAAAGACGTATTAAACGATACATCACTCAATTTTAAGTAATGTGGACAATTACATACGTCGCATGTCATGTAATTTACCTGTAATTGCCAAAGTAGGTTTTGTATTTTTTTCGAGTTACCTTACACTAGAAGTACATTGTTGTATGCATGTCATGTCATGACAGTTCCTTAGTTAGTTCCCTATACTTACTGATAACATATGCACTAACATAATTTCTTGATTACAGCACCCCCACTCCAGACAAAGGCAATGGCGAGTGGCTGGCCTTCCCGCACCATCTTGAAATCAACCTGGAGCCCCAATACGTGGCACCCCTCACGCCGGACCGCGCCTACTTCTGGCGTGCCATCTTTTACAAATATGGCATCGGCCAAATCGAGCGGGAAAACTGACACTGACAGCTGTCAAATTTTATTCATAGATAATTTATTATTTTAATTTAAAAAACGCCTTTGACAGTGTCATTGTTTATTTATTGGGATCGAAATAAAATGTCAAATGTAGTTTTGTGTATTTATTTAGAAAATCTAACAACTTCAGTTATAAAATAACGACTACGAGTAGTTGAGGCAATAAATAGGACTATTAGGAGTCAATGCGTTTATTTGATTTATTATAAGTTGGTATTGTTGCCAACTAATATATCTATTCAAGTACACATGGAATTTAAAAATATCTGAACATGCACTAACGTCTTTAGAGTCTCGTTCAGTTTTTTTTAATGGCGACTGTAATTACTTATTTGAATAATTAACATCGTAACATCGTTTGATCCATGTTTCACCGCTGAGTTTACCAGGCATAAATAAACTATTTAAATATTCTTTATATAGAAAAAAAACGATCATAAATTATATTCATTCTTAATTCATATAAATCATACTCATACCATAGAGTAGTAATAAATAACATCTGTCTGTCAAAGTACAAAGTATAGTCCGATAGCTCTTATAAGGTGGTAGGGTTTGTACTTCTTTCTCACTCGCCCTTAATAAGAGCGTTTGAGAGCAAGTGAGAGACAAGTACAAACCCGATGCACCTTCTGAGAGCTATAGCACTGTACTTTAGTTATACTGTACAATAAGTTCGAGATTACATTATTTTATAATACACATAAATATCTCCAACATCTTTGAAATATATACAATCGTATATACAGGGTTGAAAAACGAACGCCACATGGACGGCAACTGCCTTAAATATTGGAAATAGCAAATTGTACGCAAAAGAGACTTACTTTTATTTTTACCCGACTGCCGAAGGAGGAGGGTAATGTGTTTCACAGCCTACATATGTATGTTTGTTCCTTTGTGGCACTATAAAAACTAAACCCGTGTCCGATTTTGATGATTCTTATGACAATCGATTTGTCTTAATCTGGTGAGTGTCACTGAAGATATGACAGTAATCAAAATTCAATATGGCGGCAACCAGAAGCCATATTGTGCAAATTAAAAAACAAAAAAGTCGACCAAGTATGACAAGTGGGGTATCATTGAATAGGGATTTAAAAATCATCCAGGTTTCTTTCATCATTTTTGATTTTGAATGATCATTTAGGATTTATAACGATTTAAAGTTGGTTAGCAACAGTCGGGTTTTGAAAGCTTGCTTTTGGTTAAAGTTATTGAAAACAATTATTACTGCATTTATGGATTTTTGAAAATTTGACTCCTTTAGCCGGGAATCGAACTGGTCGAATATGTCAAAATAATAAAGAAGGGTTTATTACGGTGTTTATTTAAATTAAAGGTGTATACATGCGTCATAGACATAAATGATCACTATTAATGACTCTTTCGATCAATAATAAAACACGACATTATTGTTTTATCATATTCCACCAGTCCGATTCCCGGTTCATGAAGAGGATTTTTTCAAAAATACAATAATACAGTATTTTTTGTTTTCAAAATAAAAGTAAGTCTCCTTTGCGTAGAACTTGCTATTTCCAATATTTAAGGTTTTTTCCACCCTGGATACCCTATTTGATATGATTGCTCCAACAATTAACAATAACTATAGTACGAACGCCAAATATTTAGAAAACTAGAAATACAATTTAATAAATATTAATAGATATAATATCAAGAGAAGGTAACAAACATTTACCCAATCCTTAGCTAATCATTGGTATAAAACTGCTTACAACCAGGTGCACGAACGTTCATTAGCACAACTTAGTCTCGCATTAAATCACCTTCTATATCTTTCTACTTCGCCAAGGTACATGATGACAGAACGTCACTTGAAGCGATATTAAATTTAATGAACTTTGGTGCAACTGGGCAACAGTCAATTAAATATTTAATTTAAATTACGTATATCTCGCTAGCTAAGAGTTAACAATACTTAGAAATAATTTCAAAATGTATACATTTATACACACAATACTGCCCATACCGCCATTCAAACAATTCAAACTTCAACTGTCAACTGTCAAATTTGACAGCAACCTAACACCACGCAAAACGGCGGCAAATTCCGTCAGCGGCGAAAAGCCGGTTTGTTTTTAAATCCAAAAGGCGTTGATCATTTCATTCAGCTCGAGCTGTCGCTGCTGTCACTCGATACGTGCTTCTTCTTGCTTTTCTTCTTTTCTTTCTCTTTCTTGTCGTGCCTGATGTAAGAAACAAATAAAGTTGTCAGATTTCTATGGTGATGAGGAAACTTGTGATGATAATGACTGACTTGTACTTGTGGTGCGTGGCTGTAAGTTGACGATGGTGATGATGATGATGATGATGATGATGATGGTGATGATGATGATGATGATGATGATGATGATGACGATGATGATGATGATGATGATAGTGATGATGACCATGACGATGATGATGATGGTGATGTCTGACTTGTGCTTGTGGCGCGAGCTGCGCCGCGGGCTGTCGCGGCGCGCGCGGAGCTGTCATATGATGATGATAGTGATGATGACCATGACGATGATGATGATGGTGATGTCTGACTTGTGCTTGTGGCGCGGGCTGCGCCGCGGGCTGTCGCGGCGCGCGCGGTGCTGTCATATGATGATGATAGTGATGATGACCATGACGATGATGATGATGGTGATGTCTGACTTGTGCTTGTGGCGCGGGCTGCGCTGCGGGCTGTCGCGGCGCGCGCGGAGCTGTCATATGATGATGATAGTGATGATGACCATGACGATGATGATGATGGTTATGTCTGACTTGTGCTTGTGGCGCGGGCTGCGCCGCGGGCTGTCGCGGCGCGCGCGGAGCTGTCATATGATGATGATAGTGATGATGACCATGACGATGATGATGATGGTGATGTCTGACTTGTGCTTGTGGCGCGGGCTGCGCCGCGGGCTGTCGCGGCGCGCGCGGAGCTGTCATATGATGATGATAGTGATGATGACCATGACGATGATGATGATGGTGATGTCTGACTTGTGCTTGTGGCGCGGGCTGCGCCGCGGGCTGTCGCGGCGCGCGCGGAGCTGTCATATGATGATGATAGTGATGATGTCCATGACGATGATGATGATGATGGTGATGTCTGACTTGTGCTTGTGGCGCGAGCTGCGCCGCGGGCTGTCGCGGCGCGCGCGGAGCTGTCATATGATGATGATAGTGATGATGACCATGACGATGATGATGATGGTGATGTCTGACTTGTGCTTGTGGCGCGAGCTGCGCCGCGGGCTGTCGCGGCGCGCGCGGAGCTGTCATATGATGATGATAGTGATGATGACCATGACGATGATGATGATGGTGATGTCTGACTTGTGCTTGTGGCGCGGGCTGCGCCGCGGGCTGTCGCGGCGCGCGCGGTGCTGTCATATGATGATGATAGTGATGATGACCATGACGATGATGATGATGGTGATGTCTGACTTGTGCTTGTGGCGCGGGCTGCGCTGCGGGCTGTCGCGGCGCGCGCGGAGCTGTCATATGATGATGATAGTGATGATGACCATGACGATGATGATGATGGTTATGTCTGACTTGTGCTTGTGGCGCGGGCTGCGCCGCGGGCTGTCGCGGCGCGCGCGGAGCTGTCATATGATGATGATAGTGATGATGACCATGACGATGATGATGATGGTGATGTCTGACTTGTGCTTGTGGCGCGGGCTGCGCCGCGGGCTGTCGCGGCGCGCGCGGAGCTGTCATATGATGATGATAGTGATGATGACCATGACGATGATGATGATGGTGATGTCTGACTTGTGCTTGTGGCGAGGGCTGCGCCGCGGGCTGTCGCGGCGCGCGCGGAGCTGTCATATGATGATGATAGTGATGATGACCATGACGATGATGATGATGGTGATGTCTGACTTGTGCTTGTGGCGCGGGCTGCGCCGCGGGCTGTCGCGGCGCGCGCGGAGCTGTCATAGGATGATGATAGTGATGATGACCATGACGATGATGATGATGGTGATGTCTGACTTGTGCTTGTGGCGCGGGCTGCGCCGCGGACTGTCGCGGCGCGCGCGGAGCTGTCATATGATGATGATAGTGATGATGACCATGACGATGATGATGATGGTGATGTCTGGCTTGTGCTTGTGGCGCGGGCTGCACCGCGGGCTGTCGCGGCGCGCGCGGAGCTGTCATATGATGATGATCGTGATGATGACCATGACGATGATGATGATGGTGATGTCTGACTTGTGCTTGTGGCGCGAGCTGCGCCGCGGGCTGTCGCGGCGCGCGCGGAGCTGTCATATGATGATGATAGTGATGATGACCATGACGATGATGATGATGGTGATGTCTGACTTGTGCTTGTGGCGCGGGCTGCGCCGCGGGCTGTCGCGGCGCGCGCGGAGCTGTCATATGCCGGAGTCGTCGGTCGTGTGCTGCACGTTGTTTAGGGACTCTTCGGATGATTCAGACTTTTGCTTCTTCTTGGTGCTGTTAAAAAAGGCGCTCGATTAAAATTTTAAGTCCATGAGAGTAGTAAACAGATAAAACAGCTGTGTAAGAGAACAGTTCTAATTATACGTAAAAAATCCTTAGACTGCGCAACCCTGAGGACCGCGATGGATCCTACTAAAGGGGTGATAGACGGTCGATCTTTGAAATGGCCATCTTAAAGGGGTGATAGACGGCCGACCTTTAAAATGGCCATCTTAAAGGGGTGATAGACGGTCGAGTTTTAATCGCGAATTTAAAGTTCGTGAACTTACTCGGCTCGCGTCGGTGACACACGTTGAAGCTTTCTCACTATTCAAACGCAAAATGTCGCCGACAGGAGAAGCTTTGAGTTATTAAGGAATTATATTATATCGACATACATACATTAGATCACGCCTGTTTCCCAGAGGGGTAGGCAGAGACCACTTTCTTCCGCCTGCTACATTTAAAAAATCACTCATTTTAGGTTTAACTAGACTTTCTGACCCAAAATAAACGAACGACACAACACAAACGTCAAACACCACAGACTGCCGAAAAAAAATCGTGGCTCGCTACTGGCGATGACAGACGTACGAGCCAAGACGGGCTACGAGCAAAATTCAAATCCAAACATGTTGCGTACTTCGGATGACTCACGGGCGAGTAAGATCGCCGAGCCGCAAGTACGCGAACTTACTCGACCGTCTATCACCCCTTTTATAGTCATTTCACCGGTTAAAAGGTGCGACTACCGGCGGCAGGTTAAAGCGAGAGATAACTAGTGGTAGCGATCCGTACGGACCATACGCAAGGTCCCACTACTATTAACTCCTCACCCTCGTTTCTTCTCGTGCTCCAGCACCACCTGCTCTCGGAACAGCTTGGACAGCTCCAGCTCCTCGATCTCGTCCGAGTTGGTGAGGATTATCGCCCTGGAACCAACGAGTGTTCATGAGGCTGATATAACCTTGTTTCTGAGCATTTTAAAACAGCTGACAGAAAAAGCGTGTTATAATCCCAAACTTAACGTTTTTTTTTTAAAGCTTGCTTTTCATTTTTACAAAATTTTATTTAACATTCAATGTATTTATGTACTATGTATGTAAGTATGGACAATACAATACAATACAATACAATACAAAACACTTTATTGTACACCAAATAAAAACATAACAGAGAAACAGCACATTTGATAATAATACAGGGACACAACAGGCGGTCTTATCGCTAATTAGCGATCTCTTATGTATGATGTATGTACGTATGAGGGTCAAATCTTGCAACTTAAATTTGACCTACTTCCCGGTTTCCGATGAAGCAGAAAATTTGCATACATGTGTAAATTGGATGACAATGCAATAGTATTACGACATGGAGCTGATCTGATGATGGAGTCAGAAGGTGGCGACAGAAGCTCCGCTATACTTAACGTAGACCCGCCGTGTTGGGGCTCATTTGTCTGGTCTTGATAAGCATATAATGACTCTGCAAAAAAAGTACAGTCGGCAACAAAATCTTGTCCCAAAAATGTTTTTTTTGCCAGAAACTTATAATAATGTGTAGTGATAGTTGTGTGTTTGTTGTTGTAGACGCCGCGAGTGGCTATAGCCGGCTAGAGCTCCGGCGCGCGGGTCGACGGCTATTGTGGCCGCTCCCTCGCAGGGACGGGGGAGCGTCGATGGCTCGATGTCGATACTGCGTTAATCCAACATCGGTTAACCCGCTGCCGACCGCCGCCCATCATTGCGGGTTAATGTTGGTGGTACCGTTTGGCTCTTTTCTCTATTGAATGCCTTCAATCTCTTCTTCCTTTATCTGTGTTCAGTTGCCTTCCTTTTTAATTTTGTTCGAATTATCTTGACCGATTTTTGGACCTATTTTACTCCGTTTTCATACTAAAAATATTATTTTATTTATTTCTTATTATCTTACTTGTTAATTTACTACTATTAATAAATAGTAGTAAATTAATATAATAATATTCCTTAATTAAACACTGTCTCTTCGTTCGTGTGTCACGTTGGCGCCACTGAAAACCAGCGTCGCGGTTTATGCTGTGACATAGTGCTGTGTGGTGTCAATTTCGACGTCACAGAATCACCCATGGCAACATTATTCTTTCCTTCTATATTTTTTTTGTTTTTATTTTTGTGTTGCCATCCTTTTTTAACCGACTTCAAAAAAAGGAGGAGGTTCTCAATTCGTCTGTTTTTTTTTAAATTATTTTTAATGTTTGTTACCTCAGAACTTTCGACTGGGTGAACCGATTTTGATGATTCTTTTTTTATTTGAAAGCTGGTGCTTCCAGATTGGTCTCATTCTTATCAAAATGAAGATCTGATGGTGGAATCCATGAGGAATCGACGGAACTCTTCGAAATTTATAGGCACACCTATAGCGATTTTGGTATTTTTCATTGTAACTCGTGTATTTGGTCTTGGAAAGCACTATTTGGTGAAGTGAAACTGATGATGAAGACCACAGATGGCCACCGGAACTCCTAAACGGTATATATTTCGAGGGTGGCGACAAGATATTTCGATTAAGATAGTTGAGCGACTATGACGAAGCATATTTAGGTTTAAATATATGACTATGACTTTCCCACGGCGTTGCTTGCGTATGTTCTATTGTTTCTTATTAATTGAGAAGTGGGAGAATAACAGCATAATTATGATCACTAAAAAGAATAAAATTCAAAAAAAGTTTAAAAAAACAAAAACCCGCCTTCAAAAAGCAAAAAATAACTTCTTTAAAATGGTAGGTAAATAGGTCAGTCCAACTGAAGTCGGCGTCCAACAATATTTTAACCAAAAGCAGACTTCAGTTGGACTGACCTATTTACCTACCATTTTAAAGAAGTTATTGTTTGCTTTTTGAAGGCGGGTTTTTGTTTTTTTAAACATTTTTATTTCTATTATTATGCCATATACAGTGTGTAAATGGAGCACGAGCAAACATTTAAACTAGACGTAGGCTATGGCTGTACAAGTCATGTAAATGTGGAATTTCGTTAATAACTCTAATACATAGAGCGCAATTTTTAAAGGTCCCATCGAACAGCAATGTATAATGTAAACGAAGATTTAACTTGATTTAATATATTAAATATTAATAATTCTCAGTTAATTGCAGTTTAATTGGCTATTTCTGAATTGCGTGGCGAATTAATTTGTATGAAAAAATAAATACAACTCATGTTAACGATACACATGTTTTTATAGGCCTCGTGTGGTTGCCGAGTTAGAATAGTGCCACTCCATGTCTTCCCGTGGATGTCGTAAGAGACGACTAAGGGAATAAAGGCTTGTAGTGTTGTTAGGCGATGGGCTTGCAACCTGTCACTAATACGCTGGTAAACATCTTAGCCTAATTGTGCAAAATGTGGTTATAGAATTATCAACAAGTTTTTAGAGATGTTTGTAATTCTGTAGCTCTGCCTACCCCACTCTGGGAACGAAGGCGTGAGATTATGTATGTTATGTATGTTTTTATATTAATTAGGATGCATATTACCCGTCGTTAAAATGTTTGCTCGTATTCCATTTACAGACTGTATTCTTTCGAAAAAAATAATACTAAACAAAGGGGCCGCCTTAATAATGTTTTAGAAGGGAAAAATAATAACTTTTAGCATAAGTGTCAATGATCAGAAACGCATTTGACATAGCATGAAAGCAAGGCAGCGAGATGTTCCCCTACATCGACCCTCGACTCATGTTGCTCTCTCGCTTCGCTCGGTCCCATTATGCTATATGACTTTTATACTAAACGAAATTATTCGTAATTAAATTCGGTCTTATAAATGTTATAGTATTGAAAATCGACCAAACAATCAGTCGGATGTTTACCAATTATATCTCAAGGTGGAATTCAATTTGTATCCTCATCATCATGTCAGCCGAAAGACGTCCACTGCTGGACATAGGCCTCCCCCAAGGGTCTCCACTCAGACCGATCTTGTGCTTTTCGCATCCACCGCGTTCCCGCGTTCCGATTTGTATCCTACTAATATTATAAATGCGAAAGTTTGTGTGTTAGTTTGTTACTCCTTCACGCTGCAACGGCTGGACGAATTTGGATGAAATTTGAAACGGACATTGCTTATACCCTGGATTAACACACAGGCTATTTTTAATTCCGAAAAAATTAATGATTTCCTAAGGAATAACTATAATCGAAATCTACGCGGGCGAAGTCGCGAGCAGAAGCTAGTACAACAATAAGGTCCATAAGATGCGTTTCTCAATTTATCACAATTAACCCCCGAAAAAAAGATGGGTGTTAGTAGTTTAACGTGTGTATCTGTGTGCCTGTATGTGGCATCGTAGCTCCCAAACGGATGGACTGATTTGGATGCGGTTAGAAAACCAGTTTAATCGGGATAGTTTTTAGCTGGATTTCATAAAATCGATTGAGTCGTTTAAGATATGCCGCTCTGAAAGAGGAGACGCGATTATATCGGGGGTCCTAAATTACAATTCCAATTATTGAACATTTTTAAGGGTGAGACGGGTTTGACCTTTACTTTAAAAAATCTCTCTATAACACCGTATTTTACCAATAATGTCACTACTTAACAGAACGTTAAGTGCCGCGACCAGGATGTGGATAAATAAGACATGTACTTGTCAACAGATGGCGCCTTCTTTGACTCTCTTATCCGTTAGATATCGCTGTTCCAAAAACGTGCTAATTTTTCTTCCGTAGATTACAAAGTCACTGCGTGACCTTTTTCATGGACACTATATCGACGCAAGCGAAGCGAAGTGAAATTTAGTACAAATCTACTTAATAACCTAAGGACATACGATTTAAAACATATAGGGGGCTCACACAATTTAATCCTTTGATTTAACAAATAATAGTTCAAGTCTTAAATGGTGACAGGTTTAACGGAGAGACGAACAGATGTTGTTTTTAGGGTTCCGTTGCCAAATGGCAAAAAACGGAACCCTTATGGATTCGTCATGTCTGTCTGTCCGTCCGTATGTCACAGCCACTTTTTTCCGAAACTATAAGAACTATACTGTTAAAACTTGGTAAGTAGATTTATTCTGTGAACCGCATTAAGATTTTCACACAAAAATAGAAAAAAAACAATACATTTTGAGGGTTCCCCATACATAGAACTGAAGCTCAAAAATATTTTTTTCATCAAACTGATACGTGTGAGGTATCTATAGGTCTACCATGCAAATCGTAAACCGCAATTTACCTTTCACGGAACCCTTCATGGGCGAGTCCGACTCGCACTTGGCCGCTTTTATTACTATGAAATTGTTATCCGTGGTAGTATAAGGTGCTGTTAGCGCATTTTATGTACAAAAAAGATTAATAAGACATATCGCAACAAAAACGCTGACTCGAACCATTGGAACACGCAAACTGTGTCATGTCATGACTCATGAAGTCATGACGAGTTAGCTGTTGACCGTAACACTTTGCAATTCACGCAACTAAGCATTAAATACATACATAGTTTTGAAAATAATTAATAGGGCGATATAAATATTACAATTTGTCTTTTTTACACTAAATACATGATTTGTACATCCGTTTTTAAAAAAAAAGGTACATTCTTGATCACTTTTATTGCGGTGTTTCCCTTTTCCTTTCTTTTGGTTTGATTATATAAGTTTAGTGTGTGTGTGTGTGTGTGTGTGTGCTATGTGTGTGTAATCTTCCGTGGTTTTACTGGATGGTTACAACGGAAGACCAGCGCTGAGGGCTCAGACAAGATGCACTACGCTAACTAACGTTTCTGTTCGATTAGTTTTTAAACCAATCGCGTCACTGGTAGACCACGTGACTTTTCGTATCACGTCATCTTCCAGTGACGCGATTGGTTTAAAAACGAATCGAATAGAAACGTTAGTTAGCGTAGTGCATCTTGTCTGCGCCCTCTGGTGTTTACGCCAGCATAACGCTGAGTTGGAACCATTTCGTGACAACGTTTTTTTGTCTATGTCAGTTTGTTGAGTTTTGTTTGTCTGTTTGTCACGGATAAATGTTTTTTCCTTTCTTCTTCCTTACTTTCTTTCTTTCAATCTCACACAAATTGACCTAATCCTAAACTAAGCTTTAGGCTTCTAAAGTATATATAATACTTTATCGCTGAGTGACTTTAGGACCCTGTCACAGTAAGCAAATGATTTATTTGGACGTAATGTGTTTCTCGTGATAATTGTCGCTGTCATTTTGACAGGTTGTACGGTACCTTTGTAATATACAAATATGTGCTAAAATAAACAAATAAGGTAGCGGTCGCGGGTTCCAATCCCGGTAAGGGCAGACATTTATGTGATGAGCGCGAGTATTTGTTCCTGAGTCTTGGATGATTTAAAATACTTGTGATTTAGACTTTCACAATCGACAAGTAAATTTATCTGCCGTTTAAAGATGGCTCTCTCCTTGTCTATGTTGAAGTGCAAGAAAGAGGAAGGGCTAAATTGATGTGTCCAATATGCTTTACTTCTCGATTATGAAACAGGCGGTAAATCTCGCAAGATATTCTACTAAATACTACCTACTAAATAGTTTTTTTCTGGCAAGGTACACTCAGGCCACCTGATGGTAAGTGGGATCAGAGACCCATACACATTTGAAATCTCAAGACTACAATCTCGAAACTGCAATCCTTAAACTTCAAATGCGTTGCCAACCTTGAGGACTAAGATGGAATGCCTCTATGCTAGTTCACCGGGTGTCTTATCCCCTCACCGGAACACAGCAATGTGAACACTACCGCTTGGCGGTGGGCTAATGAATAAGATGGTGGTAGCGATACGGACGGACCCTGCACAAAGGTCCTACCACCACTGAATTAATCTCGCAAGATATTCTACAAATAGTTAGGTAATGTTTTGTACTAAGCCATAAGTAATTAATTTTAGTCCGTTTGTTCGTTTCATAATTTATAGTTCCCGGGGGAATAGCGATAAATTCAGAGGTCACAAGATCACCCGCTTGGTAATTTGGTAGCGATCGGAACAACATTTTTTGTTTGCAACCCGAGCGAAATCGGGGTGAGTCGCTAGTTAATAATAAACGAGACCTTTTTGAAAGTCGATAAAAAATACTTCTCATCGATATAACGACATTGGGTACAACACTAGTGCGGCCATTCAAACCCCGTTCCCGTGTCAAGGTGACGATCGACCCTATCTGCCTACAGACGTACATACATACATACACACAGCAGGCGAAAGGGATCGACTGAGAGACATTTATTTGGTTGACTCAGAGGTCAAGTTAGACAAAGAGCTCGTGCGAGTTTAAATAAATAGTAGTTTATGTGACTGTACATAATGATGAGCATTAAACAAAAATTATCGACATAATGAGATGCGAAGTACATAGTTTACTGACAGTTCTCAAATTAAAAAAAAAACATTGCTTGCTCGCTACACAAGCCCGCAATGTTGCATACAAATTCCATTACTATCTAGCTTGTAACTTTTTAAAAAGTGAAAAAGCCCATAATAAAATTTTGACACAAGTCTTATACATCCAAATTTTATACGAAACATAACTTTTTTATCTGTGTCTGGAATAGTTTATGTTTTTTTAAAAACAAAACTTGCGTTTCTCCTTTTCATAAATAAAAAGGCGGTAAAGAGTGATGGTTTTTTCACATGAAGTTTCTGTTTGTATGCAATTTAAAAAATGAATTCAAGCGATGAAGATTTTACTCCAATACAATTTTTTCTGGCGATTTTTGAGAAAAGCACTATATTTGCCTCGGCAGGAACAGCAATTGCGGGCTTCGTATTTTTAAACGGACTCGCAAGTTCGTCCGTTTAAACCAATACTCGGCCCGCAATTGCCTACTTCCATGCCTAGGCAATAATGTACTATTATTGCCTAATTATGTACAAGCTTCCATGATGCATGCAGGAGCCGCATATTAACCCGTAATAGCGGTTATGAAAAGATTGAATAGTTTTCTGGCAGCTGTCATAGTTTTTTTTTAATTCAGAGACAAACTAGAGTCGACTCCAACTATCATATCGTACGATAGGTATCTTAGTTACGTGCGACATTTGTCAAATTTGTATGCAAATTGACAATTCATTTCGAACTAAACGTCATCTCGACTGATATTAGACGGTCATTCTCCAGAATTCTGTTCTCAGTCTAATTAACACCGCCCTTTTTTTCCACTTGGTTTTTGATAAAATTTATGCAAAATGTAGTAACATATCGACCATTCAAACTTTAATATTTATTGGGCACTTAATTATTATTAGCGGTTAATTAACTAGAAGGGTTTAATATTTGCGTGACGCGCGAATTAGAAAAGCGATGCGTTAATTAGGTTTACTTGCTTGCGAATTAAAAAAACTACGCGTTTATTAGATAAATGTTCATGCCAAATATATATTTTTTAGGAAATAAGACAAAAACTGTCAGACTGTCTATTAATTTTATCATATTTATTATATTGCAACGTCGAAACTATTAGGAACATAAAATATCCATCACGATATACATACATAATAAGCTAACTAATATTTCACTGAAATAATCGTTCTATAATCAACAATGAAAACGATAAAAAAAATCAGAATTAATAACTTTATATTATACCTTAGGTATTATGAACAAACGATAACAAATAAATTGCCGTATCTGCTAAAGAAAAAATAATGCTTCTTCCTCCTACTTTTTACATTCCTTATCTATCTTTAAAAAAAGTAATTTAAAATTTAAAAACCCGATGGACTAAAAGGATATAAATAAACTAGTTAATTTTATTGAATCTAAGGACACCTCATAATTCATAATGCTAAAATCCGTCGAGCCGTTTAAGCTTTACATACATAAGTTATGTAACATAACATACAGACATTCAACTTTAAGTATGTAGTTTAATTATTGCGGGTGGTTTTAATACATAATTTATACAAATATGAAGAATGATGCCGGGTCCCTAGGATTTTCCTTACATGATTAGAATTACAGTTGTCACTTATTGTCAAAATGCAACTTTTTAATGTGGTCAGCAAAATTTTCATGTTTTCCAAGAGAAATATGCTAGGAAAAATAAAATAACCTCTAAAAAACATATTGTCCAAACACTTACGCACACAGATACGATCATAAGGATGATTTTAAGGTTAGGGCCCCTCTAATAACACCAGTTTGACATAATATATGTCATTCTAATCATGCCATCATTCTTCCGGGAATTACATTTTTGTAAAAAAATTATTCCTGTAAATTAATTTAAACTGGTTTAGCTTAAGCGAGCAATTAGAAATAAAATACTTTTATGAACCAAAAACCTTTTTTACTACTCTTAAACTAATTAACGCGTTCATTTTTGGCCCGTGAATTAGACGTGTGTATTAGGGATTCTTGATAAAAAAAATATAACTTCTTTTAGGTACATGTGATAAACTACATAATCCAGTAACTGTTAAATACTGAGGTTCTTAATGTATACAATAATTTACAGAGCTATAGAGTTATTGGCTGATTTTAAAAACGTGAACGTGTTAATTAGAATTTACGAGAACCAAAACATGCGAATTAGATACTTACATTTGTAGTGTGCGATCCACACAACATTAACACGTCTTTCTCTCAAGAGGGTCTTGACATGAGTGTCTGCTCACGCAAAATGCATTACAGACATCTGTCTCTTTCTTCAATGGCCTTGCACGGACAAGAATGAAAGCGGCGCGTGAATTAGTACACGTATCGGGACAAAGTTTCTTTATTTTATATCTCAGTGCTATATTACTAAATAAATTTGGTATTTTTTTTGTAATTTGGATATCTTATCTTTCATTAAATAAAAATACTTTCATTCATCTTTCCTCTTGTATATGATCGGGGAAAATAGTTATATTAGTGATTTCGGAAGTGAGACGCGCGGTGTTAATTAGGAGAATGGGGTATTGATTTTTTTTTTCACCTAGAAAGGTATTGAATATTTACTTGAAAATTCATGTACACCTCAATAAGAGTACCTTCTAGGAACAAAAAATATAAATTATACCAAATTCAATAGTTTTATATTTTTTAAGCCCGAGGACATACAGAAATGGCTGTCTGGAGAATGACCGTAGAATAGAGGTCAAATCAAATTTCTTTGTTCTTCAGAGATGTTCGAAATTTGAATGTCATAAGGACATCGAAATTGATGTTCTTAAGAATCCATAAGATTATTACCGCAGATAAAAAATAAACCCTCTATTATGCGTTCAGAAACCGCAAAATATGACCAGCATAATAATCAACTCTGTTGTTAGAGCAAATTTTTTTACCCACACTCGTGTTTAATGCCCTTCATTATGTACAGTCACATAAACTACTATTAAAAGAGTCCATCGAGCAGCAAAGTTTAACATCAAGTCTAAGTTAATTGCAAGTTAATTGAGGGATAAATTGAGCCATTTTGATACATTGCGTGACGAATTAGTTTGTATGAAAAAAAAAGTACAACTTATATTAATAATATACATGATTTTTTTCATCACACTTGCTCGTAAATAGTGTCCTAATATGCTAGAAAAATCGACCGTAAATCCAAAATAATACCCGCGGCCTTTTTTATTTACCATTACGCCCTATCGTGAGTAATATCGTGAGTAATACGTGGCCTCAAACTATCATAATACGTCAGAGGGCCCTGCGAAGATGCACTACGCTAACTAACGTTTCTATTCGATTCGTTTTTAAACCAATCGCGTCACTGGTAGACCACGTGACTTTTCGTATCACGTCATCTCCCAGTGACGCGATTGGTTTAAAAACGAATCGAATAGAAACGTTAGTTAGCGTAGTCCATCTTTGCAGGGCCCTCAGGACCCCAATTCTTGTGCCATTCGATATGAAGTTTCATTCGAGATGTAATGTCAGTTGCATACAATTTTCTAAAAATATCGCATATAAACTATTGATCTCGACTGTCACTAGAATCGGACTCCTGAACACGTTTGACATTATCTGTGGTAAGTCATAGACAATGATGTAGTCCGCCGCTAATTTATAAATACTGATTAGTGATTATAAACGGTGTGATTCTAAAATAATAATTAAAAGGGTGTCTTTGTGCACATACCTATTAAAAAACATGTCATTAGAAGAAATGGATAATGCGACTCCGCCGGACATCGCCAACGCGGCTAAAATTATTAGTGAGAATCGTAAGTTAGAAATATGATCTTTTGTGTGATTTTATTTCATTTCCTCGCAATTGTGAAGAAAAACATTGTATGTTACACGGGTGGAAAAGGAAATACAAAGCTCGAGTCATTAAAGCCCGAAGCCGACTCTCGTTTGTAATTCTGTATTTACCACCCTTAATACACAATGTAATAATGTTAATTAGGATGCATATTAACTATTGTCAAAATATATGTTCGTATGGATGTCACACACTGAATAGAGCAATACTTTAATACATAGAATACAATCCATGACTTAGGTTTTCCCACTTACTTACGTTCAACACGCAAATATTTGCTGGGAATCGAACCCGGGACCGCTAGCTTCGTAGGTAGGGTAGCATTGTAACGAAAAGTAACTTCTCAAATTGTGAAAGTTTCTTATGAGAAATACTCGGAAATTTCAAAGAATATTTTTAAAAATTGTTTGTAAAGACAACATTCTCAATGCTCTCAAATGTTTCCGATGATATTCTCAGTAATTTCCTAAGAAGATTTCTTAACTTCTGAGAATGTTCTGTGACTTGTACATAAGGCAGGGTTACTTTTCTATTGACGGGCAATGCGTCGTTAATCTTGTCTAAGGCGAAGTTCGGGGCGAACTACGAGTTCCCAGAGGGCCCTGCCAAGATGCATTGCGCTAACTAGCGTTTCTATTCGATGCGTTTTTAAACCAATCGCGTCACTGGTAGATGACGTGATACGAAAAGTCACGTGGTCTACCAGTGACGCGATTGATTTAAAAATGAAACGAATAGAAACGTTAGTTAGCGCAATGCATCTTGGCAGGGCCCTCTGGCCTATTTATGTATAGGCAGAGAATACCTATTAAATGCATAGCAAGTTTGACAACAAGCATGCTTTGAAAACCCAACTGCTGTTTGAATAATGTCGTCAACTTAATGTTAATTTTCATGCCGCGCAATTTGGCGCCACAAATCCGCCATTTTTAACCGACTTCAAAAAAAGGAGGAGGTTCTCAATTCGTCGGGATATTTTTTTTTTTTTTTTTTTTTTTTTTTTTATGTATGTTCCCCGATTACTCGAAGACCACTGGACCGATTTGAAAAATTTTTTCGTTGTTCGACTGGGTATATTTTCTAGTTGGTCCCATTGTCACCACGTCAGGATCTGATGATGGGATCATGGAGAAATCAAGAGAACTCCTCAAATATTATAGGCACACCTATAGCGATTTTGGTATTTTTCACTGTAACTCATGCATTTGCTTTTGAAAAGTACTATATGGTGAAGTGGAACTGATGATGAAGACCACAGATGGCCACCGGAACTCCTTAACGGTACCTATTTCAAGGGTGGCGATAAGATATTTCGATAAAGGAAGTTGAGCGAGTATGACGAAGCACATTTAGGTTTAAATATGACTATGAAATTCCCGCGGCGTTGTCTGCGGCGAGCTTGAAATGTTCTATAGTTTCTTATTAATATTTAGAAGTGGAGCTACGTGACAGCATAAATAGGATCACTAAAAAGTATAAAATAAAATAAATGTTTAAAAAAACAAAAAACCGCCTTCAAAAAGCAAAAAATAACTTCTTTAAAATGGTAGGTAAATAGGTCAGTCCAACTGAAGTCGGCGTCCAACAATATTTTAACCAAAAGCAGACTTCAGTTGGACTGACCTATTTACCTACCATTTTAAAGAAGTTATTTTTTGCTTTTTGAAGGCGGTTTTTTGTTTTTTTAAACATTTATTTTTGACTTCCAATAATTTTAATATAGCCTATGACACAAGTGGTTAAGACGAATCTAACCACGTATAATTCATCAAAATCGGTTTAGTGGTTTAGTAGTTACGAGGGAACATAGAGTCGGCGATATATACAGGTCAAACACATAACTCTCAATACTCAATACTCAATATTTTATTGCAATTCATAATGTGTACAGGTTGGAATACAGTTATTTTATGTGCATTATGAACCCTGTCGGGCACAGCAACGAGAGGGGAGGACTTATATGTATAGGTATTTATGATTAGATTTACAATGTCATGTAAATCTATCACTCGCAAGCTCGTCCATTTAATCCAATACTCGGCCCGCAATTGCCTACTTCCATGCCTAGGCAATAATGTACTATTGTGCAGTCGTCATCTACTTTTCAAGACGATTCTAACGAGCCCTAACACGACGGGTTTATCATGTGTACACCCTTGGAGCTCACGACGTCCCCTCAGACCTCACGACGTCCTCGAGCTCACCACGTCCCCTCAGAGCTCACGACGTCACTTCAGAGCTTACGACGTTCCCTCAGAGCTCACGACGTCCCCTCAGAGCTCACGACGACCCCTCAGTGTTCACGACGTCCCTTCAGAGCTTACGACGTCTCTTCAGAGCTCACCACGTCCTTTCAGAGTTCATGACGTCGCCTCAGAGCTCACGACGTCCCCTCAGAGCTCACGACGACCCCTCAGAGCTCACGACGTCCCCTCAGATCTCACCACGTCCCCTCGAGCTCACCTGATCCGGCCGCCCTCGACGCGCTCGGGGCGCCGCTCCGTCACCACCGACACCGACGTCTCCTCGTGCTTCCGGTGCTTCGACTTGTGGTGCTTCCTGCGAAAACGACTCAAAGTTAATAAATAAAACAGAAGTAACTAAGAGCATCCAAGAGGATCCCCTTGAATCACCGACAACTCACTTGACTGCCCTTATAAGCCAAAAGGCGATATCTCAACCTCAATAGCCAAAGCAAATACAACCCTCTATCGTTAGTAATAAGGATGCACTTGCTACAGGAGTTATGTCAGAGATACCGCCATTTGTCTCAGCAGGGCAGTTGATCTGAAGCTAATTTCTGCTGAAACCTTATTGTTATCTAGGTTATCTTAAGCATGCGTAACGTAGGTTGCTTAGGTTAGACCTGTGACCACCGAAGAATAACTCATGCACGTGTACCAGTCGGCGAAATAAAAAAAAACGTGTTCGCGACGCCCGACAGAAGCGAGAACTCAAACTAATCTAAGTTGAACTATACCGCACGCTGCCGTATTGTGAGAGAAGGGGAAGCCAGACAGACTGGCGCCGTAACGCGTTACGTAACGAAGCGGTTTACCCTCCCATAAGAACTTAACGAATCGGACTCCTGACCACGTTTGACATTATCTGTGGTAAGTCATAGATAATGAAGTAGTCTGCCGCAAACTTATAAATACTGATTATAAACTGTGTGATTCCAAAATAATAATTAAAAGGGTGTCTTTGTGCAAATATTAAAATTCATATATCAATAAAAACATGTCGTCATCAGAAGAAATGGATAATGCGACTCCGCCGGACATCGCCAACGCGGCTAAAACTATTAGTGAGAATCGTAAGTTAAAAATATGATCTTTTATCTGATTTTATTTCATTTCCTCGCAATTGTGATGAAAAACATTGTATGTTACACGGGTGGTAAAGGAAATACAAAGCTCGAGTCATTAAAGCCCTCAACCTTCGGCTTCGGGCTTCTAACAGACTCTCGTTTGTAATTCTGTCTTT
Organism: Acleris literana; assembly: GCA_946894065.1. Lineage (NCBI taxonomy): Eukaryota > Metazoa > Arthropoda > Insecta > Lepidoptera > Tortricidae > Acleris > Acleris literana. The sequence goes on along the minus strand of OX335695.1, from coordinate 11,898,107 downwards.
ACCACCCTTAATACACAATGTACTATTGTCACTGGTGTTTCATACAAAAACGAATATTGCCGAACTACATTAAGAAAATAGAAGCTCTGTAAACCATTCCATGAAATGAAATGTCAGTCATTCAAGGGTAAACCGATCCGTGACCTATAGACATTTGCATTCTCAAGACTTCAATCTGAAGACTACAAATGCCTTGATAACCCAGAGGACTTGGAATGCCTCTATGCTAGGAAATTCACCGGTTGTATTATCCCTACACCGGAACACAGAAGCGAAGGCGGTAGATTAAAGGATCACCACTAAAACGTGTACAGTGAATCAATAATTTCCCACCTTATTGGTCAGCTGGATGCAACACTGGAATTTAAACTACGCTTATTTACACGGTACTACAGACAACACTTACTTGTGTTTCTTATGCTCCTTCCTCTCGCTGGACTTGTGCTTCCGCTTCCGGTACACGGACCCCCCCGCGCCCTCCTCCCCTGTCTCCAGGTGGAGCACGTACAGCCGGTAGATCTGCAGCAGGATCACCTGCAACAGCTTGAACTGAGCTTGATGCATTCTTAACTATTGGATAAAAAATCCCGTGGCGACCCCTTCTTCAGAGCTGATATCTCCTATCACCCCGATTAAATTAGCCTTCTTTAAAAATAACTCAGCGTCCAAATTGGCAAATTTGTTTGGTAGCTACGATGCCACAGAAGGATACAGCGATACACAGACACGCATACACAGACCCACGTCGGAGAGTTACCAAGAAACAAACATAAGAAGATAAAGTTAATGAAAATGGTGCTGAAGAAGAGAAGGAAGATACTTACGAGAGTATTTTTGCAGGTGAAGAAGATGTTCATGTAGTTGATGATCTTGTAGTGGCCGATGATGAGCAGCCGGAACACGAGGAAGGGCGCATCCTGCAGCACGATGTTCATCATGATCGCGCACACCTCGATGGAGCAGCAGCACGCGCGGCTGTTTCTGATCATCACCATCATCATCATCATCCGCACCATTAATATGAAAAGTATCATCACCAACATAACCACAAACAATATTATTACCTACTGTCATCATTACCACTGTTATTATTGTTATTATCATCACCACCATCACCTATATTATTATCGTTATCGAGCCATCGTCAATGTTACCAACACCATGATCATTACTACTGGCATTGCCATCAACAACAACATCACTGTCATTATCAATCGTCGTCATCATCGTCAGTGTGATCCTCGTTATGATTTCAAATAAGTCACTATCGTGACTTTTAAGGCATTTCGACCGCTTCAGGCTTTTAGTAAAACGCTACAATAATGAAAGAAGAAGTCAATATCGCATGTACCATTGCCAAGTTAACCCTTTAAAGCCAAATATCCAAGACAGCCTTTAGAAAGAATCGTCAATATAAACCTTGAAGAACAAAACGATGAAAGGCCAAAACAAACAGAATAACAAACAACTTAATTTATGTAAACACGTGTAGCCATTTTAAAGACAATGTAGCGAGAAATGGAGGTCACCATCATAAGGTAGCGCCCATTCATAGAGCCGACTAAATATAGGTTAAACGTGTCCACATGGGCTACAGAAATAGGCACGGTCTTTAAACCCGACACCATAAGTTGTTATGTATTTGTCTGGTAACTCATAATTTCATCGAATTTTACTTTATAGATTGTAAAATTTCATCGAATTTCATTTCATCGAACGCCATTTTTGCTCAAACCAAGTGCCAATAATGACAGTTCTCTATGGCTTGACGTTTACGTTGACGTATGTTGTGACGGGTATCTCAGCCAAGATGAGTTTATCACGGCCCTAGAACGTTGTCACAGATTAAATAAAGTTGTCACAGATAAAAAATACTGTAATAAATCTAACAAGAGAAACAAAAGAAGTAAAAAATCAAATCTTAAATAAGTACAATGAAATTGAGAAGTATGTTTGAGGTGTAATAAGTGCTTAAAACAAATATTGAAGCGGTGACAGAGAAAGTCATATATTTTTGTAAATCTCACAAAATACAATGTTTGAGGATATACAGCCGGCATAGAAGAGTTTGAAAACAAATGAGAGTTATTATAGCTAATCGATCGTCATTGATAAGTTATTGATAAATTACTGGAAGCAAATTTAGATAAGTTGACGTCAATCGTCAATGGATCAACGTCGATCCCAGCTATTGATCTATGATCGATTGGTTTGATAACAAACTAGAGTTTGGTCGTTCTAAGAGGGCCGATTTGACAGCTGTCAACTCAGTACTAAATATGTGTTTGAGGTTATATTTTATACTGCGTTGGCAGCTGTCAAATCGGCCCTCTTAGAACGACCAAACTGTAAAGTAAGCATTTTTTATAGTGATATGTTGGAGTGATTTTTTTAATATCAAACTCTTTTTGCCAAAGGGTTACGAGTAATAAGGAATTATAATAATGCAGTTTTATAACAAGTGTTGAAGCTAAATAGCTAGCTGTATAAGCTACGCCATAAATAAGATTCCACGCCAAACATCGCGATCGTTAATTTGTGACCCATTTCAAGAAAAATAGGCTTGAAGTCGTCAATGTTATTAGAGATGTCAAATCATTTGTAACTTATAGGAGATTCAACCTTATTGTTGCAGAATGTCAGAATGACGTTGGACCTAAGGTGGGTCCCAAATAAGTTCGTGACTGTATGTGTGCCACTATAGTTAATTTTAAACTAGTCCCCGTTCTTGGAATGGGCCAGAATCTTATCAATGGCTCTTATTTTTCAAGGATTCCTTTAGTAATATTTTTTCTCAAACATGCAATGGAATGTTGGCGTTATGTTAGTTATTTTTCACTTCTCATGCTCTTAAAATATTACTTTAGCCTCGGCACATCGGGACTAAAGCTCCTTATTAATCTCTAGGGATTAAAGTATTTTTTTTTAATTTACTTTGGAAACCCCTAAACAGCCATTCACAGTGTTTGTGAATGGAGGATTATTGCCTTTATTGCTATTTTCAGTGATTGTGTATGGCAATGGAAATAACCTCAAAATGACAACTGTGCAAAAATATTTAAAAAAACGATTTAATTTCGTGAAACACGAATAATAATTACGAATACGAATCTATTTAATTATATTAAGGATGAATTCATTTTATTATGCATGGTGCAATTAGTATTAAAATAGTTTTCAAGTTTGAACCTGTTGGCTAAATATGCAAGCATTTAAAGCGGCACTGTACAAAAAATAATAAAAGAAAAGAAAAAAGACTGCACTTGCACCGATTTTTCTATAGGTATAACAAATTTTCTGTATAACGAATTTTAAACGAAAACTATCACGTTTCACGAGTAAGTAGACTTGATTGGTTCTTGAGATAGGTTTTTGTCTTTGTAGTAACGGCGTGGGAACCCTACACTGAGCATGGTTCGACATGCTCTTGCCCAGTTTTTGTGTTTGTAGTAACGGCGTCGGAACCCTACACTGAGCATGGTTTGACATGCTCTTGTCCGGTTTTTGTGTTTGTAGTAACGGCGTGGGAACCCTGCATTGAGCATGGTTTGAAAAACTCTTGCCCGGTTTTTGTGTTTGTAGTAACGCCGTCGGAACCCTACATTAGCATGGTTCGATATGCTCTTGCCCGGTTTTTGTGTTTGTAGTTACGGCGTCGGAACCCTACACTAAGCATGGTTCTTCGACATGCTCTTGCCCGGTTTTTGTGTTTGTAGTAACGGCGTGGGAACCTTGCATTGAGCATGGTTAGACATGCTCTTGCCCGGTTTTTGTGTTTGTAGTTACGGCGTCGGGACCCTACATTAGCATGGTCCGACAACTCTTGCCCGGTATATCCACTAAGGAATCCTTGGTCTGATGCGTGTGCAGGTGTGGCATGCGTGCAGCACGTACGTACATGTCGGACCTATTGGCAGTGCCGCGGGACTTGCGGCTCTTGGTGGCGGTGAGGACCACGGTGAACTGGACGAGCGACCAGGACCAGATGGCCAGCGTGAGGAGCACCAGCACCTTGTCAGTGGCCACCTTCTCGTCTTTGAAGGAGTCGAAGAACTCGATGATGTCGGCGGCGGTGCCTGGGGGAATTATACTTAAGTAGTTGTAGTACTTAATAGGTTGTAGGAAGTCGGTGTATGCAAGCAGCATTATAAAACATATATAAGTTTCTGTCAAAACTTTTATTTTTCGACGAGCTATTGTTGCCGACTGTACTTTTTTTGCAGATTCATTATCTGCTTATCAAGACCTAACAAATGAGCCCCAACACGGCGGGTCTACGTTAAGTATAGCGGAGCTTCTGTCGCCACCTTCTGACTCCATCATCAGATCAAAGCCATGTCATAATAGTTTTTTATTGTCATTCAATTTACACATGTATGCAAATTTTCAGCTCCATCGGAAATCTGGAAGTGGGTCAAATTTAATTTGCAAGGTTTGACCCGTACATACATACATTGCAAGTTAAATAAAAGCTTGTAATAACTACGTGAAAAATAAATGTTTAAAAAAACAAAAAACCGCCTTCAAAAAGCAAAAAATACTTCTTTAAAATGGTAGGTAAATAGGTCAGTCCAACTGAAGTCGGCGTCCAACAATATTTTAACCAAAAGCAGACTTCAGTTGGACTGACCTATTTACCTACCATTTTAAAGAAGTATTTTTTGCTTTTTGAAGGCGGTTTTTTGTTTTTTTAAACATTTATTTTATTTTATACTTTTTAGTGATCCTATTTATGCTGTTACGTAGCTCCACTTCTAAATATTAATAAGAAACTATAGAACATTTCAAGCTCGCCGCAGACAACGCCGCGGGAATGTCATAGTCATATTTAAACCTAAATGTGCTTCGTCATAGTCGCTAAACTTCCTTTATCGAAATATCTTATCGCCACCCTTGAAATAGGTACCGTTAAGGAGTTCCGGTGGCCATCTGTGGTCTTCATCATCAGTTCCACTTCACCATATAGTACTTTTCAAAAGCAAATGCATGAGTTACAGTGAAAAATACCAAAATCGCTATAGGTGTGCCTATAATATTTGAGGAGTTCTCTTGATTTCTCCATGATCCCATCATCAGATCCTGACGTGGTGACAATGGGACCAACTAAAAAGTATACCCATTCGAACAACGAAAAAATTTTTCAAATCGGTCCGGTGGTCTTCGAGTAATCGGGGAACATACATAAAAAAAAAAAAAAAAAAACCCGACGAATTGAGAACCTCCTCCTTTTTTTGAAGTCGGTTAAAAAGCAAGCTTTAAAAACCCGACTGCATTTTTTATACTGTCGTCGATATACCTACATATGTTAATAATTGTCATTTTGCCATTGTTGTTATTTCAATTTTAACAGTTTAGGTGTCCCATGTCAACCGGGACTACGTAAGGATTCTAACGATACCTCACACATCTACATCGGTCGAGGGATTTATAAGTTATAGTGGAATAAAAAAACTCACATACATACATACAAATATGAACCCTGAAAACATTACACTCCTTTTTAACCGACTTCAAAAAAAGGAGGAGGTTCTCAATTCGTCGGGTTTTTTTTTTCATGTATGTTCCCCGATTACTCGAAGACCACTGGACCGATTTGAAAAGATTTTTCGTTGTTTGAATGGGTATACTTTCTAGTTGGTCCCATTGTCAAGACGTCAGGATCTGATGATGGGATCTTGGAGAAATCAAGAGAACTCCTGAAATATTATACCACCTATAGCGATTTCGGTATTTTTCACTGTAACTCGTGCATTTGCTTTTGAAAAGTACTATATGGTGAAGTGGAACTGATGATGAAGACCACAGATGGCCCCCGGAACTCCTTAACGGTACCTATTTCAAGGGTGGCGATAAGATATTTCGATAAAGGAAGTTTAGCGACTATGACGAAGCACATTTAGGTTTAAATATGACTATGACATTCCCGCGGCGTTGTCTGCGGCGTGCTTGAAATGTTCTATAGTTTCTCATTAATATTTAGAAGTGGAGCTACGTAACAGCATAAATAGGATCACTAAAAAGTATAAAATAAAATAAATGTTTAAAAAAACAAAAACCCGCATTTTTGCATTTTTGAAGGCGGGTTTTTATTTTTTTTCATCTACAGTCTTTGACGCGCTATCGTATTGTTTTTAACTTGGCCGCCATTACTGTCAAATAAATGAGAGCTATGAAAACATTGACAATACTATCACAGATCAAAGACAATATGTGACGTTATCTATGGAAAGGGACCTTATTGTCGATGGCGCTTCCGCCATTATTAAAGATGCTCCGATATAAATACAACGTCTCGTGACGCAGCACGGCGTAAGCGCCATCGACAATATGGTTTTTAACGCCTAGAATAGAGGCCCTGACCTGCGGTAAGAATGCGCCTGCCGCCCCGTCCTCCCTCGGACCCCTCTGTCATCATACCCCCGTCCCCCGTGCCCCTGTACCGCGCGAGCGACGTCTTAGTTAAGTGGGTTACCTATAGTCGCCTGACGCTTCCTCACCTATGTACACCAGCAGTAGCTGGCTGAGCTGGTCCCTGGTCAGGTCCCCCTTGGGCAGCAGCCAGCGCCCGACGATGAGCGTCAGCATGAGGAACTGCTCGATCAGCGTCACCCACATATCCGTGGGCATCTTCGTCACGATGATGGCGGCTGGTGACTCTGTCTGAGGAGTTTAATGGTGTTAGCAGGGTTTTCAACTTTCAACAGGGTTCCAGGCAGCGAAAAGGACAGAGCTATATATGCTATAACTTTGACCTTTCACTCCCTGGATTTTGGCACGTCTTGACACATAATAAGGCTTTAGAGGGCTGAATCTTGACTTGAATGATGATGATGATGATGGCATACCGGGGCATGTCTTAATTATTATTTTTTTTAAATATTTTGATCCCGGTTGTATGGTGCCGTTGTTAACCAATGATGATGATGATGGTGACGATGGTAATGACGATTTTGATAATTATAATGGCTCACGGTGCCGTTCTTCATCAACGATTATGATGGCACTGGTGATGATAACGACAATGATCACGATGCTGCTAGCGGCGATGATGATGATGATAATGATGATGGTGACGATGGTAATGATGATTTTGATAATGATAATCGCTCACGGTGCTGTTATTCATCAACGATTATGATGGCACTGGTGATGATAACGACAATGACCATGATGCTGCTAGTGGCGATGATGATGATGATTATGATGGCGCTGGTGATGATGAAAGCAAAAATGATCACGATGCTGCTGCGGTGGTGATTATGATGCCTAATCCATGTTGCTGTTTATCATAAATGATGATGGCGATGATGATGGCTCACCGGGGCCTGCTCCACGGTGCTGTTCCGCTTCAGCCGCAGGTCCACCCTGTGCAGCTCGAGCAGCCATATCGCCGGCACCACAAGCCCCAGGTAGATGAACACTGACGGGCAGAACCTGGACAAAGAAGGAGGATAGCTAGAAGCGGCGCTTTACTGTCCAACCCTTGTGAGACAAGTTGTGCGTTAACGTAACGAAAACTGACAAAATGCATGGAATTGTCGTAGGCGCTCGATGCGACCGTCTGATTACCTATAGCTTACAATCTTACATCAATCCTATACACTTTTAACCCCTGACGCGAAAGGAGGGGTGTTATAAGTTCGACCGCTATGTGTATGTGTGTGGTGTCTGTGGCACCGTAGCCCCTAAATGGGTTAACCGATTTGGACGCGGTTTTTTTTATTCAAAAGGAATACTAGGTGCACTTGCCGTCCCCGGGCAAGTCTATGGAGCGAAGCGGTTTGCTGCCATCGTTTCAGAAATCTCAGTAACGCTCACTCACGAATACGCGAGTTCCCTCCAGAATACGCGACAGCTGACAATCGTAAGCTCTGCTACAGATTTCTCATCACGTCTGTAACTAAAGCTAAAGATGAAGCTTCAAAAAGGTTACGAGCGAAGAGCGCCGCTTAAAATCGAAGTGTCGGCACTTTTCCCATTTTTCCCATTGAAAGTCTATGGGAACAGATTTTCGGTGATTCCTCCGTGGTATGTCCGATTTTAAATTTTATTTTTTCTAAACCATCTATGGCTAGATGTCGTATTACGGGCTAAATTTGATCCTGATATCTCTAATAATTTGGGAGGAGTATGCAGACAAACGAAAATCCGAATCGGGGAAGAATGGAGCTTCGCTCCAATAATAATGCCCTCTATTCTAGGCGGTAGTAGTACATTGTGTATTAAGGGTGGTAAAGACAGAATTACAAACGAGAGTCTGTTAGAAGCCCGAAGCCGAAAGCTGAGGGCTTTAATGACTCGAGCTTTGTAATTTTCCTTTACCACCCGTGTAACATACAATGTTTTTCATCACAATTGCGAGGAAATGAAATAAAATCAGACAAAAGATCATATTTTTAACTTACGATTCTCACTAAAAATTTTAGCCGCGTTGACGATGTCCGGCGGAGTCGCATTATCCATTTCTTCTAATGACGACATGTTTTTTTAATATGTGCACAACCTTCTAATTATTATTTCGGAATCACACAGTTTATAATCACTAATCAGTATTTATAAATTAGCGGTAGACTACATCATTGTCTATGACTTACCACAGATAATGTCAAACGTGTTCAGGAGGAGGAGGAGGAGAGCTCAGTTCGATCTTACGGAAAGCATGGAATGATTGCAACTTAAGTATGGATCTATTCTATTCTATCCTGTTCTCTGGTGTAGGGTACCTACTGGACTCATTTAGGTGCATAGTATAAAATTAAAGAATGAGCGCTGTCTCGCCAACAAACTGCGTAAGCAGTTTGGCGAGTAACTTTAAAATTAGTTATGTATATGTGCCTTTGAAAAATAAATTAAAAAAAAAAAAAAAAAAAAAGTCCGATTCTAGTGACAGTCGAGATTAATAGTTTATATGCGAGATATTTAGAAAATTGTATGCAACTGACATTTCCTCTCGAATGAAACTTCATATCGAATGGCACAAGAATTGGGGTCCTGACGTATTATGATAGTTTGAGTCCACGTATTATATTTAAAAAAAAAAGCTATTACCCACGATACAAAAGGCCCGCGGGTATTATTTTGGATTTACGGTCGACTTTTCTAGCATATTAGACCACTATTTACGAGCAAGTGTGATGAACAAATCATTATCGTCTTTGACCTATTATCGTGTTGTGAACGTTTTGATAGTACGGACCTGTCACGGTCGCCAGATGAAAAAAATAATAGAAATTACACGAAGTCAGGAAAACTATATGTTAAAAAACGATACACCATTTATTTTAGAGTGACATAGAATATATAAATTTCGTAAAGTTTAAACCTAAGTCTGCCACACAAACAAAGAGTTTGTAACAGAACCATTTCGCACTTGACCGGCTTTTTGCTTTGATTTAAAACCTCGTAAATAGTGTCAATCACTCTGTTGTAAGCTAATCGCGGCTGATTCGCCGTGAGTCAACGCGGGGTACCCGTCGACCGAGGGCGAGGCCCATTAGCATCCCGCCAGGGAGGACTCGCCTCAATGCCAGTTATTAGGGGCTAGGGCGGGCGGCCGTAATAAAGTGATCTCAGCTGAGACGTCGGTCTCAAGATCCGTCAATGAAAACGTCAAGTTGTTTACTTTTTAACCGACTTCAAAAAAGGAGGAGGTTATACGTTCCACTGTATGTTTTTTTTTTTATGTATGTTCACCGATTACTCCGTCAATTGTCGACCGATTTCAAATTTTTTTTTTTGGTTTCATAGAGTATACTTTCGAAGTGGTCCCATTGTCACCAAATCTGAATCTGATGAGAGGATCCGTGAGGAATTGAGGGAACTCCTCAAATATTGTAGGCAAGCATATAGCGATTTTAGTATTTTTAGTAACAAGTCAGCATTTGCATTCAGAAAGTATCATTTGGTGAAGTGGAACTGATGATGAAGACCACAGATGGCAACCGGAACTCCTTAACGGTACCGATTTCAAGGGTGGCGATAAGATATCTCGATTAAGATAGTTGAGCGACTACCTACAACGAATAATATTTACTTGTTCAAATATGACTATGACGTTCCCGCGGCGTTGCTTGCGGCGCGCTTGATATAAGTTAAAGTTTCATTTCAACTAAGAAGTGGGACTACGTAACAGCGTATTATGATCACTAAAAGTATAAAATAAAATAAATGTTTTAAAAAACAAAAAACCGCCTTCAAAAACGCAAAAATAACTTCTGGGCTAACCTATTAAGTGCCTACAATTTTAAAGAAGTTATTTTTGCGTTTTTGAAGGCGGTTTTTTGTTTTACAGCTTTATACTCGTAACATTTTTACAAGCTTTTATTTAACTTGCAATGTATGTATGTATGTACGGATCAAATCTTGCAAGTTAAATTTGACCCACTTCTCGTCATCGGAATGAGCTGAAATTTGGACCACATATGTAAACCCGATGACAACGCAATATTCTGGTATCTAAGAGGTGATCTGATGATGGAGTCGCAAAGTGGCGACAGGATCTTGGCTGTAATTAATATGTACAGTCACCACACGGGATTGTTGAGCCACTTGCCATAGTTCGGATTTTGGCCGTGTAAGGCAAACCTAGTTTAGTCGGTTATACTCGTGTATCCAGTGGGGCTAGACAAGTTGCCATCGAATACGAACGCTAGCGTTAGGTGATCACCTGTGATGACAGACTCAGTTGACAGTTTCTTCGCATAATTACCGCCCTTGGATATCGACGTTTATATTGTGATAGTGCTCGTGTTGATTTCGACCTATCAAGATAGTACCGCGTAACGACCGTAGTAGTTGTTGAAACTATAATTTTTTGATTAGCGCGAGTGATAGTGATCACTTTACAGCGTGTCAATTGGAACGAGTGATATATCACGTGACTATCTTACGTCAATCCATACATTTTTCAAAGCGACAGGTGATCCTAACCTAACGCTAGCGTTTGTATTCGATGGCAACTTGTCTAGCCCCGCTGTATATTACTCGGCTAAATTACGAAGAGTAGCAAGTGGCTTAACATTCCCGTGTTGTGAATGTACCAGCCGAGTTGGGGCTCGTTAGTTTCGTCTTGATAAGCAGATATAATTTTGTAAAAATAAAGTACAGTCGGCAACAAAACTATGTTCCAAAAAACGAAACTAATAGAAACGCTAGTTAGCGTAATGCATCTTGGGTTAGGCCGCAGTAAACAACCCAGCGCGGCGGCTGGGGCGGCCGAAACACTGAAGACTTCGTTCCTTTGGAGACCCTTGGTCCGTGGGGGCTATTAGCCTTTTTAAGGAAATTTCGAAAAGGCTAATAGAAACAGCCGGAGACCACAGAGATCGCAGTTTCAAATAAAAAAAAAAACAAAAACAATTTATTGCTTGAAATAATGTTACATGGATCTTAAAAATTAGTTAATACAGTTCATTATTTCGCCTTTAGGGCATGCAATTTGTAGTCATAAGTACACATAATATTAAAGAAAAAAAAATCATAAGGTACATTAAATCATTATTAAAGTTAAAAAGTCTAACACATCCATCTACATTTCATAAAATAATCGTCAAGTGAGTAAAATGCTCCCTCAATTAATAATTTAGTAAGTTTAGTCAAGAATGCATAGTTTGTCAAATATGTCCACACAATAGGAAGAGAATTATATATTTTGATTGCCATTTGATAACAGTTTCTACGACAGAGTTTTAATTTACATTTCGGAGCTAATAGAGCCCTGTGGGTAGTGGTACGCTTACCCACATTACACTTTTTAACCGACTTCAAAAAAAGGAGGAGGTTCTCAATTCGTCGGGATATTTTTTTTTTTTTTTTTTTTTTATGTATGTTCCCCGATTACTCGAAGACCACTGGACCGATTTGAAAAATTTTTTCGTTGTTCGAATGGATATACTTTCTAGTTGGTCCCATTGTCACCACGTCAGGATCTGATGATGGGATCATGGAGAAATCAAGAGAACTCATCAAATATTATAGGCACACCTATAGCGATTTTGGTATTTTTCACTGTAACTCATGCATTTGCTTTTGAAAAGTACTATATGGTGAAGTGGAACTGATGATGAAGACCACAGATGGCCACCGGAACTCCTTAACGGTACCTATTTCAAGGGTGGCGATAAGTTTTTTTTTTTTTTTAATTTATTTTCAAACTTATAAAATAAAGAACATGTAAGTGTACATTTTAGCCACTATTGAAAACCCAGTTGGTTTATGTAATAGTTGGCGAGCTCGCGCGGTAAGGCCCGCGGTAATAGGTACATAATTTCCCTAATAAGAGGTAACTAAATTAAACTAATGTTGTAAGTGCTGTACATTCCAGGTAATACTTCTTAATTAGAGTTTTAAATTTAACATTATTATTACTAGTTTTATGCAGAATATCTAACAATTCCTTTGGTAAGGTGTTAAGAATGAATGGGATCACATGCTAATTGGTTCGCCTGCCGTAAACATTATTATTACTTGGCAATATATATAATATTATTATATTTCGATAAAGGAAGTTGAGCGACTATGACGAAGCACATTTAGGTTTAAATATGACTATGACATTCCCGCGGCGTTGTCTGCGGCGAGCTTGAAATGTTCTATAGTTTCTTATTAATATTTAGAAGTGGAGCTACGTAACAGCATAAATAGGATCACTAAAAAGTATAAAATAAAATAAATGTTTAAAAAAACAAAAAACCGCCTTCAAAAAGCAAAAAATAACTTCTTTAAAATGGTAGGTAAATAGGTCAGTCCAACTGAAGTCGGCGTCCAACAATATTTTAACCAAAAGCAGACTTCAGTTGGACTGACCTATTTACCTACCGTTTTAAAGAAGTTATTTTTTGCTTTTTGAAGGCGGTTTTTTTGTTTTTTTAAACATTTATTTTTTTGTAAAAAGTTCAGTATTCATTCTAACGAACTTACAAATCTCAAGTATGTAGCTTCCACGGGCAACGCCTAAGCATTGCTATACAACGAGCGAATGCTGCCAGCATCTGTGGTAGGTACTTTGCCACAGGGGCCCTCTTTTGTTATGGTTCCGAAGTCAAACTAAGAACCCTTATAGATTCGCCATCCCTCTGTCGGTCTGTCCGTGGTCTTACTGAGTTACGCTTGGTACTAATAACTTTAACAAAAAGCAAGCTTTCAAAACCCGACTGTTGCTAACCAACTTTAAATCGTTATAAATCCTAAATGATCATTCAAAATGAAAAATGATGAAAAAAACTAAAGATGATTTTTAAATCCCTATTCAATGATACCCCACTTGTCAAACTTGGTTGACTTTTTTTTTAATTTGCCCAATATGGCGTCTGGTTGCCGCCATATTGAATTTTGATTACTGTCATATCTTCAGTGACACTCACCAGATTAAGAGAAATCGATTGACATAAGAATCATCAAAATCGGACAACGGGTTTAGTTTTTATATTGCCACAAAGGAACAAACATACATAATATAGGCTGTGAAACACATTACCCTCCTCCTTCGGCAGTCGGGTAAAAAGCTGTACTTTGGCATAGTTATTAGATTTAAATTACGCCGACCAAGTTGCAAAATAAAATCTTCGGAACACTGCACGGCATGCTCTTGCGCGGTTTTGTCATTACACTTGCGACATGCTTTCCTAAATGTTTGTAATTTCGAAACACGGATGTCACAGTGAATCCTTCACTGCCCGAATCATAACATGGGCCTGAACAATCGATAGAAGGGGTACTCAGCATGAATGGTAGCTCGGTGCCTCGGCAATGACCTTCGCGCGACATTTGGCGCCGTTGTCGGCGCGCGGCGGCCGGAACCGACGGTAAGTAATGCTCCGGTGCTTACATCACACGACGGCTTTTTTAGAGAATTACTACATTAATTAGTCGAAGATTTATGAGAAGTTGTTGCCCGCGAATTCGACCGCGCAGAAAAATAAAACAGCCTATGTTTATCAGGGGTGTGATTCTCTCAAAAACGCGGTCGTACGAACGAACGAGTTAATGTCGCAGCGGCCAGTTTAAGTAGTCCCGTCAGAGCGAACAAAACACATTTTAGCGCTTGCGTTCTCAATTTGGCAGCATGGCTTCTGTCGATAAGATCGAACGTATAAGGCTGCCTAATTGAGAATGCACGCGCTACAATGTGTTTTGTTCGCTCTGACGGGACTATTTAAACTCGCCGCTGCGACATTCACTCGTTCGTTCGTCCGACCGGGTTTTTGAGAGAATCTTAACCCAGGGGTAATGTAGGATTCTAATGGTGAAAGAATTTTTCAAATCGATTCAGTAGTTTCGGAGCCTATTTAATGCAAACACAATCAAATCTTTCCTCTTAATATTAGTGTAGACTAGCTGTTGCCTGCGTCTCCGCGTGGTAGCCATTAATTTCTACTAACGGAATAATTTACCCGGGCTTCAAGCTATCATTGTACCAAAAATAATACTGGAAAATTGTTAAGTTTTTGATGGTATAACCTTAGTCAAAATCCCTCGCAACATGGGATGGCCGAATAACTCAATCTACGCGGACGAAGTCGCGGGCAGAAGCTAGTCCTCCTAATATTATAAATGCGAAAGTTTGTGTGTGTGTGTGTGTTCGTTTGTTACTCCTTCACACTGTAACGGCTATACGGATTTGGATGAAATTTGGAATGGAGATAGCTTATACAATGGATTAACACATAGGTTACTTTATATCCCGAAAAATTTAAAAGTTCCCGAGCTATACTCGGAATCTACGCGGACGTAGTCGCACGCAAAAGCTAGTTAACGTATAAAAGTAAAATAACAATACTCATACAAAAAAATATATTATAACAGTACATTGAATATTAACGCTGGTAATGACAGAAATACAAAGGAGAGTCTGTTAGAAGCCCGAAGCCGAAGGCTGAGGGCTTTAATGACTCGAGCTTTGTATTTCCTTTACCACCCGTGTAACATACAATGTTTTTCACTTCTCATGCTCTTAAAATATTACTTTAGTCTCTGCACATCGGGACTAAAGCTCCTTATTAATCTCTAGGGATTAAAGTAATGTTGTTTTAATTTACTTTGGAAACCCCTAAACAGCCAATCACAGTGTTTGTGAATGGAGGATTATTACCTTTATTGGCATTTTCAGTGATTGTGTATGGACCATTTTTAGGCTATGGAAATAACCTCAAAATGACAACTATGCAAAAATATTTTAAAAAACGATTTAATTTCGTGAAACACGAATAATAATTACGAATATTAATCTAAATAGATTAAAACAACCATAATGACACTCGAACTATAGCCACTCTCGCTCGCTCGCTCGCTCGCGTGGCTAAATATCTCTTGTCATTATGGCTTGTTTTAGTCCCTTGTTGAACAATCTACTATTTCATCACAATTTTTATTCTGGAATCACTTTATAAGATTTCAGTATTTATAAATTAGCCGCAGACTACATCATTGTCTATGACTTAGGTACCACAGATAATGTCAAACGTGTTCAGGAGTCCGATTCTAGTGACAGTCTATCGACTGTCAATAGTTTATATGCGAGATTTTTAGAAAATTGTATGCAACTGACATTTCATCTCGAATGAAACTTCATATCGAATGGCACAAGAATTGGGGTCCTGACGTATTATGGTAGTTTATTATATTTAGGAAAAAACAATTATTTTGGATTTACGGTCGATTTTTCTAGCATTTTAAGTAGGACACTATTTACGAGCAAGTGTGATGAAAAAAACCTAACCTACGGGTGCGCCGGCAGCGGGGCAGGGCTCAAGCTACCGGTGGTTAGGGCTGCAGAGAGAGGAACCTCCTCACGGGCCCTTGATCCAGCCATCTAGCGAATCTTTTAACTTAAGAAGTCGAAAACGTTTTCTTATAAAGAAATCATATTACGCCGTCGATGAATATATAAAAGATAACCTACAAATGGGTGCGTTTCAATCAATATAGGTACAGTCAAGGACTTTAATTGTTATGCCACTATGGAACCCGGTCGCATAACGTTAATCATTCATTTAAGCGTAATTTCTGTCAAGTGGTTTGACGCTGTCATTATGATAGGGTTCCATAGTGGCAGAACAATTAAAGTCCTTGACTGTACTTACAAACTTTTTGCATAGTTTCATTTTCTCCCACATGCTCGGAAATGTTAACCTTACTGTTGTAAAATCAGCCCGCGAAGTTCTGCGTTCCAGGTCCAGGCAAAATTAAAAAAAACAAAGTTATTATTTACGAACGGCAGCGGCCGCGAAAAATGTATGAAATTCCATTACGTACCTGGTGTTATACTTTTTAAAACCATGTTCGGACTAGGATAAATAACACCAGTCAGCCAAAGACACGTGCAATCAAAATTCTCACTTGTATATTTTACTTTTTAAACGTCATAGACTAAAAAAGTTAAATAGACTTGAAAACCGCTCGATTAGTTTATTTTAGTTACTTCCATAGTATTATGTCATATGGTATTTTAATATGGGGTAGTGGTGCTGACGAAAACAGCATCTTTGTTCTGCAGAAGAGGGCTATTCGTGCTGTTTACAAGATGGGTCATAGAGACTCTCTTAGAGATAAGTTTAAAGAAACCAATATATTAACAGTATACAGTCAATATATTTATGAAAACCTTATGCATGTTCATAAAAACATCGTTAATTTTAAAAAGAACTGTGACATACATAATGTTAATACTAGAAATAAACATAAGCTCGCAGTGCCCTTTACACGGCTTCATAAAATAAAATAAAAAAGTTTAAAAAAACAAAAACCAACCGGCGTCCAACAATATTTTAACCAAAAGCAGACTTCAGTTGTACTGACCTATTTACCTACCATTTTAAACAAGTTATTTTTTGCTTTTTGAAGGCGGTTTTTTTTTTTTTAAGGAAATGTTGGGACTGTGTTTAATATTATTAACAATTGTGTTAAATTTCCTCACATTGTGGGAAAAAAGAATTATACAGGCCTCGACCGGGAAGGGCGGTTGCTTGACTCGTATATATCGCGGCCTCGACTGCGTCTCGGCCACGCTAACTCTACTCGTCCCGCAACGGCCTATTTCCCGGTCTGTGCAGTAATGTACTATTAACTAACCACGAAAAGCATAATTAACGTTTAAAATAAAAACCAATTGTATTATTTTATCTGGCATACGATCGAATAGCATAACACTCATTTAGCATAACCATAGTTTTCTTGTTATTATGCATTTATAGTACATTGTTACAGAGGAGAGAAAGTACGTGATTTTTGGACGAGTCATATAGAGGGCCGAAACGTAATTGAGGCCCTCTAGTGTGCGAGTCCATAAATTGCACTTTCTACCGAGGCAGACATAGTGCTTTTCACAACTACTGAGAGGAAATAAAATAAAAATTCATATTCAAAACTCAAATTTTCAATCATGTTAATATGACATCGCCGCCAATTTTACCATAGATAACTTTTTTTAAATCTGGACCCCTATTCTCGTGGCACTCGAAATTAATAAACTAACATGCGAGATGTGTTAACTCCATATAAAATTGTATTTGTTTCGCCATAGCTCCCATGTAATTTCATCTCTAGTGGTTCGAGATTAGGGGCCCAGTTTAAGTTACATTAAAAAAAAAGCAGTGACATAGTTTTTAACCGACTTCAAAAAAGGAGGAGGTTATACGTTCCACTGTATGTTTTTTTTTTTTTTTTTATGTATGTTCACCGATTACTCCGTCAATTGTCGACCGATTTCAAATTTTTTTTTTTGGTTTGATAGAGTATACTTCCGAGGTGGTCCCATTGTCACCAAATCTGTATCTGATGAGGGGATCAGTGAGGAATTGAGGGAACTCCTCAAATATTGTAGGCAAACATATAGCGATTTTAGTATTTTTAGTAACAAGTCCAGCATTTGCATTCAGAAAGTATCATTTGGTGTAGTGGAACTGATGATGAAGACCACAGATGGCCACCGGAACTCCTCAATGGTACCGATTTCAAGGGTGGCGATAAGATATCTCGATTAAGATAGTTGAGCGACTACCTACAACGAATAATATTTACTTGTTGAAATATGACTATGACTTTCCCGCGGCGTTGCTTGCGGCGCGCTTGATATAAGTTAAAGTTTCATTTCAACTAAGAAGTGGGACTACGTAACAGCGTATTATGATCACTAAAAAGTATAAAATAAAATAAATGTTTTAAAAAACAAAAAACCGCCTTCAAAAACGCAAAAAATAACTTCTTTAAAATTGTAGGCACCTAATAGGTTAGTCCAACTGAAGTCGGCGACCACAACATTTTCAACAAAAAGCCGACATCAGTTGGACTAACCTATTAGGTGCCTACAATTTTAAAGAAGTTATTTTTTGCGTTTTTGAAGGCGGTTTTTTGTTTTTTAAAACATTTATTTTTTAGTCTGTGTATCTTTTAGCGAAAATACACCTAATATTTTACGACACAAAATGGTGTGTTCTGATTGGTCGATTTCAATTTTTCATTTTAAGGAGGTATGACACAAAAATTGATTGATGGATTGTCATTGGTTCTTATAGTTGGACAACAATGGTCTCGACCAATCAGCAAACACGACGACAAAAACATTCTTGGTCTGTCCTTATAAGTGACGTTTTGTGACCCCAAACAAGACCATCTATGGCCATATTTCCGAGCAGTGTTGTGAAAAGTCAATTTCTTCGAACTAGGTTAGGTTAGGTTAGAACTGTGACCACATTAATAGTAATGAAAGCAATTAGAAATATTTACTTTTTAACCGACTTCAAAAAAGGAGGAGGTTATACGTTGCACTGTATGTATTTTTTATTTTTAATGTATGTTCACCGATTACTCCGTCAATTGTTGACCGATTTCAATTATTTTTTTTGGTTTGATAGGGTATACTTTCGAGGTGGTCCCATTGTCACCAAATCTGAATCTGATGAGAGGGTGAGGAATTGAGGGAACTCCTCAAATATTGTAGGCAAACATATAGCGATTTTAGTAATTTTAGTAACAAGTCCAGCATTTGCATTCAGAAAGTATCATTTGGTGAAGTGGAACTGATGATGAAGACCACAGATGGCCACCGGAACTTTTTAACGGTACCGATTTCAAGGGTGGCGATAAGATATCTCGATTAAGATAGTTGAGCGACTACAACGAAGAATATTTACTTATTAACCGACTTCAAAAAAGGAGGTTATTGAAATATGACTATGACTTTCCCGCGGCGTTGCTTGCGGCGCGCTTGAAATAACTTAAAGTTTCATTTCAACTAAGAAGTGGGACTACGTAACAGCGTATTATGATCACTAAAAAGTATAAAATAAAATAAATGTTTTAAAAAACAAAAAAGGTTTTTTGTTTTTTAATTAAATTAATAAACATTATAGTTTTTGAAATTATGCATTTCGTTTTATGCATAATGACTATTATATCGATGGTTTATTATGCAGATTGAAATTATGCAATTCGTGTTGTGTAAAATGATCATTCGACCATTTGTTTTTAACCGACTTCAAAAAAAGGAGGAGGTTCTCAATTCGTCGGGTTTTTTTTTTATGTATGTTCCCCGATTACTCGAAGACCACTGGACCGATTTGAAAAATTTTTTCGTTGTTCGAATGTATATACTTTCTAGTTGGTCCCATTGTCAACACATTAGGATCTGATGATGGGATCTTGGAGAAATCAAGAGAACTCCTCAAATATTATAGGCATACCTATAGCGATTTTGGTATTTTTCATTGTAACTCGTGCATTTTCTTTTGAAAAGTACTATATGGTGAAGTGGAACTGATGATGAAGACCACATATGGCCACCGGAACTCCTTAACGGTACCTATTTCAAGGGTGGCGATAAGATATTTCGATTAAGGTAGTTGCGCGACTATGACGAAGCACATTTAGGTTTAAATATGACTATGACATTCCCGCGGCATTGTCTGCGGCGAGCTTGAAATTTTCTATAGTTTCTCATGAATATTTAGAAGTGGAATACGTAACAGCATAAATAGGATCACTAAAAAGTATAAAATAAAATAAATGTTTAAAAAACCAAAAACCCGCCATCAAAAATGCAAAAAATAACTTCTTTTAAAGTAGGTCAGTCCAACTGAAGTCGGCGTCCCACAATATTTTAAACCAAAAGCCGAATGCAGTTGGACTGACCTACCATTTTAAAAGAAGTTATTTTTTGCATTTCTGAGGGCGGGTTTTTGTTTTTTTAAACATTTATTATGCTAAACATTACACACCCCCTAGAAATATAATTAACACATGTATTTTATTTTATACAAATTTTGCGAAGCCTGACAATTATGTATTTAATTTGTGTCGTGCACTTGACATACCTATGTAAAACAATTATTTGAATAAATAAATAAATAAATAAGAGACCGTTTGCCGAAATAACTAGGTATCGGGACAATAATCGACGAGTCGGCATCATCGGCCGTCCCTCGTGCGCCAAGTCAAGGTCGAGTTTATTATTACGAGTTATGATTCGTCACGTCTGTGAAAAAGTTGATGTCGAAACATTTTTCTTAGACGATGTGTCTTCTTTAATTTGAATTAATTACCTTCTTTTTAACCGACTTCAAAAAAGGAGGAGGTTATACGTTCCACTGTATGTATTTTTTTTTTATGTATGTTCACCGATTACTCCGTCAATTGTCGACCGATTTCAAAATTTTTTTTTTGGTTTGATAGAGTATACTTTCGAGGTGGTCCCATTGTCACCAAATCTGAACCTGATGAGAGGATCCGTGAGGAATTGAGGGAACTCCTCAAATATTGTAGGCAAACATATAGCGATTTTAGTATTTTTAGTAACAAGTTCAGCATTTGCATTCAGAAAGTATCATTTGGTGAAGTGGAACTGATGATGAAGACCACAGATGGCCACCGGAACTCCTTAACGGTACCGATTTCAAGGGTGGCGATAAGATATCTCGATTAAGATAGTTGAGCGACTACAACGAAGAATATTTACTTGTTAACCGACTTCAAAAAAGGAGGTTATTGAAATATGACTATGACTTTCCTCGCTTGAAATAACTTAAAGTTTCATTTCAACTAAGAAGTGGGACTACGTAACAGCGTATTATGATCACTAAAAAGTATAAAATAAAATAAATGTTTTAAAAAACAAAAAACCGCCTTCAAAAACGCAAAAAATAACTTCTTTAAAATTGTAGGCACCTAATAGGTTAGTCCAACTGAAGTCGGCGACCACAACATTTTCAACAAAAAGCCGACATCAGTTGGACTAACCTATTAGGTGCCTACAATTTTAAAGAAGTTATTTTTTGCGTTTTTGAAGGCGGTTTTTTGTTTTTTAGCATCCTACTATTAATTATATATGCAAACGTTTGTGTGTGTGTGAGAGAGTTAGTTTGCTACTCCACGCTGCAATGGCTGGTCAGATTTGGAAGAAAATAGAAATGGAGACTAGATTAACACATAGGTTACCCACACGGGTAAATTTAAAAGTTACCAAGGGAATAATTATAATCGAAATCTAAGCGGACGAAGTCGCGGGCAGAAGCTAGTTGTATATAAATGGTGCTACAATTAGCAATGTATAACTTGCAGAACATTCTCAGAAGTTAAGAAATCTTCTCAAGAAATTATTGAGAATATCATCGGAAACATTTGACACTGAGAATGTTCTCTTTCCATACAAAATTATAGAATATTCTTAGAAATTTCCGAGAATTTCTCAAAGAAACTTTCACAATTCGAGAAGTTACTTTTGGGTACAATGCTAATCTTAAGTACACGAAACCGACGTGCATGCATGACTCGATGTATGAATGTGGAAGAAGCGAAAGAGATTTGCCAGAATCATACCAGGTGGAAAGAAGCGCATCTTCGCAAATGTTGTTGCTTAGAAACTTTGAACTGTATGCAATGGATGCTATAGTCTAATTTAAGAAGGAATTTGAAACTAGCCACAATGTACAAATACGTCTATAAGTTGTCCAGATAAATTGAAGGTAGTTTTAAGCACGCTCGATGAAAATTCGAGTTTATCTGTCAAACAGTACTAATTTGTTGACATCATTTTGTTTCTATTGACGCAGAGTGAACCCGCCCAAGTTCGCAGAAGGGCGGCCATCTCCGCCCGCGGGGTGAGTCACGACCGTAAACGGCGTCCGGACTGTCCGGGGCGGTGTTATCGCTCCGCTCGAAACATCGAAGCTTACGAGTTGTTATTAATGGGAAAGTCTTTGTTTGTTTTCTTACTAAGGTGCAAGGTGAAGCAAGTTATCAGATTTTGATTAGGGTTCCGTAGCCAAATGGCAAAAAACGGAACCCCTATGGATTCGTCATGTCTGTCTGTCTGTCCGTCCGTATGTCACAGCCACTTTTTTCCGAAACTATAAGAACTATACTGTTGAAACTTAGTAAGTAGATGTATTCTGTGAACCGCATTAAGATTTTCACACAAAAATAGGAAAAAAACAATATATTTTGGGGGCTCCCCATACTTAGAACTGGAACTCAATTATTATTTTTTCACCAAACCGATTCGTTTGGGGTATCTATCGATAGGTGTTCAAAAATGATATTGAGGTTTCTAATATCATTTTTTTTCTAAACTGAATAGTTTGCGCGAGAGACACTTCCAAAGTGGTAAAATGTGTCCCCCCCCCTGGAACTTCTAAAATAAGAGAATGATAAAACTAAAAAAAATATATGACTAGAGGACGCCCGCGACTTCGTACGCGTAGAATTAGTTTCCCGCTACGCCCCCTATTTCTTCCCGTTGGGGGTAGATTTTTGGGAAATCCTTTCTTAGTACTCACTTACATCATGAAAGGAACCCCTGTACCAAATTTCAAGTTTCTAGGTAGGTACAGTAGTTTCGGCTGTGCGTTGATATGTCAGTCAGTCAGTCAGGTTTGCCTTTTATACATATAGATGTACATTCAAGTCACAGATCACGTGACTTTTCGTATCACGTCATCTACCAATGATACGATTGGTTTAGAAACGAATCGAACAGAAACGCTAGTCAGCGCAATGCATCTTGGCAGGGCCCTCAGGTCTGACTGCCCTACTTACACACTGGGTGGATCAAAAAAAAAGTTAAAAAAAAACAAAAACCCGCCTTCAAAAAGCAAAAAATAACTTCTTTAAAATGGTAGCTAAATAGGTCAGTCCAACTGAAGTCTGCTTTTGGTTAAAATATTGTTGGGCGCCGACTTCAGTTGGACTGACCTATTTACCTACCATTTTAAAGAATTTATTTTTTGCTTTTTGAAGAACGGTTTTTGTTTCTTTATACTTTTTAGTGATCATAATTATGCTGTTATTCTCCCACTTCTCAATCAATAAGAAACAATAGAACATTTCAATCTCGCCGCAAGCAACGCCGTGGGAAAGTCATAGTCATATATTTAAACCTAAATATGCTTCATGAAGTCAGTTAAAAAGCACCCGAAACCGACGTACGTGCATGACGAGGTTGATGAATGTAGAGGAAGCGAAAGTTGTATGTTTGGACCGGGGTAGCTGGCGTTCCATAGTCCCTACCTACCCCATTGGGAGATTTGGGAGACAGGCGAGAAGGTATGTATGTGTATGTATGTGGGTGGGGACAAATAAGAATTATAGCTCAATTTGCCATTAAATAGGGATCATTAGGAGTGGTAGCGACGCAGTAATTTATTCGTTTAATTAACTAGTATACGCATATTGTACTAACACTATTCTTAAGTTCATTAATATATAGGTACTAACGACTTCTATGCTCGAAAAGTGTGTCATATTAGACTTATCAAGCGAGACCAAAGTAGTACATGTAAACCCTAGAGAATACATTATATTCATATTTCCCCTAGGGAAAATATGAAATGGAAAATAGAATGAATAGTAGATTGTATAACTAGGGTCTAAAATAAACCATACTTAGTACCACGAGATGGTTATATGGCTTTTAGACCCGAGTAATACACTCTACTTTTCACTTCGATTGCGAGAAAATAACAACATTACCTATACAAAGGTAAAAAATTAGCCTCGCTTTGCTCGGGAAAATAACCATCTCGTGGTACTAAGTATGGCTTATTTTAGACCCTAGTTGTACAATCTACTATTTAATTTGGCGGATTGTTTTTTTTAAAACTACTTTGACACAGATACAAAATATAGACACCGCAAATAAACGCCACTGACCGTGTGAGTATTTAGCGCTTCAAAGCGTTGCACAATCGATTCAATCATATTTTAACGATTGTAAAATAGGGACTAAAAACACCTAATGTTTTGGAAATGAATTCTTTTACCTGATTGGTCGATTTTAATATAGCTGTATTCTGGTTGGTTGATACCAAATACAAAGTTTTTTAAAGTTAATTTAGTTAAAGTGCATATGTACCAAAAAGAACGTTCCGATTGACAGTCGATGTGTATTGTGATTGGTGGATTTAAGTTGGTGAAGTATTTTGATTGGTGGATATAATTTGGAGAAGTATTTTGATTGGTCAAATTAAAATGTTTTGTACATATAAATCATTCTATTTTCCATTTCATATTTCCCCTAGGGAAAATATGAATATAATGTATTCTCTAGGGTTTACATTTACTACTTGAGTCTCGCTTGATAAGTCGACACACTTTTTGAGCATGAGAAGTGAAATAGTAGACTGTACAAAAAGTGCATAAAACGCACCATTTTACCGCGAGACGTTTATCCATCCAAGCGAGCTTGCGAGCGAGGATGGATATAAAGTCGAGTGTTAAATGTGTTTTATGGACGAGTTGTACACTCTAATTTTCACTTCGATTGCGAGGAAATGAAACAGCAACATGTAAATTATTGTAACACAAATATTGACAATGACAAAATAAGTACGGTTCCCGCCAATTAACTTTTATTTTCTTTTTTTTCATTTTCATTTTCACATGACATTTGACTTAGGTCGTTGCATAACGCTCAGTTATAAAAACATTTTGTTCTTTATATCTATGATAGCTTATTGTCATGCTTTAAATATATTGATTTACTCAAATATAATAATAATAATAAATGCGACAAAATAAAAATTATAAGTTTATTTCATCAAGTTTTATTGTGTACTTTGGCTGTTGGTATCCTTGCCTTGGTCTTAGAATACCAACGAAACGAAATAAAATAAAGAGGTTATTCTATGAAGTTAAAGTTGTTCGTGTGGCTGTTGGACCGATTGCCTTGGCCTTCGACGAAGATTTTACTTTATGCACTAGAGCATAAAAAGCAACTTTATGTCGTCTACGCATGACATAAAGACGGACTTTTAGAGCATGAGAAGTGAAAATACATTTACAAAACATTTTAATTTGACCAATCAAAATACTTCACCAAATTAAATCCACCAATCACAATACACATCTACTGTCAATCGGAACGTTAGGTTCTTTTTGGTACATACATATACTCTGTAACTAATTTTTCTCAAAAATGACCGGAAATGTTGACATTCCTATCTACATATTGAGACGCGAAGTACATAGTTTACTGACAGTTCTCAAATTAAAAAATAAAAACATTGCGTGCTCGCTACACAAGCCCGCAATGTTGCATACAAATTTCATTACTATCTAGCTTGTAACTTTTTAAAAAGTGAAAAGGGCCATAATAAAATGAGGGCACAAGTCTTATACATCCAAATTTTACTCGAAACATAACTTTTTTATCTGTACCTGGAATAGCTTATGTTCTTTTTTAAAACAAAGCTTGCGTTTCTCATTGTCATAAACAAAAAGGCGGTAAGGAGTGATGGTTTTTTCACATGAAGTTTCTGTTTGTATGCAATTCAAAAAATTGTGAGTAAGCGATGAAGATTTGACTCCAACACAAATTTTTTCTTGCGATTTTTGAGAAAAGCACTATATTTGCCTCGGCAGGAACAGCAATTGCGGGTTTTGTGTTTTTAAACGGACTCGCAAGCTCGTCCGTTTAATCCAATACTCGGCCAGCAATTGCCTACTTCCATGCCTAGGCAATAATGTACTATTTCTCAAAAATGTCTGGAAATGTTGACATTACTATCTACATATTGATACGCGAAGGACATAGTTTACTGACAGATCTCAATTTAAAAAAAAATACATTGCGTGCTCGCTACACAAGCCCGCAATGTTGCATACAAATTCCATTACTATCTAGCTTGTAACTTTTTAAAAAGTGAAAAAGCCCATAATAAAATGAGGGCACAAGTCTTATGCATCCAAATTTTATTCGCAACGTAACTTTTTTATCTGTGTCTGGAATAGCTTATGTTTTAAAAAAAACAAAGCTTGCGATTCTCCTTGTCATAAACAAAAAGGCGGTAAAGAGTGATAGTTTTTTCACATGAAGTTTGTTTGTATGCAATTTAAAAAATGAGTTAAAGCGATGAAGATTTTACTCCAACACAAAAAAAAACTTGCGATTTTTGAGAAAAACACTATATTTGCCTCGGCAGGAACAGCAATTGCGGGCTTCGTATTTTTAAACGGACTCGCAAGCTCGTCCGTCGGCCCGCAATTGCCTACTTCCATGCCTAGGCAATAATGTACTATTTTGTATGAGTATTGTTATTTTACTTTAGGCATGGAAGTAGGCAATTGCGGGCCGGGTATTGGCAAGCTCGTCCGTTTAAAAATAAGAAGCCCGCAATTGCTGTTCCTGCCGAGGAAAATATAGTGCTTTCTATGCCTTTAGTCCTTGTTCTTTGGTAACAACATAAATTTGTCGATTTTGGGCAGATTGCGGCTATCCGCTTTTACAAATCCGTTAGTCACTTTCATTTTAAATAGCGTATATCAAAACAATAGTATTACGAGAATCGAATGCGTGTCGTTAGAATTAAGTAATCCGTCAGACAGATGAAAAATGGACACGATAGATGTATATTTTTTTCAATTCCTATGGTAATAAACGGACTAAGGGCACTAAGTGTATTCCTAATATTCACAATCCAACTTTTTTTACTGTTTTTCCTAAATAAATAAAAAACAACTGCATAAAAAAATCCAAAAATATTTTTACTGTTATCAGTAGTGTAAAATCTACAAACGATATTTTAATTTACTACCTTAGCACATATGAATTGTTGTCAATTTTGTATGAAATTTCAAACACGATGTTAAAGTGACAAGGTACATAAATGATCACTTATTTATGCTGTTGACTGTACTAGGTATGCCTTATTTTAGACCCTAGTTATACAATCTACTATTATTACTATTATTAGCAAAATGTGTTTGTTCCATTTGTAATGTTGAACGCCTCAAATGATCGTGATTGGTCCCATAGAAAAATGTATGAAAGAAAAAAAAGCTGGCCGGTTTTAAACGAAAAAAATAATGTTTTAGAAACCATTTAATTCATCAAAAAAACTGATATAAAAAAGTGTTTAGTATTAAAGTTTTAGCGTTTCTTAAAAATAAGTAAACCTGATCTGCATTATTTTTTATTTTTTATATAATCGTGATATTTCCTTTTTGTGCAAAAGTAAAAATAACTAAAGAGATACTTTGAGCATCTTTTTTAGAAATAAAGTTCTGTATCGCAGCCCCCTATTCTTCAGTATTTAGATTAGAAATGATTTTTAACGAAAAATACTTAGTTTTTCGTATTTTTAGGGTTCCGTACAAAAAATGAAAAAACGGGACCCTTATAGGATCACTCGTGCGTCTGTCTGTTCGTCCGTCTGTCACAGCCAATTTGCTCCGAAACTACTCGACCGATTGAGTTGAAATTTGGTACCTACACATATGTAAATTGATGACCCAAACACAGTTTTTTTTTAAAATAAGGGTCATTTACGGCGGACAAATTAGGAAATTAAAAAAAAAGTTTTGCTAACCTTACCGCGTCATATATCAAAATAGAGAACGCCCGAGATTTCGTACGCGTAGAATTAGTTTCCTATTTCTTCCCGTTGGGGATCGATTTCGGAAAATTCTTTTCACAACACTGCTCGGAAATATGGCCATAGATGGTCTTGTTTGGGGTTACAAAACGTCACTTATAAGGACAGACCAAGAATGTTTTTCTCGGCGTGTTTGCTGATTGGTCGAGAACATTGTTGTCCAACTTTAAGAACCAATGAAAATCAATCAATCAATTTTTATATCATAGCTCCTTAAAATGAAAAATTGAAATCAACCAATCAGACCACACCATTTTGTGTCGTAAAATATTGGGTGTATTTTTGCTAAAAGATACACAGACGATACAATCTCGAACCACTAGAGATGAAATTACATGGGAGATATGGCGAAACAAATACAATTTTATATGGAGTTGACATCTTCATCTCGCATGTTAGTTTATTAATCTCGAGTGCCACGAGAATAGGGGTCCAGATTTAAAAAAAGTTATCTATGGTAAAATTGGCGGTGATGTCACATTAACATGCATTAAAATTTGAGTTTTGAATATGAATTTTTATTTTATTTCCTCTCAGTAGTTGTGAAAAGCACTATGTCTGCCTTGGTAGAAAGTGCAATTTATGGACTCGTACACTAGAGGGCCTCAACTACGTTTCGGCCCTCTATATGACTCGTCCAAAAATCGCGTACTTTCTATCCTCTGCAACAATGTACTATTCTTAGTGCTCACTTACATCATGAAAGGAACCCCTGTACTTAATTCCAAGTTTCTAGGTATATTTTAGGATCTCGAATATATTTTTGTTATTATTGTAGTTTTGATTTTATTCATGCAAGAAGACGAAAATTGACCACCCCCCCCTGATCTCCGAAACTACTGAGCATAAAATTTTGAAATAATACTTAATATAGTTCATTGCTACAGGAAAACCTATAAGAATTGTATCTTTTTTTTTAAATACCTATGTACGGAACCTTCTCCACGAGAGTTCAACTCGCACTTGGCCGGGTTTTTTTTGTTAATGAATCCGTGAAAAGTTGTGGATTTTGAATATTTTATAACTTGTTTTACATATTCTATGAACAGTTTAGAAAATACTTTCGTTCAATTAAAAAAACAAAAAAACCGCCTTCAAAAAGCAAAAAATAACTTCTTTAAAATGGTAGGTAAATAGGTCAGTCCAACTGAAGTCTGCTTTTGGTTAAAATATTGTTGGACGCCGACTTCAGTTGGACTGACCTATTTACCTACCATTTTAAAGAAGTTATTTTTTGCTTTTTGAAGGCGGTTTTTTTGTTTTTTTAAACATTTATTTTATTTTATACTTTTTAGTGATCCTATTTATGCTGTTACGTAGCTCCACTTCTAAATACTAATAAGAAACTATAGAACATTTCAAGCTCGCCGCAGACAACGCCGCGGGAATGTCATAGTCATATTTAAACCTAAATGTGCTTCGTCATAGTCGCTCAACTTCCTTTATCGAAATATCTTATCGCCACCCTTGAAATAGGTACCGTTAAGGAGTTCCGGTGGCCATCTGTGGTCTTCATCATCAGTTCCACTTCACCATATAGTACTTTTCAAAAGCAAATGCATGAGTTACAGTGAAAAATACCAAAATCGCTATAGGTGTGCCTATAATATTTAAGGAGTTCTCTTGATTTCTCCATGATCCCATCATCAGATCCTGACGTGGTGACAATGGGACCAACTAGAAAGTATACCCATTCGAACAACGAAAAATTTTTTTAAATCGGTCCAGTGGTCTTCGAGTAATCGGGGAACATACATAAAAAAAAAAAAAAAAAAAAAACCCGACGAATTGAGAACCTCCTCCTTTTTTTGAAGTCGGTTAAAAATGGGCATTTTTTTTCTTCTATACATTTTTCTATGAACATAGTTTTCCACTATTTTTTTTTCTCAAAAACTAGTCATAGGAATATTTCCCACCAAGTATTTTTATATATTGACACGTAACAAGATTTTTTTAATCAAAATTCACCGATGTTTTTTTTCTATACTTTCCGTGCGGTGTCGTTTAAGACTCTTTGGTCGTCGGTTCAAAAATTGACATACTCTCTTGACTTACCACTTCCATTCCTGATTTTTCTTGACAGTCAAAGTAAAGACTCCTTCGATGATCAGCAGAAGTATAGGCGAGGCGAGACACCAATATATCGCCTCCCCATTATATATCGTGACTTGCCATATAGCTATTATTCCATGGCAAGCGAACACTAATCTGGTAATGACAGCTTTGATAGTGGCCAGTACTTTTCCAACATTCGCCATTTTTTCTGGCTGTTTGATTTTGTCTTGGTCATTAAAAAGTTGGCGTCACTTTTTGAGTTGTCAAAATGGCCGCTTGAAATATTTTATATCAAATTAGTGTTTATTTATTTTTAAAAGGCGTTTCAAGGCACTGATTTTTAATATTTTTTGCTTATAAATAGTGTCTAAATTTATTTGAAATGTTTAAATGTTTTTTTAGAAAATTGTTATTGTTTTAATACAAATTAAGGCACTTTTCGTAAAAAAAATACTAATATTAAGGTGCAACGAAGCACCTGGCCGCGGTAACCATCCCGAATGAGAGAAATTTGCAACCGTCCTATCTCTACATCTCCCTTTTTCTCACAATTCGTACATTGCGTGTTTTCTATGAAGCTTACCTAAAATTTCTGCATTATCCAAGTAATGGACAGCGTTTTCGGTCAAAAAATCTTTTCCTAAATTAGGCTTTTGCGCGCGCATTGCTGGATTAGCCAATCACAGTTCTTACAAGAAAAGGGGCTTGGTGTCATTCGCAAAACTAGATTCGTTTACCAAAAACCTCTGCAAGACTCTTATTTCGTACGGATACGGTTGAAATTTCTATAAATTATTGTTTTAGGAGTGTATATCTTGTTTTGTAAGTCAACATAGAATATTTACGGGCCTATGTTTTTACCTACGCCTTATTTCATCTATAATAAGGTTTAACACTTGCAAAGAAATGGTTTTCTAAATGCAAATGTAACTTTGTAAGTCTGCACCCATTTCGCAGACTAAATACAAATAGGACATAACTCGAAAATCAATTTCGTACAATTTGTCACTTTATTTACTATGCATTGGGAGTTAAAATGGAGTGACTTTTTTTTGCAGTTGTGCCGTCTTAGTTTTGGTCTATGTTTTGTTAGTCAAATGGTTACTTCGCTTGAACTACGGTGGAATCTGAAAGAGGTCAAATCGAACGAATATGTCATTTAGTTTATTCACAAAATCTTTTTAAGCAAAAAGAGGGATGATGCAAAAAAAGGGGTGTCAGAAGTTTAACGTGTGTATGTCCGTATTTGTGTACCTATCTGCATATATGTATGTCTGTCTGTGGCATCTTAGCTCCTAAACTGATGGACTAATAGGATGTAATTTTACTCAAAGAGGGCTAGTTTAATCGGGGTGGTCCTTCGCTACGTTTCATGAAAATCGGTAGGGCAAAAGAAAAAAGAAATTGTACCTCCCCTACACGTAACGTGGGGATGTATTTTTTTTCTCGACTACCCCGTAGTGTGGCGTGTCGTTGGACAGGTCATTCAAAAATATTGCGGGTTTGTGCAAAATTTCAATTAACGGATCCACTTATGAAATATTAAGCTTTAAAGCGCTTATTTTTGCTAGAGGCAAGTATCCCCCCACTTGACACGACTCTTGCCCGGTTTTTACCCGACTGCGTCAGAAGGAGGGTTATGTTTTTCGAGCGTATGTATGTCTATTTCTGGGCACGCTCTGCAGCCTAAACGGCATGACGGATTTTAACATACGACGTGTCATTCGATTCGTCTTAATTGCCGAAGTGACATAGGGTATATAATATTTCAATATGGCGTCCGCGGAAAAAAATATGGAGGGGGAATAAAAAAAAATTTTTTTTATTATAACAATATGGGTATCAAATGAAAGCTATTAAATAGCCCATGCCAAATATATATACATTATAACACTTTGATGCTACTATTTTGCAGGAAAGTCAAAAAAATACGTAAATGTTAAGTAATAAACTCCTTCCGCTAGAAAGAGAGTTTCGCTTGTAATTTGTCACTTGAAGCTTCGCGACATTAATAATTTAAGCTCCAGAGCTCATATCATGCTTATTAATATTTAATTAAACCACTATTTTATTAATAAAAACTAACAGAGTTAAATAAATTAAATTATTAAAAATAAACAAAAAACCGGACTGCAATAAAAAAATAACTGAAAAGCGAAAAACAAGCTATAATAGCTATATATTTAATCTATAGAAAATTGTAAGAGCATGTACTTATTGATATTTATAACAATTTAAATTTAACTTGAATATTGGAAAAGGTGTTCCGGGCCGGACAAGCTAGTCCAAATGTTATTTTTTTTAAGAAATAGCTTTTGAAATTAATTGCTTGTCCCCCCCGCCCGCAATACCTTTTCAAATATTCAAGTTAAATTTAAATTGTTATATGAAATGAAATGAAAAAATGAAATAAAATTTATTTGGCGCTTAAAGCACTTAAGATAAAAATAATACAATTTGCTTAACTAAATCAACTTATCCTAGATTATTACTTTAATTGCATCAAGCCCAAAACGGTCTCCACTCAGCTTTTTATACCACGGCATATTGATCAGATACACCGTGACGCTGGTTTTCAGTGAAACCTGGAGAGGTGAATGGCGCACCGTAATAACTTACACTATTTAAAATTAACCAAAACCAAAACACTACATAAAATTGCATACCTATACGTGTGAGTGAACATACATATGCGAGTGTGTGTCTGTTTGGGTGTGAGTGGGTGCGTGTGTGTGTGTATGTGTGTGTGTGTATGTGTGTGTCAGTACGACTGCTTATGTACCGGATATTTGGGTTGATAAGACAAATTTCTTAAGATTATGTTTGAAAGATGCAACCGACTTAAGATTTCGTATTGGTGGTGGTATGTCATTCCAGCACTTCGTGGCAGCAAAACGAAAGCTACCACGGAAAGCAGCCGTACGATGTTGTGTATGTGTTAGGCGTATCGCTTGTCTGACTTGCCGTTGCGAGAATTTGAGTTTCTCGAACAGATACCGTGGTTCTTTGTATTTTATTATTCCAAAAAGGAGAGAAGCGAGGTGTAGGCGATATCGTGAGGTCATGTTTAAAACGCCATTGCTATTTAAGAAAGGGCTGACATGGGAGTAGCGAGGAATAGGAAAGCAGAACCGCGCACAGGCATTGTGGATACGCTGTATTACTCTCTTTGTTCTTGCTAGCAAGCATCCACCAATCACTACATCAGCGTAACTCAATTTGGAAAGAATAAGCGAATCGCAAAGCCTAATGCGCATCTCCACCGTTAGGCACTCTCGAATTCGGTACAATACCTTTAACCTATAGAAGCAATTTCGTAACATCTCTAAAACATGACTCTCAAATCTTAGCCTTTCGTCAAAGATAAGACCTAAGTTACGCGCTTCTGTTATTCGCTCCAAACTAGTATAGTAGTATGTATTGTTACGCCGATGGCATAAGGCGTCTCATCTTTTATCGTTAATTTTGGTGCTTTAGAAGCGTTTTCAGCAGGCTGAAATATCGTTTCAGTCCGTTTCAGAGGTAGCTCTATCACATACCAAATTATTAGATTTTCGACCAACTTGCCGTCGTTTTCAGGCGCCTGAAACATGTTTTCAGTCCGTTTCAGGCCACCCTCTATCAGATGACGCCATAACCTGAAAACCCATTTTCAGGCATTTTCAGGACCCCTTATGGGCCTTTGAAGTACATTTCAGTATATGGCAATTTTCCACTAAGAGTGACAGAGATAGCATGATTGGAAAGAGACAGCTATACTGAGAAACTTCCAGAAACGTGTGAAAGAGATAGCATGATTAGAAAGAGACAGCTATACTGAGAACCTTCCAGAAACGTGTGAAAGAGATAGCATGATTAGAAAGAGACAGCTATACTGAGAACCTTCCAGAAGCGTGTGAAAGAGATAGCATGATTAGAAAGAGACAGCTATACTGAGAACCTTCCAGAAATGTGTGAAAGAGATAACACGAAATGAGACGGCAACACGCGGAACATTCCAGACTCATCCAGATCCGTGAATCAAGGTCATTGCGATCGTAAAAACAACAAGGTAGTAAGGCGTAGAACATTTTAGCAACGAACAGTCTCGATCGACCTTGACGGGGCGAAGTAGGTACATCGAACATTCCGGAAGGCGTTCTAGAATAATCGGACTCGGGAACTATAAAACGGCGGACACCGGTTGCGACGAGTCAGTCTTTACTTGGAAAGCGATCAGTGCGAATAAGAGCGACCCGAGCGATCATCTGAGTATTCGAAGTTTATTGTGCGATAATTGTTTTGTAACGGTTTAAGTAAGTGCGTAATTAAAGTCTACTTTTGATTATCGGTGTATTCGTGCATTTCTATCAGTTACCTACCCCCACGTATGTAACATTTGGTGTCAGAAGTGGGATAGAAAATGCCAGTAACTCCGCGAGATCAAGAGCAGGAGGGGGTCAAAACCCGGAGCCAAACTGCAGCCGATGACTCAGCAGCTACCCCTGGTACGTCTACCGCTACCGCACCGGCTACAGCAGCGTCAATTAAGCCGGAGTTTGACCTTAACGCGATTTTAATCCTCTTAAAGGAACAATCGAGAGCACAAGAGGAACAATCTAGAATCATCCGTGATGAACTACGGGGTCAAAAGAAATCCCAAGAAGAACAATCAAGAGCACAAGAGGAACAATCGAGAGCTATCCGTGATGAACTACGGGGTCAAAAGAAATCCCAAGAAGAACAATCGAGAATTCTCCTAGAGGTACGAGAGGCCACTTCAGAATGGAAGAAGGAAATAACTGAGGTTCAAGAAAAACTTGTTGACATGGACATTAAGTTCGAGAATCGTCTCCAGGGAGTTAATGAAAAGGTTGAAAATCGCCTCCATGACTTCAAGGAAAAAGTTGATGATCACGAAAATCGCCTCCAGACGATAAGAAATGAAGTGAAAAAGCTGGAAATCAAAGTGGCCAATGGTTCCCCTGGGTGTGAAACCTCTATCCCGGTTGCTGGAAGATTTAAGGCGCCACCGTTTGATGGGAGTTCGTCATGGACAGCCTATAAACTCCAATTTGAGTCAGTTTCCCAGGCGAATGGCTGGAACAAGGACCAGGCGAAGACGGCTCTAACTTTGGCACTTCGAGATGAAGCCCTCACCGTGCTGGAAGCCTTGGGAGAGAATAAGACATACGACCGCCTCCTTGAAGCTTTGGAGGCACGTTATGGTGACAGCCATCTCGAGCACGTCTTTAGAGCTCAGCTTAAGGATCAAGCCCAGGGACGTAATGAATCATTACAACAGTGGGCCCTGGAAATAGAAAAGTTGGTCAGGAAAGCGTACCCTTTGGTACATGCGTCGTTTGGTTTGGTACGTGCATCGGCTTCATTTGTGGACAGCATGCTAGTACAGGCCTTCATCGATGGAATCCGTGATTTAGAAGTCAGAGCTGCTGTGCGACTAGGACATCAGGGGAGCGTGAAGGATGCAGTTGCCCACGCCTTGGAGGTCGAAGCTGTACGCCAGGACTCCAGGCCTTTTAGGGTGCGAGAGGTTTCGGCCAGGGAGCCAACTGCTCCTCGCCGTGAATTTGGGCCAAGGTGTTATTGGTGTGGAGAACGCGGGCACATACAATCTAGTTGCCCAAAACGAAATAGAACACAACGAGATACAACAGGCCCAACGGAGAGGCCAGCGGGCTCTGATGCATTAGAGCCGCATCAGGGAAACGAGTAGAAGCCAGGACTAAGGGACGAGTGCTGGCTGGTGGTCAAAATGTCCCAGTAATGATCTCACAGGCGAATGATGGGAACAGTCTGGTCGTTAAAGGAGAAATTGGTGGAATACCATGTCACCTTACTATAGACACCGGAGCTTCTCGGACTGTGATCAGTTCTCGGCTACTGAAACATTTAATCAGAGATCATCTAGTCCGACCCAAGCATCTTCAGCTGCAAACGGCTACCGGCCAGTACATTTCCGTCCTGGGGGAGAAAAGAGTGGCGGTGCAAATTGGGGAAAAGAACTAAGTACTGGCACAAAGTTATCGTTGCTAACATCATCGACGATTGCATTATTGGATTGGATTTTATGAGAAAACATGGCTGCAAAATCGACTTGAAAGGCGGAGTCCTGAAATTCGGGGTTGATGAAGTCCCTATGGAAGGTGGCGTGAGTGGACAACTCTACTGTGCTAGAAGAACCATTCTTCAACCAAAATCGCAAGCCCTAGTTCCTGTGAAATTACCACGCTATACGGAACGAGGATCTCATCGCTGCGTATTAGTAGAAAAAAATGATGGTAGTCAACCGTGGATAACAGCTCGCACGGTTGTGACAACGTCATCTGCAGCGTTTATAAGGGTCCTAAACCTCAGCGACTCTAAACATGCCCTTAGCAAAGGAAGCCTTATCGGGACTTGCGAAGAAATTTCTTGGATACGAAGTTGCCAGGGATCGAATGGAAGCGGACAACCTGCAAGTAGAGGAGTGGACATTACAGGATTATTGGATGGTTGCCAAAACAATCTCACGAAGGAAGAAATCCTGAAGGCGCGTAATTTACTGCTGCGTTACAGCAATGTTTTCTCTGCGCACGACGGTGATATTGGAAGAACTGGAGTTGTATAACATGAGATCAACACTGGCGGAACCATGCCTATCCGACAACGTCCTCGGCGAGTTCCAGTAGCTCGCGAAAAGGAAGTGGAAGACATGATTGAAGAGATGAAGAAGAACAGAGTTATTGAGCCATCAACAAGTCCTTGGTGTTCACCGGTAGTTTTGGTAAAGAAGAAGGACGGCACTATGAGATTTTGTGTTGACTATCGCCGACTTAACGATGTAACCAAAAAGGATTGTTATCCACTGCCACGAATCGATGACACGTTAGACACTTTAAATGGAATGAAATGGTTTTCCACGTTGGATTTAAAAAGTGGCTACTGGCAAGTGGAAATCAAGGACCACGATAAGGAGAAAACCGCCTTCTCGACCGGAAAGGGACTGTGGCAGTTCAATGTTATGCCGTTTGGACTGTGTAATGCACCAGCAACCTTTGAGAGATTGATGGAACAAATACTTGCTGGTCTACTTGGAGATACTTGCCTGGTATATCTGGATGACATTATAATTGTTGGTAGAGACTTCGACGATCACCTTAGAAAATTGGAGCAAGTTTTGGCTAAGCTGCGAGATGCGAACCTGAAACTCAGCCCGAAAAAATGCTCACTTTTCAAGCGTAAGGTGAATTATTTAGGACACGTGGTGTCAACAGACGGTATCCAGACAGATCCTGAGAAGATATTTAGATCCATTAATACTACGAAATGTCTTAAATCATCCGCGGTTGAAGCTCAATAATTACTTAGCACTAATATCAGTAAATGTAATATAAACTTTGATTTCAGCCCTGTAAATTCAGATTCAATAGTCAAGATATTTAAATCACTTAGTTTAAAAAAGACTGAAGATTTGTGGGGCACATCAGTTAAGGTACTCTTTCATATCATAGATGTAATTGCACCCCATCTAGCATTAATCTACAATAATTGCATATCAGAGGGGGTCTTTCCAGATCTCATGAAATATAGTAAAGTAATACCTCTTTTTAAATCGGGCGAGATGAGTGATATAACGAACTTCCGTCCCATTTCCATACTACCAGTTTTAAGTAAAGTCTTTGAGAAAGTAATGCTAAAGGATATGTTAGGTCACTTTAACAGAAATAAACTACTTAACAATAACCAGTTTGGCTTTACCAGAGGTCGATCAACAATTGATGCGGCATCTGTACTCATTAAACATATATATAACAGTTGGGAGAAATCTTGCGATGCAGTAGGAATATTTTGTGATCTTTCTAAAGCTTTTGATTGCGTGGATCATACGACCCTTATTTTAAAATTAGAACATTATGGATTGTCCAACAAAGCTTTAAGCCTTATGTCTTCTTATCTAAGTGATAGAACTCAAACAGTTGTTGTAAACAAAACGCAATCTGTTGGAGCTACATTGAAAATAGGTGTGCCTCAAGGCTCTATTTTAGGTCCTTTTTTATTTTTGGTTTACATAAATGACTTGCCACCAACAGTAGATAAACTTTGTGATATTGTACTTTTTGCTGATGATACTTCACTAATTTTCAAGGTAGATAGAAAATCCGTAGACTACAGTAGGATTAACACCACACTAGTTAAAGTACTTAATTGGTTTACTAGCAACAATTTGCTACTAAATGCTAAGAAAACGAAATGTGTTAGGTTCGCTTTGCCTAATGTTAAACCGGTACATTCTAGTATTTTTCTAAATGACGAGTGGTTGCAAATGGTAGATAAGGCAATTTTCTT
The DNA here is from genome assembly GCA_946894065.1 of Acleris literana. NCBI lineage: Eukaryota > Metazoa > Arthropoda > Insecta > Lepidoptera > Tortricidae > Acleris > Acleris literana. Next base: position 11,859,864 of record OX335695.1, on the reverse strand, counting down.
AGGCATAACATTAGATAAATATTTGCAATGGAGTCCCCATATAGCTGTACTGGCAGGTAAACTAAGTTCGGCAGCTTACGCCGTTAGGAAAATTAGACAACTAACCAATGTTGAGACAGCTCGCTTAGTCTATTATAGTTATTTCCATAGTGTCATGTCGTACGGTATTCTGGTTTGGGGTAAGGCAGCTGACATACAAACTATATTTGTGTTACAAAAAAGGGCCATTCGTTCTATTTACAACTTAAACTCCCGTGACTCTTTAAGAGAACTTTTTAAAGAAATTAATATCTTGACTGTAGCGTCTCAATTTATTTATGAGAATATTATTTACGTTATTAGAAATTTAGATTCTTTCACCAAAAATTCTGATATACATAATTTAAATACCAGAAATAAAAATAAAATCGCTATCCGAAAATTCCGCGTCCGTAAAGTATATAAATCATTTGTTGGTCAATGCATTCATTTCTATAATAAATTACCTGACGAAGTTTTAAAGTTACCCTTTCCAGCACTTAAAAGTTACTTGAAAAGGTCGTTAATGTCTAAAGCGTATTATAGGATCGAGGACTATCTAACAGACAAAAATGCATGGCCTAAATCCGAAACATAGTCAATAATAATTTATTCAAATGCAAAATCTTTATCTTGTCTAGGGGACACCGTTGATGTAGGAAAACATATCGAAACTTTTATGTGGTCGTCTCGCACCATCTTATATACACATAAGTATGTGTTTTTTTTTTCTCTATCTCTCCCGTAAGATTCTTAATTGCCATGTTTTCCTGCTGAACTACGCATGTTATTTAATACTATATTTAATTTAATATTTATAGCTTTATATAATGCTAGACTAAGTAGTACCATTGTAATAAGAAATATGTTTAAAAAATGACTGACTGCTGAGTTTCTTGCGGCGTTTCTTCTCGGCAGTGGTCTTCTCTTGGGAAGCGCTGGTAGATTCTTGACGTGTAAAAGTGCCCGTGCGGCCTACTTACTGAATAAATTTCTTTTATCTTTTATCTTTATCTTTATCTTTATAAGTGCCGTTAAGGATTGGCCTATACCGAGGGACAAGACCGCAGTTCGTGCCTTTTTGGGACTTTGCTCATATTATCGACGTTTCGTGAAAAACTTTTCAGATATAGCGAAGCCGTTGCACCAGCTTACGGAAGAGAAACGAAGATTTGACTGGAATGATCAGTGTGCAGCAGCTTTTGCCGATCTCAAACAAAGGCTTTGTGAAACTCCGATATTGGGATACCCAGACCCTGAGAATGATTTTATTGTTGACACAGACGCAAGTAATACTGGTGTCGGAGGAGTTTTGTCACAAAAGAAAGGAGATCAGGAAGTTGTTATCGCCTACTTTAGTAAGTCACTATCGAAACCAGAGAGGAATTACTGCGTCACTCGGAGAGAATTGCTGGCGGTTGTCAAGACTTTGCAGCATTTCAGTAAATATCTGCTTGGGTGCAAATTTCGTATCAGAACTGACCATGCTGCTTTGAAATGGTTATTGGAGTTTAAAAATCCTGAGGGTCAAGTAGCACGATGGATTGAACAACTACAGGAATATGACTTTATCATTGAACATCGCAGTGGAAAATCACACGGCAACGCGGACGCGCTTTCCCGAAGACCTTGTCCGGATGACTGTAAACATTGTTTAAGGCAAGAGGGCAAAGATTGTGTGAGAATGTTGCGGACTGATACTGTACGTGAAGAATGGAGTAATGAAGTCATGCAACAAGCGCAGCAAGAAGACCAGGACATTAAACCCATTTTCGATTGGATCAAAGCAGGCGTTCCCAAACCGAAATGGTGTGAAGTAGCCCCAATGAGTACTGTAACAAAAAGCTACTGGGCCCAATGGGAAAGTCTGATCATGCATAATGGCGTACTGTGCAGAAAATGGGAGACGGAAAATGGAAAGGATGCTCACCTACAGGTAGTTGTTCCAAGAAAAAGGGTAAGTGATGTGTTGAGATCCTTCCATGACGGAATATCCGGTGGGCACCTTGGAGTGAAGAGGACCTTAATGAAAGTTCGGCAACGCTTCTACTGGATTCACTGCCGTGAAGATGTGGAAGACTGGTGCAGGAAGTGTACAAACTGCTCATCAGTTAAGGGGCCGCAAACACGCAGTAGAGGTGCGCTCAAGTTGTACAACGTTGGAGCACCTTGGGAAAGGATTGCTTTGGACGTCGCAGGCCCGTTTCCAACATCCGAATCCGTGAACAAGTACATCCTCGTTGTAATGGATTACTTCACCAAATGGCCTGAAGCATTTGCGATTCCTAACCAAGAAGCAGTCACAGTCGCGGAGAAATTAGTGATGGAAGTGTGTTGTCGATTTGGGGTGCCTCTCGAAATTCACAGTGATCAAGGCAGGAACTTTGAGTCCCAGGTTTTCCAGGAGACTTGCCGAATTATGGGTATTCATAAGACCAGGACAACGCCATATCACCCACAATCGGACGGAATGGTCGAGAGATTCAACCAGACGCGGGAAAGACATTTGGCCAAGGTGGTTGAAAGTCACCAAAAGGATTGGGATAGGCATATTCCTCTCTTCCTGATGTCATACAGATCGGCAACTCACGAAAGTACGGCTGTCACTCCAGCTTACGTGAACTTCGGAAGAGAACTTCGCTTACCTGCAGACCTTTTAACCGGACGTCCTCCAGATTCGCCGAAATCGATCACCGAGTATGCCAGTGATTTGCGAAACCGTATAGACGATGTTCACAGTCACGTTCGTGAACACGGACTTCAAGCCAGTGCGAAGATGAAAACACGATATGACCGAAAATCTAACCAAGTGGGGTTCGAGGAAGGTTCATTAGTATGGCTGCATAACCCCATGCGAAAAAAAGGGAAATCCCCGAAACTATCACCGAATTGGGAAGGGCCATACAAAGTAGTCACAAAGATCAACGACGTTACGTATCGGATACAGCGGAGCCAGCGAAGTCCCTGCAAGGTTGTCCACGTTGACCGACTAGCGAGATACTACGGAACTAATAATGCTCGGGACGAGCATGTCTTAGGAGGGGGCAGTGTTACGCCGATGGCATAAGGCGTCTCATCTTTTATCGTTAATTTTGGTGCTTTAGAAGCGTTTTCAGCAGGCTGAAATATCGTTTCAGTCCGTTTCAGAGGTAGCTCTATCACATACCAAATTATTAGATTTTCGACCAACTTGCCGTCGTTTTCAGGCGCCTGAAACATGTTTTCAGTCCGTTTCAGGCCACCCTCTATCAGATGACGCCATAACCTGAAAACCCATTTTCAGGCATTTTCAGGACCCCTTATGGGCCTTTGAAGTACATTTCAGTATATGGCAATTTTCCACTAAGAGTGACAGAGATAGCATGATTGGAAAGAGACAGCTATACTGAGAAACTTCCAGAAACGTGTGAAAGAGATAGCATGATTAGAAAGAGACAGCTATACTGAGAACCTTCCAGAAACGTGTGAAAGAGATAGCATGATTAGAAAGAGACAGCTATACTGAGAACCTTCCAGAAGCGTGTGAAAGAGATAGCATGATTAGAAAGAGACAGCTATACTGAGAACCTTCATAACCCTCCTTCTGACGCAGTCGGGTAAAAAGGGTTCCTGACCACACGGAAAAAAATACTTAGTTTTATTTGTATTTGTTTGTGCTGCTTCTACTGGGGCTTTTAATGAGCTGAATTCTCTATCTCTAAGATGAGTCCTGTGACAGCCGTATTTCGTAATTTCAATCACGTGCGAGGTACTTAAAAATAGATCATTAATTATTTAAGTTCCTGAACCGCGTCGCTAGGTGTGTACCGATGTAGTATTTATGTAAAGGTAAAGAAACAAATGTAGGTACTTAATGTGAGCTGTCACGATCATATGTTTTTTATCTACATCCATATCATAACTTCCCTACAATATGTTCAGAAGCGATAAGCAAATCGCCTATATTAAGAAACCTGTATCTGTGGTTGCATCTTAATGTTTACATTAAAGTATAGTGCATCGTAATGTTAACATTAAAGTGTCGGTACCTAAACATTAAAGTATCGGTAATACTGTACCACTAACTTGAAAATGCAAGCCATATCTGTACATTATAAACAAAGTATTTTTTTTTAAAGCTTTGGTACTACAAACAAGTTAACAGTAACACTAACTTAATAAAAATACAGGCCATATCTGAACATATTATAGAAAACTTACGATATGCATGTAGATAAAGTTATGTATGTGGCTGTACATAATTAGGCATTAAAACACTCGTGTGATCTTATTATGCACCAGCCACATAAACTACTAATATGAGCTGTCAGAGGAATCATCTTAGATGATTAAAAAACAAAAGGAATTAACGACGACTTCAAACATATATTTTTTGAAATGGGTCTCAAATTAACGTCCGTGACCGCACCTAAAAGGTTAGTAACTGATGTCGGCTTTTTGTTGAAAATATTGTGGTCGCCGACTTCAGTTATTGCAATGTATGTATGCATGTATGTACGGATCAAATCTTGCAAGTTCCATTTGACCCACTTCCCGGTTTCCGGTTTTTTCATATTTTCTACGGAAAATAAAGACCCGATACGCAATGTACCAAAGACAACTCGGAAAAGAACCATAAAAGGAAAAGCCCTAATCAAAATATCGAAGATACAAACACTTACACCGTGGCACATTTATGCCCAAAGTTATCAAACAAGAAAATCACCTAAAATACTCGTGTCACAATTTTCAGGAAACTAACACCTAAACTGAGGCAAACTAGGGTGATGAAACCAGAAAATTCAATAAAAAAAAAAAACAGTAAATTGGCCACATGAGGGCTCTTTTACACGTCGGTAATATAAAGTGAATCTACTAGCGCTTCGGACAAGACTATCATTGCGGAGAAGAAGCGCCGCAAGAAACTCCAGCAGAAGGTCATTTTTACCCGACTGCGTCAGAAGGAGAATTATGTTTTTTCAATCATAAAACATACAACAACAATACTTCAAAATAAATTACATTAAGTAATAATAAGGTAATAAAGTAATAAATAATAAATTCTTAAAACTACCAAAAATAAACTTATTACAAATTTAAGATCAATAAACCTAAACTAGAAATAACGAATATGAGACCAACACGACGAGGTCTCTTCGTCAAAAGCTATACCAGCTCGGGTAGCACAAGTTGTATTTTCTCGCTTGTCGCTCTTTGCGTCTCTACTGTTACAGACTAGATAGAAAGGGAGATCCGAGCGACAAACAAGTCGCGGACAACATGTGCTAGCCGTGCTGTAATGGACAAGGCATCAATGATGGACACTTGACTCTTATTTTACAGAAGATAAGGGTTATTCATTCGTTTTGCAACAATCAATTTAGGACCGTATGAAATTTGAATTAAGAGTGAAGTGTCCATTACTGGTGCCTGTCAGCTAAAAGTGTCCATCGTTGGTGCCGTCACCCTATGTGCTCAAAGTTTCCAAAACCAAAAATCCGCTGAGATAGGTACCGAAATCACTAACTCAGCAGATTGCGCAGACTACCTAACCGTTGACAAGCAAATTCATCAACAACCTAATCCAACCTAAAGCTGACCGAACAAAGTATCAAGTATTAATTCAGAACCAATAATAAAGCAACCTTTAAAAACCCGACTGCATTTTTTATACTGTCGTCGATATACCTACATATGTTAATAATTGTCATTTGGCCATTGTTGTTATTTCAATTTTAACAGTTTAGGTATCCTATGACACTCTCGCTGCGAAGACGAATCCAATGATACCTCATTTGTCAAAATCGTCCAAGCCGTAGCCGTTTTTGCTGTAGCGGGGAACATAGAACTGGACATACATGACGGTGAAAAACATAACCCTCCTTTTGGGCTCCGCCGCAGTCGGGTGAAAAACCCGACTGTTGTTGCTAACCAACTTTAAATCGTTATAAATGATTGTTCAAAATTAAAAATGATTAAAGAAACCTAAAGATTTAAATACCTATTCAATGATACCCCATTTCTCATAGATCGTCTTCTTTTTTTTTACCATGTGGCGACTAGCTGCCTCCATATTGAGTTTTAATAACTGTAATATCTTTAGTGACACTCACAAGATTAAGACAAATCGATTGCCGTAAGAATCATCAAAATCGGTCCATGTCCATGCGATTAGTTTCTACAGCGCCACAAAGGAACAAACATACATAAATAGGCTGATAGACACATTGCCCTCCCCCTTCCTTCGGCAGTCGGGTATAAACACGTAACTACGCAACGCAACGTGCGTAATACGTGAATAGTAATCTGTGTACGTGAAACAAACAAACGAATGACTGGCGTTATCACAATATTTGATTGATGTGATTTGGTGGTCTAGTATTGTGCGTGCTAACTCGCTCCCAGCGCCATCTAGCGAGGAGCGGCAGTACGGTGTTCATTAGTTCAGCTACCTAACGGTAGATGGCGTACGTAAGCAAAGGTAAGGTTTATTATTCATTAGTTCGGCTTTCGGACGGCAGATGACGTATGTAAGCAATGTTTAAGTTGTTTATTATTCATTGGTTCAGCTACTGGACGGCAGATGGCGTATGTAAGCAATGTTAAGATTTTTTATCATTAGTTCAGCTACCTGACGGCAGATGGCGTATGTAAGCAATGTTAAGGTTATTATTCATTGGTTCAGCTACCGGACGGCAGATGGCGTATGTAAGCAATGTTAAGGTTGTTTATTATACATTAGTTCAGCTACCTGACGGCAGATGGCGTAGGTAAGCAACGTTTAGGTTGTTACAACCGTTATTTTGAACAGGAACAGTTTGTATTGCTCTTTGATCAAAACCGAAATAATATAGATTCTGTTCGGACGAAATCGAAATGAAAATGCTCTTTCTGAAATGTATGACGTTTTGACGAGCTAGTTAAAATAAAATAACCAGGTTTCCTAGCCGATCGTGAGCCTCGTGGTTCAACTGTTCCTGGCGTGTTGTGACGTCATTTCGTGCGTGTGCCGCTTTATATAGGATGTAGCATTACCGCTACAAATCGCGTTGGTACGCGTTATTTATTCCTTATTTATTTCGCCTTTTTCGTTTCTCAGCCTTTTTGGTATTGCGGACTTGTTCATTGACCGGTTAGAGTTTGTAATTTCTACTGACAGTTTTGAATTTTGAATTCGTTTTTGTTAGATCCGTTCCTTGTTATGGGACTGTCATTCGATCTCGTACTTTTGCCTTGATACACCAGAAAAATTGGATAGTTTCTAGTCATCCCAAGTATCTCTATAACTGAAGCCAGCTTCGAGCGCTCCGACTGAAGATTTGGACGACTGGATTCAGCGTGTGGTTCGCCATCGAGTTCGCTGGCAACGGGTCGTCGTGCGCGGCGGTGCCCGCAGGTTTTTTCCGCTGCGACAGTTGTGACGAACGCAGCGTTACGACTACATCTTCACACGGCGGCAAGCGACGACGGAAGTTCTCAGGATAGTTACCATTTCGTTGATTTTTTATTTTTTTTTTAAATTCTAAACCGAGTCCGCGAACTCACCCCTAACCTACCTAGGGTTATTTATTCGGAATTATTTTGGCTATAAATGTTATTAGATTCCTAGACCTTTTTTTTACCGATCAAAACCACAATTTGTTATCCCTGTTTCATAATACTCCGAACATATCAGTTTTAATCATGAAGCGCTTCTTGCATTTTAACAGATTCATGTTGTTTTAGTTCGAATCAGAATTACCTATAAATTGAATACAAGTTCTGGCCTGACCGTGTTCTAAGGTGGTCTTTCACCCTTTATTAGGCAATGTGTTTTAAACTAGAAAGACTTTATTAATGTGGCAATCCGCAGACCGTTTCATATCAAATTGTTTTGGTACCTAAGCTAAGTTCCGTGTCAGCCTAGTAATCTTGTTTTTATAGTTACATTGTAAGTAGTTTGTTTTAATTTAATCATTGTGTGTTCCCCTTATTATATAACCTTGTTGAATTTCGTTCGGTTTTATTTTACTTATACAGGTCCAAATTTACGTGCTGATGGTTTTATCGCAACCATCCCGTGTAGTATTCCGTACCTTTTATTTTTTATGGAGCGCTACAAAATGGCGCCCGAAGGTAAGTGATTTTTATTATATTTTTTTTAATGTGTCAAATACTTTTTTTATTTTTATTTTTTTACCAATAAATCCTTTCTCCTTGCTACTAATCCTTTTTCTTTTATGTTGTAGCGGAGCTAATAACATCTACGGTTCCAGTGGTGCGATGACTTCGCCGCGCTTTACTTTCCTTGGCTTCGAGTCGCGTATTTCAACCTGGAGCTGACGCCTACTTTCCACTTGACATATTTAATTTATTGTGATAATGTTTATTTTAAAAAAATAATTACTTGTATATCGTCCAAAACAAACAGTCTTTCAATCCCACCGAATAAAATTTTCACCCCCGAATTTTATTTTCCTACCATGTGTTTCGTAGTTAGGGTCCGTTAAGGTGAGTGGTTTTGTTTTTATTTTGCATGTAACCTTTTCGCCCCTAGGTACTTCTCCTTGTTACTAGGGTATCTGGTGTTTTAGCATGATTGGTTTTTAGTTTTTGTCCCCAGCTCTGTGACATGCCGTTTTCGCGTGTAGGGACACCAATTTCGTCTCGTGTGCGCGTATGGCGTTGCTGATGTTTTGAATATATTCAGACCATGGGTCCATGATGGAACATGGTCTGGATGAACTAGCCACCATGTAACGCGTTAAGTTTTCGACTCGGGCGTATTTTTTTTTGCTGTTTTAAATATGTTCAGACTGTGTGCCCAAGATGGCAGACAGTCGGAACGAACGCGCCTTATGTCTAAAATTTTTTCTTACGGGATTATGGGTCGTGGTGTTCCTCACCCCCTTTTTGACTTTGTGGTGGCTATTTATAGATTTGTTTGTTTAGGCGATAAGGTAATTTGTAAAATTCTAATTTTTGGACTAATATTTTTTTGCGCGTTTTGTTTATGTCGCTTTTTTTAGGTGTCCCCGTTCTTTTTTTCTATAACTTTCCCAAAATTCTGAAGGTTCCATTGTGTTCAACGTCTTCCCCCTTTTGGTTTTTCTGTTTCGGTGTTCTATTCCACATTTATTTTTATAATAATTTACGTACGATGATCGTTCATCTTTCCCTAATTTTCCCCTGATTCCCCTCCGCGGAATCCAGTCGGAGTCGGAATTTTCCTTTCCGTGTTCACTTTTTTCGGTCTGACTATACATATTGTTATTCAAAGTTCGAAGTTTGTTAATCACCTATCACTTTGTTCACGTTCGGCATTTGTTTGCCATCGTATCGACTATAGTGTAATAACAGGTCTTGATACTTGTGGTTTTTCTCGCGCTAATTTCCAAGACGGAATTGTTTTGTTGGGCTATATTACTGGGTCAACGGTTAGATAGTTTTCGGTAACTGTTTAATCAGTGATTTTGGGTATCATAGCGGAATGGTTGGTCAGTAAACTTCGTGCACTGGTATGCCTTAGTTTAAGAGCTAGTGTCTTGGAATTTTCGGTTAGAGTACTTGTCCCGATCGTAATACTTTTTCGGACTATTCGTTTTGCCTTTGTGTTTTTGGTTGGTCGTTCTGATAGGCTTATTGGTGTATATTGTGGTGGTTGATTTGTATAATCCTTAGTTTTTAGTGTTAGGATAATTTGATTCAATTTTCGTCGCGGATATTTGTTAGGGTTTCTAGATGGTATTTGTGGTAGGTTATTTCTTGTCGTTGCGTAGGTTTGTAATAATGGTCTGTTAAACACATTTTCTGCAGTTTTTTTTGGCTGACTGTACTAGGTGTAAGTTAGTTATAGAGGGGCCTTTTTCCTGCAGGCTGTATTATTAATAAAATAGTTTTAATGTGTTAGGCTAGATGTTTTAGGGTAGGTGACTGCAGTTAGTCAGGATTAGTCCTAGTTTAGTCAGTCTAGTATCAAGATCGTTTCGGTTCAACTATACTAAGTGAGCGATCTTTGGTGTTCAGGTGTGATTTTCGTCGTGTCTGTAGTTTTGTTTTTCATTTTAGGTTAACCTTATCAAGGTCGACTTTGACAAATGCTGTTCGTGTTTAACCTTTATATTTTAAAGTGTGTTTTTAGTGTTTCGTGTTCGATGTTTAGGGTTGTTACTTTTAGAAATTTTAGGGTTGTCATTTCGATATTATTTTAGGGTTGTCACATTTGGAAATTTTAGGGTGGTCACTTCGATATTATTTTAGGGTTGTCACTTTTGGAAATTTTAGGGTTGTCACTTCGATATTATTTTAGGGTTGTCACTTTTGGAAATTTTAGGGATGTCACTTCAATATTATTTTAGGGTTGTCATTTATTTGTTTTTTTTCTAGTGAGGGGATAATTGTAGCATTACCGCTACAAATCGCGTTGGTACGCGTTATTTATTCCTTATTTATTTCGCCTTTTTCGTTTCTCAGCCTTTTTGGTATTGCGGACTTGTTCATTGACCGGTTAGAGTTTGTAATTTCTACTGACAGTTTTGAATTTTGAATTCGTTTTTGTTAGATCCGTTCCTTGTTATGGGACTGTCATTCGATCTCGTACTCTTGCCTTGATACACCAGAAAAATTGGATAGTTTCTAGTCATCCCAAGTATCTCTATAACTGAAGCCAGCTTCGAGTGCCGCGTCCGGTTGTAATGATATGTGGAGGCCTTTTCTATTACGCCGTGGTCTCAATTGAGGGCCGATCGTGTTAGTGCTGTTGTCTTCTGTGTGTCCGGATAGCGGGTGAGTTGGTTTTTGTTGCCGATCAGTCTTCACAGCCCCCATCTTAAGGAAGCCTCTCTTCCGTCCTTTTCGTTCAATTTTGTGAGTAAAGGTGTCCTTTGCAGCACCTCCGCTTACCCCATATCTCGCGACTCATCGCTCCGACTGAAGATTTGGACGACTGGATTCAGCGTGTGGTTCGCCATCGAGTTCGCTGGCAACGGGTCGTCGTGCGCGGCGGTGCCCGCAGGTTTTTTCCGCTGCGACAGTTGTGACGAACGCAGCGTTACGACTACATCTTCACACGGCGGCAAGCGACGACGGAAGTTCTCAGGATAGTTACCATTTCGTTGATTTTTTATTTATTTTTTAAATTCTAAACCGAGTCCGCGAACTCACCCCTAACCTACCTAGGGTTATTTATTCGGAATTATTTTGGCTATAAATGTTATTAGATTCCTAGACCTTTTTTTTACCGATCAAAACCACAATTTGTTATCCCTGTTTCATAATACTCCGAACATATCAGTTTTAATCATGAAGCGCTTCTTGCATTTTAACAGATTCATGTTGTTTTAGTTCGAATCAGAATTACCTATAAATTGAATACAAGTTCTGGCCTGACCGTGTTCTAAGGTGGTCTTTCACCCTTTATTAGGCAATGTGTTTTAAACTAGAAAGACTTTATTAATGTGGCAATCCGCAGACCGTTTCATATCAAATTGTTTTGGTACCTAAGCTAAGTTCCGTGTCAGCCTAGTAATCTTGTTTTTATAGTTACATTGTAAGTAGTTTGTTTTAATTTAATCATTGTGTGTTCCCCTTATTATATAACCTTGTTGAATTTCGTTCGGTTTTATTTTACTTATACAGGTCCAAATTTACGTGCTGATGGTTTTATCGCAACCATCCCGTGTAGTGTTCCGTACCTTTTATTTTTATGGAGCGCTACAAGGAATATCTATCTACATACATCTTGATGCTGCCGTGTGCGTGCCGTGCGTGCGTTCCACACGTGCGTGAGAAGGGGAGCCTGCCCTATTGCTAAAATACCCTACCGATTACTGGCCCTAATAAACAACTCTTCAATCACTATAGATTCCAATAATTCGGGGTTTATCTTGTTATAAAATCAGTCTCTTCCCGCAATATATCTCTATAATCTCCTCGAATTTAATAAACGTCTATTTTGTAGATAAATAAAATAAAATCGTTTCTATTGTAAAAACCGTTTTAGGTCAAACGATTTTATGCGTAAAGATACATTATGCGTAAAAATGATATGCGACCAACAGTGAATCTCGATTCTCAGTGTTGTCTTTGGTATGTTGCGTATTGGGTCATTATTTTCCGTACAAAATATGAAAAAACCGGAAACCGGGACATTGGTCAAATTTAACTTGCAAGATTTGATCCGTACATACATACATACCATACATACATACATTGCAAGTTAAATAAAAGCTTTGTGACTTTTATACTTACAAACTTGACAAATAGACAGACAGACATGGCGAAATTATAAGGGTTCCTAGTCTGCCGTAAGTCTAAAAACCCAGTTTTCAAATGCACACAAAATAAAAACACTATTCAATCAATAAAACATTTAATATTCGATTTACAATCTTAGTATACAGTTATACGAAGTAACACTTACATACTAAAACCTTTAAATTTCCAAGAAGAAACTGAAGACAGAATCACAGAATCTTGCCGTTTTCCTACAAGAAGGCACAAACAAGGTAGAGATACGTAGGTACTATTACGATAGTTTTAACTTTGAAACACAAATAATTATCTATATATATAAAAGGCAAACCTGACTGACTCAGATATCAACGCACAGCCGAAACTACTGTACCTAGAAACTTGAAATTTGGTTCAGGGGTTCCGTTCATGATGTAGGTGAGCACTAAGAAAGGAATTTTGAAAATTCATCCCCTAAAGGGTTAAAATAAGGGGAGTAGCGGGAAACGAGTTCTACGCGTACGAAGTCGCGGGCGTCCTCTAGTATTCATATAATACATATGCAAGAAAATTACAATTTCAATTTCTGTAAATATCTCTAATGGACAATGTCAGATCTTTAAAAAAAAGCTCGCGGATGCGAAGGATGTTGATATGACCTGTTTTGTATGAGATTTAAATTCAGTATTTTATTACTTACATTTAGGGAACTTATACGAAAAAAGAGCCATCTATTAAGATACTTTGTAAATAAGACATCTTGCGAGTAATGTATGTAATTTGAAGTAAAATAAGACAAGTTCTTCAGAAAAACTAACACCACAGCGTTGTTTTAAGTATTTTTCTACATCAAATAAACCCAATTCTATAATTATCCGTCACTATTTCTTAGGCCAAAGCTTCTATGGAGACCTGGCATTGTCCTTTTCATTCAAATTCGTTGAGCGGAGCTCCTATTTCTGTGTTTTGGCCCTCCGGGCATGCTGCAGTACCCTTACCATGAGTTACAATTACCGTACTTGCTAGCGAGACGAATGCTTTATTTTCCAAGACTGTGAGGGACAGAGCATCCGACTCGCTAGCGAGAACGGTGACAACTCAAGGGTATAGACAGGACTGACCTGACGTAAACCTATGTCTCTCCGCCTTAGTCACTATCTGTTGTCCTTAATAGTTAACGCAAATTCCGCAATCCAACCCTAATAGTTTAATAGACCGGGAAGTCGTGATCGACTGTCTCGGCCCAGGCGTGCAGGCCGCCCGTCAGGTCCCGCACGCCATCCAGCGTGTCCAGCGAGGCGCCCAGCGCGTCCAGCACCAGCCGCGCCGCCAGCTGGGAGTCGTTGCCGCGTCGACATATAAACGTCACTGGAAGGCAGATAGTATTGTTATACTGGTGTTTTCATAGATTCGTACCCGAAGGCAGCCCAGCGGGACCCTGTTAATATGCCCGCTGTCCGTCCGTCCTAACTTTACACAGCTGTATCTTTTGAACCGTTAAAGATCAGAATCTTTCTGAATATGACAATATGTGGGCGTAATTATTAGGGCGGACTAACTAACAAATATAAAAAGTGAAATAGTAAAAGGGGTCCCCATGCAAGAATAGTACATTGTTGTAGAGGTTAGAAAGTTAGCAAAAGATGGACGAGTTGGTTCGAAAGTACGAGTCCATCTATTGCACTTTCGGCCGAGGCTTAACATAGTGCTTTTCATGACTACTGGCAGGAAATAAAAATCAATTACTACTCGTCCTAAAAAAATTACGCTCTCCCGCCAATTTTTACTTTTATTTTTTAACGATACCGTTCTTACTGGCCAGTCATTCAAAGGCGTTTTTAAACTGACGACTCTGACCGTGCCAGAACTATATTTCAGATAATTAAAAACAGATATATATGGCTGTATGGAATCTGATTCCTTTGCCTATCCGTGAAGGGATGAATATTATTAAAAAATAAAACAACTTCTCATTGGCCAATTTAATTTCATATGCAGCACAAGTCGTGTTCTGATTGGTCGAATCAGTGATCAGCGGACCGATGTGATTGGTCGACTTGCTCAATGGAACAGACCAACTATGTCTTAGTTGTCCAGTTTCAATTCATAGAAGGCCTGCTCACTCAAAGTACAACTATTGATTGTTTTGGGGACCAAGAACAGACCATCTTTCGCCACATTTCCGTCCAGTAGCGTGAAATAGTACATTGTTGCAGAGGTTAAAAAGTAAGCAATAGACGGACGAGTTAGTTCGAGAGCCGACGCGTAGCGATGCACCTTAACTTAAACCATGATTTACCAAGAAAGATTCATGTTGTAAGTAGCAATATCATCAACGTACAACATAAAATAATTTAATCAATTTCTTAGTAAATAATGCTTTAAGTTAAGGTGACAGAGTTCGAATTAAATTAACTATGGAATTGTTTTTTAAATAATAAAAATCTCGGAAATTATGCGATATTGGACTACATGTTATACCACATTATATACTCCAAACAGGGTCTAGAATCGACGGTTAAAATCCTTCGGGGACGTCCCGAAATAAATTCTTAAATACATAGAAAATACCAAGACTCAGAAACAAATACTCGCGCTCATCACACAAATATTTGACAACACCGGGAATCGAACCCGGGCCCGCTAGCTTCGGAGGCAGGATCACTACCAACTAGGCTATACGCAACTAAACCTCACCTTGCCCCTTGCACTCCCTGATCTCCGCCAGCAGCGCCTCCAGCGCGCCGCCCCGCAGCGAGTCGAGCGGGTAGTTGACGGCGCCGGGCACGCGGCACAAGCCGAACCCGGGCCCGCTAGCTTCGGAGGCAGGATCACTACCAACTAGGCTATACGCAACTAAACCTCACCTTGCCCCTTGCACTCCCTGATCTCCGCCAGCAGCGCCTCCAGCGCGCCGCCCCGCAGCGAGTCGAGCGGGTAGTTGACGGCGCCGGGCACGCGGCACAAGCCGAACCCGGGCCCGCTAGCTTCGGAGGCAGGATCACTACCAACTAGGCTATACGCAACTAAACCTCACCTTGCCCCTTGCACTCCCTGATCTCCGCCAGCAGCGCCTCCAGCGCGCCGCCCCGCAGCGAGTCGAGCGGGTAGTTGACGGCGCCGGGCACGCGGCACAAGCCGAACCCGGGCCCGCTAGCTTCGGAGGCAGGATCACTACCAACTAGGCTATACGCAACTAAACCTCACCTTGCCCCTTGCACTCCCTGATCTCCGCCAGCAGCGCCTCCAGCGCGCCGCCCCGCAGCGAGTCGAGCGGGTAGTTGACGGCGCCGGGCACGCGGCACAAGCCGAACCCGGGCCCGCTAGCTTCGGAGGCAGGATCACTACCAACTAGGCTATACGCAACTAAACCTCACCTTGCCCCTTGCACTCCCTGATCTCCGCCAGCAGCGCCTCCAGCGCGCCGCCCCGCAGCGAGTCGAGCGGGTAGTTGACGGCGCCGGGCACGCGGCACAAGCCGAACCCGGGCCCGCTAGCTTCGGAGGCAGGATCACTACCAACTAGGCTATACGCAACTAAACCTCACCTTGCCCCTTGCACTCCCTGATCTCCGCCAGCAGCGCCTCCAGCGCGCCGCCCCGCAGCGAGTCGAGCGGGTAGTTGACGGCGCCGGGCACGCGGCACAAGCCGAACCCGGGCCCGCTAGCTTCGGAGGCAGGATCACTACCAACTAGGCTATACGCAACTAAACCTCACCTTGCCCCTTGCACTCCCTGATCTCCGCCAGCAGCGCCTCCAGCGCGCCGCCCCGCAGCGAGTCGAGCGGGTAGTTGACGGCGCCGGGCACGCGGCACAAGCCGAACCCGGGCCCGCTAGCTTCGGAGGCAGGATCACTACCAACTAGGCTATACGCAACTAAACCTCACCTTGCCCCTTGCACTCCCTGATCTCCGCCAGCAGCGCCTCCAGCGCGCCGCCCCGCAGCGAGTCGAGCGGGTAGTTGACGGCGCCGGGCACGCGGCACAAGCCGAACCCGGGCCCGCTAGCTTCGGAGGCAGGATCACTACCAACTAGGCTATACGCAACTAAACCTCACCTTGCCCCTTGCACTCCCTGATCTCCGCCAGCAGCGCCTCCAGCGCGCCGCCCCGCAGCGAGTCGAGCGGGTAGTTGACGGCGCCGGGCACGCGGCACAAGCCGAACCCGGGCCCGCTAGCTTCGG
The DNA here is from genome assembly GCA_946894065.1 of Acleris literana. NCBI lineage: Eukaryota > Metazoa > Arthropoda > Insecta > Lepidoptera > Tortricidae > Acleris > Acleris literana. Next base: position 11,843,474 of record OX335695.1, on the reverse strand, counting down.
AGGCAGGATCACTACCAACTAGGCTATACGCAACTAAACCTCACCTTGCCCCTTGCACTCCCTGATCTCCGCCAGCAGCGCCTCCAGCGCGCCGCCCCGCAGCGAGTCGAGCGGGTAGTTGACGGCGCCGGGCACGCGGCACAAGCCGAACCCGGGCCCGCTAGCTTCGGAGGCAGGATCACTACCAACTAGGCTATACGCAACTAAACCTCACCTTGCCCCTTGCACTCCCTGATCTCCGCCAGCAGCGCCTCCAGCGCGCCGCCCCGCAGCGAGTCGAGCGGGTAGTTGACGGCGCCGGGCACGCGGCACAAGCCGAACCCGGGCCCGCTAGCTTCGGAGGCAGGATCACTACCAACTAGGCTATACGCAACTAAACCTCACCTTGCCCCTTGCACTCCCTGATCTCCGCCAGCAGCGCCTCCAGCGCGCCGCCCCGCAGCGAGTCGAGCGGGTAGTTGACGGCGCCGGGCACGCGGCACAAGCCGAACCCGGGCCCGCTAGCTTCGGAGGCAGGATCACTACCAACTAGGCTATACGCAACTAAACCTCACCTTGCCCCTTGCACTCCCTGATCTCCGCCAGCAGCGCCTCCAGCGCGCCGCCCCGCAGCGAGTCGAGCGGGTAGTTGACGGCGCCGGGCACGCGGCACAAGCCGAACCCGGGCCCGCTAGCTTCGGAGGCAGGATCACTACCAACTAGGCTATACGCAACTAAACCTCACCTTGCCCCTTGCACTCCCTGATCTCCGCCAGCAGCGCCTCCAGCGCGCCGCCCCGCAGCGAGTCGAGCGGGTAGTTGACGGCGCCGGGCACGCGGCACAAGCCGAACCCGGGCCCGCTAGCTTCGGAGGCAGGATCACTACCAACTAGGCTATACGCAACTAAACCTCACCTTGCCCCTTGCACTCCCTGATCTCCGCCAGCAGCGCCTCCAGCGCGCCGCCCCGCAGCGAGTCGAGCGGGTAGTTGACGGCGCCGGGCACGCGGCACAAGCCGAACCCGGGCCCGCTAGCTTCGGAGGCAGGATCACTACCAACTAGGCTATACGCAACTAAACCTCACCTTGCCCCTTGCACTCCCTGATCTCCGCCAGCAGCGCCTCCAGCGCGCCGCCCCGCAGCGAGTCGAGCGGGTAGTTGACGGCGCCGGGCACGCGGCACAAGCCGAACCCGGGCCCGCTAGCTTCGGAGGCAGGATCACTACCAACTAGGCTATACGCAACTAAACCTCACCTTGCCCCTTGCACTCCCTGATCTCCGCCAGCAGCGCCTCCAGCGCGCCGCCCCGCAGCGAGTCGAGCGGGTAGTTGACGGCGCCGGGCACGCGGCACAAGCCGAACCCGGGCCCGCTAGCTTCGGAGGCAGGATCACTACCAACTAGGCTATACGCAACTAAACCTCACCTTGCCCCTTGCACTCCCTGATCTCCGCCAGCAGCGCCTCCAGCGCGCCGCCCCGCAGCGAGTCGAGCGGGTAGTTGACGGCGCCGGGCACGCGGCACAAGCCGAACCCGGGCCCGCTAGCTTCGGAGGCAGGATCACTACCAACTAGGCTATACGCAACTAAACCTCACCTTGCCCCTTGCACTCCCTGATCTCCGCCAGCAGCGCCTCCAGCGCGCCGCCCCGCAGCGAGTCGAGCGGGTAGTTGACGGCGCCGGGCACGCGGCACAAGCCGAACCCGGGCCCGCTAGCTTCGGAGGCAGGATCACTACCAACTAGGCTATACGCAACTAAACCTCACCTTGCCCCTTGCACTCCCTGATCTCCGCCAGCAGCGCCTCCAGCGCGCCGCCCCGCAGCGAGTCGAGCGGGTAGTTGACGGCGCCGGGCACGCGGCACAAGCCGAACCCGGGCCCGCTAGCTTCGGAGGCAGGATCACTACCAACTAGGCTATACGCAACTAAACCTCACCTTGCCCCTTGCACTCCCTGATCTCCGCCAGCAGCGCCTCCAGCGCGCCGCCCCGCAGCGAGTCGAGCGGGTAGTTGACGGCGCCGGGCACGCGGCACAAGCCGAACCCGGGCCCGCTAGCTTCGGAGGCAGGATCACTACCAACTAGGCTATACGCAACTAAACCTCACCTTGCCCCTTGCACTCCCTGATCTCCGCCAGCAGCGCCTCCAGCGCGCCGCCCCGCAGCGAGTCGAGCGGGTAGTTGACGGCGCCGGGCACGCGGCACAAGCCGAACCCGGGCCCGCTAGCTTCGGAGGCAGGATCACTACCAACTAGGCTATACGCAACTAAACCTCACCTTGCCCCTTGCACTCCCTGATCTCCGCCAGCAGCGCCTCCAGCGCGCCGCCCCGCAGCGAGTCGAGCGGGTAGTTGACGGCGCCGGGCACGCGGCACAAGCCGAACCCGGGCCCGCTAGCTTCGGAGGCAGGATCACTACCAACTAGGCTATACGCAACTAAACCTCACCTTGCCCCTTGCACTCCCTGATCTCCGCCAGCAGCGCCTCCAGCGCGCCGCCCCGCAGCGAGTCGAGCGGGTAGTTGACGGCGCCGGGCACGCGGCACAAGCCGAACCCGGGCCCGCTAGCTTCGGAGGCAGGATCACTACCAACTAGGCTATACGCAACTAAACCTCACCTTGCCCCTTGCACTCCCTGATCTCCGCCAGCAGCGCCTCCAGCGCGCCGCCCCGCAGCGAGTCGAGCGGGTAGTTGACGGCGCCGGGCACGCGGCACAAGCCGAACCCGGGCCCGCTAGCTTCGGAGGCAGGATCACTACCAACTAGGCTATACGCAACTAAACCTCACCTTGCCCCTTGCACTCCCTGATCTCCGCCAGCAGCGCCTCCAGCGCGCCGCCCCGCAGCGAGTCGAGCGGGTAGTTGACGGCGCCGGGCACGCGGCACAAGCCGAACCCGGGCCCGCTAGCTTCGGAGGCAGGATCACTACCAACTAGGCTATACGCAACTAAACCTCACCTTGCCCCTTGCACTCCCTGATCTCCGCCAGCAGCGCCTCCAGCGCGCCGCCCCGCAGCGAGTCGAGCGGGTAGTTGACGGCGCCGGGCACGCGGCACAAGCCGAACCCGGGCCCGCTAGCTTCGGAGGCAGGATCACTACCAACTAGGCTATACGCAACTAAACCTCACCTTGCCCCTTGCACTCCCTGATCTCCGCCAGCAGCGCCTCCAGCGCGCCGCCCCGCAGCGAGTCGAGCGGGTAGTTGACGGCGCCGGGCACGCGGCACAAGCCGAACCCGGGCCCGCTAGCTTCGGAGGCAGGATCACTACCAACTAGGCTATACGCAACTAAACCTCACCTTGCCCCTTGCACTCCCTGATCTCCGCCAGCAGCGCCTCCAGCGCGCCGCCCCGCAGCGAGTCGAGCGGGTAGTTGACGGCGCCGGGCACGCGGCACAAGCCGAACCCGGGCCCGCTAGCTTCGGAGGCAGGATCACTACCAACTAGGCTATACGCAACTAAACCTCACCTTGCCCCTTGCACTCCCTGATCTCCGCCAGCAGCGCCTCCAGCGCGCCGCCCCGCAGCGAGTCGAGCGGGTAGTTGACGGCGCCGGGCACGCGGCACAAGCCGAACCCGGGCCCGCTAGCTTCGGAGGCAGGATCACTACCAACTAGGCTATACGCAACTAAACCTCACCTTGCCCCTTGCACTCCCTGATCTCCGCCAGCAGCGCCTCCAGCGCGCCGCCCCGCAGCGAGTCGAGCGGGTAGTTGACGGCGCCGGGCACGCGGCACAAGCCGAACCCGGGCCCGCTAGCTTCGGAGGCAGGATCACTACCAACTAGGCTATACGCAACTAAACCTCACCTTGCCCCTTGCACTCCCTGATCTCCGCCAGCAGCGCCTCCAGCGCGCCGCCCCGCAGCGAGTCGAGCGGGTAGTTGACGGCGCCGGGCACGCGGCACAAGCCGAACCCGGGCCCGCTAGCTTCGGAGGCAGGATCACTACCAACTAGGCTATACGCAACTAAACCTCACCTTGCCCCTTGCACTCCCTGATCTCCGCCAGCAGCGCCTCCAGCGCGCCGCCCCGCAGCGAGTCGAGCGGGTAGTTGACGGCGCCGGGCACGCGGCACAAGCCGAACCCGGGCCCGCTAGCTTCGGAGGCAGGATCACTACCAACTAGGCTATACGCAACTAAACCTCACCTTGCCCCTTGCACTCCCTGATCTCCGCCAGCAGCGCCTCCAGCGCGCCGCCCCGCAGCGAGTCGAGCGGGTAGTTGACGGCGCCGGGCACGCGGCACAAGCCGAACCCGGGCCCGCTAGCTTCGGAGGCAGGATCACTACCAACTAGGCTATACGCAACTAAACCTCACCTTGCCCCTTGCACTCCCTGATCTCCGCCAGCAGCGCCTCCAGCGCGCCGCCCCGCAGCGAGTCGAGCGGGTAGTTGACGGCGCCGGGCACGCGGCACAAGCCGAACCCGGGCCCGCTAGCTTCGGAGGCAGGATCACTACCAACTAGGCTATACGCAACTAAACCTCACCTTGCCCCTTGCACTCCCTGATCTCCGCCAGCAGCGCCTCCAGCGCGCCGCCCCGCAGCGAGTCGAGCGGGTAGTTGACGGCGCCGGGCACGCGGCACAAGCCGAACCCGGGCCCGCTAGCTTCGGAGGCAGGATCACTACCAACTAGGCTATACGCAACTAAACCTCACCTTGCCCCTTGCACTCCCTGATCTCCGCCAGCAGCGCCTCCAGCGCGCCGCCCCGCAGCGAGTCGAGCGGATAGTTGACGGCGCCGGGCACGCGGCACAAGCCGAACCCGGGCCCGCTAGCTTCGGAGGCAGGATCACTACCAACTAGGCTATACGCAACTAAACCTCACCTTGCCCCTTGCACTCCCTGATCTCCGCCAGCAGCGCCTCCAGCGCGCCGCCCCGCAGCGAGTCGAGCGGGTAGTTGACGGCGCCGGGCACGCGGCACAAGCCGAACCCGGGCCCGCTAGCTTCGGAGGCAGGATCACTACCAACTAGGCTATACGCAACTAAACCTCACCTTGCCCCTTGCACTCCCTGATCTCCGCCAGCAGCGCCTCCAGCGCGCCGCCCCGCAGCGAGTCGAGCGGGTAGTTGACGGCGCCGGGCACGCGGCACAAGCCGAACCCGGGCCCGCTAGCTTCGGAGGCAGGATCACTACCAACTAGGCTATACGCAACTAAACCTCACCTTGCCCCTTGCACTCCCTGATCTCCGCCAGCAGCGCCTCCAGCGCGCCGCCCCGCAGCGAGTCGAGCGGGTAGTTGACGGCGCCGGGCACGCGGCACAAGCCGAACCCGGGCCCGCTAGCTTCGGAGGCAGGATCACTACCAACTAGGCTATACGCAACTAAACCTCACCTTGCCCCTTGCACTCCCTGATCTCCGCCAGCAGCGCCTCCAGCGCGCCGCCCCGCAGCGAGTCGAGCGGGTAGTTGACGGCGCCGGGCACGCGGCACAAGCCGAACCCGGGCCCGCTAGCTTCGGAGGCAGGATCACTACCAACTAGGCTATACGCAACTAAACCTCACCTTGCCCCTTGCACTCCCTGATCTCCGCCAGCAGCGCCTCCAGCGCGCCGCCCCGCAGCGAGTCGAGCGGGTAGTTGACGGCGCCGGGCACGCGGCACAAGCCGAACCCGGGCCCGCTAGCTTCGGAGGCAGGATCACTACCAACTAGGCTATACGCAACTAAACCTCACCTTGCCCCTTGCACTCCCTGATCTCCGCCAGCAGCGCCTCCAGCGCGCCGCCCCGCAGCGAGTCGAGCGGGTAGTTGACGGCGCCGGGCACGCGGCACAAGCCGAACCCGGGCCCGCTAGCTTCGGAGGCAGGATCACTACCAACTAGGCTATACGCAACTAAACCTCACCTTGCCCCTTGCACTCCCTGATCTCCGCCAGCAGCGCCTCCAGCGCGCCGCCCCGCAGCGAGTCGAGCGGGTAGTTGACGGCGCCGGGCACGCGGCACAAGCCGAACCCGGGCCCGCTAGCTTCGGAGGCAGGATCACTACCAACTAGGCTATACGCAACTAAACCTCACCTTGCCCCTTGCACTCCCTGATCTCCGCCAGCAGCGCCTCCAGCGCGCCGCCCCGCAGCGAGTCGAGCGGGTAGTTGACGGCGCCGGGCACGCGGCACAAGCCGAACCCGGGCCCGCTAGCTTCGGAGGCAGGATCACTACCAACTAGGCTATACGCAACTAAACCTCACCTTGCCCCTTGCACTCCCTGATCTCCGCCAGCAGCGCCTCCAGCGCGCCGCCCCGCAGCGAGTCGAGCGGGTAGTTGACGGCGCCGGGCACGCGGCACAAGCCGAACCCGGGCCCGCTAGCTTCGGAGGCAGGATCACTACCAACTAGGCTATACGCAACTAAACCTCACCTTGCCCCTTGCACTCCCTGATCTCCGCCAGCAGCGCCTCCAGCGCGCCGCCCCGCAGCGAGTCGAGCGGGTAGTTGACGGCGCCGGGCACGCGGCACAAGCCGAACCCGGGCCCGCTAGCTTCGGAGGCAGGATCACTACCAACTAGGCTATACGCAACTAAACCTCACCTTGCCCCTTGCACTCCCTGATCTCCGCCAGCAGCGCCTCCAGCGCGCCGCCCCGCAGCGAGTCGAGCGGGTAGTTGACGGCGCCGGGCACGCGGCACAAGCCGAACTCGGGCCCGCTAGCTTCGGAGGCAGGATCACTACCAACTAGGCTATACGCAACTAAACCTCACCTTGCCCCTTGCACTCCCTGATCTCCGCCAGCAGCGCCTCCAGCGCGCCGCCCCGCAGCGAGTCGAGCGGGTAGTTGACGGCGCCGGGCACGCGGCACAAGCCGAACCCGGGCCCGCTAGCTTCGGAGGCAGGATCACTACCAACTAGGCTATACGCAACTAAACCTCACCTTGCCCCTTGCACTCCCTGATCTCCGCCAGCAGCGCCTCCAGCGCGCCGCCCCGCAGCGAGTCGAGCGGGTAGTTGACGGCGCCGGGCACGCGGCACAAGCCGAACCCGGGCCCGCTAGCTTCGGAGGCAGGATCACTACCAACTAGGCTATACGCAACTAAACCTCACCTTGCCCCTTGCACTCCCTGATCTCCGCCAGCAGCGCCTCCAGCGCGCCGCCCCGCAGCGAGTCGAGCGGGTAGTTGACGGCGCCGGGCACGCGGCACAAGCCGAACCCGGGCCCGCTAGCTTCGGAGGCAGGATCACTACCAACTAGGCTATACGCAACTAAACCTCACCTTGCCCCTTGCACTCCCTGATCTCCGCCAGCAGCGCCTCCAGCGCGCCGCCCCGCAGCGAGTCGAGCGGGTAGTTGACGGCGCCGGGCACGCGGCACAAGCCGAACTCGGGCGCGCTGCGCACGTCCACCAGCAGCGGGGGCGAGCTGGCCAGCAGCGACGCCAGCTGGGGGGGGGACAGGCGGTGCTCCGGCGGCAGGATGTCCAGGTCCAGGTCCTGGAATACAGAAGTCTGTTGTCAGTGAGTTTAATTTGCGTATGCAAGTTAATTTTGATCCCGTGTTGTGGGGTAAAATTCGGATTACCTTTTTTTTAACTATTAAAACATCAGGTATTTGTGGCACTCCATATGGAAATGACTGCTAACAAAACATAGATAAAAAAAACTCGACTGCATTTTATATACTGTCGTCGATATACCTACATATATTAATCATTGTTATTTTGCCATTGTTGTTACTTCAATTTTAACAGTTTAGGTATCCTATGTCACCCGGGATGACGTAAGGATTCTAACGATACCTCACACATCTAAATCGGTCAAGGGATTTAGAAGTTATAGTGGAATATAGAAACTCACATACATACATACATACAAACATGAATGAAACAATTAATTTTTGGAACATGGTTTTTTTGCCGACTACCTACTTTTTTTTGGAAAATTATCTGTCTATCAAGATCAAACAATTGAGTCCTAACACGTTCGGTCTACGTTAAGTATAGCGAGACCCCGTCCCCACCTTCCGACTTCATCATCAGATCTGTTTTTAGATACCATAATATTGCATTGTCATCGGATTTACATACGTGGTCCTAATTTCAGCCCATTCCGTTGACGGGAAGTGGGTCAAAAACTTGCAAGATTTGATCCGTACATACATACCCACATACATACAAGTTGAATAAAAGCTTTTATCTACATCCATATCATAACTTCCCTACAATATGTTCAGAAGCGATAAACAAATCGCCTATATTAAGAAACCTGTATATGTGGTTGCATCTTAATGTTTACATTAAAGTATAGTGCATCGTAATATTTACATTAAAGTGTCGGTACCTAAACATTAAAGTATCGGTAATACTGTACCACTAACTTGAAAATGCAAGCCATATCTGTACATTATAAATAAAGTTAGTTTTTTATTTTATTATTATAATTTAAGCTTTGGTACTACAAACAAGTTAACACTAACACTAACTTAATAAAAATACAGGCCATATCTGAACATATTATAGAAAACTTATGATATGCATGTAGATAAAGTTATGTATGCGGCTATACATAATTAGGCATTAAAACACTCGTGTGATCTTATTATGCACCAGCCACATAAACTACATTACATTACATTTTACATTACATAAACTCACGCCTTTATTCCCAGTTTGGGGTAGGCAGAGCTACAGAATTGCCAACAACTCTTAAAGCTTGTTGATAATTCTGTAACCACATTTTGCATAATCAGGCTAAGATGTTTACCAGTGTATTAGTGACAGGTTGCAAGCCCATCGCCTAACAGTACTACAAGCCTTTATTCCCTTAGAAGACATAAACTACTAGTAATAATTAACTTTAACAAAAAGCAAGCTTTCAAAACCCGACTGTTGCTAACCAACTTTAAATCGTTATAAATCCTAAATGATCATTCAAAATCAAAAATGATGAAAGAAACCTAAAGATGATTTTTAAATCCCCATTCAATGATACCGCACTTGTCATACATGGTCGACTTTTTTTTTAGTAAATAATCCTTAAGTTAAGGTGACAGAGTTCAAATTAAATTAACTATGGAATTGTTTTTTAAATAATAAAAATCTCGGAAATTATGCGATATTGGACTACATGTTATACCACATTATATACTCCAAATAGGGTCTAGAATCGACGGTTAAAATCCTTCGGGTACGTCCCGGGCACGGTGTATATAGGCTATAAACACATTACCCTCCTCCTTCGGCACTCGGGTAAAAAGTACAAATGGTGGACTTAATGTATGTTGCTCGTTTAATGTATGTACATATAATTGTAATCAAGTTTCCAAAAACGGCCCTAACGATTATTCCTTGGAATCTTATCCTAGGGTGCACTAAGACGGGTATTTGGAAATTTATCCCCTAAGGGGTTAAAATAGGGGGAGTAGGGCGAAACTAATTTAAAATTAAACAACAAGTGTCTCAGAGGGACATGTGGAAGTTTAATGAAACCTCAAGATTGCTATTATTTATATAATTGTATTATTTAACAATCTTTTTTTTATACTTAAAAAAAAAAGAATAATGAAAAAACAAATACTAAAAAACCAACTTTATTTATAATGTACAGATATGGCTTGCATTTGCAAGTTAGTGGTACAGTATTACCGATACTTTAATGTTTAGGTACCGACACTTTAATGTAAACATTACGATGCACTATACTTTAATGTAAACATTAGGATGCAACCACGGATACAGGTTTCTTAATATAGGCGATTTGCTTATCGCTTCTGAACATATTGTAGGGAAGTTATGATATGGATGTAGATAAAAATACTTAGATCAAGCATCAAAATAATTTAAATGATTTATAGGGGTTCCGTTTGTCATAAATTTCAGTTTTGGGACAAGCTTTTGTTATCCACTGTACTTTTTTTGCAGAGACGTCATCTACTCGTCAAGACGTTTCTAACGAGCCCTAACACGACGGGTTTGTCATGTGTAATTTAGGAGTTCCCATGGCCGCCCTGAGTCTCCATCATCAGACCAGCTCGATGGTGCTATATTATTGTATTGTCATCAGAACTAAAGGTGTATGCAAAGTTTCAGCTTCATCGGAAACCGAGAAGTGGGTCAAATTCAACTTGCAAGATTTGACCCGTACATACATACTTACATACATTGCAAGTTAAATAAAAGCTTGTAAAATGTACCCATAAAAACATAAATTTGAAAAAGGGAGCCAAGTTTAATGTTTTAAGAATATGCGATGCTTGGTTATCGACTTCACCGATAAAAGAATTGAGATCCAAATTAGTGCCAAGTTCCGTCGATAATACTGATATTTATTTATTAAGAACATAAGACATTCTAAAGTAAATTAAAAACACAATTTCTTATTTTTTCTGCTACAACAATGTTTGCTATTTAAAAGTACCTTCTTAAATTTGAACACTCGAATTATTTACACAAAGCAGATAACTTAGGATAAACGGAAGCTCAAAATTTGAATCCAAACGGTTGGTGTAAATAACACGGCTGCGCTCGCCAGTCCCTTTTGCGTGAACTTGGCTGTCAAGATAACCCGGCAAATTGAACGTATCACGTCAAATGGTAAAATCAAATTTCTCGACTGTACTTGGTTACAGCTGGGGTCCGAACTAGAAGGAACCAGTAATGGACAAGGCACCAATGATGGACACTTGACTCTTATTTTACAGAAGATAAGGGTTATTCATTTGTTTTGCAACAATCAATTTAGGACCGTATGAAATTTGAAGTAGGAGTGAAGTGTCCATTAGAGCGTCGGTGGCCTAGTGGCTTAGAGGGTCGACTCGTGATCGTAAGGTACCGAGTTCGAACCCCCGCGGTCACCATGTACCAATGAGTTTTTCTAACTTAAGTGCATTACCCGATGCTCTTACGGTGAAGGAAAAACATCGTGAGGAAACCTGCGCATTCGAACAGCTGAGTGTGTAAGAGGGTAATTGCACAAAAGATCCTAAAGGGTCGAAGTGTATCTGAAAGGGCCCATCTGTAAGATAAGATAAGAAGTGTCCATTACTGGTGCCTGTCAGCTAAAAGTGTCCATCGTTGGTGCCGTCACCCCAGGTATCTAACGTTTACGAGTCGCCAGGAACACTTTAAAAAAACACTCATATAAAGCATCAAATAATTTATTTGTAAATTTTTGGTAGTCGGGTCTAATATTCAGTAAATGTCATAAACTTATAATAAATGATCTCTTTATAACCCCCCGAGAAATAAAAGAGGGGTGTTATAAGTTTTACGTGTGTCGCCGTGTGTCTTTTTATGTGTGTTTGTCTGTTACATCGTAGATCCCAAACGTATAGACCGATTCGGATGTAGTTTTTTTTTAAAGAAAGCTAGTTTATCGGGATGGTTCTTAGCTAGGTTTCATGGAAACGATGTTTGCTTTCAATTTAAGATCAGATACCGTATCGTAAAGTTTAAATCTTCGAAGCGGAAAGATACACAGATACAAAGATAATAATAATTATTAAAAGTAAACCCAAAAACCCGACTGCAATAAAAAAATAACTGCAAAGCGAAAAACAAGCTGTACAGGGCGTTCCAAGACTATGGGTCATGAAGGGAAAGTACCTTAAATATCGTAGATAGGATATTTTGCTGAAAGAAGACTTTATGTTATTTTAAAAGTTAGTAATACTGTATTCAAAGATATTCTAAAAATTACTTGCTTCGTCTGGGAATCGAACCGACATAAATGTGAAAAAAAAATCACCCATATTTTTATGATGCCAATCGAAAGAATGAACCAAAAAAAATAATTCTTCTTAAGTAACATAGTATCTTAAAAGAAAGGAATAACGTAAAATGTTTGATTCAAATTTCAAGAAAATTATTTATTACCGACGACGACGTGCGAAAACTAGCGATATTATTATTCCATAGTTAGCATTGATTATTCGCAAATAATTTTACAAGTACCCACTTAATAAAAGACTTACTGGCACAATTTTCCTTATTATAGGTGCACGTGCAGATAAAATGATAAAACTTAGTATGCATCAATTTACAAAAAATACAAAAAATACTCAACTGACTTCGGCAGTTTCAAGTGTGTTTTTAATTTGATTAAAATGATTAATTTCACGTTGTTTCTTTCTTTTAAGATACTATGTTACTTAAGAAGAATTATTATTTTTTGTTCATTCTTTCGATTGGCATCATAAAAATACGGGTGTTTTTTTTTTCATATTTAAGTTGGTTCGATTTTCAGATTAAGCAATTTTTTTTTTAATATCTTTGAATGCAGCATTACTAACTTTTAAAAATAACATAAAGTCTTCTTTCAGTAAAATATCCTATCTACGATATTTAAGGTACTTTCCCTTCATGCCCCATAGTCTTGGGACGCCCTGTATAATCTATAGAAAATTGTAAGAGCATGTACTTATTGATATTTATAACAATTTAAATTTAACTTGAATATTGGAAAAGGTGTTCCAGGCGGGGACAAGCTCGTCCAAATGTTATTTTTTTTTAAAGAAATAGCTTTTGAAATTCATTGCTCCAATATTCAAGTTAAATTTAAATTGTTATAAATATCAATAAGTACATGCTCTTACAATTTTCTATAGATTATAGAGTATGTTCTTCGCTTTTCAGTTGTTTTTTTTTATTGCATTTAGGTTTTTTGTTTATTTTTAATAATTTAATTACCTAATGGGTTCTATACAATGGCCTTTCAAAATTCTGAGAAGTTTAAGATTTCAGAAATAAAACCATTATATAATTATGACCATTATATATTATGCTATGTATGCTTTGACCCAGTATGTAATTTGATCTTTACATATTCGCATATAAGTACAGATACGCACGTTAAACATATAACACCACCCCCCCCCCTTCCACCTCTTTTGTGGGGGGAGGGGGGGTTAAAACACGTTCATTACAGTTCGTTCGTTCGAATAGTTTGTAAGCTTTGATGTGCCGCTACAATTACTACAAAGCGGTGTCGGCGACTTCAAAGTGTTGTACTGCGCACTATTTGAACGAACGATCTGTACAATCGGATCACCATTGCGGAGTGTAACCAATGCTCATAACATTTTGCCCCAAATCCAAATTTAGAGAATCGACCTCCACACCGTAACTAATATTATGCTCTCCGACCACATCACAGACATCACTTTCATTCTTCGGCTTGAAAATCTTCAAATTCTTTTTTAAAAACACTTTAGAGAAAGTCTTCCTCGACGCCGGCAACTCCCCTTTCAATGTCATATCTTTAACGTAAGAATGATACAACTGATATTGATTTTTAATATGATTTAGATCTAAATATACTAAATTACTATACGTAGGTATGTTTTTACAATACGTACACTTTACATTAATTTTAGGTAAGTTGTCTATGTAGTTCTCTACGCTAAGCGCTTTCAAAGGCTTCTTCGCTTCCCTAACTTTATTTTCGTTCATCAACCAACAACGAACCATAGCCTCTTTAATTCCTAAAGTATTTAAGAACGTCGTCCGACAAACTGGTAGTTTTTGATCGTTTAAAAACAAATTATATTGTTTCGAATCTCCTTTTCTGGAAACTTCGCCTTTATGCTTTAATCTTCGTCTCTTTGGAGGTATATTATCGACTAAGGTCCTAACGAAATTCTTTTTCCCAATCCAGTCCAGCTCGTTCCAGAAATAATCGAATATCTTCTTTCTAATTTCGTTATTGAAGCTAAGACATTTCCTACTGGTCCCTTTCGAACAATATTGCGAAGTACAAGGTGGTCCCATCTTCCTTTCTGATTTGAAGACATCCTGGACCCACTTCGACTGGTCCGCGTCTTTCCGGAAACCGAAATAGCTTTGACCGGACATCCGTTTCCTTTTTTCTTCCTTGCGGCGCTGCGATTTTATTTTGGCGTCGTCTTTTTTCTGGAAACAATGAGTGTTTTTATTAGAAATAAGTCATATTTAGTTTCTAACAGGGCCTCTATTCTCAAGTCCAAAATTTCATTTTTTGTGACAAGCTTTTGTTGCCAACTATATTATTTTGGTACAGTCGTCATCTACTCGTCAAGACGATTCTAACGAGCCCTAACACGACGGGTTTGTCATGTGTAATGTAGGAGTTCCTATGGCCATCCTGAGTCTCCATCATCAGACCAGCTCGATGGTGCTGTATTATTGTATTGTCATCAGAACTAAAGCATGCAAATTTTCAGCTTCATCGGAAACCGGGAAGTGGGTCAAATTTAACTTGCAAAATTTGACCCGTACATACATGCATACATACATACATACATTGCAAGTCAAATAAAAACTTGTAAATACTTATTGCCTTTGACGTGCTATGGTAATGTTTTATGGTATTTGTCACTGTCAAGTTTTAAGATTAATCGGAATTTTAACAATACTATAACATGTCTATAGCAATATGGGTTTACCAAGAAGAATAGAGGCTCTGATAGCTTCAGGTTAGTGTCATTCAAAATCGCGAATGTTTTTTTTATAATAATTTCATCAAATTTCAAAATAACTAAAATTGGCTTACCTTACAACATTCGCAATTTTGAACGCCCACCGTAGAAGCACTTATAATTTCACTCGATGCTAACAAACACCGGTCAAAGTAAAGTTTTTATATTCCCTGACAAAAACCGGCTACAAATCAAAAACAAAAACCCGCCGTCAAAAATGCAAAAAATAACTTCTTTTAAAATGGTAGGTCAGTCCAACTGCATTCGGCTTTTGGTTTAAAATATTGTGGGACGCCGACTTCAGTTGGACTGACCTACCATTTTAAAAGAAGTTATTTTTTGCATTTTTGAAGGCGGGTTTTTGTTTTTTTAAACATTTATTTTATTTTATACTTTTTAGTGATCCTATTTATGCTGTTACGTAGCTCCACTTCTAAATATTAATGAGAAACTGTAGAAAATTTCAAGCTCGCCGCAGACAACGCCGCGGGAATGTCATAGTCATATTTAAACCTAAATGTGCTTCGTCATAGTCGCTCTACTACCTTAATCGAAATATCTTATCGCCACCCTTGAAATAGGTACCGTTAAGGAGTTCCGGTGGCCATCCCTGGTCTTCATCATCAGTTCCACTTCACCATATAGTACTTTTCAAAAGCAAATGCACGAGTTACAGTGAAAAATACCAAAATCGCTATAGGTGTGCCTATAATATTTGAGGAGTTCTCTTGATTTCTCCAAGATCCCATCATCAGATCCTGACGTGTTGACAATGGGACCAACTAGAAAGTATACCCATTCAAACAACGAAAAAATTTTCAAATTGGTCCAGCGGTCTTCGAGTAATCGGGGAACATACATAAAAAAAAACCCATCGAATTGAGAACCTCCTCCTTTTTATGAAGTCGGTTAAAAAGTACACAAAAAAGAAATTTTTAAAAAGTTTTGAATTTAGCAGGATGCGCCCTTTCATATGACACCAGATTTGCTATAATCAAACCACTTTCATTTTTTAACCCCCCAGTCTAGACCCCTTTTTTACTTATTTATAAAATTAATTTCACATTTTTTACGAAAAACAAATGCAGGCAAGCAAGTTGTACATCTGTGCCAAAGGGGCTTGGGTAAAAGTGTTGTCATTTGTAAAATTCATACATTTTCAAGGTGAGCGGCCATTCGTAAAAGTGGTTAATTATGATAGAATTATTAAAAATAAACATATTTTGTTATGTAATGTAATACTCTTAAGTGCATCGGAGCCGAGATATTTAAATATTCATACTTGGGCGTACTTTTGTACTAAAAAAAACAAAAACCCGCCTTCAAAAAGCAAAAAATAACTTCTTTAAAATGGTAGGTAAATAGGTCAGTCCAACTGAAGTCTGCTTTTGGTTAAAATATTGTTGGACGCCGTCTTCAGTTGGACTGACCTATTTACCTACCTTTTTAAAGAAGTTATTTTTTGCTTTTTGAAGGCGTGTTTTTGTTTTTTTAAACTTTTTTTTATTTTATACTTTTTAGTGATCATAATTATGCTGTTATTCTCCCATTTTTCTCCCATTTCTCAAGAAACAATAGAACATTTCAATCTCGCCGCAAGCAACGCCATGGGAAAGTCATAGTCATATTATATTTAAACCTAAATATGCTTCGTCATAGTCGCTCAACTATCTTAATCGAAATATCTTGTCGCCACCCTCGAAATATATACCGTTTAGGAGTTCCGGTGGCCATCTGTGGTCTTCATCATCAGTTCCACTTCACCAAATAGTGGTTTCCAAAACCAAATACACGAGTTACAATGAAAAATACCAAAATCGCAATAGGTGTGCCTATAAATTTTGAAGAGTTCCGTCGATTCCTCATGGATTCCACCATCAGATCTTCATTTTGAAAAAAATGGGACCAATCTGGAAGCACCAGCTTTCAAATAAAAAAAGAATCTTCAAAATCGGTTCACCCAGTCGAAAGTTCTGAGGTAACAAACATTAAAAAGAAAAAAAAGAAAAAAAATACAGACGAATTGAGAACCTCCTCCTTTTTTGAAGTCGGTTAAAAACTAAATACTTAAATCTTTAAAATCTCCGCTCCGATATTATTTAACGCCATAAATTATATATATCTATATGTATTTAGAGGTCCTCTGAATAACTATGTAAAAATCACCCGTGGCCGCTGAAAAAAAAATGGCAATATTCTTCAAACAAATTTACCCAATGCCCTTTCACGTTACCTACCTGAAACACTAAAAAACGTTTGCCAGCTGTTTCATTTGCCATAATTTTCATTTGTCCGAGAGTAATTTTTCTCTGAAACCGTTTAAGTTTCCTGAATTGTTATAAAATAAACCTAACCTAACCTACAGGTTCTGTAAATATATCTCATTAAACATTTTGAAAAGTTATTGGGTTCAGAATAAAATGAAAATTATGGGAAATGAAAATTATGGCAAATGAAACAGCTGGCAAACGTTTTTAGTGTTTGCGATAGGATACCCAAATTTCAAGTTGATAGCATTTGTAGTTGCTGAGAAAACCTGCTGTGACAGACAGACAGACAGACAACGAAGTCTCACCATAAGGGTTCTGTTCACGCCGCGGTCGCTACGTTTACGGTCAAATGACCTTTAACTTTATATAAACTAGAGTCATATTTGTAATGTATACTTTCTCACCAATTGAAACACTCGCACATCACGCGATACATTTACTCACCCAATCACAGACCCTTACATACATACGTCACACACTCGTCATACATCACACGTACTCACTTCCACACTTGCCTTCCATACTCTAACCAAGCAACCCAATTTTTGTACAATTCTTATTGTAATAAATTAAATTCAGAGATATCGAAGTCTTAAATTATCTCTCCTTGTTCCTGTAAGGAACAGGTTCCTTTTTTACCATTTTGGTACGGAACCCTAAAAAGAGGGATGTTATAAGTTTAACTTATGTATCTGTGTATATGTGCGTCTGTTTATCTAAGTCTGTCTGTTTTGTCGTAGCCCCAAACGGATGGACTGAATCGAAAAAAAATCAGCTGTTCCATACGAATCCGAAATGTATGGAACAGCTGTTTTTTTTTTCGCGATTTGGATGTTGGTCCCTTAATAAAAGTTGATAAGTATGACCAACAGAGATAGTCCTTAAAATTTGGCTGGTCATTAAAATTTCACCCTGTATAGCAATTAAAACTTAAGTTTACCTAATATACTGTAAATTAATGTTGTGGAATACAATAAATCATTGAGTATTGACGTAAAACTTTCCACGCTGCACGGCTTAAAACAAAAAGATAATTAGGGAATGCAAATAACCGGTTATAACCGGTTTTAACCGGTTATTTTCATACAAAAACGTCTAATAACCGGTTAAATTACATTCCCTAAATATAATGCATATATTAATTCAGTTAGTAGGCCGCACGGGCACTTTTACACATCATATCATATCTACCAGAATTGTTGTTAGTGAAGACAATGGTACCTTTTCCTTGGCCTTCGCTCTGCAGAAGACCTCGTAGTCGACCAGCGTCGTGATGGTAGGGGACGAGGAGCACACCGCGCACTGAGGGTTCCGCGGCCGGAGCTTCACTGTAAACGATACAACATATAATGGTAGAAATTTCTGTGGAAAAAATCAAGCTTTCACCGCATCCAAATCGGTCCATCGGTTTGGGAACTACAAATGCGAAGGAAATACAAATACACAATTTAACCCAATCCATTTTTGCGTTTTTTTTTAAATACATGCAAACATACAATCACGCCTTTTTCCCGTAGGGGTATGCAGAAACTTGCTATGATCTTCCTCCCACTTGCTACGATCCAGACAAACATCCCTCGTTTCAACCACACTCATAAGTCTCTTCATACACGCGGTTTAGGATCTCCTGACCTGGCCCTTTCTTAATACGTCCTCGATGTGATCAAATCGATCAATCTGAATGTTATTTTAATAAGGATGGTTCTTAGCTAGGTTTCATGAAATTCGGTGGAGCTGATTAAAAGATACCAGCTCAGAAACAAGGGGTCAACATTATATCAGGGTGTACCTGTATTTATTGAATAACTATGTAACACGCTTATTGCAGTATTTCTGAACTGCTCCGACTTGGAAACCTTCAGGAGACGACCATACTCTTTTCTCAAAGGCCGGCCACGCTATTTATTATATCAGCTGGATGGCGTCCAGTGCTTGCAGCACCCAGCTGACAGAAGACAGTCCAGGGACGTGACGAGGCACTGCCCCTTCCGGAAGGTGGCGTCCTCCACGTCGATACGTTCCGAACAGCAGTCGCTCGCAGGCATGTCCCACGATCAGCTGGATGGCGTCCAGCACTTGCAGCACCCAGCTGCCAGGAGAGTCCGGAGACGTGACGAGGCACTGACCGTTCCGGAAGGTGGCGTCCTCTCCGTCGATCACCATCTGACCAGTAGTCGCTCGCAGGCATGTCCCTCGATCAGCTGGAAGGCGTCCAGCGCTTGCAGCACCCATCTGCCAGGAGACAGTCCAGAGACGTGACGAGGCACTGACCGTTGCGGAAGGTCGCGTCCTCTCCGTCGATCACCATCTGACCAGTAGTCGCTCGCAGGCATGTCCCTCGATCACCTGGAAGGCGTCCAGCGCTTGCAGCATCCAGCTGCCAGGAGACAGTCCAGAGACGTGACGAGGCACTGACCGTTCCGGAAGGTAGCGTCCTCTCCGTCGAAGATGACCATCCGCTCGACGAGCAGGCGCTCGCGCGCGTGGCCCACGATCAGTTTGATGGCTTCCAGCGCTTGCAGGACACCTGTTCATAACACATAATTTTTAGGGTTCCGTACCTAAGGGGTGCCAACGGGATAATACTACTAAAGATCTACTGTACGTTACTGGGCTGTATCTTTCGAACCCTAATAGCTAGACACTTGAAACTGCCACATGAGGGCTCTTTTACACGTCGGTAATATGGGAGTGACTTTACTAGCGCTTCAGAGAAGACCATGTGATTAATATAATACTTTAAGTCACAGAACTTTTTACTGTTACCCAGGGAATATCGATAACACTAATGTAATTGACAACATTTCAAAAAAAAAGCACTTTTGTTTTTTCGCGTTTATAATAGCTGGTTAAAAATTAGACTACCCGTGTTTCTTGGTTTTTCTTTATTTAACTTAAATTCGTCGTTAATAATTTATGAAAGAAATAGTCATTAAAAAGACCGTATATACAAAGTTAGGAATACTTATGTCGTGATCTTAGCATGATATAAAATAAAAAAAGTAACTTTCAGCAGAGAAACAGAACTGACTGTCATGTCATGTCACTTGTCAACAATAACAACTGTAACAACATGAAATCGTCGACTTTGGGCAGATTGCGGCTATCCGCTTTTACAAATCCGTAAGTCACTTTCATTTTAAATAGCGTATATCAAAACAATAGTATTACGAGAATCGATAGCGTGTCGTTAGAATTAAGTAATCCGGCAGACAGATGAAAAATGGACATGACAGTTGTATATTTTTTCAATTCCTATGGTAATAAATGGACTAAGGGCACTATAAGTGTATTCCTAACATTCACGATAAAACTTTTTTTACTGTTTTTCCTAAAAATAAAAAAAAACTGCTGCATATTAGAATCCAAAAATATTTTTACTGTAATCAGCAGTGTGAAATCTACAAACGGTATTTTATTTTACTACTTTAGCAGATATGAATTGTTGTCAATTATAGTGATGATTATTACGGTGATGGTGCTGATGATGATGATGGTGATGAGGAAGTTAATGACGACGATGGTCAAGATTAAAATAAATACGATAGTGATGACGGTGATCATAATGTGATCGTAATGACAGTGCTGATTATGACGACAGTGGTGAAGGTAACGGTGATGACAGTGCTGATAATGACCGTGATGGTAATAATGTTGATGATAATGACGGTGATCGTAATGGTAGTGCTAATAATGACGATAGTCACGCATGATAGTATAATAGTAACAATGACCGTGATGATGGTGGTGATCGTAGTGTTTACTATGACAACGATGTTGCTGGTTACAATAATGATGTCGACGGCGATAATAATGACATTAATCATGTATTCCTACCGATGAGCCCGGGCACGGGCCCGGCGACGCCGTCGGCCGAGCAGCTGCCGACGGTCTCCGGCGGCGGCGGCGTCGGGAACAGGCAGCGGTAGCACGGCCCGCGGTACTCCTGGAACAACACGAGTATTAGGGTTCTCCCGGACACTTGACTCAAACAAAAATTATCATTTTAAATCATAATATTTCACAAACGAATCTCTTAATCGAAAAATTGTTTCCGAAAAGCCGCTATATTTTTGACATACCTATCTAAAGACACCCCACACTAAGGGGTAGAAAGAAAAAAAATAACATCCCCACGTTACGTGTAGGGGAAGAGCGGTTACTGTAAAAAAACCGGTCAAGTGCGAGTCGGACTCGCGCACCGAGGGTTCCGTATTTAACATAATATGCATGGTAACCGCAAAAGAAAATACTCATTTTGTTATGAGCTTTATTTTCTATGCCATAAAGTCCATTTTAACTAGCCTACATTTTAATACAGATTTTCAAAGTTTTTTGTTATTTCTCAAAAACTGTAATTATAAGGGGGGGAATGGTCATTTCTTGTACATTTTTGGCTATAAATCAAAAAGTACATCACAAAAAATTTGAAAAAAATTTAGTTTTGAAATGTGCAGATTAAAGCCCTTTCTTATGACACCCCATTTGCTATAATCAAACCACTTTAATTTTTCCACCCCCATTCTAGACACCTTTTGAATTATTTATAAAATTGATTTCATATTATTTTTTACTAGAAACAGATGCGGGCAAGCAAGTTGTACTGCTATGCCAAATTTCAAGTTGATAGCATTTGTAGTTGCTGAGAAAACCTGCTGTGACATACAGACAGACAGACAGACAACGAAGTGTCACCATAAGGGTTCCTTTTTTACCATTTTGGTACGGAACCCTAAAAAATTGTATGACTTTATTTTACCACTTTTGTCGGCGTGACTAATATGTATATTGGTGCAAAATTACAGCTTTCTAGTACTAAGAGTCTCTGAGCTAGGCTGCGGACGGACCGACGGACGGACATGGCGAAACTATAAGGGTTCCTAGTTTGACTACGGAACCATAAAAACTGACTCCCGATGGCTTTAGGGTAGTAGTCTTGAAAATACAAACCTCTATGGGATGGCGTCTCTCTCTGAACTCACTTGCTATCTGGCCTGTGTGCCTTTTTACACAACTGCCCCAAAAAAGGAGTGTAATGTTTTCAGGGTTCATGGATGTATGTATATGAGTATCTTTATTCCACTATAACTTCTAAATCCCTTGACCGATTTAGATGTGTGAGGTATCGTTAGAATCCTTACATTATCCCGGGTGACATAGGATACCTGAACTGTTAAAATTGAAATAACAACAATGGCAAAATGACAGTATAAATAAATAAAAAGTTTAAAAATCAAAAACCCGCCTTCAAAAAGCAAAAATAACTTCTTTAAAATGGTAGGTAAATAGGTCAGTCCAACTGAAGTCTGCTTTTGGTAAAAATATTGTTGGACGCCGACTTCAGTTGGACTGACCTATTTACCTACCATTTTAAAGAAGTTATTTTTTGCTTTTTGAAGGCGGGTTTTTGTTTTTCAAACTTTTTTTTATTTTATACTTTTTAGTGATCATAATTATGCTGTTATTCTCCCACTTCTCAAGTAATAAGAAACAATAGAACATTTCAATCTCGCCGCAAGCAACGCCGTGGGAAAGTCATAGTCATATATTTAAACCTAAATATGCTTCGTCATAGTCGCTCAACTATCTTAATCGAAATATCTTGTCGCCGCCCTCGAAATATATACCGTTTAGGAGTTCCGGTGGCCATCTGTGGTCTTCATCATCAGTTCCACTTCACCAAATAGTGCTTTCCAAGACCAAATACACGAGTTACAATGAAAAATACCAAAATCGCTATAGGTGTGCCTATAAATTTTGAAGAGTTCCCTCGATTCCTCATGGATTCCATCATCAGATCTTCATTTTGATAAGAATGGGACCACATTTAAGTAGTTTTGAGAAGTTATTTTATTGCCTTCTCTGTACCACAAGGAAACTTTATAACTTGTAGTTCTCCCGGGCCTGTGTTAGGCCTCTCCCCCCCCCGCAACTAATCCAATTATCGTATCCTACTATCCCACTAATATTATAAATGCGAAAGTTTGTGTGTGTGTTTGTTACTTCTTCACGCTGCAACGGCTGGACGGAATTGGATGAAATTTGGAATGAAGATAGGTTATACCCTGAAATAACACATAGGCTACTTTTCATGCTGGAAAATTCAAAGTTCCCGGGGGAATAGCGATAATCGAAATCCACGCGGACCAAGTCGCGGGCAGAAGCTAGTATTTCAATAAGATCGGATTACCAATAACATACATACAAATGCCATCTCAGTAGCACCTATGACTTCACTCCGCTCAGTCTAATTTAAACGGAAAGTCAGTATGATTAAGGTATCATTTTGCTCGAACTTACCTTTTCATTAGGTTCTTTCCGGTCCCGATAGCCGTAGATTGTGATTTGTCCCTCCATTTTCAAAGCACTTCCAGATATGAGGGGCACCTGGAAATGTAAATAATCTATATAATAGAATTATTTCGTAACTGATCAACTACGAAATGTAATTTATTAACTGGCCAAGTGACGTCTTTTATGTCACCCAAGTTGGCCAAGTTTTATCTCTAAATAGTCACCCAAGTTTGCTAAGTTTTATCTCTAAATAGTCACCCGAGCTGGCCAAGTTTTATCTCTAAATAGTCACCCGAGTTGGCCAAGTTTTATCTCTAAATAGTCACCCGAGTTGGCCAAGTTTTATCTCTAAATAGTCACCCGAGTTGGCCAAGTTTTATCTCTAAATAGTCACCCGAGTTGGCCAAGTTTTATCTCTAGTCAACCGAGTTGGCCAAGTTTTATCTCTAGTCACCCGAGCTGGCTAAGTTTCATCTCTAAATAGTCACCCAAATTTGACAAGTTTTATCTCTAAATAGTCACCCAAGTTTGCTAAATTTAACTCTAAATAGTCACCCAAGTTGGCCAAGTTTTATCTCTAAATAGTCACCCGAGCTGGCCAAGTTTTATGTCTAAATAGTCACACAAGTTGGCCAAGTTTTATGTCTAAATAGTCACACAAGTTGGCCATGTTTTATCTTTAAATAGTCACCCAAGTTTGCTAAGTTTTATCTCTAAATAGCCACCCAAGTTGGCCAAGTTTTATCTCTAAATAGTCACCCGAGTTGGCCAAGTTTTATCTATAAATAGTCACCCGAGTTGGCCAAGTATTATCTCTAAATAGTCACCCAAGTTGACCAAGTTTTATCTCTAAATAGTCACCCGAGTTGACCAAGTTTTATCTCTAAATAGTCACCCAAGTTGACCAAGCTTTATCTCTAAACTAGTGACCCGCCGTCGCTTCGCTTCGGTTTATGCCAGTTTTCTGTAATACCCGTACATAATACAAAACTTATTATACATAGAAACCTTCCTCTTGAATCACTCTATCTATTAAAAAAAAACGCATCAAAATTCGTTGCGTAGTTTTAAAGATCTAAGCATACAAAGGGACAGACAGACAGCGGGAATTGACGTTGTTTTATACTATGTAGTGGAAGTCACCCAACTTGGCCACGTTTTATCTCTAAACAGTCACCCGAGCTGGCCATGTTTTTACCCGACTGCGTCAGAAGGAGGGTTATGTTTTTCGAGCGTATGTATCTATGTATGTATGTCTATTTCTGGGCACGCTCTGCAGCCTAAACGGCTTGACGGATTTTAACATACGAGGTGTCATTCGATTCGTCTTAATTGCCGAAGTGACATAGGGTATATAATATTTAAATATGGCGTCCGCGGAAAAAAATATGGAGGGGGAATAAAAAATAATTATAACAATATGGGTATCAAATGAAAGCTATTAAATAGCCCATGCCAAATATATATATACATTATAACACTTTGATGCTACTATTTTGCAGGAAAGTCAAAAAAATACGTAAATGTTAAGTAATAAACTCCATTCGCTAGAAAGAGAGTTTCGCTTGTAATTTGTCACTTGTAGCTTCGCGACATTAAAAAAGCTCCAGAGCTCATATATTGCTTAGTAATCATTAATTAAACCACTATTTTATTAATAAAAACTAAAAAGAGTTAAATAATAATTAACTTATTAAAAATAAACAAAAAAACTTGACTGCAATAAAAAAAAAAAAACCGAAACGCGAAAAACAAGCTCTATAATCTATAGAAAATTGTAAGAGCATGTACTTATTGATATTTATAACAACTTAAATTTAACTTGAATATTGTAAAAGGTATTGCAGGCGGGGACAAGCAATAAATTCAAAACCTATGTCTTGAAAAAAATTAACATTTGGACTACCTTGTCCCCGAGAGCGTCGGTGGCCTAGTGGCTTAGAGGGTCGACTCGTGATCGTAAGGTACCGAGTTCGAACCCCCGCGGTCACCATGTACCAATGAGTTTTTCTAACTTAAGTGCATTACCCGATGCTCTTACGGTGAAGGAAAAACATCGTGAGGAAACCTGCGCATTCGATCAGCTGAGTGTGTAAGAGGGTAATTGCACAAAAGATCCTAAAGGGTCGAAGTGTATCCGAAAGGGCCCATCTGTAAGATAAGATAAGATAAGACCTTGTCCCCGCCTGGAACACCTTTCCCAATATTCAAGTTAAATTTAAATTGTTATAAATATCAATAAGTACATGCTCTTACAATTTTCTATAGATTATATAGCTTGTTTTTCGCTTTTCGGTTGTTTTTTTTATCTCTAGTCACCCAAGTTTGCCAAGTATGCTGATACCTTGGTAATAACGCAGGCGTCGTTGAGCAGGTACCGCGTGGGCATGTTGTCGGTGCAGTCGAGCACTACGTCATACTTGCTCACGATACCGAGCGCGTTAGAGGAGTCCAGCTGCAGGTTGTACGGGGTGATCGTTATGTGCGGATTCAATCTGAGGACGAGACATGGTTTATGAAATTTGGAACGAAATAAATGCCATCGAACAATCTCACTGCTAGATCAAAACAGTAGTAACTCAAAATACCACTGTATTCTAAAATCAACTTTAATACAACTTCAATGAACTTGAAACAAAACTAGCAAGGATTTTGAGTTAATACTGTTTTGATCTAGCAGTGCGTACATTGACCTAGTCCCAAACAAAGCTGAAGACTTGTACTATGGGTATTAGACAACGATAAAATGCCTACGTCGCGATATACGCGCTGTCATGTGTCCCGCATACGTCACGTGCGCCCCGAGCCGAGCGCATCACATTCACCTCGTGCGTCAGTTACCTGCCGAACGCGACACGTGTCCTGCGTGCGACATGTGTGCCTCGTGAGTCATGTGGGCCGCGTGATCACGTACCTGCCGAGTTTACCTTTGGCTGCTGTGTTTGTCATGCGTCCTTCATTCGTCCTGTGGGCCGCATGCGTCAGGCACCGCCTGAAGCGGTTGTTACCGGCCGAGCGCATCATATGTGCAGCGTGTGTCATGTGTCCCGCATGCGTCCTGTGATCAGTTACCTACCGGGTGCGTCATATGTGCTGCGTGCGTCCTGTGCGCCGCGTGCGTCATGTACGTCAGTTACCTGCCGAGCGCGGCAGCGGCGGAGTGCGCCTTGAGCGCGGGCTGCGCGGCGTGCGCGGCGTGCGCGTGCAGCAGCTGCCGGTGCAGGTTGTGCGCGGACACCGTGTCGTAGTCGACGAGCCCGAGCGAGCCTGGGATACACGATCATCTTTACGTATAAAAAAAAATACCAAAATCGCTATAGGTGTGCCTATAATATTTGAGGAGTTCTCTTGATTTCTCCATGATCCCATCATCAGATCCTGACGTGGTGACAATGGAACCAACTAGAAAGTATACCCATTCGAACAACGAATTTTTTTTTCAAATCGGTCCAGTGGTCTTCGAGCAATCGGGGAACATACATAAAAAAAAAAAGAAAAAAAAAACCCGACGAATTGAGAACCTCCTCCTTTTTTTGAAGTCGGTTAATAAAGTGGCTTCCCGCCGTCTGTACATTGAAGATTTAAGACATTGTGCATTGTAATGAAGTCCAAGCTTGCTAATTTATCTCCAAGTACCTTGTTGAAGACTTTGATAAGGAAATCGTCTAATGGTAATAATAACTCTATGCACATTTCCTGCCTACAATGAAATGTTTAAAAATAGAACTTTTCTCAAAAATGTCCGGAAATGTTGACATTCCTATCTACATATTGAGACGCGAAGTACATAGTTTACTGACAGTTCTCAAATTTAAAAAAAAAAAACATTGCGTGCTCGCTACACAAGCCCGCAATGTTGCATACAAATTCCATTACCATCTAGCTTGTAACTTTTTAAAAAGTGAAATGGGCCATAATAAAATGAGGGCACAAGTCTTATACATCCAAATTTTACTCGAAACATAACTTTTTTAATTGTGCCTGGAATAGCTTATGTTTTTTTTAAAACAAGAATTGCGTTTCTCCTTGTCATAAACAAAAAGGCGGTAAGGAGTGATGGTTTTTTCACATGAAGTTTCTGTTTGTATGCAATTCAAAAAATGAGTTCAAGCGATGAAGATTTGACTCCAACACAATTTTTTTCTTGCGATTTTTGAGAAAAGCACTATATTTGCCTCGGCAGGAACAGCAATTGCGGGCTTCGTATTTTTAAACGGACTCCCAAGCTCGTCCGTTTAATCCAATACTCAGCCCGCAATTGCCTACTTCCATGCCTAGGCAATAAAGTACTATTTCACAACACTGCTCGGAAATATGGCCATAGATGGTCTTGTTTGGGGTCACAAAACGTCACTTATAGGGACAGACCGATTGGCCGAGGACATTGTTGTCCAACTTCAAGAACCAATGAAAATCAATCAATCAATTTTTGTGTAATAGCTCCTTAAAATGAAAAATTGAAATCGACCAATCAGAACACACCATTTTGTGTCGTAATATATTAGGTGTATTTTTGCTAAAAGATACACAGACTAAAAACTATGTCACTGCTTTTTTTTAAAATGTAATTCAAACTTGGCCTCTAATCTCGAACCACTAGAGATGAAATTACGTGGAAGATATGGCGAAACAAATACAATTTTATATGGAGTTGACATTTTCATCTCGCATGTTAGTTTATTAATCTCGAGTGCCACGAGAATAGGGGTCCAGATTTTAAAAAAAGTGATCTATGGTAAAATTGGCGGTGATGTCACATTAACATGAATTAAAATGTTTTTTTATTTTATTTCCTCTCAGTAGTTGTGAAAAGCACTATGTCTGCCTCGGTAGAAAGTGCAATTTATGGACTCGTCCAAAACGTCGTATATGACTCGTACAAAAATTTCGTACTTTCTATCCTCTTCAACAATGTACTATTGTTTGCGGTGCAGGACAGCAATTTTGAAATATGAACGCGCATTTTGAGAATTTTATTCGGTTTTAGAATAAAATATATAGCGAGTGTTCATTTTTGAATTTTTTTGCGAATTTTGGAAAATCTTTGATTGCAGTTATGATTATTTTTAAAAATAAAAGAATGTTTCCTTTAAGTAATAGTACATTATTGCCTAGGCATGGAAGTAGGCAATTGCGGGCCGAGTATTGGATTAAACGGACGAGCTTGCGAGTCATATACGACGTTTTGGACGAGTCCATAAATTGCACTTTCTACCGAGGCAGACATAGTGCTTTTCACAACTACTGAGAGGAAATAAAATAAAAAATCATTTTAATTCATGTTAATGTGACATCACCGCCAATTTTACCATAGATCACTTTTTTTAAAATCCGGGCCCCTATTCTCGTGGCACTCGAGATTAATAAACTAACATGCGAGATGAAAATGTCAACTCCATATAAAATTGTATTTGTTTCGCCATATCTCCCATGTAATTTCATCTCTAGTGGTTCGAGATTAGGGGCCAAGTTTGAATTACATTTAAAAAAAAAACAGTGACATAGTTTTTAGTCTGTGTATCTTTTAGCAAAAATACACCTAATATATTACGACACAAAATGGTGTGTTCTGATTGGTCGATTTCAATTTTTCATTTTAAGGAGCTATTACACAAAAATTGATTGATTGATTTTCATTGGTTCTTGAAGTTGGACAACAATGTCCTCGGCCAATCGGTCTGTCCCTATAAGTGACGTTTTGTGACCCCAAACAAGACCATCTATGGCCATATTTCCGAGCAGTGTTGTGAAATAGTACTTTATTGCCTAGGCATGGAAGTAGGCAATTGCGGGCTGAGTATTGGATTAAACGGACGAGCTTGGGAGTCCGTTTAAAAATACGAAGCCCGCAATTGCTGTTCCTGCCGAGGCAAATATAGTGCTTTTCTCAAAAATCGCAAGAAAAAAATTGTGTTGGAGTCAAATCTTCATCGCTTGAACTCATTTTTTGAATTGCATACAAACAGAAACTTCATGTGAAAAAACCATCACTCCTTATCGCCTTTTTGTTTATGACAAGGAGAAACGCAATTTTTGTTTTTTTAAAAAACAAGCTATTCCAGGCACAAATAAAAAAGTTATGTTTCGAGTAAAATTTGGATGTATAAGACTTGTGCGCTAATTTTATTATGGCCCTTTTCACTTTTTAAAAAGTTACAAGCTAGATAGTAATGGAATTTGTATGCAACATTGCGGGCTTGTAAAGCGAGCACGCAATGTTTTTTTTTTTAAATTCGAGAACTGTCAGTAAACTATGTACTTCGCGTCTCAATATGTAGATAGGAATGTCAACATTTCCGGACATTTTTGAGAAAAATTATCTAACTTAAGGATTGGTATTACCCATTCAGGGCCCGTAGTTTTTTCCACCCCGTATAGATAAATTGTAGTAGAACTATGTGTATAGCGGAGTACTGACCGACGCCCGCGCCGGCGAGGTAGGCGGCGGCGGCGCAGCCCAGCCCGCCGCAGCCCACCACGAGCGCGCGCGACCCGCACAGTGCGCCCTGCCCCGCCGCGCCGATGCCCGGCACCAGGATCTGGCGGCTGTACCTGCAACGACAAATACAACTCTTCATATCAGCCTGTTGCAGTCCACTGCTGGACATAGGCCTCCCTCAAGGAGCGCCACAGCGCGCGATCTCCCGCCCTTTGCATCCAGTCACTGCCAACTGCCTTCTTCAGGTCATCGGTCCATCCAGCCGGGGGGCGTCCTACACTACGTTTGCCTAAGCGTGGTCTCCATTCGAGAACCTTCCTGCTCCACCTCTCGTCGGTTCTGCGACAGACATGGCCAGCCCGCTGCCGCTTCAGCTTGCTACATTTTTGGACGGTATCAGTCACCTTAGTCTTATGTCGTATGACCTCGTTCCGGATCTTATCCCTTAATGAGATCCCCAACATAGACCTTTCCATGGCACGCTGAGTGACGTGCAGTCGGTGGGCCAACTTGCCTGTCATGTTCCACGTTTCAGCTCCGTAGGTTAAAACTGGTAGGACGCATTGGTTAAACACCCGGCTTTTCAGGCACTGCAGCAGTGTCGACGTGAAGATATGATGCAATTTCCCAAATGCTGCCCAGCCAAGCTGCACTCTTCTGTTGATTTCCCGCTCGAAGTATACAACTCTTACAATAAAAAAAAAGCAAGTTTTAAAAAACCCGACTGTCGCTAGCCAACTTTAAATCATTATAAATCCTAAATGATCATTCACAATGAAAAATGATGAAACGAACCTAATGATTTTTAAATACCTATTCAATGATACCGCACTTGTCATAGTTCCTCAACTTTCTTTTTCTATTGCACAAAATGGCGTCCGGTTGCTACCATATTTAAGTTTAATAACCGTCATGTCACCTTTAGCATAATATAAATAGAAAAGTAGCTCAACTCCGGCCCTTTAGGAGATTCTGATACCTATTGCCGCTCGGGCGTCAGGGTTGTCCAAACTTGTTTTTCAATTTTAGTCACCTACTTGGCCATTTAGAAGTAGGTGACTAACGCCGCGGGAATGTCATAGTCATATTTAAACCTAAATGTGCTTCATCATAGTCGCTCAACTTCCTTTATCGAAATATCTTATCGCCACCCTTGACATAGGTACCGTTAAGGAGTTCCGGTGGCCATCTGTGGTCTTCATCATCAGTTCCACTTCACCATATAGTACTTTTCAAAAGCAAATGCATGAGTTACAGTGAAAAATACCAAAATCGCTATAGGTGTGCCTATAATATTTGAGGAGATCAGATCCCGACGTGGTGACAATGGGACCAACTAGAAAGTATACCCATTCAAACAACGAAAAAAAAAATCAAATCGGTCCAGTGGTCTTCGAGTAATCGGGGAACATACATTAAAAAAAACGCGACGAATTGAGAACCTCCTCCTTTTTTTGAAGTCGGTTAAAAAGTGCTCTGAAACTATGATGTGAATTACCTATTATCATCATTATCTCACCTCTCTATAGCCCATCTAGGTAGTGTTCCAACCAGCGCCTGGCTTTGGAACCCTTCTGGATCAGCTGATGGCTTTGAATCTAGTTGGCACTTCTGCAAAAAAAAAAATTAAAAGTTATTGACTTTTCATTCAAACTATCCCAGAAAGTTTTATGGAAAAGCCATAAACAACTATTATGCGGACAGAGTTGCGGGCAACATAACATAATGTTTGTTAAGACAATCCTAAATGGAGAAACCAAATACTTTGTTGTTTGTAACTTGACATCATTCAAGTATTAATTATTATTTTTAATTAAATTTCACACCCTCACTGTAATTTATATGTAACACATGTTTGTTCCACCATAGGTAGTGCTAGATTAACCATATCGGGGCCTGTAGGCAATGCAATTCCGGGAGCCCCTTTTTCTTGCTTCCTAAAATACATTTTACTCCGGTGTGCGGGGCCCCTAGGTGATGCAGGGCTCCTAGTCGGTGTGGGGCCCCTAGGCTGTTGCCTACTCTACCTAATGGATAATCCGGCCCTGACCATGGGTTAGTATTTTTGACACGTTTTAAAATCAATTTCTTATGAAACCATTGAACTTTATCGGATTGTTGGAAAACTAACCTAACATAACCTAACTCACACGTTCTGTATACCTCTTTAAATTCCGAAAAAAAACTAAGCTATGAACTTTCAGATAGATGAAACAGTTGGGAAATAAAATTTCGGACATGCGATAGGCTACCGTATAAACTCAATTTCAGTTTTATCTATATAACTCACACACACTAGCAATGTAACTTTCGTATTAAAAGTATTAGTATGGCATTGAGCAATAAATAATCTGAATCTATAGTTATTACTTATTACTCCTATCATACGGGGACAACTAAGACAAGAATTAAAGAGTTCCTTACGGTCGTAAAAAGACCAGGTTATATTCAATATCTTTGTTTTATACCACGAAACAGGAAACAAAGCTTGATACAAGGCAACGATTACATGATAAACACCAGCCTCATCCAATATAAACAATGGCATACACGCTGGTAACGTAAAGCCTCGAAAAGTCATAACAAAACTTACCGACTTCCATTTCTTCTTCAAATCATACAATTCATTTTCTTTATCCACTAAAGTTTTGCGCAAAGTAGCTATCTCACTTTCTAATCTGTTTATACATTCCATTGTTATTATATCTCTTAATTAAACAACATTCACAAGTTACGCACAACATAAACGTTCGTGATCCACAATCCACCTTGCCAAAGACCACAGAATATAAGATATGTCTAAAGATAATGCCAAAGACTCAAAAAGAGTACCTACACATACATTGCTCATGGCTTGCTCTAGCTAGAAACGTCATTTTTTTTTAATGATTATTTTACATTGGATTGGGGAAGGGTAAGCCTGTTCTGCCAGTTTCATTGTAATTTTACCACAGAATTTAATAGTACTTTATAATGCTTTATCGGGAATCGAAAGCGTGCACCGGAACGCAGTCTTATGACACATGACACACCACACAACATGACATTTCGCTCTGCATTGACATTTGTTTGACACTTCCATGTACTTACGTATGCGGTACTAATGACACGACGAGGTGATTGAATTTATGACGAAAATCAACGTAAACATTTAGAGTTTGTGTATTAAGTACTCGTCTAAAATGCTGTTGGAAGCGTTAATGTAAGTGTGTAGCATATATTCACCTTTCAACAATACAACAATAGTGGTTAACAAAGGTATTTTCAAGTATTAACAACATTGAATTAATCCGTCCTTTCAGTGATTTAAAATATTTACTTAGATTTTATTCAATCGATCAGCTAACCGCTAACCGCGGCATCATCTAAAGGTCGCGGCTATCCCCACGAGCGTTTAATTATTTTTGGTAATTTTATTGTCCTTTAAATACCAATTTAATATGCATATTTTAAATAAATAGGGACTCGCCCTCGCTTCGTTCCATAACTAAAATAAAATATAGCCCCTCCTAGCCTCTATAACTAGTTGCGTCTCCACATATAATTTGTTTATCACTTTCCTTAGGAACTGTCAGGAAAAGAATTCTTTGCCCTTTCCCGGGATTCAAGCTAGTTCCATTGCAAATCTCATTAGAATCCGTTTAGCAGTTTACTGTAAATGTATAACAGAGTATACATATTAGTCAGGAATATGAATAATAATCAATAAAATAATATGTGGTGTTATCTATGAAAAGGGACCTTATTGCCGATGGTGCTTCCGCCGTTATTAAAGGTGCTCCGATATAAATACAACGTCGCGTGACGCAGTGCGGCGTAAGCGCCATCGACAATAAGGTCCCTTTTCATAGATAACGCCACATTTGAATCAGTTATGTTCACTAGTTACAGAAATTACCCTATACATACATCACAACTAAAACATAATGTAGTTCACTAAGATCACTAAGATCTTTTTGTTAATATCAAACAAATCATATTACTCGTAAAACTGGCCTCGTTTTTCAAACAGCACAGTGGGTTGAAAGGTAAAGGTGAAGTTTAAGTCCGGTAAGTCTTAATGCAGAGAAAAGATTGCAAAGTCTACTAGTTACTAGTCTACTTGTACTAGTTGTATAGTTCAGGAAATAAGATTTAGCCGTCTGTTATCTATAACAGACGGCTAAATCTTGTTTCCTGAACTATACCTCTTTATAATATCAGTATAGTAGTTTAGATTCTACACTTAGCTCCCAAATAGATGGACTAATTTGGATGTGGTTTTTTAAAACAAAAGCTAGTTCAATCAAATTAGTTTTTAGCTCGGTTTCATGAAAATCGGTTGGGCCGTTTAAGAGGTATCATCTCTGAAAGTAGGGTTAACATTTTATGGCGGCTTTTATTTATTTATTTAGTAGTTACTAGCACAGGACCTCTAGCTTCACTACCTTACTACCAACTAGGACAGTGCTCCCCAAAATGGTCTATATCGACCCCCACGGGTCGACGACGACCTGCAAGGGGTCCATGTGAGCAGAAAAAATAAATGGGGGTACAGGAGATGGAAATGGGGCTCCATGATAGTCGATTTAAGCAGGTTGTGACTTTAATTTTGGCTTTACATTAATGGAATAATCCATATTTATACACAGATAGTAGGTACCTACTTACTTATGTAATACTTTCTTATAGATACGTAAATAAACAAATATTATGTATATAAATTAGGTATGTTTCAATTTTCTCTGTGTGTAGTTTTTCACTTTGTAAAAAATATTTTTCCACTCTATTTTTTCATTGTAGCCTGTGTCCGTGCAAAAAATCCCGAAGATTAAATATTAGGTAAGCAGGGGGTCCACCCAAAACCGAAACAAATGTCAAGTGGTCTTTGAGCCAAAAAAGTTTGGGGACCTCTGATCTAGGCTAAAGCGTCATTAATAGTAGTTTATGTGGCTGGTGCATAATAAGAGGTATTAAAGCACGAGTGTGGTTCTATGAAACGAGCCGAATTTCATAATAAGATCACATGAGTTTTTTAATGCCTAATTATGTATAGCCGCATACATAACTATATCTACATCCATATCATAACTTCCCTAGAATATGTTCAGAAGCGATAAGCAAATCGCCTATATTAAGAAACCTGTATCTGTGGTTGCATCTTAATGTTTACATTAAAGTATAGTGCATCGTAATGTTTACATTAAAGTGTCGGTACCTAAACATTAAAGTATGGGTAATATTGTACCACTAACTTGAAAATGCAAGCCATATCTGTACATTATAATTTTTTTTTCTTTATATTTTTTTTATTTAAGCTTTGGTTCTACAAACAAGTTAACAGTAACACTAACTTAATAAAAATACAGGCCATATCTGAACATATTATAGAAAACTTATGATATGCATGTTGATAAAGTTATGTATGCGGCTATACATAATTAGGCATTAAAACACTCGTGTGATCTTATTATGCACCAGCCACATAAACTACTATTATCTACATGCATATCATAAGTTTTCTATAATATGTTCAGATATGGCCTGTATTTTTATTAAGTTAGTGTTACTGTTAACTTATTTGTAGTACAAAAGCTTAAAAAATAATAAAAAATAGAATAAATATCAAACTTTATTTATAATGTATATAGCTTGCATTTTTAGTTAGTGGTACAGTATGACCGATAT
This sequence comes from Acleris literana, assembly GCA_946894065.1. Classification (NCBI taxonomy): domain Eukaryota; kingdom Metazoa; phylum Arthropoda; class Insecta; order Lepidoptera; family Tortricidae; genus Acleris; species Acleris literana. The sequence goes on along the minus strand of OX335695.1, from coordinate 11,808,445 downwards.
TTTAATGTTTAGGTACCGACACTTTAATGTTAACATTACGATGCACTACACTTTAATGTAAACATTAAGATGCAACCACAGATACAGGTTTCTTAATATAGGCGATTTGCTTATCGCTTCTGAACATATTGTAGGGAAGTTATGATATGGATGTAGATAAAATAATCAATGATATTATCTTCAGAGCAGATTGTATCTCTTTTCCAGCTTGATAGTGACTCTACCAATCCTCTTCGTAACTCTGCTGGCCGCGGTAGCGTTCATCCTGATCCCCGGCGCGTTCATCGTCGCCTCATGGTACATGCGGATCCCGGAGCGCAAGAAGCAGCGGCGGGAGCGCGACGGGCCCAACGTGGCGTTCTTCCACCCGTACTGCAACGCTGGGGGAGGGGGCGAGCGGGTGCTCTGGGTGGCCATTAAGGCGTTCTTGACGAGGTTTGTTAATTGTTTATGGCATGGAAAAAGCTGTTGGTCAAGTGCGAGTCGGACTCGCGCACCGAGAGTACCGTACCGCTGCAGAGAAGGTTTATAATACCGATTTGAATTCGATTTTGAATCGAATCAGCACCAGCCCAACTCTTATTTGCCCATTTTTAACCGACTTCAAAAAAAGGAGGAGGTTCTCAATTCGTCAGGTTTTTTTTTTTTAATGTATGTTCCCCGATTACTCGAACACCACTGGACCGATTTGAAAAATTTTTTCGTTGTTTGAATGGGTATACTTTCTAGTTGGTCCCATTGTCAACACGTCAGAAAAGTACTATATGGTGAAGTGGAACTGATGATGAAGACCACAGATGGCCACCGGAACTCCTTAACTCCTTAACCTAAATGTTTAAAAAAACAAAAAACCGCCTTCAAAAAGCAAAAAATAACTTCTTTAAAGTGGTAGGTAAATAGGTCAGTCCAACTGAAGTCGGCGTCCAACAATATTTTAACCATTAAAAAACAAAAAACCGCCTTCAAAAACGCAAAAAATAACTTCTTTAAAATTGTAGGCACCTAATAGGTTAGTCCAACTGATGTCGGCTTTTTTTGTTGAAATTGTTGTGGTCGCCGACTTCAGTTGGACTAACCTATTAGGTGCCTACAATTTTAAAGAAGTTATTTTTTGCGTTTTTGAAGGCGGTTTTTTGTTTTTTAAAACATTTATTTTATTTTATACTTTTTAGTGATCATAATACGCTGTTACGTAGTCCCACTTCTTAGTTGAAATGAAATTTTAACTTATATCAAGCGCGCCGCAAGCAACGCCGCGGGAAAATCATAGTCATATTTCAACAAGTAAATATTATTCGTTGTAGGTAGTCGCTCAACTATCTTAATCGAGATATCTTATCGCCACCCTTGAAATCGGTACCATTGAGGAGTTCCGGTGGCCATCTGTGGTCTTCATCATCAGTTCCACTACACCAAAGGATACTTTCTGAATGCAAATGCTGGATTTGTTACTAAAAATACTAAAATCGCTATATGTTTGCCTACAATATTTGAGGAGTTCCCTCAATTCCTCACTGATCCCCTCATCAGATACAGATTTGGTGACAATGGGACCACCTCGGAAGTATACTCTATCAAACCAAAAAAAAAAATTTGAAATCGGTCGACAATTGACGGAGTAATCGGTGAACATACATAAAAAAAAAAATACATACAGTGGAACGTATAACCTCCTCCTTTTTTGAAGTCGGTTAAAAAGCAGACTTCAGTTGGACTGACCTATTTACCTACCACTTTAAAGAAGTTATTTTTTGCTTTTTGAAGGCGGTTTTTTGTTTTTTTAAACATTTATAACCGACTTCAAAAAAAGGAGGAGGTTCTCAATTCGTCGGGTTTTTTTTTTTTTATGTATGTTCCCCGATTACTCGAAGACCACTGGACCGATTTGAAAAATTTTTTCCTTGTTCGAATGGGTATACTTTCTAGTTGGTCCCATTGTCACCACGACAGGATCTGATGATGGAATAATGGAGAAATCAAGAGAACTCCTCAAATATTATAGGCACACCTATAGCGATTTTGGTATTTTTCACTGTAACTCATGCATTTGCTTTTGAAAAGTACTATATGGTGAAGTGGAACTGATGATGAAGACCACAGATGGCCACCGGAACTCCTTAACGGTACCTATTTCAAGGGTGGCGATAAGATATTTCGATAAAGGAAGTTGAGCGACTATGACGAAGCACATTTAGGTTTAAATATGACTATGACATTCCCGCGGCGTTGTCTGCGGCGAGCTTGAAATGTTCTATAGTTTCTTATTAATATTTAGAAGTGGAGCTACGTAACAGCATAAATAGGATCACTAAAAAGTATAAAATAAAATAAATGTTTAAAAAAAACAAAAAACCGCCTTCAAAAAGCAAAAAATAACTTCTTTAAAATGGTAGGTAAATAGGTCAGTCCAACTGAAGTCGGCGTCCAACAATATTTTAACCAAAAGCAGACTTCAGTTGGACTGACCTATTTACCTACCATTTTAAAGAAGTTATTTTTTGCTTTTTGAAGGCGGTTCTTTGTTTTTTATACTATGTAAAAATCATTCCAAATTTTAAAACGCCTTATTTCCTCCAGATACCCCAACACCAACATATACATCTACACAGTGGACACGGCCTCGCCGCAGACTATCGTGGACAAGGTCCACAACCAGTTCAACGTGACCGTGGACGTCCACAAGCTGCAGTTCGTGCGGCTGACATGCGCGCGCGCCGTCGAGGCGGCCACATACCCGTGCTTCACGCTGCTGTTCCAGAGCTTAGGGTCCATGGTGTTAGGGATGGAGGCGTTCATGAAGTTCAATCCAGGTACGGTTTGCCAAAGACTTTGAAAAAGACGCCCATTTTTTAAACCCCGTCGCAATAATAGGAGAGTAAGTTTGACACGAGTATCTGGATATCTTTGGACTTTAAAAAAAAATTTGCTTGTTTATGTGGAGTGTTTCTAATCCAAGTTTAATTAATAACGGTTGGGTTAGAGATATTGGCTCTGAAAGGGGAAGTTGCTATAATATGTAGGCGTAGAATTCGTATTTTTGACATCCCACAGGACCGTTCATTTTTCCAGGATATAAAAAGAAGCCTACGTTACTCAGGATCAGGAATGATGTAGAATTCTAATGGTGATGGAATTTTTGAAATTGGTTCATTAGTTTTTGAGTTTATTCGTTACTAGCTGTTGCCTGCGACTCTGTCTGCGCAGAAAAATAAAACAAAGCCTATGTTCATCAGGGATAATGTAGGATTCTAATGGTGAAAGAATTTTTCAAATCGGTCCATTAGTGTCGGAGCCTATTCAATTCAAAGAAACAAACAAACAATCAAATCTTTCCTCTTTATAATATTAGTGTATCTACACATAGGCAAACATACAAAAATTAATAAAAATAAACAAAAACCCGACTGCAATAAAAAAACAACTGAAAAGCGAAAAACAAGCTATATAATCGCGGGGACAAGCAATGAATTTCAAATCCTATTTCTTGAAAAAAAATTACATTTGGACTAGCTTGTCCCCGCCTGGAACACCTTTTTCAATATTCAAGTTAAATTTAAATTGATATAAATATCAATAATTACATGCTTTTACAATTTTCTTTATAGAGCTTATTTTTCGCTTTTCAGTTGTTTTTTTTATTGCAGTCGGGTTTTTTGTTTATTTTTAATAATTTAATTTATTTAACTCTTTTTAGTTTTTATTAATAAAATAGTGGTTTAATTAATTATTACTAAGCAATATATAAGCTCTGGAGCTTAAATTTTTAATGTCGCGAAGGTAGAAGTGATTTCGCTTGTAATTTGAAGCGATACTCTCTTTCTAGCGAAAGGAGTTTATTACTTAACATTTACGTATTTTTTGACTTTCCTGTCAAAATAGTAGCATAATAGTACATTACTGCACAGACCGGGAAATAGGCCGTTGCGGGACGAGTAGAGTTAGCGTGGCCGAGACGCAGTCGAGGCCGCGCTATATACGAGTCCAGTAACCGCCCTTCCCGGTCGAGGCTTGTATAGTGTTTTTCTCCAAGATGTGAGGAAATTTAACACTAAATATTAATAATATTAGTAGTATATTATTGGGCGTTTCAAAACACATTTCATGTGTTTCGTGTTTTGAAACTCCCAATCGGTTTTGAGGTGTTCTGAAACTCCCAATCGGTTTTGAGGTGTTCTGAAACTCCCAATCGGTTTTGAGGTGTTCTGAAACTCTCAATCGGTTTTGAGGTGTTCTGAAACTCTCAATCGGTTTTGAGGTGTTCTGAAACTCTCAATCGGTTTTGAGGTGTTTTGAAATGCTCAATCGGTTAAGAAGTTCATACAGTTTTAAAAAACCTGAACATATTCACATATAACTACTCAGTATCTTGAAGGTCTACTCTCATTGGGTACAGACATTTCATGCTTACAACACGTAGGTAGTAATATTGTTTTTATATTTGGAAATATGAAGTTTGTGAAACAACTTCAAAACTTGCAATTAGAAGTCGTTTGTCCAGTTCGCCACGATCGCAATTCACGTCATGGAGAGCTTTTACCGAACACAATTCGAAGTATCATTTGTGGTCCTTCTAACTGTGGTAAAACTAATTTAATGGTCGGTCTTCTGCTGCATGAACGGGGGCTACGATTTCAAAACCTTTATCTTTATTCTAAAACTCTCTTCCAACCTATGTATCAGTATTTAGAAAAAATACTAATGTTGGTTCCATCAGTCGAATTTAAAAAATATAGTGAGAATGATGAAGTACTAAGTCCACATGAAGCTAACATTAACTCAATTATTATATTTGATGATGTTGCATGTGAAAATCAAAACAACATAAGGGATTACTTTGCAATGGGACGTCATAAAAATATTGATAGCTTCTACCTTAATCAAACTTATAGTAAAATACCTAAACAATTAATAAGAGATAATGCTAACTTAATAATTCTATTTAAGCAAGATGATGTTAATTTACGTCATGTTTATGATGAGCACGTTGGAAGCGATATGTCTTGGTCACAGTTTCGAGAAATGTGTGCTGAAGTATGGAAACTGCCATATAGTTACTTGGTTATAAATAAAGATTCTACTCGTAATTCAGGATGTTATAGAATGGGTTTTGACACATTTATCATTATGGATTAACTATAATACATGATGCATTATTATGAAACATTTATTGCTTCATAGAAAACCATCAAGATCAGACATGAATCTTAAAATCAATGACGAGAAAAATTTGAAAGAAAAAGTACTTAAATCTGTCGAAGCCGTTAAAAAGAAAGTTAGTCTGATTCGTAATATGAAAACTGATAATGATATGATGTTGGAATCAGTATTGAAACCAATAACAGAACCACTTAATGAAATAGTTAAAGTTAAAAATGAGAATAATTACTTAAATACTAATGATGATGATTTAAATGACGGATTTCGATGGGGAAAGTCAGTAAAAAGATTAAAATTGAGTCCTAGTGAAGAAAAGAGGCAATCTATTCATGATTATACGGTTGTGAGGAAATCTTCTCAATCGAGTCTTGATAATGAAGATCAAGAGGATAACACATCAAACAACGATGAAAGTGATGTAAGCGATGGAGTGGAAAGTGAACAAACTAATGATCAGGATTCAATAAATGATATTTCATTTAAGACGACAGATTCTTTCGCATCTCCTCGTGTTGATCCTAAATTTCAAAAGAATTATATTACCAACTTAAATATACCTTTTGGTGTTCGAACGGAACGGGACAAGCTAATGTTGGGATCCTGTCCGGTATACACAACACATGATAAAAAATTAAAAGTAAATGCCCATACTTACTATTTAACGCCAGGTTTAAACGAATTGCTATATAAGAAAGTACCGGATTTAAATATTGTAACTGAGGATGATAAACGCAATTATAAAATCTTATTATTAGAAACTAATGCACATAGAAGAGATTTTAATCCTAATAAACCAATTAAAAGCAACAAAGGCATGAAATATTTATACGTAATAAGACCGCTTTTTAAATTAGCTAAAGAACGTTTAATAAGTGGTGAAGGATTATCGACCATGAAAAAAGTTAAAACCGATGTATCATATGTATATTGGGATAACCCAAACGAATTAGTTGAAAGATTAAAATTGCTTATAGCTTCTCGTGAAGCTGGTAATACAGGATTGGATAATGAAATCATATCTGTTATTGAAGAACTGCAAGAAGCAGGATTAGTTAACAATGTCAATATATAAAACAGTTACTTTACTATTATCGTTAGTCGAGGCAGAACTTTTGACGTGCAAATAGAACATAAAATGAATATAGACAAATTCGGTCATCATCTTCATAAACGCCTGCGTGTATCTGAAGTTTCTGAACTTAAAAATAATGCTTTGCTCCGATCAGATGATGGACATTTCGATTTACAATCATTAAGATTAAAGGGACTTGCACATCCATTGTCACCTGATGATGCAGTTAATAAGCAGTACGTCGATCAGCTCGTTCAGAACCTTTATCAGAAGAAGTATCTAGATTCTATGTTTGATGACATAAATTCTCAAATTCATCAGTTGGCAAATCAGTTGAAATTGAACTTTTATTCAAAAAGGGAAATAGACGATATTTTCAACAAATTAAACAATGGCAAAGCAGCAAGTCGTGAACGAGATACACAGATCAGCTCGAAAAAACTTTAAGCGACGAGCAGTTATATTAAAAGGAATTGATGATTTGTGGCAAGCAGATTTGATTGACTTACAAAATTTACATAAGATAAATAGAGGATATAAATACATTTTGGTTGTAATTGACGCCTTTTCAAAGTATGCGTGGTGTATTCCAACAAAATCTAAAACGAAAATAGAAGTTAAAAATTCTTTCGAACAAATTATTAAATCATCAAAACGAGTACCGATAAACTTACAGACAGACTTAGGGAAAGAGTTTTATAATAATGAATTTGGTCGTTATGTACATTTTTTAAAAATAAATCATTATTCCACGTATTCAATTAAAAAAGCATCTATTGTTGAAAGGTTAATAAAAACGCTCAAAAATAAACTATACAAATATTTTAGTTTCATTGGAAATTATAAATGGGTTGGAAAACCTTTGAATGATATAGTTAAATCCTATAATCAAACTATGCATCATACAACAAAATTTAAACCTTTTGATGTTAATTTTGATAATGAGTCCAAAGTAAAGACAAACATCGAAAACGCGCAATCCAATCTAGGTTATGAATCAAATAAATTTAATATAGGAGATCATGTACGCATAAGCAAGTATAAAAGTGCTTTTCATAAAGGTTATACACCGAATTGGTCGACAGAAATATTTACTATTAAACATGTAAATCACACTCGTCCAGTTACTTACCTTATTGAAGATCAACGAAAAAATACAATACTCGGTTCATTTTACGAACAAGAACTTCAGAAAACAAAGCATCCTGATGTTTACCTCATAGAAAAGGTGATCAAAAAGAGGGGAGAAAAATTGTATGTAAAGTGGTTAGGGCTTAATGATAGCGAAAATAGCTGGATTGATAGAAATGCCATTGTATGAGTATATTTATTAACTTTATTGTATTCAAAATTGTCATTATTATATTGGATATGAAAGGGAGAGGACTTTTAAACAGTGCTATTAATCACTTACCATTTGAGCTGCACTTACCTGGGTATAATTATTGTGGACCAGGTACAAAATTGCACAAACGGTTGCTAAGGGGTGATAAGGGAATTAATGAGTTGGACGAAGCGTGTATGCAGCACGACATTGCTTACGATAAACATTCTAATCTAGATGACCGACACCGTGCAGATTTAGAACTTTATAAAATGGCTAAACAAAGATTAAACTCGAAAAACGCTGGAAAGGGCGAAAAACTTGCATCATGGTTAGTTAGCAAACTAATGAAATCTAAAATAAAAATCGGTGCGGGGATAAAAACATTTAAACAGTTTACATCTAAAATACGTGCTGAATTAAAGAAAAACAAATCTAAAAATAAAGGCACTGCAATTAGCCAAGCTTTCGCAGCTGCAATTAAAGTATTCCGTAATAACAATACGAGTAAATTACGAGTTCCTCGCTTAATACCGATCCCAAAAACTGGAGGTATTTTACCACTGATACCTATTTTTGCTGGACTTTCCGCGTTAGGCTCGTTAGCAGGAGGAGCTGCTGGAATCGCAAAAGCTGTTGCTGATTACAAAGCTGCAAAGAAAAACTTAACCGAATCAGAACGCCATAACAAAATGATGGAATCTATTGCATTAGGAAAAGGTTTACATATAAAACCGTATAAGAACGGCAAAGGATTGTGTTTAAAAAGTTCAAAAAACTAAATAAAAGGTTACCTAGACGAGCTCTCACTAATATAGATCTTTTAAAATACTCAACAGATATTCCTCATTTTCGTGGTGTTTATATGAGAGATAATTTGCCAAAGCGACCTAACAGAGTAGAATGTGCAATCGTTAATTTAGACAGTTCTAAAAACCAGGGGACTCACTGGGTAGCCTATGTTAAAGATAATAATTATTGTGAATATTTTAATAGTTATGGTGATCTTCAACCACCGTTAGAATTAATAAGGTATTTAAAAAATCATGAAATTTCATATAACTACAACACTTATCAAAATTTTGACACTGTAAATTGCGGACATTTATGTTTGAAATATTTAAAACAATTTTGGAGCGACCGTTTAAATGTCTCTGTGCAATAATAGTACATTATTGCCTAGGCATGGAAGTAGGCAATTGCGGGCTGAGTATTGGATTAAACGGACGAGCTCGCGAGTCCGTTTAAAAATACGAAGCCCGCAATTGCTGTTCCTGCCGAGGCAAATATAGTGCTTTTCTCAAAAATCGCAAGAAAATAATTGTGTTGGAGTCAAATCTTCATCGCTTGAACTCATTTTTTGAATTGCATACAATCAGAAACTTCATGTGAAAAAACCATCACTCCTTACCGCCTTTTTGTTTATGACAAAGAGAAACGCAACTCTTGTTTTTTAAAAAACATAAGCTATTCCAGGCACAAATAAAAAAGTTATGTTTCGAGTAAAATTTGGATGTATAAGACTTGTGCCCTCATTTTATTATGGCCCATTTCACTTTTTAAAAAGTTACAAGCTAGATGGTAATGGAATTTGTATGCAACATTGCGGGCTTGTATAGCGAGCACGCAATGTTTTTTTTTTTTAAATTTGAGAACTGTCAGTAAACTATGTACTTCGCGTCTCAATATGTAGATAGGAATGTCAACATTTCTGGATATTTTTGAGAAAAAACCTTATCATTCACACGATGTCTTTCACTTTGTCTATAACTGGAACCTCTTCTACCCTGGTTACGAATCATTCACCAGCTCTTCAACTAGATGGTGAATATGAATGTGGGTTGCTATACATGTCAACTTTTAACTCTATACCTAATATAGACTACAGAAACAATAAATTTTATTATGGTAAAAACGAAGTAGTACAAATTCCTGAAGGGTCATACGAACTTCAAGACCTTGACGATTACTTCAAAAGACATCTGCAAGGATGCACATTTTCACTGACGTGTAATAATAATACCTTAAAGACTTCGATAGTATGTTCTAAAAATGTATACTTTAATAAAGAAAATTCGATTGGCAAGTTACTAGGTTTCGGTGAAGAAACTGTACAAGCTAATATATTAACAGAGTCCCCCTTTCCTGTCTCCATTCTGTCTACAACTATAGTGCGAGTTGAATGTGACATAGTGAGCGGATCATTTGTAAACGGAAGACCAAGCCACATTATTCATGAGTTTGTTCCGAATGTGCCTCCAGGATATAGGATTATAGAAACACCGAAAAACGTTATCTATTTCCCGGTTACCCAAAAAAGCTTAAGCTCACTTAAAATAAGAATATTAGACGCAAATAATAATTTACTTAATTTACGAGGTGAAGAGATTCAAATATATTTACATCTTCGGAAAAATGATAGATTTCAATAAAAGCAAAGTCTCGCACGATAAACGTATTAGTAATCACTGTGCTATCAAGAAAAGAAGACCTATAGAGCAATTTACAAAGCTAACGAAAGATAATAAACAATTTTTAAAAAACATAGGCTTGTTAAAATGAGTATACTAAGCTTAATAGATCCATTGAGCTATGATAACACGATTGAAAGTTTCGAATATCATTCATATAAACCGTACGTAACCAGTTTTAATTTAAACGATGAAATCCGTATACCTATTAATCAACAAGATCTTTACGTATTACCATCAGCGAGTACTTTATACATAGAGGGTACTATTAAAGTAATCAATAGAGAAACAAAAGCGCAGGTGAACAGTGTTCTGTTTACTAATAACCCTATACTACATATGTTTCAAGATATTCGATATGAACTGAATGGGATAGAAATAGATAAAATAAAAAACGCCGGGGTTACGACTACTATGAAATCTCTTATATCTATGAATGAACTCGAATCTTCGATGTCAAAATTATGGGGCTGGGACGTTGATGGCACAAAAATTACCAATGGATCATTTTCTGTATCTGTGCCTTTAAATAAAATTCTTGGTTTCGCAGAGGATTATAATAAAATAATTATTAATTGCAAACATGAACTTATTCTTTTACGATCCAATAGTAATTTAAATAGCGTAATATTAAATACAAATGAATACATAGACAACATTACTATATCTAAAATAGTATGGCGTATGCCTCATATTAAAGTTTCTGATCGGGAAAGATTAACTTTATTAAAACATTTAGAAAAAGATCGCGCTATTCAAATAGCATTTAGGAACTGGGATCTTTATGAGTATCCGCTTTTGCCTAAAACCTCTAAACATTCTTGGTCAATCAAAACTTCATCTCAAATTGAAAAGCCACGATTCGTTATAATTGGATTAAAAACGGACCGAAAAAATATGATTAACAAAGATATAACATGCTTTGATCATTGTCATTTGAGAGACGTCAAAGTTTTTTTGAACTCAAACTATTTTCCATATGAAAGTTTAAATGTAAGTTTTGGAGACGAAAAGTACGCTTTATTATACGAACAGTACGCTAAATTTCAACAGTCTTATTATAGACGTAGTCAAGCACCGTTGTTAAGTCCGCAAAAATTTAAAGAGAAAGCCCCTCTCTTCGTCCTCGACTGTTCTCATCAAAACGAAACCTTAAAAACAGGTGCCATAGATGTACGGCTAGAATTAGAGTGTGAACAGGATATTCCCGATAATACTGCGGCGTACTGTCTAATTCTGAATGATAGTATTGTAGAATACAAACCGTTAAGCAACATTACAAAGAAAATATCATGATGACTGACCGTTTGTTCGTGGATCTTCAGGGATTTAAATCGTATAAAAATGAATTTATTGTTAAGGAATTTGCATACAGTACAGATGAATACACGCAAATATTTTCAATAAAACCCCCATATGCATTTTCTACTTTATCGGAAAATGAAAAACGTCAGGTGAACTGGATTGAGAAAAACCTCGGAATTTTATGGCGTGAAGGATATGTTGACTATAGAGAATTTAAAAGAATGATTCATGGTTACTTAGAAAATAAGAAAATATATGTAAAAGGATTAGAAAAAGTTAAATGGGTAATAGAATTGTGTTCTAATTGTACAGTAATAGATTTAGGAGAAAAAGGTTTGCCTAATTTTCAATCTATGCATCAAAAATATTGTAAAGATCTCAGTACATATAATTGTATGATTCATAAAAAAACATGTGCGTTAAAAAATGTAATATGTATTAAAAAATGGTATTCTGAAAATAATTTATCATATTCTGTAGAAAATAAATAAATAAATAAATAATTGCTATTAAATCATTGCATTTTTATTTTAGGACCTATTGCAAACACATATATATTCGTACGTTAAATCTAACAGTGACGTGACGACTAAATAAATTTCATACTTAATCAAACATTTCAATAGTGACATTGATATATTTAACGTGCGAATATTATGATTATGATACACGAAGTAAAATAAAACAAGATTGTTAAAAAACAACGTTTATTCAGTAATGATCACCTTTATTTACAATATTACACCTTAAATCTAACTTGTTTACATTAAAACAAAGATTGATGACCCCAAGATAACGTCGAGGTTTGATTCTTTAGTATAACGCGTTTGTCATCATTTGACGACAATGCTACTTTATTTAAAGACTGTGTAAAAATAACATGTTTTAGTGATTTAAATACAATATTCCTCTTTCTTATCCGCTCTTTATTTAAAAGTACTTTTTTATACTCCTCAAAATCCACACCTCGCAATACATGTTTTTTTGTGCCCTTAGCCTTTTTAATTTGATTGTTTTCAGTTTTTATACAATACAATTTAGACCTAAGACCTACAAATTCGTTTATTATTTCTCCACCAAGTTCGTCCTTAAACAAACCTGGTACTTTTTTATGTTGACGAGTTATACCAAATACGTTACTGTCTGAGTAATTACTAGTATCAAAATAGTGGTGAAATTTTAGTTTTAAATCTGCATATAAATCTTCTGTATTTATGGAATACAGAAAGGAATCTGTATCAGTATAACACAAACTCAGATTAGATGTATAAAATGGTTTCATAACAGAATAGTGAAAATCGTACATATGAGTTTTCGATATTTCCAAAACAGTAAATCCAATGTAAATTGGTCGATCGAGAGTTATCGATTCTGGCTTCATTTGTATGGCAACAAAATTTTCAGTAAAAATGGTTGAACTATGAAAATTGGGTCTCCCTGTTAGCTGCTCAGCTGTATATTTCTTTTTTGTTTTATTTGTAGTGTCTCGCCATGCATTAACTAACATGACATTTAACCTTTTTTCGGGGTCCTCCAACGTTTTTCCAAATATAGCATTGTTAAATAGTTTGCATGAATTTTGCTCAAACACGGATTTAGCTTTCTGTCTTAACTGCGTGTTTAAGTCTATATATTGCTTCAAAAATGGACCTTGTTTAAACTTGATTACTCTATGTATTCTTTTTAATATCAAACCGTGTTTAAGACATATTTTTAAATGCATGTAATGGATGACATATTCATATTTATCATATAAATTTGGGATAAGTTTAGGTTGCTTCGAACCAGGAGGTGTGAATTTTTGAGGACAGAATGGAATGTCATTATGCAAGTCATGCAAATGTTCTGGATATTCTAAATCCACTTCCAAAATATAACCATAATCCGAATTATCAGAGATTTTTAGAATATCAAGTTCATTAATTGCATGCTGTGGTAAGAATTTGAAATCAGCATAAGGTAAAAAACCACACATTGCATAACCGTATAGATTATTACAGTCTATGTACAATAAGAAACTATATGGATTACTGGAATCAAAATTCGGCATGTATTTATTATTTGCCTTTGCATACCGAGTAGAACATAAACATACACCTCCACGAATACCCTTCTGAATCATTCTAATTATTTCAAGGTCATCAATGAGTTGTAACTTCACATCAGTTATGAGTAACATAGCATCAAAACTTAAACTTGGGGCGGTTAGGTAAAAAGCAGGATCTAATCTATAATTAATTTTACAAGTTTGACGAAACTTTTCAAATATGTCAGCTAGTAATAATACATCTGATTTAAGATACAGGTCAGTGTATTCTCCTAAACTCTTTACATCGAAAGATTTCCATACAAGTTGCGCATGCTCATAGTCATATTTTGAAATACTGTCATTTTTTATTGAGTTGTAAAAATAATGTTGCTGCGGTAAACATTGCTCTTTATAGCGACTCCAACTAGTCATATACTCGTATGGATAGACACCCTTTCGTTTCAATAGATCAAAATGCTGTTTTATAGGAAAGAAATGACAGAGGTGAATAAAATCTTCTTTATTTAAGGTGCTTACAAGTTCTTCCAAACTTGCTGATAAAAATTTGAATGAATCTACAAAACGAACAGGCATATATCCGTTTTGATCTGTAATGAAAAATTTCGTGAATGATATGTAATTTTCTTTGTTTTTTGCAATAACTTTGATTTGACCAGGAAGTTCGCCCAACTGACGTATAAACAAATGACTGTCGTATCCAGATAAGTTGTGAAAAAATACTGGCACAAATGATGGTAAGCGGTATCGAATATTACAATAAGAATGGGCTGCCCCCCTATAGCGTCCCGTTAAATGACAATGATCTCTCACGGAGTCGCCAAGCAATAACTTGCGACAAAGAAAACAATACTGAGAATTTAAAAAATCATTATCTTCTTCCTTTGTAATAGATATTGTCTTTTGGTTAGAATATATTTTATGAATTCTACATACATCTATTTGCAAATATTCGAGAAATTTATCTACGCAGTCTTTTCCACGATAAGAAACGAATTTGTTTAGCGAGCTATTGTATGAACAAACAATGTAGTACGCAAATGCAGCTGGCACGTGCTCCTGTAATGTTGTAGTACATTTTGAACTAAGCGTTTCGTCTGTATTTGACTGCAATAATGATTCAAAGTCTGCATAAATTATGAAAGGCATATCTTGCATTCGTTCAAAATTTTTAAATTCAATTTGCGCACCCCGTTCAGGTAAAATTGTCTTAACGCCCCCGCATACGTGAGCATTTAATTTATTTTCACTATTAAAAAATATCATACATTCATCACAAAAAAATATTTGTCCGTTATGTTTTGTTAATTGAAGTTTAAGCAGACGACTTAAATTTTTTATTAGGCAATAATGTGTTTGACGCCCGTTTTCTAACATTAATAGGTTAATATGATGTTGTTTCCGACATGCGGTTTTATAAAGCGGGCCTACAATTTCAGTTTTATTTTTGAGTGCATACACATTAATACTTATATTCTGATTGTTTTTTTCGAATATTTTGATGTCAGATAATCCTACAGGAAAGGTCATGTCCGCGCTATTTAGAACACCTTCATAATGAGGGTATGAAGATACCCTATGAGCATTACTTTTAGCGGGGAATAGTGCAGCCATCACACACCACAAAAAGCAAAAATTATCTTTATTTTGAATATTGATGCACGCACGCTTAAGTTTAATATTTTTAGGCAAATCTATGAATCTCGATGCTCGCAGTGGGTTGTATTTACTGATGTTTACCTCTAGGTATAAATTGCGCATAAAAGCCCAACCACTATCCCTGTCTTGAAATTCATCAATTTTTCGACAAATAGAGTGTAAAAGATTTGAAAATATTTCATTGAAATCATAAGTCTGATGTATCACTATATTTTGAGTCGCAAAAGACTTAACGTCGCATGTATCGTTTTTAAGTAAAGAAAATTCTGCAAATAATTCAAAGTTAACTTTAACACTCTTAAAGACTGATTGTCTTGCATCTAAAATTTTTCGAACGCGGGCGCGAACACTGTGTAAAAACTCGGCAGGAGGACTAGTTTGCTCTGGGCAGTCTTCGTGTCCTCGCACGCGGTAAGACGCTATCCTACTTCGAAAGGCGCTAGCTATTTTTTCAACACCATCACCGTTATCTATAGATATATTATTTTTATGCACGGTACTTCGTAAATGGGCAGAAAAAGCTCGACTTGCAACAGATGTTTCGCAAACAGAACAAAATATTGAGTTAAGACTCATTTTTAAAAAGAAAAATTACGGTGAATATTACAAACAAAGGTACCTATCACATCAATTCTAATTATTTTAAATCGCGATAGAACACTCCATCATCGATGAAGTGCTCCTTACTTAATTTTAAAACTTTATTAATATTTGATACCTCTTGCGAATCCGCATCTACCTGAAGTTTTAAGTTAATTAAAGCCTTCTTCCATCGATCTTCTACCGCAACAGTTTTTATGTCAGCAACATTATACAATTTTAACTCAATAAAAAGATTACCAGACAATTGTGCAGTTCGCCGCACCCTGCCGCCAGGAACTTGCCGTATCAAAACAGACGGGAACACCGTTTCCTTTTGCTGAACACGCAAGTCTTCGTCTTCGCTATCGGAGTCAATTTTCCAGCCTGCAGGCGGATATTTTTGTTGACACGTCTGCGACAACTTTTTTGTGCTGTAAATCGAAACCAAAAATTAATAATACGAACATAGGTAGGTACATACTGAGCTAATTATTTTAATTCAGTTTCAAAAACGGTAATTTAATTACTCACCATGAAGTTGGAACCTCTTCTTCAGATTCGGGAAGCAGGGTTTTCGATAATTTCAACTTCTTAGACCTATAAAAAATTAATTTTACATTTTTAAAAGCACATTAGAAGGTTTCAATGTTTCATTTGTTTAAAATATAATTACCGAGGTGTAGAGACTTCGTCCTCAGATTCAGGCAGCGAGATTTTCTTTTTTGAGGGAGCCTTTTTGGAGAGTTTAAGCTTCTTAGACCTATAAAAAACAAATTATACGTTTTATAAAACACATTAGAAGATTTTAATATCATTATACTTGTTTAAAATATAATTACCGCGGTATAGAAACTTCGTCCTCAGATTCAGGAAGCGCGATTTTCTTTTTTGAGGGAGTCTTTTTGGAGAGCTCAACTTGACAGTATTCCGTATCAGACCTGCAAACAAAGTATAACATTAATATTGTGTAAAAAAAGTTAATAACAATGTAATTAAATGTATTAAAAACTTACGAACATTGTTTTAGTGCAGTGTAGGTAGAGTAAAGATGATTGATTCACTGTAGAACGATTGACTGCAACGGTGTCTAATAAAGTTATGCGTTACAACATAAAAAATAAATTTATCGGTACCTACACCACAATACAGAAGTTCTCAACATTTCAATATTTATTACACTCGATTTGTATTAACAGTGCTACTACAAAATACGAACAATAATGGTTTTTATAAAGGTTTAATACCTCAGGCGTCAATTTGCAAAATAAGCAAATGTGTAACAAACAAAAGTATCATGTTAATTATGTTGCAATCAAAGAAGCCGCCGTTTTACAAAGTAGTCGCGAACTTCGCTAAGGCTCATTTTACACTGCATGAATTAAGACTTGTTTAAACTTGTATTTGAAGTGTGTACTTATTTAGCATAGGAAAAATGTTACTGCAACAATTTAATACTCGTATTTTAGTTCTTTTTTGAACGTCAATTTAGACGGTCGCAGTTTTATTTCATTTCCTGTATCTAAAAAATAAGTGTAGTTCTTCTTTGAACGTCAATTTAGACAGGCGTAGTTTAATTTCAGTTCCTGTATCTACAAAATAAGTAAGTACAGCTATCTCAATTATGTACTACTTTTTAATAAAAAAAAAATAAAAAATGGTTAGGTAGTTATAAATCTAATTCTATTCATTTATTTTGCAGAGTATGACGAGTTCTCAACCCATTGACTGCGTGAAAGAAATCGATGAACAGTTCCCACTTTTTTCATCTCAGACTATTGCATCATTCGACGAACCATTTTCCTATTGCCAAGACATGGATTCCTATTTGAAGTACCAGGAAAGATGTATAAATCAAAATCAGGATACATCTTTAGCAAATTCTCCGAAAAAATCAAAACGAACATTGAAGAAGAAAACACTGCAAAGAAGGACTCGAACATCAGATATTGGGTTAAACTCGCATGTAATTAGAAAAGCTAACAAGGGGAAGCAAGTAATAAAGATTACTATTGCGAACCTCGAGTCGAAACAAGGTGAGGATTTGACGACGACGGTGCAGTATGTCGTCCAAGATAACTACGATGAATTGTTAAGTGCTACGGAAGAGTTAGTTAGCCGAATTGTGAAAAGACTAAGTGACGTTAGCTATTAGATTTTATTAAGTTCATATTTTAATACTTACCTTGAACAAAATTACTAAGTATAATTATTATGTCTTGTAATTGTTTATGTGCTATAAAGAGTTTACATACATATATACTACATTTAAAATAATCAATTTTTTAATAAATTTCGTTATGCAACTTTTGATTCTCGATATTATTCAAAACCATAAAATTACTACAATTATTGTCTTGTAATTGTTTATGTGCAATAAAGAGTTTACATACATACATTTTGATATTGTTATCTTAATTTGTTTAAAATAAACATTTTTTTTTTAAACAAATTGTTTCTTTCTATTCAAAACCATTATAATTATATTTTGTGTACCATGTAAACACTGCTTAAGTACATTATTTTGTCGTCTTCATCAAAACAATTAATTATTTAATAGCCGTGTCGCATAGTGATAGATAAGCAAATTGTGAATATGCAAAAATTTATTAAGGCAACATATCAAATGACACTTCAACTGATTGTAAACTTTACTTGTACAGTTAAAGAAACAAAATCAGGTTGAGTAATTTGTAGAGTAATAACTTATTTAAATTTCAAGTAACTTTTTGCCATTGATAATTGTATGTTTAGCGTCACAACTACGTCACAGAAACTAACCAATCGCAGGCTCAGGTCTACATCGCGCTAACGAAGTTTTTATACTTGGTTGATATAAATAAAACACAAAATATGTAACCGACGTGCTCCCACCTTCCGTGACCGACCGGCGGAATGGTAGGGTGCACCAGCAACCTGTGGCTCGGCCTGATCACCCTTGCTACTAACCGCTGAATTTGTTATCCTTGAACTTGAGGAGATTCTGTGCCTATGCGGTGGTAGGTACAGATGACCCACGCCTTGGTGGAAGGCCCCCAAATCCACCTTCATGTAAAATGCAGCCATAAGACCACTGGGAACCTATAGCATCCCGGGTGGCTCGTCCTTGTTGTGGAGATTGATCACCTTCGCAGCAAGTTGTGAAAACACCTTAGCAAACCAAGTCCGTCCGTAGCGGTGTGGTGCGCTATGAGGGTCCTGGACCCTTGCATACATGCTGAGCCTGATCAACTTAGTGTGTGTGTTGTGTTAAGCTTTTGTTATTTTACTTAATAATACAAATGTAAAGTAAGTTACGACTTAGCATGGTGAAAACGCATTCAATTTTGTATGATGTGTTACGGGCACATCGTGAGGCGACACGTAAACCCGATTGAACGTTATGAACCAAATATATCAAAGAACGCAAAGGCGTTTCGAATCAATTACAACTTAATAAAATAACTGCTATGAGTTTCAGAGAAACCGATTGAGCGTTTCAAAACACCTCAAAACCGATTGAGAGTTTCAGAACACCTCAAAACCGATTGAGAGTTTCAAAACACCTCAAAACCGATTGAGAGTTTCAGAACACCTCAAAACCGATTGGGAGTTTCAGAACACCTCAAAACCGATTGGGAGTTTCAGAACACCTCAAAACCGATTGGGAGTTTCAAAACACGAAACACATGAAATGTGTTTTGAAACGCCCAATAATATACTACTAATATTAAACACAGTCCCAACATTTACTTGAAAAAAAGAACAGAAACGTACGATTTAGTATGACACTGAAATAAAGCATTAAATAAAATCACAAATTATTTAAACGTAATAAATTCAATTTGAAGAAAATATAGTTTAAACTATAACATTTATTACGCGTTTATGTTATTTCCACAATTTATTTTGTTTTGAACGCAATTTCTATTTAAAAAAAGTCAAATTATTTAAATACGTTGTAAACGTGTACGTGTTTGAAAAGGCTTAACTTTTTAGTCTATGACATTTAAAAAGTAAAATATACAAGGAAAAATTTTGATTGCTCGAGTGTTCGGCTGTTTAGAGATAGTTATCCTAGTCCAAACATGGTTTTAAAAAGTAAATCACCAGGTACGTAATGAAATTTCATACATTTTTCGCGGCCGCTGCCGTTGGTAAATAATAACTTTGTTTTATTTTAATTTTGCCTAGGCCAGGAACTTAGAACTTCGCGGGCTGATTTGACAACAGTAAGGTTAAAATTTCCGAGCATGTGGGAGAAAAAGTGTTATAATGTATATACATTTGGCATGGGCTATTTATTAGCTTTCATTTGATACCCATATTGTTATATATAATAAATAATTTTTTTTTTATTCCCCCTCCTTTTTTTTTTCCGCGGACGCCATATTAAAATATTATATACCCTATGTCACTTCGGCAATTAAGACGAATCGAATGACACGGCGTATGTTAAAATCCGTCAAGCCGTTTAGGCTGCAGAGCGTGCCCAGAAATAGACATACATACATATATACATACATACATACATACATACGCTCGAAAAACATAACCCTCCTTCTGACGCAGTCGGGTAAAAGTACAAATCTTTCTTTTCTTTATAATATTAGTGTAGATTATGTTAACTTATGGTACTGAAATGTGGGCGCTAACGGTGGGCTCAATAAAAAAGCTCAAGGTCACTCAAAAAGAAATGGAGTAGGCTATGCTTGGATTTTCTTTGCCCGATCGAAATGAGGAGATCCACTCGTGAACCAAAGTCACCGACATAGCTCTAAGAATTGCTAGAGTTAAGTGGCAGTGGGCACATCGCTCGCAGAACAGATGGCCGATGGATCAAAGAGTACCCGAGTGGCGTCCGCGTACCGGAAGACTCAGCGTGGGTAGGCCTCCAACAAGGTAGACCGACGCCGTGGCTGCATGCGGGCAACCAATGAATGCAAGCGCATGACCTGGCCTTTTGGTAAACCTTGGGGGAAGCCTATGTCCAGCAGCGGTTGTCTTTCGGCTGAAATGATTTTAAGCATTTCATGAAGTCACTCGCTACCAAAACAAATTCTCGTTCCAGACGTGTTCATCGACACTACCGGGCACGCGTTCACATACCCGATATTCCGATACCTGGCACAGTGCCCGGTGGGCTGCTACACGCACTACCCGACCATCACCGCGAGCATGACGCGCCGCGTCAAGCGCCGCGTGGTCTCCTACAACAACAGCGGGCTCATCGCGCGGAACCCGGTGCTCACCTGGTGCAAGTTGCAGTACTACAAGTGTCTCGGCTGGGTGAGTGACGCGCTGCTCTCTCTCTCTCTCTCTCTCAGTTCTCCGGTGGGCTGCTACACACGCTACCCGACCATGACCGTAATCATGAAGCGCCGCGTGGTCTGGTCTGCGCGCTGCTCTCTCTCTCTCTCTCTGTCTCTCCCCTCCCCTCTCTTTCGCTCTCTGCCCCCCCTCTCTCTCTCTCAGTGCCCGGCGCACTACCCGATCATCACCGCGAACATGACGCGCCGCTGAGCCTTGAGCTTAGTTTGGGCCCAGGTAAATTTCTGTGAGATTTAACCGCGTTTTTTTTTTATTCCAGGTGTATGGCGTTGTGGGGCGCTGCGCGGACGTGGTGATGGTGAACGGCACCTGGACGGAGGAGCACATCCAAGAGCTGTGGGGCTGCACCACGCACCGGGTATTCCCGCCCTGCGACGTGAGTAGATTCTGAGCTTCGTTCTGATGTATGAGAGCACTACTGGTTCATTACCAGCTGTGTGAGGACACAGCTTCTTCGTTCCCAGCTGTATGAGGGCACAGCTGCTTCGTTCCCAGCTGTATGAGGGCATTGCTGCTTCATTCCCAGCTGTATGAGGGCACTACTGCTTCATTCCCTGCTGTATGAGGGCACTGCTGCTTCATTCCCTGCTGTGTAAGGGCACTGCGGCTTCTTTCCCAGATGTATGAGGGCACTACTGCTTCATTCCCAGCTGTATGAGGGCACTGCGGCTTCATTCCCTGCTGTGTGAGGGCACTGCGGCTTCATTCCCTGCTGTGTGAGGGCACTGCTGCTTCATTCCCTGCTGTGTGAAGGCACTGCGGCTTCATTCCCAGCTGTATGAGGGCACTGCTGCTTCATTCCCAGCTGTATGAGGGCACTGCTGCTTCATTTCCAGCTGTATGAGGGCACTACTGCTTCATTCCCTGCTGTTTGAGGGCACTGCTGCTTCATTCCCTGCTATGTGAGGGCACTGCGGCTTCATTTCCAGATGTATGAGGGCACTACTGCTTCATTCCCAGCTGTATGAGGGCACTACTGCTTCATTCCCAGCTGTATGAGGGCACTGCTGCTTCATTCCCTGCTGTGTGAGGGCACTGCGGCTTCATTCCCAGATGTATGAGGGCACTACTGCTTCATTCCCAGCTGTATGACGGCACTGCGGCTTCATTCCCTGCTGTGTGAGGGCACTGCTGCTTAATTTCCAGCTGTATGAGGGCACTACTGCTTCATTCCCTGCTGTTTGAGGGCACTGCTGCTTCATTCCCTGCTATGTGAGGGCACTGCGGCTTCATTTCCAGATGTATGAGGGCACTACTGCTTCATTCCCAGCTGTATGAGGGCACTACTGCTTCATTCCCAGCTGTATGAGGGCACTGCTGCTTCATTACCAGCTGTATGAGGGCACTAATTTATGCAATGATTTCCAAAAATATTTAATTAGTAAAAAAAAAAATGCTTAGAAACCTTAGTGTTTTTAAAAGAACTGTCGAAATACTATGTGACACACGTTGCAGTTTGCTGAGAAAATAAAACAGCTTCTGTTACATGTATGGACCTAGATTTATGTGTATGTACATACTTAGCTTACTTACCATTGATGTGTATGTACATACTTAGAATTAGCCTATTTTATAAATCACACCCTGAGTTTTTTAAGCAGCGAAATGAAGTATTTGTTAGAGAACCAAGGACACAATATGTAGGGTTTCGGTTCCGTTTTTAATAATAATAATAATAATAATGTTTTATTGACATAAAATAGGTACAAATTGAATTGAAGTCCCTGATTTCTGAGCTAGGTTGGATAAACCTGTGTTACAGAAATCAGTGTCCTCTCCCATATTCGAGTTACATAATATTCTATTAAATGTTAATAACAACTTTAGACTTTAGACATTATAAAAATTTGCGAGTGAGTGTGTGTGTGTGTGTGTGTGTGTGTGTGTGTGTGTGTGTGTGTGTGTGTGTGTGTGTGTGTGTGTGTGTTAATGGCATTTAAGTAAAGAGGGGGTTATAGCGTGGATATTTAACGTATTTTTATTTCAGTTTTATCATAATCCAAACTAAGTAGCCAACTTTTCAATTTCATTTTGCATTCATGCGTGGTTAGCGGGTGAATTAAAATTAATTTGTTAATTTTATTGTAAAGGTCCACGGACATGTACCTTTGCTGCCGTCTAGCAGTGGCAGTTCGACATTTAACAGGCAGACACGCGTTGCCAATAACTCGCCGCGTATCACTTTTCTCGCGGTCGAATGGAGTGTGCTTGTGTTGTTTAACAACTATTAAATAAATGTACAGTTGTCTAACTGTAAGTACTTGACTTTCCTTATACAATAGCCGGGTCGGGAACCTAAAGGGCTTGAAAGTCATAACCTTTAGTAGCGAGCGTTGTGCCCTTTCTAGTTGCAGCATGTGGGATTTACAGGCTCCAGCCCATGACACAGCACAATAACCAAGAACTGACTGGGCAAGCGCATAGTAGACCGAACGTAGCACTTCAGTGTCAGCAACGTAGCGTAGCCTCTTGAAGACCCATATTAGTTTCCTGATGCGCGTACTAGTAACCCTTATGTGGGATTGCCAGCTCATCTTGTCATCTATCATAACACCTAGGTACTTTATATCCGTTGTTTTAGATATTGGGATACATAAACAGTTAGTGTCTGATGAATAGTTACATGTGTGGACCTTTAGCTCGGTTATAGCTGGGGTATTATGAGTAAGAGAAAATTGTAGAAATTTACTTTTTGCTAAGTTTAACGTAAGGAGGTTGTTTTTCAGCCAGCAGCTTACTTTGTGTAACCCTCTTTCGGCATGTAGTTGAACCTCGGCCCAGGAGTTCCCATGAAAAACCAAGGCTGTATCATCCGCATAAGCAAAAATACTCCCATTGGGCATGTGTACTTGACACAGGTCATTGATATAAATCAGGAAGAGACTTGGGCCAAGTACACTGCCTTGAGGAACCCCGAACGTAATTGGAGCCTCTTTACTAACATGCTCACCAATTTTGATCTGCTGCGTACGGTTATTAAGGAAATCTTTAAAGATCATATGAGCATTACCTCTTATACCGATCCGTTCTAACTTATCGACAAGGGTGGGAATCGAGACCGTGTCAAATGCTTTAGCCAAGTCGAGGAATATACCAAGGCACTTCTTTTTGGCATCGACTTGTGCAGTGACGTAATCACTCAGTTGACTAACAGCATCTTCAGTGCTTATTCCCGTTCTAAAACCAAATTGGGAGTTTGACAAGATATTCCTGTTTTCAAGGAATCCAATGAGTCTTTTATTGAGTACCTTTTCAAAAACTTTTGACATTGAAGACAGAACGGAAATATAAACTTCTTTTGCATCTTCCTCTCTGTCGCTCCGACATTTACAGAAGAAATTCTTATAATATGTGCATATTAGTATATAATGCCCTTCCAATGGAGATTAAGGTGCTACAGGGATCAAAGTTTAAAAGCTACCTGACAGCTTGGCTTCTTCAGAATTGCTTTTATACATTAAAGGAATATTTAAATCGTGAGACTGGATCGAATTAAACTAATTAATTAATTAAATAAATGTATTATAATAAATAGTTTTCACGAGACATAATTGTTGTAAGAAATAATGACTACTTGATTTTTGTACTGCACCTCATCTATAATTGTTGTGTGAAATACTTTTAATATTAATTAATTTTGTTCTATTCACATAATGATTAGTTAAGGTTAATTATTTAATAATTTGCATGTCGTATTGTCGACAGAATGCCTGATCTGTAATACTATTTTTTAAGACCAACCATATGTAACGCATTTTGGCAAATAAATTGATTGATTGATTGATTGATTGATTGATTATTTATTTCTGTTATTAAACTACCAAACTAGGCAGCTATACTTCATTTCATCAACATACAACTTGTAATCATAGAGTAAAATGCCTGTGACATACGGACATGACGAAACTATAAGGGTTCCATACCACCACCATACCATTACTACCGTTACCATTTTGTCTACGGACCCCTTATAACTGCACCCAGATTTTCAAATTTCACATCAATAGGTTGAAGCGTACGATTTAGAAAGCAGATCAAACGAAACAATCTTTCGCGTAACATCCTCATTTGCCCCTCGACCGTCGCTCTAACCCCACCTGTTGTTGCAGGTGACGGAGCTCAAGCAGCTCCGCTCGCTGGTACGGGAGTCGGACCCGATCCGGATCCTGTCGGTGGCGCAGTTCCGCCCGGAGAAGGACCACCCACTGATGCTGCAGGCGCTCTACGAGCTGAGGAACCTGCTGGTCAAGAACGAGCTGCTCTGGAATAAGGTACCTCTTTGGGTGTATTGTCTTTGACTTTGACTTATGTTTTAGTTCAAAATTATCGCAAGTCATGGTGTATTTTTAACCGACTTCAAAAAAGGAGGAGGTTATACGTTCCACCGTATGTTTTTTTTTTTTATGTATGTTCACCGATTACTCCGTCAATTGTCGACCGATTTCAAATTTTTTTTTTTGGTTTGATAGAGTATACTTTCGAGGTGGTCCCATTGTCACCAAATCTGAATCTGATGAGAGGATCCGTGAGGAATTGAGGGAACTCCTCAAATATTGTAGGCAAACATATAGCGATTTAAGTATTTTTAGTAACAAATTCAGCATTTGCATTCAGAAAGTATCATTTGGTGAAGTGGAACTGATGATGAAGACCACAGATGGCCACCGGAACTCCTTAACGGTACCGATTTCAAGGGTGGCGATAAGATATCTCGATTAAGATAGTTGAGCGACTACAACGAAGAATATTTACTTGTTAACCAACTTCAAAAAAGGAGGTTATTGAAATATGACTATGACTTTCCCGCGGCGTTGCTTGCGGCGCGCTTGAAATAACTTAAAGTTTCATTTCAATTAAGAAGTGGGACTACGTAACAGCGTATTATGATCACTAAAAAGTATAAAATAAAATAAATGTTCTAAAAACCAAAAAACCGCCTTCAAAAAAGCAAAAAATAACTTCTTTAAATTGTAGGCACCTAATAGGTTAGTCCAACTGATGTCGGCTTTTTGTTGAAAACATTTATTTTTAGGGCTCCGTACCTGAATGGCGGCGCCAAAGGACGGTTCTAGACGGACAGACAAAACGACGGTAACGGACGGACAGATAGATAGACGGATGAAAAGACGGTGATAAGAACACCGGACGGACGTACGGACAGACAGAGGAACAGCCAGACGGATGAACAGATGGACACATAGACTGACACGGACTTCGCGGAACTATTAGATCTACTTTTTCTATGCAACCCAAAAACAAAACGGTTCAGGTTCACTTTGTCCATATTCCCATCTCGTCCACATTCTCATCTCGGCCGCATTCCCAACTCGTCCACATAACAATCCCAAATTGTCCACTTCCTGTCTCGTCTATATTCCCAACTCGTCCTCATTCCCAATTAGTCCACATTCCCAACTCGTCCGCATTCCTAACTCGTCTACAACCTAACTTAGGACTGTAGGGCTGTTCGATATCAATTCGATCACTAGGTTGTTCACTAGTTGTTGGGAATGTGAACGAAATGGGAATGTGGACGAGATAAGAATGTGGACGAGATGGAAATGTGAACCAAATGGGAATGTGGAGGAAATGGAATGTGGACGACATGGGAATGTGGCCGAAACGAGAATGTAGATGAGATGGGCATATGGACAAAGTGAACTTGAGCGAGCAAAACATGTATCGACGAGTTCTCCCGCCAGATCAAGCTGGTCCTGGCGGGCGCGTGCCGCAACGAGGCGGACACGGAGCGCGTGCAGCACCTGCGGGACCTGGCGCGGCACCTCGCCGTCGACGACAGCGTGGAGTTCGTCGTCAACGCGCCCTACACGCGCCTGCTCGAGCTCTACCAGACCTGCAGCATCGGGCTGCACGCCATGCGCGACGAGCACTTCGGCATCAGTGAGTCACTCTTGTTAGATCATACATAACACGGAGCGCGTGCAGCACCTGCGGGACCTGGCGCGGCACCTCGCCGTCGACGACAGCGTGGAGTTCGTCGTCAACGCGCCCTACACGCGCCTGCTCGAGCTCTACCAGACCTGCAGCATCGGGCTGCACGCCATGCGCGACGAGCACTTCGGCATCAGTGAGTCACTCTTGTTAGATCATACATAACACGGAGCGCGTGCAGCACCTGCGGGACCTGGCGCGGCACCTCGCCGTCGACGACAGCGTGGAGTTCGTCGTCAACGCGCCCTACACGCGCCTGCTCGAGCTCTACCAGACCTGCAGCATCGGGCTGCACGCCATGCGCGACGAGCACTTCGGCATCAGTGAGTCACTCTTGTTAGATCATACATAACACGGAGCGCGTGCAGCACCTGCGGGACCTGGCGCGGCACCTCGCCGTCGACGACAGCGTGGAGTTCGTCGTCAACGCGCCCTACACGCGCCTGCTCGAGCTCTACCAGACCTGCAGCATCGGGCTGCACGCCATGCGCGACGAGCACTTCGGCATCAGTGAGTCACTCTTGTTAGATCATACATAACACGGAGCGCGTGCAGCACCTGCGGGACCTGGCGCGGCACCTCGCCGTCGACGACAGCGTGGAGTTCGTCGTCAACGCGCCCTACACGCGCCTGCTCGAGCTCTACCAGACCTGCAGCATCGGGCTGCACGCCATGCGCGACGAGCACTTCGGCATCAGTGAGTCACTCTTGTTAGATCATACATAACACGGAGCGCGTGCAGCACCCGCGGGACCTGGCGCGGCACCTCGCCGTCGACGACAGCGTGGAGTTCGTCGTCAACGCGCCCTACACGCGCCTGCTCGAGCTCTACCAGACCTGCAGCATCGGGCTGCACGCCATGCGCGACGAGCACTTCGGCATCAGTGAGTCACTCTTGTTAGATCATACATAACACGGAGCGCGTGCAGCACCTGCGGGACCTGGCGCGGCACCTCGCCGTCGACGACAGCGTGGAGTTCGTCGTCAACGCGCCCTACACGCGCCTGCTCGAGCTCTACCAGACCTGCAGCATCGGGCTGCACGCCATGCGCGACGAGCACTTCGGCATCAGTGAGTCACTCTTGTTAGATCATACATAACACGGAGCGCGTGCAGCACCTGCGGGACCTGGCGCGGCACCTCGCCGTCGACGACAGCGTGGAGTTCGTCGTCAACGCGCCCTACACGCGCCTGCTCGAGCTCTACCAGACCTGCAGCATCGGGCTGCACGCCATGCGCGACGAGCACTTCGGCATCAGTGAGTCACTCTTGTTAGATCATACATAACACGGAGCGCGTGCAGCACCTGCGGGACCTGGCGCGGCACCTCGCCGTCGACGACAGCGTGGAGTTCGTCGTCAACGCGCCCTACACGCGCCTGCTCGAGCTCTACCAGACCTGCAGCATCGGGCTGCACGCCATGCGCGACGAGCACTTCGGCATCAGTGAGTCACTCTTGTTAGATCATACATAACACGGAGCGCGTGCAGCACCTGCGGGACCTGGCGCGGCACCTCGCCGTCGACGACAGCGTGGAGTTCGTCGTCAACGCGCCCTACACGCGCCTGCTCGAGCTCTACCAGACCTGCAGCATCGGGCTGCACGCCATGCGCGACGAGCACTTCGGCATCAGTGAGTCACTCTTGTTAGATCATACATAACACGGAGCGCGTGCAGCACCTGCGGGACCTGGCGCGGCACCTCGCCGTCGACGACAGCGTGGAGTTCGTCGTCAACGCGCCCTACACGCGCCTGCTCGAGCTCTACCAGACCTGCAGCATCGGGCTGCACGCCATGCGCGACGAGCACTTCGGCATCAGTGAGTCACTCTTGTTAGATCATACATAACACGGAGCGCGTGCAGCACCTGCGGGACCTGGCGCGGCACCTCGCCGTCGACGACAGCGTGGAGTTCGTCGTCAACGCGCCCTACACGCGCCTGCTCGAGCTCTACCAGACCTGCAGCATCGGGCTGCACGCCATGCGCGACGAGCACTTCGGCATCAGTGAGTCACTCTTGTTAGATCATACATAACACGGAGCGCGTGCAGCACCTGCGGGACCTGGCGCGGCACCTCGCCGTCGACGACAGCGTGGAGTTCGTCGTCAACGCGCCCTACACGCGCCTGCTCGAGCTCTACCAGACCTGCAGCATCGGGCTGCACGCCATGCGCGACGAGCACTTCGGCATCAGTGAGTCACTCTTGTTAGATCATACATAACACGGAGCGCGTGCAGCACCCGCGGGACCTGGCGCGGCACCTCGCCGTCGACGACAGCGTGGAGTTCGTCGTCAACGCGCCCTACACGCGCCTGCTCGAGCTCTACCAGACCTGCAGCATCGGGCTGCACGCCATGCGCGACGAGCACTTCGGCATCAGTGAGTCACTCTTGTTAGATCATACATAACACGGAGCGCGTGCAGCACCTGCGGGACCTGGCGCGGCACCTCGCCGTCGACGACAGCGTGGAGTTCGTCGTCAACGCGCCCTACACGCGCCTGCTCGAGCTCTACCAGACCTGCAGCATCGGGCTGCACGCCATGCGCGACGAGCACTTCGGCATCAGTGAGTCACTCTTGTTAGATCATACATAACACGGAGCGCGTGCAGCACCCGCGGGACCTGGCGCGGCACCTCGCCGTCGACGACAGCGTGGAGTTCGTCGTCAACGCGCCCTACACGCGCCTGCTCGAGCTCTACCAGACCTGCAGCATCGGGCTGCACGCCATGCGCGACGAGCACTTCGGCATCAGTGAGTCACTCTTGTTAGATCATACATAACACGGAGCGCGTGCAGCACCTGCGGGACCTGGCGCGGCACCTCGCCGTCGACGACAGCGTGGAGTTCGTCGTCAACGCGCCCTACACGCGCCTGCTCGAGCTCTACCAGACCTGCAGCATCGGGCTGCACGCCATGCGCGACGAGCACTTCGGCATCAGTGAGTCACTCTTGTTAGATCATACATAACACGGAGCGCGTGCAGCACCCGCGGGACCTGGCGCGGCACCTCGCCGTCGACGACAGCGTGGAGTTCGTCGTCAACGCGCCCTACACGCGCCTGCTCGAGCTCTACCAGACCTGCAGCATCGGGCTGCACGCCATGCGCGACGAGCACTTCGGCATCAGTGAGTCACTCTTGTTAGATCATACATAACACGGAGCGCGTGCAGCACCTGCGGGACCTGGCGCGGCACCTCGCCGTCGACGACAGCGTGGAGTTCGTCGTCAACGCGCCCTACACGCGCCTGCTCGAGCTCTACCAGACCTGCAGCATCGGGCTGCACGCCATGCGCGACGAGCACTTCGGCATCAGTGAGTCACTCTTGTTAGATCATACATAACACGGAGCGCGTGCAGCACCTGCGGGACCTGGCGCGGCACCTCGCCGTCGACGACAGCGTGGAGTTCGTCGTCAACGCGCCCTACACGCGCCTGCTCGAGCTCTACCAGACCTGCAGCATCGGGCTGCACGCCATGCGCGACGAGCACTTCGGCATCAGTGAGTCACTCTTGTTAGATCATACATAACACGGAGCGCGTGCAGCACCTGCGGGACCTGGCGCGGCACCTCGCCGTCGACGACAGCGTGGAGTTCGTCGTCAACGCGCCCTACACGCGCCTGCTCGAGCTCTACCAGACCTGCAGCATCGGGCTGCACGCCATGCGCGACGAGCACTTCGGCATCAGTGAGTCACTCTTGTTAGATCATACATAACACGGAGCGCGTGCAGCACCTGCGGGACCTGGCGCGGCACCTCGCCGTCGACGACAGCGTGGAGTTCGTCGTCAACGCGCCCTACACGCGCCTGCTCGAGCTCTACCAGACCTGCAGCATCGGGCTGCACGCCATGCGCGACGAGCACTTCGGCATCAGTGAGTCACTCTTGTTAGATCATACATAACACGGAGCGCGTGCAGCACCTGCGGGACCTGGCGCGGCACCTCGCCGTCGACGACAGCGTGGAGTTCGTCGTCAACGCGCCCTACACGCGCCTGCTCGAGCTCTACCAGACCTGCAGCATCGGGCTGCACGCCATGCGCGACGAGCACTTCGGCATCAGTGAGTCACTCTTGTTAGATCATACATAACACGGAGCGCGTGCAGCACCTGCGGGACCTGGCGCGGCACCTCGCCGTCGACGACAGCGTGGAGTTCGTCGTCAACGCGCCCTACACGCGCCTGCTCGAGCTCTACCAGACCTGCAGCATCGGGCTGCACGCCATGCGCGACGAGCACTTCGGCATCAGTGAGTCACTCTTGTTAGATCATACATAACACGGAGCGCGTGCAGCACCCGCGGGACCTGGCGCGGCACCTCGCCGTCGACGACAGCGTGGAGTTCGTCGTCAACGCGCCCTACACGCGCCTGCTCGAGCTCTACCAGACCTGCAGCATCGGGCTGCACGCCATGCGCGACGAGCACTTCGGCATCAGTGAGTCACTCTTGTTAGATCATACATAACACGGAGCGCGTGCAGCACCTGCGGGACCTGGCGCGGCACCTCGCCGTCGACGACAGCGTGGAGTTCGTCGTCAACGCGCCCTACACGCGCCTGCTCGAGCTCTACCAGACCTGCAGCATCGGGCTGCACGCCATGCGCGACGAGCACTTCGGCATCAGTGAGTCACTCTTGTTAGATCATACATAACACGGAGCGCGTGCAGCACCTGCGGGACCTGGCGCGGCACCTCGCCGTCGACGACAGCGTGGAGTTCGTCGTCAACGCGCCCTACACGCGCCTGCTCGAGCTCTACCAGACCTGCAGCATCGGGCTGCACGCCATGCGCGACGAGCACTTCGGCATCAGTGAGTCACTCTTGTTAGATCATACATAACACGGAGCGCGTGCAGCACCTGCGGGACCTGGCGCGGCACCTCGCCGTCGACGACAGCGTGGAGTTCGTCGTCAACGCGCCCTACACGCGCCTGCTCGAGCTCTACCAGACCTGCAGCATCGGGCTGCACGCCATGCGCGACGAGCACTTCGGCATCAGTGAGTCACTCTTGTTAGATCATACATAACACGGAGCGCGTGCAGCACCTGCGGGACCTGGCGCGGCACCTCGCCGTCGACGACAGCGTGGAGTTCGTCGTCAACGCGCCCTACACGCGCCTGCTCGAGCTCTACCAGACCTG
Organism: Acleris literana; assembly: GCA_946894065.1. NCBI lineage: Eukaryota > Metazoa > Arthropoda > Insecta > Lepidoptera > Tortricidae > Acleris > Acleris literana. Next base: position 11,776,428 of record OX335695.1, on the reverse strand, counting down.
CAGCATCGGGCTGCACGCCATGCGCGACGAGCACTTCGGCATCAGTGAGTCACTCTTGTTAGATCATACATAACACGGAGCGCGTGCAGCACCTGCGGGACCTGGCGCGGCACCTCGCCGTCGACGACAGCGTGGAGTTCGTCGTCAACGCGCCCTACACGCGCCTGCTCGAGCTCTACCAGACCTGCAGCATCGGGCTGCACGCCATGCGCGACGAGCACTTCGGCATCAGTGAGTCACTCTTGTTAGATCATACATAACACGGAGCGCGTGCAGCACCTGCGGGACCTGGCGCGGCACCTCGCCGTCGACGACAGCGTGGAGTTCGTCGTCAACGCGCCCTACACGCGCCTGCTCGAGCTCTACCAGACCTGCAGCATCGGGCTGCACGCCATGCGCGACGAGCACTTCGGCATCAGTGAGTCACTCTTGTTAGATCATACATAACACGGAGCGCGTGCAGCACCTGCGGGACCTGGCGCGGCACCTCGCCGTCGACGACAGCGTGGAGTTCGTCGTCAACGCGCCCTACACGCGCCTGCTCGAGCTCTACCAGACCTGCAGCATCGGGCTGCACGCCATGCGCGACGAGCACTTCGGCATCAGTGAGTCACTCTTGTTAGATCATACATAACACGGAGCGCGTGCAGCACCTGCGGGACCTGGCGCGGCACCTCGCCGTCGACGACAGCGTGGAGTTCGTCGTCAACGCGCCCTACACGCGCCTGCTCGAGCTCTACCAGACCTGCAGCATCGGGCTGCACGCCATGCGCGACGAGCACTTCGGCATCAGTGAGTCACTCTTGTTAGATCATACATAACACGGAGCGCGTGCAGCACCTGCGGGACCTGGCGCGGCACCTCGCCGTCGACGACAGCGTGGAGTTCGTCGTCAACGCGCCCTACACGCGCCTGCTCGAGCTCTACCAGACCTGCAGCATCGGGCTGCACGCCATGCGCGACGAGCACTTCGGCATCAGTGAGTCACTCTTGTTAGATCATACATAACACGGAGCGCGTGCAGCACCTGCGGGACCTGGCGCGGCACCTCGCCGTCGACGACAGCGTGGAGTTCGTCGTCAACGCGCCCTACACGCGCCTGCTCGAGCTCTACCAGACCTGCAGCATCGGGCTGCACGCCATGCGCGACGAGCACTTCGGCATCAGTGCACTCTCTTGTTAGATGAAACATACATACCTTCACGCTTGTCTCTCAATGAGATTGGGAGAGACTTTGGAACGCCAGGTGCCCCGGTCTAAACATACAAAGGTCGCTTCTTCTACATTCATTAACCTCTTCATGCGCGTACAGTCAAGGACTTTAATTGTTATGCCACTATGGAACCCTGTCGCATAACGTTAATCATTCATTTAAGCGTAATTTCTGTCATGTGGTTTGACGCTGTCATTATGACAGGGTTCCATAGTGGCATAACAATTAAAGTCCTTGACTGTACGTCGGTTTCGGGTGATAGTTGCCATGGTAATAACAGTTCCTTTATATTTATTATAGCATTGTTATTATCATGGTATTATAGAACTGTTTCACGCTTCGGTTACGCTATAGTTTGTATTCTTATTTATTTATTTATTTATTTATTTATTGATAGGAAATCCAACAGTTACAAACACAAAATATGAAACAAGAATAAGAAACACAAAACCAATTAAAGGATTTCACATGTAGTGACTGAGTAGCAAACTTAAAGTTTAGTACAAACTTCAAAGGTACACGCACCTAAACAAAAACACTAGCGGAAATAAAAGGTAAAATTAAAACTACTGCTAAATACTAGCCAGAGGTAGATCTACAAAAGGTTCTGTAACCTATGGTACACAAAACATGCTCGAACAACACATTTCGCTATTAAACTTCGCCTCACGGAAGGGACTTTACAATTGAATACATCAATATCCAGCTTATTCACCCAATTATTCAAGCCTTTACCAGCACGCGTCAAGAAACTGTTTTGTCTGTATCTAGAGGATGCAAATCTCAGTGATATAGGGGGATAACTCCTTTTAGACCGAGTGGGAATACTAAACGAAACGTAAGAAAGCAACTCAGGACTGTCAACGAGGCCTCTAGTAATATTTAGAATATAAGTAATGTCAGCCATTTCCCGGCGTTGGTATAGGGGCACCAAATGGTGCCTTTTACAGATATTAGTGTAAAATAACGAACTATAGGGACATTTAAGCTTAAAACATAGATATTTTACGAATTTTTGCTGAACACGCTCAATTCTATCAACATATGTGGCATAGCATGGATTCCATATTTGAGAAGCATACTCAAGCTTACTTCTAACATATGAGAAATAAAGCACTTTCAAAGTCTTAGCTTGAGTAAAATGGACGGCATTACGCATTATAAAACCTAATGCTTTACAGGCACTGCTTACAATACCGTCAACGTGCTTATCAAAAAGAAGCTTAGAATCATGAACTACACCTAAATCTTTAATATGTTGAACTTTAAGCAGAGGTTGGTCCTTTAGAACATAAGAAGTAGAAACTAATTTGTGTTGACGAGAAAAGGTAATTGAGAAACACTTAGATGGATTTAAATCCAGCCCATTTGTTCGACAATATTCAGCCAGACGAGACAGATCGGACTGTAATAACAATGAGTCACGATCGCATCGCACCTTGATGAAGATTTTCATGTCATCGGCAAAACAAAGAAGCTTGGAATGGACAAAACAATTACCGATGTCATTAACAAATATGTTAAACAGCAAGGGCCCCAATATTGAACCTTGAGGAACACCACTTGGAACAGTTACCCAACCTGACATGTAATTTTTGACAACAACAGCTTGGGATCTATTGTTAATATAAGATGAAAACCATCTCAATAAATCTCCATGTATCCCTATACCACACAATTTCGAGAGCAATATGCCATGATCAATCCTGTCAAAAGCTTTACTGTAATCAGTATAAATGACATCCACCTGAGAGCCACTATCCATTGCCTCTGTCACATACTCATTGAACAGCACAAGATTTGAAACAGTGGACCTACGCTGTAAGAAACCGTGCTGATTTGAAATGAACGAATTTTTTAAAACATCATATACTTGGTTATAAACTAATTTATCAAGAACTTTTGATAAAATACATAATTTAGAAATGGGTCTGTAATTAGTTATGTTAGTTTTAGGCCCATTTTTGTGGACCGGAGTAATGAAGGCCGATTTCCAAACTGACGGCACTAAACCCTCAGAAAAAGAACGTCTGAATAATAAAACTAAGGGGACTACTACGGTTTTTGCACAATTAATTAAAAACAGGGCTGGCATCTCATCAGGGCCGGCCGACTTGGATGGGTCCAGCTTGCACAATATATTAATTATTTTTTCTGGATTAACTTCAATACTGTTCAAATCAACCGCCGAATTAACACAAAAATTACAAAGAGGATTGGAAACAACACCAGCAGGCGCCGAGAACGTAGAAGAAAAATAGTCTGAAAAAGCATTACAAATATCGGAACCGGTATTGACCAATCTATTGTCATATTTTAAACTGCTAGGTATTCCGTGACAGGTGGATCGGGATTTGATAAATGACCAGAAGAGCTTTGGATTCTTAGCAATGTTACTTTCGACGCGCTCAATGTACTTATTAAAACACTCCTGCTCTAACTTACGCACTCTGTCTCTCAACACGTTATAGGAAACTAAATTCGATTTATTATTATACATTTTAAATTTTTTAAGGTACTTATATTTTTCCTTTTGAGCTTTTTTTAGTGAAAGCGAGTACCATGCAGGATAAAAGTCTGTATTCAGCTAATACCGTTACACCGTTTACAATATCAATATTAGCGGTTTGCGGTACGTGAGTAGAAAACAATAAAGTTAATCAGAAATTAGCTCTCGGTGAAATCAAATTCGATGAAAATCACGATTTGTTTGTCACTCCCCCCCCCCAGGCGTGGTGGAGTGCATGGCGGCGGGCCTGGTCGTGGTGGCGCACCGCTCGGGCGGGCCGCGCGCCGACATCGTGCACACGGCGCCTCCCGCCCGCAGCGGCTTGCTCGCCGCCGACGCACAGGAGTACGCGCGCGCGCTGCTCGAGGCCATCGCGCTCGCGCCCGACGAGAGGCAGGAGATCATTGACGCCGCCAGGTGAGCTCATACGATACTGACTCCTCTCGATCACAGATTCAGTGACTATTTGGCACTACCGGTCAATATTAGTATCATCAATAGGGCGTAGGTTTAGGTTATGTTAGTTCTTCGGAGGGCCCGAAGGGCCAAAATAATCCAGAAATAGGAGCTCCGCCTAGCGGAGCTCCGTCGAAACTGTTAAATCGCTTTTGGTTCGATAAAATTGGTACGGTAGTGCCACGCAGTAGTGCCTAGGGAAATAAATGAAAGATTCCCTCTCCCGGGTGGTAGGACCTTGTGCAGGGTCCGTCCGGATTGCTACCACCATCTTATCCATTAACCCACCGCCAAGCAGTAGTGTTCGCATTGTTGTGTTCCGGTGTGGGGATAAGATAACCGGTGAAATGACTAGCATAGAGGCATTCCATCTTAGTCCCCAGGGTTGGCAACGCATGTACAGTCTTAGGATTGCAGTCTTGTGAATGCGAATGTCTATGGGTCACAGTGTCCACTTACCACCAGAGGCCTGTTTTATAAAGCTACAAATTACAATTTACAGGTTACAAGTTTCCATTTGACACAACCTCAACCAATAACTACCGGCCATTTGAGCAGTGTTGCCAGTTTAGACCTGTGAAATTGTAACTTGTACCTTTATAAAAATTGTCTAATACAGACAAAAGAAAATAAAAAATCGGTCAAGTGCGAGTCGGACTCGCGCACCGAGAGTTCCGTGCCGCTCAGTGGCATTATTATATTCTGATTTGAATTCGATTTCGAATCGAACCAACGCGAACCCAACTCACACTTGGCCATTTTTATTAAAAAAAGAACCTGCAGGATTTTTACTATTATTATACAACTTTTGACGCTTGTATGCTTTACCGTTTCTAGGATAACGTCTTCGTCGTCGTCTAACTATTTAATATCCTTTGATTATTTTTATTTGTTAGTAAATCCGCCGTAATAAAACTAAAAAAAAAAAACTGAAAAAAATCATTTCGTTATCCATTACGATCAATCAATCAATCAATCAATCAATTTATTTGCCAAAATGCGTTACATATGGTTGGTCTTAAAAAATAGTATTACAGATCAGGCATTCTGTCGACAATACGACATGCAAAAAAAAACAAAAAACCGCCTTCAAAAAGCAAAAAATAACTTCTTTAAAATGGTAGGTAAATAGGTCAGTCCAACTGAAGTCTGCTTTTGGTTAAAATATTGTTGGACGCCGACTTCAGTTGGACTGACCTATTTACCTACCATTTTAAAGAAGTTATTTTTTGCTTTTTGAAGGCGGGTTTTTGTTTTTTTAAACCTTTTTTTTCATTTTATACTTTTTAGTGATCATAATTATGCTGTTATTCTCCCACTTCTCAATTAATAAGAAACAATAGAACATTTCGATCTCGCCGCAAGCAACGCCGTGGGAAAGTCATAGTCATGTATTTAAACCTAAATATGCTTCGTCATAGTCGCTCAACTATCTTGTCGCCACCCTCGAAATATATACCGTTTAGGAGTTCCGGTGGCCATTTGTGGTCTTCATCGTCAGTTCCACTTCACCAAATAGTGCTTTCCAAGACCAAATACACGAGTTACAATAAAAAATACCAAAATTGCTATAGGTGTGGCTATAAATTTTGAAGAGTTCCGTCGATTCCTCATGGATTCCACCATCAGATCTTCATTTTAGCACGATAGCACCAGCTATCAAATAAAAAAATAATCATCAAAATCGGTTCACCCAGTCGAAAGTTCTGAGGTAACAAACATTTTAAAAAAAACAGACGAATTGAGAACCTCCTCCTTTTTTTGAAGTCGGTTAAAAAAACCCTTCTAGGTTCACTCGGGCGTCTGGTAATCAGAGTGTATTATATTTCCAGGGCATCCGTGGACCGTTTCTCTACGACGGAGTTCGAGAAGGCATTCCTGCGCGCTGCCGAGCCGCTTATGGCTTTCTAGTGACCTCCTCCAGTCAACTTATCAAGCACTAATGACCTATTTCACCATCCCGACAATGACAGGTGATACGTGACATTTCAGTGTACGTGGCGCAGCTTGTATGAAACCCAGTCATGTATCAGCGTGGTAACTTTGCAATGTATACCGAACTGTTACCTGTCACGTGTCATTGTCAAGATGGCGAAATAGGGGGCTGCTCTCGCTTCGCTTTGGTTAAAACAAAAGTAACTCCCATCTTTTTTTTGTCAAACATTTTCTCACTCGGAGTTTAGTGTAGAAGCGGAGCGGATGAACATTAATTAACTGCAATTAATTAATTCCTAAAATAATTCTTAATTAGTTTTAAGCAAGTGCTATGTAACCTTATTGTCGGCCATAATTATTTTTAGTCATATGTTTGTCATAGTTATCGCAAGTAATAACGTATTTTTTAAAGAAATTTGCTTTTTCAGGATATTTTCTGGGTTTTCAAAAATATATGTACATACTTAAGGGCTTTAATAAAAACAAAACTTCATTGATTACTTTGTTAACGAAAGTTACCCATATAGTTTGTTTGACTAACTATCTTTACACAAACGACGCGATCGTGATTTGGTTTTCAATAAGCCTTTAATTATGTACGATATTTTTGAAAACGACCCATCTGCGCGTAAGATATTTAAGAAATTCTGGAAAAATGGTTCCAGCGACATGAAAATTATGACTAAAAAAAATTTGGGAAAAACGGGCTCATGTACAGATGTAGTGAAATATCCTTTCACATCGTATTTTCTCGGAAATGTTCGTATTTGTCATGCTACTTCAGTCTGACTCAGTACCCATCAAGACAACGTGGGGGAACGTCGCATCGCGAGAGTGATAATCGATATAGAGTAGTTAATACCAGAGTATTTTTAGGGTTCCGTAGCCAAATGGCAAAAAACGGAACCCTTATAGATTCGTCATGTCTGTCCGTCTGTCCGTCCGTATGTCACAGCCACTTTATTCCGTAACTATAAGAGCTATACTGTGGAAACTTGGTAAGTAGATGTATTCGGTGAACCGCATTAAGATTTTCATACAAAAATAGAAAAAAAACAATAAATTTTTGGGGTTCCCCATACTTAGAACTGAAACTCAAAAATTTTTTTTTCATCAAACTCATACGTGTGGGGTATCTATGGATAGGTATTCAAAAATGATATTGAGGTTTCTATTATAATTTTTTTCTAAACTGAATAGTTTGCGCGAGAGACGCTTCCAAAGTGGAAAAATGTGTGTCCCCCCCCCCGTAACTTTTAAAATAAGGGAATGATAAATGTAAAAATAATATATGATGTACATTACCATGCAAACTTCCACCGAAAATTGGTTTGAACGAGATCTAATAATTAGTTTTTTTTTAATACGTTATAAACCGTAAACCGCAATTTACCTTTCACGGAACCCTTCATGGGCGAGTCCGACTCGCACTTGGCCGCTTTTTTTTGTTAATTAAGATTAAGTTTATTTTCAGTTCTTTTTAATAGTAATCCCGAAAGCATTAAGGCCTGGGACACGTTTAGATCGACAAGCCTGTGAAATTATTGTCAACATTTATTTATATTTCTTCTTGTTTACTTACACCTAATTTCTATATATTTCATCGTGGTGGTTTTAACATCTCGGTGTGATATACTTCAAACTCGTGGTTTGACATTTGACACTGATAACTAAAGTACTCTATTTATTAGATACAAACATGTCACTTAATAATTGAATAATTCATAGACACGTCGGCATCATTCGGAAGTAGACGTGAGTTCCAGTTTTCACGATGTGAAAGGATTATTCACTAGATCTGTACGTTAGAACTTAGATAGCTAGACACGCAATTATTTGAAAAAATAGTTAGTACAAAACTATTCTAAGAGTGCACAAGTAAAGGGCAAAATAGTGGGGGGGGGGGCGCAGATAGTCTAGTCGGTAGTCGCCCTGCCCTCGAGGCTAGCAGTCCCGGGTCGATTCCGGAAGGCGAAATATTTGTTTGATAAGAAGTAGGGTTGGATTTTGGTGGATACAATCTATGGAGTCGCTATTTCCTAATCATTATACTATTTTCCTTGATTATAATGATCAATATCTCCGAAGCTAGTAAAAATCGCTGAACATACATAGGGGTTAAATCGATAGCTTTTTAGCTGCTCTTTTAGCTTTTATTTATTTATGGGCCTCGTGTGGTTGCCGAGTTAGAATAGTGCCACTCCATGTCTTCCCGTGGATGTCGTAAGAGACGACTAAGGGAATAAAGGCTTGTAGTACTGTTAGGCGATGGGCTTGCAACCTGTCACTAATACGCTGGTAAACATCTTAGCCTAATTGTGCAAATTGTGGTTATAGAATTATCAACAAGTTTTTAGAGATGTTTGTAATTCTGTAGCTCTGCCTACCCCACTCTGGGAACGAAGGCGTGAGATTATGTATGTATGTATGTTATTTATGGGACACCCTGTATACGTAAAACCTTGATTTTGACCTTAAGTATTGTCTTTTTCTGCTTTGTAAAAAAACTTAAAAGTTAAGAATAAATACATAAGTTTTTAGAGTTGTTGGTAAATCCCGCTCTGAGAATCAGGCGTAGGTGTCTTTAACCTCGTAAGGCCCACCATACTGCAAACAGGGAGTATTTTGTCAGTGGGACTTTGAACCTAACATCAAGGCAATAAAGTTCAATTACGATTGACCGATAATGCCATTTTCAGTTTATGAACGTAGGAAAATAAACCTTATTCTTATAGCAACACAGTTCAAATTAAATTGCCTTTATTATGTACGTCCTATTGCACACTGGGTTACGAGGTTAATGTAATGTATTGTCATTATTTCATAATTCATTCATTCGTCATCACCAGATTAAATTAATTTTGGCAGAGTAACTCCTCTGTGAACGCGTTACAAAGAAACAAATATAAGTAGGTATGGAAAACACAAAAATGTATTATTATTATTTATTTATTTTAATGGCGTCTACAAGTTATGTAATTTTGCCAATGTCAAGTATATATAAGCAATTGTACGGTGAATCGTCGTTGTAGTCGGCGTCTTCCAGTCCCAGTCGGCACACCATTGAAGATGGCGGGCATCCACTTCAATGGCTTATTGGCTTGGAGTGTTCTTGACCGCTTGCTCATTCAGAATCAACTTTTCACTGATATTTTATTTGATGCATATTCTTCGTCAGTGTTGGAGGTTACTTCACAAAGTTGCCCTGGATTTGCGAACCAAAATCAACGATAAAGTAATTTACAAAAAATTAAATAAATAGACAGATGTTTTCAAAATGACAGCTAGACAAGAATCCCCACACAAAAATGTATTTAGTTTATTTTGAAAAATGAGAATACTGAAGGCCAAAATCATTCAGTCGATCAGTTCTTAGATTTAATGGTTTATTTTAATATCTTTTCACTTCTCATGCTCTTAAAATATTACTTTAGTCTCTGCACATCGGGACTAAAGCTCCTTATTAATCTCTAGGGGTTAAAGTAGTTTTTTTTTAATTTACTTTGGAAACCCCTAAACAGCCAATCGCAGTGTTTGTGAATGGAGGATTATCGCCTTTATTGCCATTTTCAGTGATTGTGTATGGACCATTTCTAGGCCGTGGAAATAACCTCAAAATGACAACTGTAATTCAAAAAACGTGACAAATTCTATAAAGAGACCCCGGCTCGCTTTAGGTTACAGGTTGCGGCGGGCTCTTCTGCAACTGGGCGACTTAGATATGCGCCTATTTTGTGTGGGGGGTTGTTTTAGGTTATTCTGCTGGAGAATATCGACTGGATTATTCATCCTATCGTCAACCCTGATGGATATGAGTACACGCATACTGATGTAAGTACCAAAACAGGAGAATAGCGGCCTTTACACGTAAAGATCGGACCGCGGGAAACGCAACGCGCCATTCCAATCTTCGCTCCGAACCGTACATTTTTACTATTTTACTATTAAATTTGCATTTACACGTACGGTTCGGCAAGAAGATTGGAATGGCGCGTGGTCCGAACGCGGTCCGAACTCTACGTGTACAGGCCGCTTTTTTAGAGATTAGACGTGGGTGCGCGGGGCCCGTAGCATTTGCTACTCTTGCTACGTGGTTAGTCTGGCAGTGAACGTCGAACGTCGTTTTCCTCGCATTCAAAGTGAAAAGTAGAGTGTTTAACACGAGACTAAACAACCATAATGACACTCGAACTATAGCCACTCTCGCTCGCTCGCTCGCTCGCGTGGCTAAATATCTCTCGTCATTATGGCTTGTTTTAGTTCCTTGTTGAACAATCTACTATAGTCTTAGATATAGTCTTATTTAGTTTTACTTTTCATTTTCAGTTATTGTTTTATACTTCATGTATTACTTTATGCCGTTTTTTAATAAATATTATTATCTAAGTGAGGTGCATAATTAGGAAATAGCGACTCCATGGATTCTAGAATCACGGTATGCCGCCAAAATTCTAACCCTAGTGATAAGCATGAATATTTGTTTCTAAGACTTAAACGTTTTCTATGTATATACGTTTTTATTTCTGTATATAAGTATGTTTGTCGTTAGTAGCCACATTAGAAGCCTGGAGCTAAGTTAAGCAATTGGCTTGTTCGCATTTACATTAGGACAGATTCTCAAAAGGAATAAGAATAATAGCTAAGCTGAAAAATAAATGTATTTTCTCAAAAATGACCGGAAATCTTGACATTCCTATCTACACATTGAGACGCGAAGTACATAGTTTACTGACAGTTCTCAAATTAAAAAAAAACAACATTTCGTGCTCGCTACACAAGCCCGCAATGTTGCATACAAATTCCATTACTATCTACCTTGTAACTTTTTAAAAAGTGAAAAGGGCCGTAATAAAATGAGGGCACAAGTCTTATACATCCAAATTTTACTCGAAACATAACTTTTTTATTTGTGCCTGGAATAGCTTATGTTTTTTTTTAAACAAGAATTGCGTTTCTCCTTGTCATAAACAAAAAGTACGGAGTGATGGTTTTTTCACATGAAGTTGCTGTTTGTATGCAATTCAAAAAAATTGTTCAAGCGATGAGGATTTGACTCCAACACAAAAATTTTCTTGCGATTTTTGAGAAAAGCACTATATTTGCCTCGGCAGGAACAGCAATTGCGGGCTTCGTATTTTTAAACGGACTCGCAAGCTCGTCCGTTTAAACCAATACTCGGCCCGCAATTGCCTACTTCCATGCCTAGGCAATAATGTACTATTAATTGCTTTCTTGCTATAAAAGCTATAATATAATACGTAGGTAGGTTTAGGTTATGTTGGTTTTGCAGCAAGCCCGAAGGGCTAAACCACCTAGAAATAGGAGCTGTCTAATTTCAAAACAATAAGTGTCGACGGAGTTCCGCTACCACGGAGCTCCTAATTCTGGGTTGTACATATCATCATTTCTTATAAATAATCTCATTCATCTAAATTTGCTAGTTTGTAAGTAACTGCAACGTTCTTATTAAGGCCTTAAAGAATGGTGTGAGGAACTGTACAATTTCTGCCATAGAGCGAAACTGTCCTAAAGCTAATCTGCCCTAAAGCGAATCTGTCATATAGCGAACAAGGTATTGTCAATTTTGTAGGAAGAGAGGACAATAGAGAGATTTCTCTCAAGGTGGGTGTTGCCTGGGGACCGAAGTCCATTGAGATGAAGTTGGAAGTGGTATACCAATATGTATATGGTATATGTCAACCGACTGGAGAAACTTCGTTAGCGCGATGTAGAGCTCTTTAGTTGTGCTGTCCGCCGCTGGTGGCGCTGGCGAGCTGGTTGACACGAGTTGTCGCTAGATGTCGCTAGGTCGCCACAATGTTATGATTAGTAACGATACGATTATACGCCAAAAGCAATATGGTTTTCTTGATAAGCAGATAAAGATTTTGCAATAAAAGTACAGTCGGCAACAAAGCTTGTTCCGAAAATTAAATTTTTGACAGAAACTTACGGTAATGATGCAGTCGCGCGTTTCGTATCGCTGTCACTTTTGCTCTCTAATGTGTGAAAGTGACAGTGCATTGCTTCAAAACTTAGGCCCTACTTTGAAATTCGAAGTTCGAAATTACGTTACCTTCATCCCTTTCTCTCGATTTAGTCAAGAATGACGAGTGACAGGGATGAAGCTAACGTAACTTCGAACTTCGAATTTCAAAGTAGGGCCCCTTAAGTCTAGATTGAACAAAGGGGTTTGGGTAAAAGTGTTGTCATTTGTAAAATTCATACATTTTCAAGGTGAGCGGCCATTCGTAAAAGTGGTAAATTATGATAGAATTATTAAAAATAAACATATTTTGTTATGTAATGTAATACTCTTAAGTGCATCGGAGCCGAGATATTTAAATATTCATACTATGGCGTACTTTTGTACTAAAAACTGAATACTTAAATCTTTAAAATCTCCGCTACGATATTATTTAACGCCATAAACTATATATATCTTTGTGTATTTAGAGGTCCTCTAAATAACTATGTAAAAATCATACGTGGCCGCTGTAAAAAATTATGACAATATTCTTCAAACAAATTTACCCAATGCCCTTTTGCATCGAAATCTCTAGAAAATCTGTAAGCATTGCTTGTGTAGGAAGAGAGAGGACTATTGAGAGATGTCTCTCGAGGCGGGTGATGTGCCTGGGGACCGAAGCCCGGGAGTAGGGTTACCATTGAGGAATTTGAAAAGTCCTGACCAGAGATGGGCAAAATTTATTCGAATAACGAATAAGAATAACCAAATTATTCGCGAATAACGAATGAAATTCTCGAATGATTATTCTTATTCGAATAAATTATTCGTCGAATAATTTATTCGCGAATAATTTATTCGTTGAATGAATTGCCACGAATAATTATTATGTATTACTTATGCTCCATGTTTCTCTAATAATTTAATAAATTATTCGAATAAATCATTCGCAAATAAATTATTCGACGAATAAATTATTCGCGAATAAAAATATTACGAATTATATAATTATTCTAATAATGCCCATCTCTGGTCCTGCCATTTTGACAAAAGTCCGGACTTTTTAGTCACAAAATAGAAACATTCACTTAGGTGGTATGCTAGGCATGGTAGCAGACGCTCGCATTGCGGGTAGGAACATCCGGACAATTTAAAGAGCTGGACAAAGTCCAGACTAGAAACTAAAAGACGGATGGAAACCCTAATTGGGATGAAGTTGGAAGTTGTACATATGACTGTAGAAACTATGTTAGCGCTATGTAAACACATTAGTTGTCCTGTCTGCCGCTGGTGGCGCTGGCGAGTTGGTTGGCGCAAGTTGTCGCTGGATGTCGCTAGGTCACACTTGCAATGCTATAAGGTTAGATTTAAGAATAAAACGCGTTAAGTTAAGCTGGTTGATATTGAAAATAAAATATGCCAAAGGTTTTCTTGTAGTTTTATTGTAAACAAGATCAGATTATTCAGAATTTTAATTCACATTTTGATTTAGGGTGTGAGAAACGTTATCAGTTATCACCCGGACCTAAATTAGTATGAAATAGTAGTTTATCTACATCCAAATCATAAATTCCCTACAATATGTTCAGAAGCGATAAGCAAATCGCCTATATTAAAAAACCTGTATCTGTGGTTGCATCTTAATGTCTACATTAAAGTATAGTGCATCGTAATGTTAACATTAAAGTGTCGGTACCTAAACATTAAAATATCGGTCATACTGTACCACTAACTAAAAATGCAAGCTATATACATTATAAATAAAGTTTGTTTTTTATTTTATTTTTTATTATTTTTTAAGCTTTTGTACTACAAAGAAGTTAACAGTAACACTAACTTAATAAAAATACCTACAGGCCATATCTGAACATATTATAGAAAACTTATGATATGTATGTAGATAAAGTTATGTATGCGGCTATACATAATTAGGCATTAAAACACTCGTGCTTTAATGCCTCTTATTATGCACCAGCCACATAAACTACTATTACGTGACGGTTACGTAATGACAGGAATTACAACATGAGTGTGGTTTTTGAAACGAGCCGCAAGGCGAGTTTCATAATAGATAACACGAGGGTTGTAGTGCTAATTACGCAGTCTCGTACAATACTTTATCTACACACATATTATAAGTACTCTAAGATGGGTTCAGAAGCCGAAAGGCAAATGACCAGCATTACCTTACCTGTGACCTTACTGGTGACAGCGATGACAGCTATAACGTAATTTTGAAATTACGTTACCGAATATTGTGAGGTAAATGAGATCCAAATTTGGAACACCTTCCAAAATTGACAGCTGTCATCGCTGTCACCTACTACCACAGGTAATGCTGGTCATTGCCAACTAGTTTTGAACACATGATATGAGTGTAGATAAAAAAAATGACAGCTACGCGATTGAAGCGTCGCTTCACAATCCTCAAATGCCCGTCACAAGATACCCTCCCTTCACTTTCTCAACGTCTTATCTGATCGAATAGTTGGATAGAAAAAACACTCATGTTCCAAGGTTTATAAACACTAATTTCCTATCGAAATATTCGATCAGATGTTGAGAAAGTAAAAAGACGATACGTTAAGCCATATAAAACTGACATTTTGACATTTTTGAGCATTACAGTCGAGATCAGTTTATCGACCTTAAGGCTCAGTTCAGGAAATCCATGGCAGAGGCCTATGTTCGGGAGTAGACGAGTATAGATGTAGTGAAATATCCTTTCACATCGTATTTTGTCGGAAATGTTCGTATTTGTAATGCTACTTCAGTCTGACTCAGTGCCCATCAAGACAACGTGGGGGAACGTCGCATCGCGAGAGTGATAATCGATATAGAGTGGTTAATACCAGGGTATTTTATTGTTAATTAAGATTAAGTTTGTTATCAGTTCTTTATAATAGTCATGCCGAAAGCATTAAGACCTGGGAAACGTTTAGATCGACAAGCCTATGAAATTATTTTCAACATTTATTTATATTTCTTCTTGTTTACCTACACCTAATTTCTATATATTTGATCGTGGTGGTTTTAACATCTCATTGGCATAAGAATAAATAATAACTACACGTAGAAGCGAATCTCCTTTACCCAGGCTCCAAATGCCGCGCTTTAAATACCTACTTCCCCCTTCGCCCCGCTACGCCCCTCTGTCTTCCGCGTCCAAAGTTAGGGCTGTCACTTGCGAAATATTTTAATCGGTCTATGGATGTGGTATAGAAGTTTTCATCACACTTGCTCGTAAATAGTGTCCTAACATGCTAGAAAAATCGACCGTAAATGCAAAATAATACCCGCGTGCCTTTTTTTTACCATTACGCTCTATCGTGGATAATAGCTTTTTTTTAAAATATAATACGTGGACTCAAACTATCATAATACGTCAGGACCCCAATTCTTGTGCCATTCGATATGAAGTTTCATTCGAGAGGAAATGTCAGTTGCATACAATTTTCTAAAAATGTCGCATATAAACTATTGATCTCGACTGTCACCAGAATCGGACTCCTGAACACGTTTGACATTATCTGTGGTAAGTCATAGACAATGATGTAGTCTGCCGCTAATTTATAAATAACTAATAAATAAACTGTGTGATTCCAAAATAATAATTAAAAGGGTGTCTTTGTGCACATATTAAAATGTATATATCAATAAAAAACCGCCTTCAAAAAGCAAAAAATAACTTCTTTAAAATGGTAGGTAAATAGGTCAGTCCAACTGAAGTCTGCTTTTGGTTAAAATATTGTTGGACGCCGACTTCAGTTGGACTGACCTATTTACCTACCATTTTAAAGAAGTTATTTTTTGCTTTTTGAAGGCGGTTTTTTGTTTTTTTAAACATTTATTTTATTTTATACTTTTTAGTGATCCTATTTATGCTGTTACGTAGCTCCAGTTCTAAATATTAATAAGACACTATAGAACATTTCAAGCTCGCCGCAGACAACGCCGCGGGAATTTCATAGTCATATTTAAACCTAAATGTGCTTCGTCATAGTCGCTCAACTTCCTTTATCGAAATATCTTATCGCCACCCTTGAAATAGGTACCGTTAAGGAGATCCGGTGGCCATCTGTGGTCTTCATCATCAGTTCCACTTCACCATATAGTACTTTTCAAAAGCAAATGCATGAGTTACAGTGAAAAATACCAAAATCGCTATAGGTGTGCCTATAATATTTGAGGAGTTCTCTTGATTTCTCCATGATCCCATCATCAGATCCTGACGTGGTGACAATGGGACCAACTAGAAAGTATACCCATTCGAACAACGAAAAAATTTTTCAAATCGGTCCAGTGGTCTTCGAGTAATCGGGGAACAGACATTAAAAAAAAAAAAAAAAAAAAAAAAACCCGACGAATTGAGAACCTCCTCCTTTTTTTGAAGTCGGTTAAAAATACATGTCGTCATCAGAAGAAAGGGATAATGCGACTCCACTGGACATCGCCAACGCGACTAAAATTATTAGTGAGAATCGTAAGTTAAAAATATGATCTTTTGTCTGATTTTATTTAATTTCCTCGCAAATGTGATGAAAAATATTGTATGTTACACGGGTGGTAAAGGAAATACAAAGCTCGAGTCATTAAAGCCCAGCCTTCGGCTTCGGGTTTCTAACAGATTCTCGTTTGTATTTCTGTCTTTACCACCCTTAATACACAATGTACTATTAGTCACGAATTGTTATTAATGTTTTACTTCAACGTGGAAACATTGTTGTAAAATGAGTTTTTTAAATTACCTAATTTACATTAGATTAGGTAATAATACTTTTAGATGATATTAAGATTATCTCATAAAACTCCTTCATTCAATCAATTATTTCTATTTATTTTGCCGTAAATAGTCGTTCACTTTTTAAAACACTATCTTAGTTCAACCATAAACACTAAAATTAACACAAATACGAAACCGAATTCAAGACACAATATCAATATCTCGGTTAATATATATTCCGTGTGTGACGCCCCTGACTGACTAGACACCTCAGGTGTCTCGAGGCGGTAGGTATCTAACGCGCCGAGCGAGTCGCGAGCCGGGAGTTTCGCTTCTACGTGTGGTTATTGTTTATTCTTATGTCATTGGTATTAGCAATCCATTGACGGGATGTTTTAACATTTTTGAGGCGAGAGCTATTGACAACAATTAATTTGTGCTAAGGTAGTAAATTAAAATACCGTTTGTAGATTTTACACTGCTGATTACAGCAAAAATATGTTTGGATTTTTTTATGCAGTAGTTTTTTTATATTAAGGAAAAACAGTAAAAAAAGTTGGATTGTGAATGTTAGGAATACACTTATAGTGCCCTTAGTCCGTTTATTACCATAGGAATTGAAAAAAATATACATCTTTCGTGTCCATTTTTTATCTGTCTGACGGATTACTTGATTCGAACGACACGCTTTCGATTCTCGTAATACTATTGTTTTTAACCGACTTCAAAAAAGGAGGAGGTTATACGTTCCACTGTATGTATTTTTTTTTTTTTATGTATGTTCACCGATTACTCCGTCAATTGTCGACCGATTTCAAAATTTTTTTTTTGCTTTGATAGAGTATACTTTCGAGGTGGTCCCATTGTCACCAAATCTGAATCTGATGAGAGGATCCGTGAGGAATTGAGGGAACTCCTCAAATATTGTAGGCAAACATATAGCGATTTTAGTATTTTTAGTAACAAATTCAGCATTTGCATTCAAAAAGTATCATTTGGTGAAGTGGAACTGATGATGAAGACCACAGATGGCCACCGGAACTCCTTAACGGTACCGATTTCAAGGGTGGCGATAAGATATCTCGATTAAGATAGTTGAGCGACTACAACGAAGAATATTTACTTGTTAACCGACTTCAAAAAAGGAGGTTATTGAAATATGACTATGACTTTCCCGCGGCGTTGCTTGCGGCGCGCTTGAAATAACTTAAAGTTTCATTTCAACTAAGAAGTGGGACTACGTTACAGCGTATTATGATCACTAAAAAGTATAAAATAAAATAAATGTTTTAAAAAACAAAAAACCGCCTTCAAAAACGCAAAAAATAACTTCTTTAAAATTGTAGGCACCTAATAGGTTAGTCCAACTGAAGTCGGCGACCACAACATTTTCAACAAAAAGCCGACATCAGTTGGACTAACCTATTAGGTGCCTACAATTTTAAAGAAGTTATTTTTTGCGTTTTTGAAGGCGGTTTTTTGTTTTTGATATACGCTATTTAAAATGAAAGTGACTAACGGATTTGTAAAAGCGGATAGCCGCAATCTGCCCAAAGTCGACGAATTTATGTTATTACAGTTGTTATTGTTGACAAGTGACGTGACATGACAGTCAGTTCTGTTTCTGATTAAAGTTACTTTTGTCTATTTTTAACCGACTTCAAAAAAAGGAGGAGGTTCTCAATTCGTCGGGTTTTTTTTTAAATATTTTTTTTAATGTATGTTCCCCGATTACTCGAAGACCACTGGACCGATTTGAAAAAAAATTTCGTTGTTTGAATGGGTATACTTTCTAGTTGGTCCCATTGTCAAGACGTCAGGATCTGATGATGGGATCTTGGAGAAATCAAGAGAACACCTCAAATATTATAGGCACACCTATAGCGATTTCGGTATTTTTCACTGTAACTCGTGCATTTGCTTTTAAAAAGTACTATATGGTGAAGTGGAACTGATGATGAAGACCACAGATGGCCACCGGAACTCTTTAACGGTACCTATTTCAAGGGTGGCGATAAGATATTTCGATTAAGTTAGTTGAGCGACTATGCCGAAGCACATTTAGGTTTAAATATGACTATGACATTCCCGCGGCGTTGTCTGCGGCGAGCTTGAAATGTTCTATAGTTTCTCATTAATATTTAGAAGTGGAGCTACGTAACAGCATAAATAGGATCACTAAAAAGTATAAAATAAAATAAATGTTTAAAAAAACAAAAACCCGCCTTCAAAAAGCAAAAAATAACTTTAAAATGGTAGGTAAATAGGTCAGTCCAACTGAAGTCGGCGTCCAACAATATTTTAATCAAAAGCAGACTTCAGTTGGACTGACCTATTTACCTACCATTTTAAAGAAGTTATTTTTTGCTTTTTGAAGGCGGGTTTTTGTTTTTTTTATATCATACTAAGATCACGACATCATTATTCCTAACTTTGTATAATACGGTCTTTTTAATGACTATTTCTTTAATAAACTATTAACGACGAATTTAACTTAAATAAAGAAAAACCGAGAAACACGGGTAGCGTAATTTTTAATCAGCTATTATAAACGCGAAAAAACAAAAATGCTTTTTTTTTTTTTTAATGTTGTCAATTGCAGCGACGCAATGTATCACGAATTAGCATGCGGGCTATCGCGCAATGAAACTAAGCCTGTACAGGCGAATACGACTAACACGACAATTTAACGGCACAGATCAAAAGTTTAACTTGTATCACGGCTCAAACAAGAACTTGAGTAGTGTCATCATCTCCAGCAAACACTGTTTTCATCGTATATTGAACTATCATGTATTATAAACTATATTAAAGCGAAATAAAATCGTCGGTCTTAGGCAGGATTCGAACCTACATCTCTGGCTCTCCGGGCCGATGCAGGCGCATTACCACTTATGCCACCAAGACCCTACTTAAGATCCACGAAATTTGTGATCGCTTGCTTTTTCATACTCGGAGGGATGCTGACGCCATCTATCGTTGTTTATTAACAGAGGTCGGAATAGGTAGTGCATATTTGCCTAAACTTCGCGGGTGGACGTAACTAAGAGTGGTTACAACCACCAAAAATATTTATTTCTTATTATTGATTGCGGGATTTCCCGGGATTGTCTGTATTACATTTAACTTTAGTCATAAGTTATAAGTTAGAGGTTAATGTTAAAAGTCAGCAATATAGAAGTAGATAAAACTTATCGATAGCTCGAAAAGTCGATAAAATTCAACGTTCCAGCTCTATTGACGTTTGATTTTTGCCATGAAAATTCCGCCCTCTGGTTATAAATCTTCCTATATTGCATATTATTTATTTATTTACCTGGAAATAACAATTGGTCATAAAACAATATAATATAGATCAAATTGAATCAAAGGGAGCCTGAAGTTTGATATTTTTTAGTTGATTTAAATAGAATTATAATATTGTATAGAATGCATTCAACAAAAACAGATGTAGCCTACCTGCAGTTAGCCACCCTGATTTATAAGTAAAGTTAAATGTATTAAGCCTTTAGAGTAATACAGACAATCCCGGGAAATCCCGCATTCAGTAATAAGAAATAAATATTTTTGGTGGTTTTAAGCACTCTTAGTTACGTCCTCCCGCGAAGTTTAGGTAAATAGGCACTACCTATTCCGAGCTCTGTTTATTAACAAACGACACTCATGTTTCAAGTTGCATTGAAATTAGCATGAGTACAATAATGGGCCAAAAAATGAAAAAGCAATCGATCACTAATTTCGTGGATCTTAAGTAGGCTCTTGGTGGCATAATTGGTAATGCGCCTGCATCGGCCCGGAGAGCCAGAGGAGATGTAGGTTCGAATCCTGCCTAAGACCGACGAAATTCTTTCGCTTTAATATAGTTTAGAGTTTCGTAACAGACGTTTCTGTTAAATTTAAAAATCTTTATCATGTATTACGTTTATATGTATATCTACAATATTTATTTTCACACCACATGCTCGAATTAGCCCAATTATATATCATGCAAACCTCACCTAAAGTAAGTGATTATAGCCATCGGCTAACCAGCGGGTTATAACGAGATTTTAATTCGTATGAAAAATTGTTCCACAGAAACCTACAGCAAATAGAACTTATTTGAAAATCGTACTGGCCACTACAAGCCATATACGCAAAACAAATAAAATAAAACAGAAGGTGAGAAAAGTAGAGTATTCTCCTTTGGCATAAAGCTGTTTTCTTCTTGGG
Organism: Acleris literana; assembly: GCA_946894065.1. Classification (NCBI taxonomy): domain Eukaryota; kingdom Metazoa; phylum Arthropoda; class Insecta; order Lepidoptera; family Tortricidae; genus Acleris; species Acleris literana. The sequence continues at coordinate 11,755,412 of OX335695.1, read as the reverse complement.
CGAGCTTGAATCCCTCGCTGCACTCAGGACCCCATTTTAGTTCCCTCGCTTCGCTAAGGAATTTACTCGTAACACCCTCGCTACGCTCGGGAGTTCAATCTGGAGTCCCTCATTTGCTCAGGATTCAATATCGCGCCCGTGACATAAAACAGTGCTTTATCCCCTTGGTGTATAATCTACTATTATTTATTGCCATCATGTGAATTTATATAAAGTTCTTAACTATACATATAATATGACAAGAGAAAAATAAATATCCGCAAAAAGGTTCAAAAATATGTACACCGACCTAATTGCTATAGTAATAAGGTCTATGTACCTACATATTTTTGAGCCTTTGTGTTGTATGCATATTGGTGCCCTTGACGAATGAAATCTAGATAGGGCACTGTAATACATAATCATTTATTAAGGTCCTAAGTTTAGATCCCAAATTGCACCGTGGTTGGCTGTTAGAGAATGCCTTTAGGCATTAAGTCCGCCATGAGTACTTTTTACATATATTTGTAGGGTGTTCCTCGGAATCCCTAATAACGTCTGTCCTAACGCATCGTTTCTCCGAATTATTATTTGTCATGAACTTTTAAACCTTTACAAAAATATCTTTGTATTATAACACAAAAAAAGCGGCCAAGTGCGAGTCGGACTCGCCCATGAAGGGTTCCGTGAAAGGTAAATTGCGGTTTACGATTTATGACGTATTAAAAAAAAACTACTTACTAGATCTCGTTCAAACCAATTTTCAGTGGAAGTTTGCGTGATAATGTACATCATATATATTTTTTAGTTTTATCATTCTCTTATTTTAGAAGTTACAGGGTGGGGGGACACACATTTTACCACTTTGGAAGTGTCTCTCGCGCAAATTATTCAGTTTAGAAATAAATGATGTTAGAAACCTCTATATCATTTTTGAAGACCTATCTATAGATACGCCAAACGTACGGAACTGAGGAAAAAAAATAATTGTGTTTCAGTTCTAAGTATGGGGAACCCCCAAACATTATTGTTTTTTTTTTCTATTTTTGTGTGAAAATCTTAATGCGGTTCACAGAATACATCTACTTACCAAGTTTCAACAGTATAGTTCTTATAGTTTCGGAAAAAAGTGGCTGTGACATACGGACGGACAGACAGACAGACAGACAGACACGACGAATCCATAAGGGTTCCGTTTTTTGCCATTTGGCTACGGAACCCTCAAAACAAGAATCATGCTAAAATGGGTTTATGATAAAAGAAAATTCGGACAAACCATATAATCTAGAGATGGTCCGACTACGGATTTTACCAACCGGCCAGTCAGCCGACTAATCGATTTTCAATTTGCCGATTAATCGGCCGACTAGTCGGCAATGCCGATCGTAGGATTTTGCTAAGTTCGGGTAATTGTCGACTAGTCTGCCCATCTCTAATATAATCCCCCCCCCCCCAACCGCATCTGACCTCTCTCCACTACAGATTTGTTATTTCCCCAGAGTAAGCTAACAGAGTGGCTGATCGACGAAAGCAATGCCCAGTATAGCATTTACTGTTCGGCAACTTCAAATATTCGGCTATCTCAGCAGGCATCGCGGCCATCTTGTGTCTCCCAATGCCCTGACTATTACACTTTCCATTTCTGTAATTTAAAAAAAATCTATCCGATACCGTATGTGGCCGAAGCGCCTGATATTTTTCAATGAACGGCTTGAATTCTTGAGCTATCATGAACGTGCGGTGTTGGTTCGTGTTGTGGTCTCGTAGTTTAAACGTGATGGTGTCTTCGTGGTGTGTAACATCGTTTGTTGTTAAGTTCGTCAACTCGAAGGTCCGACAAGCTCCTGTCACGCCTACAATGAGGGCAACCTGCAACACATAAGGAACTCATTAATAGTACATTATTGCCTAGGCATGGAAGTAGGCAATTGCGGGCTGAGTATTGGATTAAACGGACGAGCTTGCGAGTCCGTTTAAAAATACGAAGCCCGCAATTGCTGTTCCTGCCGAGGCAAATATAGTGCTTTTCTCAAAAATCGCAAGAAAAAATTTGTGTTGGAGTCAAATCTTCATCGCTTGAACTCATTTTTTGAATTGCATACAAACAGAAACTTCATGTGAAAAAACCATCACTCCTTACCGCCTTTTTGATTATGACAAGGAGAAAGGCAATTCTTGTTTAAAAAAAAAAAAGCTCTTCCAGGCAAAAATAAAAAAGTTATGTTTCGAGTAAAATTTGGATGTATAAGACTTGTGCCCTCATTTTATTATGGCCCTTTTCACTTTTTAAAAAGTTACGAGCTAGATAGTAATGGAATTTGTATGCAACATTGCGGGCTTGTTTAGCGAGCACGCAATTTTTTTTTTTTAAATTGAGTACTGTCAGTAAACTATGTACTTCGCGTCTCAATATGTAGATAGGAATGTCAACATTTCCGGACATTTTTGAGAAAATACACTTATTAATATTATTATAAGCAACAGTCCTACAGATGTAGTGAAATATCCTTTCACATCGTATTTTCTCGGAAATGTTCGTATTTGTCATGCTACTTCAGTCTAACTCAGTACCCATCAAGACAACGTGGGGGAACGTCGCATCGCGAGAGTGATAATCGATATAGAGTGGTTAATACCAAGGTATTTTATTGTTAATTAAGATGAAGTTTGTTTTCAGTTCTTTTTAATAGTCATGCCGAAAGCATTAAGGCCTGGGAAACGTTTAGATCGACAAGCCTGTGAAATGATGTTCAACATTTATTTATATTTCTTCTTGTTTACTTACACCTAATTTCTATATACTTGATCGTGGTGGTTTTAACATCTCGGGGTGATATACTTCAAAGTCGTGGTTTGACAGTTGACACTGATAACTAAAGTACTCTATTTATTTAATACAACCATGTCACTTAATAATTCAATAATTCATAGACACGTCGGCATCATTCGGAAGTAGACGTGAGTTCCGAGTTTTCACGATGTGAAAGGATTATTCACTAGATCTGTACCTAACTAGTCCGTCTGACTGTCAAGACCCTTTATAATTCATAATAATTCATAATTCTTTATTCAGTAAGGATTATACATTTTCATTCGTGTTTCATCAATACTAATATTATAAAGCTAAAGAGTTTGTTTGTTTGTTTGCTTGAACGCGCTAATCTCGGGAACTACAAGTCCGATTTGAAAAATTCTTTCAGTGTTAGATAGCCCGTTTATCGAGGAAGGCTATAGGCTATATATATATCATCACACTAAGACCAAAAGGAGCGGATCATCAATGAAGAATGTTTCAACCTTCTACCTTCACAAAGTCGCGGGTTAAAGTTAGCGTTAGCCCAAAGTAACTATTCCACGGGGACGAAGTCGCGGGCAGAAGCTAGTTAAGTAATAATATCAATAATTACAATTTAAATACAATCAGTCAATCACTTAAGTTAATGTTAATAAATAATTGTGTCAAAATAAAATAATTAAAGGTCAAAGGTCAAAATGTCATCCAGATACTCATTGACGGAAATTTATATCTCGGGAACGCGTGGAGGTATCGAGTTGAAATTAATAGTACATTATTGCCTAGGCATGGAAGTATTGGTTTAAAAATACGAAGCCCGCAATTGCTGTTCCTGCCGAGGCAAATATAGTGTTTTTCTCAAAAATCGCAAGAAAAAAATTGTGTTGGAGTCAAATCTTCATCGCTTGAACTAATTTTTTGAATTGCATACAAACAGAAACTTCATGTGAAAAAACCATCACTCCTTACCGGCTTTTTGTTTATGACAAGGAGAAACGCAATTCTTGTTTAAAAAAAAACATAAGCTATTCCAGGCACAAATAAAAAAGTTATGTTTCGAGTAAAATTTGGATGTGTAAGACTTGTGCCCTCATTTTATTATGGCCCTTTTCACTTTTTAAAAAGTTACAAGATAGATAATAATGGAATTTGTATGCAACATTGCGGGCTTGTGTAGCGAGCACGCAATGTTTTTTTTTTTTTAATTTGAAAACTGTCAGTAGACTATGTACTTCGCGTCTCAATATGTAGATAGGAATGTCAACATTTCCGGACATTTTTGAGAAAAACTATATACCCAGGTCTACAGTCCCTCGAAGCTGTGACAAAATCAAACTACAAAGGTAACTTAAAAAAAAGATACGGCCGTTTTTACCCCAAAAATAGTACATTATTGCGGTTACCTATCACAACTTCGAAAAATGTTTGACCGAATTTTGGTTCGACAAATACTTTTCGTCAATTATGGTTTGGGTTTTTTTACGTTTGCCCGAAAGATCACTTCGAATATTTTCATTTAGTCATTACTTGTTTAGGTTTTTTACCGATTTGACAAATTATCTATTCCGTAATACTGGTTTCGGCGAACAAACAGTTGTCCAATGTAATGGTTTGTCAATTTATCTATTTCCCATTTCTGAGTTTACCTTAGTATCATTTGCCCAATGTAACGGCTCGGTGTATCAATAGTTTACCTATTTTTAAATCGACTATGCTAACCTGTCCGATTTGGTTCTACCCTGATTTGTCTTGATCGTTGCATTTTCTGGATAAATTACAAGCAAGACTTTTTGGGCAGAAAAAAAAATAACCTCGAAGACCAAGGCGGGAGCAAAGCTCCCGCCTTGGCCTTCTAACCTAACCTATCCGTATCGGTTCTGCCCTAATTCGTCTTGCTCGGTGCATTTTCCGGATAGTAACAAATTACAAGCAAGATTTGCTTACCTGAAATGAATATTTGACGTAACGTAGCGAACACTATATGTAGCATTGATCAAGTGAAAAATGGGTTAAGAAACAAAATACGAAACGATCCCTAGGCTAATTGTAGCACTGGTGTAATGAAAAATAGGCTTTGAAATAAAATACGTAACAATACATAGGGCAAGTGACTACAAGGAGAAAAGTTGTTCGGACTAAAGATATGTTTACTTAATGTCAAATAGTGAAATAAAAAAATGACGAATCGTGCCATCGGAGAAACGATAAAAAACGAAATGTTTTCGGTCAAATGAAATTCGGTCAAAAACTTTTCGAGGTTGCGATAGGTTACCCATTATTGCCTAGGCATGGAAGTAGGCAATTGCGGGCCGAGTATTGGTTTAAACGGACGAGCTTGCGAGTCCGTTTAAAAATACGAAGCCCGCACTTGCTGTTCCTGCCGAGGCAAATATAGTGCTTTTCTCAAAAATCGCTAGAAAAAAATTGTGTTGGAGTAAAATCTTCATCGCTTGAACTCATTTTTTGAATTGCATACAAACAGAAACTTCATGTGAAAAAACCATCACTCCTTACCGGCTTTTTGTTTATGACAAGGAGAAACGCAATACTTGTTTAAAAAAAAAACATAAGCTATTCCAGGCACAAATAAAAAAGTTATGTTTCGAGTATAATTTGGATGTGTAAGACTTGTGCCCTCATTTTATTATGGCCCTTTTCACTTTTTAAAAAGTTACAAGATAGATAATAATGGAATTTGTATGCAACATTGCGGGCTTGTGTAGCGAGCACGAAATGTTTTTTTTTTAAATTGTGAACTGTCAGTAAACTATGTACTTCGCATCTCAATATGTAGATAGGAATGTCAACATTTCCGGACATTTTTGAGAAAACGTATATTTTGACACTCTCGAGGGAATCAAAATTTATAGGGTATTTTCCGTTGACCTACAACTATGAAATTTGGCAAGTAATACCGCCTTATGCTACAAGTATGGGGAAAAATCTGAAACTATATTTTTTTAATTAAATCTCAAAATAACTGCAAGCTTTCAAAACCCGACTGTTGCTAACCAACTTTAAATCGTTATAAATCCTAAATGATAATTCAAAATGAAAAATGATGAAAGAAACCTACAGATGATTTTTAAATCCCTATTCCATGATACCCCACTTGTCATACTTGGTCGACTTTTTTAAATGTTATTTGCACAATATAGCTTCTCGTTGCCGCCATATTGAATTTTGATACTGTCATATCTTCAGTGACACGCATCGATTGACATAAGAATCATCAAAATCGGACAACGGGTTTAGTTTCTATAGTGTCACAAAGGAACAAACATACATATATAGGCTGTAAAACACATTACCCTCCTCCTTCGGCAGTCGGGTAAAAACAGGGTCTTTATGCAAGGAACGGCGGTCCAAATTTTAAATTGAGAACAATGTCATGTGGGGTATCGTATGAAAATCTTAATTACGGAACCCTCGGTGCGCGAGTCCGACTCACACTTGACCGGTACATCCTGCCAATAGATCCTAGTGGCCGTAGGGTTGTCAGCAATAGTACATTACTGCACAGACCGGGAAATAGGCCGTTGCGGGACGAGTAGAGTTAGCGTGGCCGAGACGCAGTCGAGGCCGCGCTATATACGAGTCCAGCAACCGCCCTTCCCGGTCGAGGCTTGTATAGTGCTTTTCTCCAAGATGTGAGGAAATTTAACAAAATTGTTAATAATATTAAACACAGTCCCAACATTTCCTTGAAAAAAAGAACAGAAACGTACGATTTAGTATGACACTTAAATAAAGCATTAAATAAAATCACAAATTATTTAAACGTATAAATTCAATTTGAATAAAATATAGTTTAAACTATAACATTTATTACGCGTTTATGTTATTTCCGCAATTTATTTTGTTTATGAACGCAATTTCTATTAAAAAAATGTCAAACTATTTGACACATTTTTAAATACGTTGTAAATGCTATTTGAAAAGGCTTAACTTTTTAGACTATGACATTTAAGAAGTAAAATATACAAGGAAGAATTTTGATTGCACGAGTGTTTGGCTCTTTGGAGATAGTTATCCTAGTCCAAACATGGTTTTAAAAAGTAAAACACCAGGTACGTAATGAAATTTCATACATTTTCGCGGCCGCTGCCGTTGGTAAATAATAACTTTGTTTTTTTTAATTTTGCCTTGGCCTGGAACTTAGAACTTCGCGGGCTGATTTGACAACAGTAAGGTTAACATTTCCGAGCATGTGGGAGAAAATATTAATTAAAGCTTAAATTTACCTTTGTTACTAAGAAAGTATCGTCCGGAGCTTCGTTCAAAAACATCCTTATATTGTCCTCGGTCAAAACCCTCGACTGTTTGCTCATGAACCCCGTCGACTGTCTCTTCAGAAACATCAACAAACTAGTATAACTCTTGATATCTACGTTATGTTTCAACTTTATCGTATTCTTCAGCATTGAATATATCGCCCATAGCGAAGTCGGTTTCTTGTCTTTCGCAAGTTCCATGAAATAGGCTAGAATAACGTTCTCTGAGAATGATTGCGTTCGTCTCTTCTCTCTCCAGTACATGAACTGTTCGAAAGCTCTTAGGTATTTCTCTGCAGACTTGGCTGGGAGTATTTTGGCGTCCGCCGGCGTCGCTTCCGCTTCCGGTTCTGTCACGGTGCAGATAAACATGTGTTTAACACTTAAATTCATTTTAAGGATCGATCATACCGAATCTGTATAACTATTCATACATACATACATAAATTCACAACAATTTACAATTCTGTCAAAAATTTAATTTTTGGGACAAACACAGTCGTCATCTACTAGTCAAGACGATTCTAACGAGCCCTAACACGACAGGGTTACCATGTGCAATTCAGGAGTTCCTATGGCCGCCCTGAGTCTCCATCATCGGACCAGCTCGATAGTTATATTATTGTATTGTCATCAGAACTAAACGTGTATGCAAATTTTCAGCTTCTTCGGAAACCGGGAAGTGGGTCAAATTTAACTTGCAAGGTTTGACCCGTACATACATACATACAATCATACATACATACATTGCAAGTTAAATAACACCTTGTAAATTAAAGTTATGACAATTATTTGAAGTAGAAACCTCGTCGTGTTGTTCTCGTAGACATTATTTTTAGTTTTCATTTGTAATAAGTTTATTTTTGGTAGTTTTAAGAATTTATTATTTATGACTTTATTACCTTATTATTACTTTATGTAACTTACTTTTAAGTAATATTATGTTTTTATGATTGAAAACATGACCTTCTGCTGGAGTTTCTTGCGGCGCTTCTTCTCCGCAATGATGTTCTTGTCCGAAGCGCTAGTAGATTCACTCTATATTACCGACGTGTATAACTATATGAAAAGCAAGCTTTAAAAACCCGACTGCATTGTGTATACTGTCGTCGATATACATATGTTAATAATTGTGATTTTGCCATTGTTGTTATTTTAATTTTAACAGTTTAGGTACCCTATGTCACCCGGGATGACGTAAGGATTCTAACGATACCTCACACATCTAAATCAGTCAAGGGATTTAGAAGTTATAGTGGAATAAAGAAACTCACACATGAACCCTGAAAACATTACACTCCTTTTTTGGGGCAGTCGTGTAAAAAGAGCCCTCATGTGGCCTATTTGCTGAATAAATATTTCGAATTTTGATTTTGAATTTTTTGAATTTTATATAACAACTAGCTGACCCGGCAAACGTTGTTTTGCCATATAAATAATTTAGGGGTGGACTACCCCTAACATTTAGGGGGATGAAAAATAGATGTTGGCCGATTCTCATAGATACCGGATAAGCACAAAAAATTTCATCAAAATCGGTCAAGCCGTTTCGGAGGAGTATGGCAACGAAAACTGTGACACGAGAATTTTATATATTAGATATTCTTACCTTGAACATTGATATCACTATCTTCCAATTCCGTAGGCATTGGATCAGCTAAAGAAATAGCAGGAAGAGGACTCGGTACCCTCACCTCACTCAGACCAGCTGGCGACGAACTATCTACAACCTCAGTCATCTGTTCCTTGCTTCTAATTTTGACCGAATCTTTGATATAACTCTCCGCAACTTTGCTAGACAATCGTTTCAAAGTAACGTTCGCTTTCGCTTGCAATTTTGCAGAAGTCCTACGAAAACAGTGCCCCGTATAACTTTCAGCGTTTGGTAATTTCAGAAATGAGGCGATGGTTTTAGGCACGGCGGCGAGACTATGTCGCCCCATCGGCTGCTTCGTACATCTTCCGGTAACATATTTTAGAAAGAGTCTGTCGTGTCCAACGTTTTTCGGGCGAAGTTTTTGATATTTTCGCACAATGTTGAGGAATTCGTCGCGGATCGCGAACGCTCGGTCGGTTTTGGTCTTGGGCAGGTGGACGAGGAGCATGTCTTTGTGGTCTTGAAGGTAGCTCGTCTTGATCTCGGTCAGCTCGGTCGCTCGGCACGCGCCGTTGATGCCGAAGATTAGTATAACCTGGAAACAAAATAATTAAATTTTTAAATACCTATTCAGTGATACCGCCTTCGATTCCAATTTCGCCATGTCCGTCCGTCCGTCCGTCCGCAGCCTAGCTCAGAGACTCTTAGTACTAGAAAGCTGTAATTTGGGGGTACGTATTGCAATGTCTAAAATTAAAACCGGGCAAGAGCATGTCGGACCATGCTCAGTGTAGGGTTCCAAAGCCGTTACTACAAACAAATTAGACCTCGCGACAAACTTAACTTTGCCGTTGGAAAACTGTTATCCCCATACGTCGACATAGGTCATGGTCAGTTTACCAACACCGCAATCAGTTTTCGGTAGGTATAAACATTTAAACCGTTTGTAACTCAAGCACCAATGAAGTCTACTTAGTCGTGATAGTTTTCCTATTAAATTCATTATATGTGCTTTCATTTAAGATATTTTTCAGATTTATAGTATTTGTAGGTTTGTCTAACAAAACTTAGCGCTTTAAAGCTAAATATTTCGTAAACGTGTAACTTAATCGAAAAATTGTTTGAACAAACCCGCAATATTTTTGAAAGACCTATCCAACGATAACACTTTGGGGTAGACGAGATAAAAAAAATACAACCCGTGTAGGGGAGGTACAATATTATTATTTTTTCTAGATTTTGTTTTACCACTTTGTTGGCGTGACTATTATCTTGTATATGTATAACGGCTGCTGTCAAAAAACAATTAATACTTTATGACATTAACTCAAAATTCAAATTTAAACTAACTATAGTTTTCTTGCCGCTTGAAGGGTTGACGGACGGACGGACGGACGGACATGGCGTAACGATAAGGGTTCCTAGTTTGACTACGGAACCCTAAAAACGCATTCAAATCACACACAAATAAAACAAATATTAATAACTCACTTTAATCGCCAAATACTTTTCGTCCGGAGCCTCCCTGATGAACCTCTCCACATTCTCAGCAGTCAACACCTTCGATCTCTGCGGCTTATACCCCGCTGAAAGTTTCTTCAGCAACGTCGACAACTTCTTGTAGTATTTGATGTTAATATTATGTTCAGAGTGTATCGTTGCCTTGAGCATAGAGTAAATCGCCCATAGAGTAGACGGCTGCCGCAGACTGGACAACTCATTGAAGTACTCAAGTAACACATTTTCAGATATTGCTTTGTCAGTTTTCCAGAGGATAAAATTATTGTACACCCTGAAATATTTTTCTCGTGATTTTTCTGGTAGCAAATTGTATTCTTTACTTAGTGGATTCGGCTCGTCTTGAATTCTTTTGCGTTTTGCATGTTCAATTTCTACTTCCATAGTTTCTTGTATGTTGTGTATGGGTTCATCCAATGCGAGAGGATCTTGAAGGGACTCGAAGCCAGTGTTGAAGGTTGGACTTCCTAAAAGTGTTTCGGTTAGAGGTTCTAGCTTGACCGAGACCTGCATCTCTGGCTCTTCGTTGCTACTTTTAGAAATGCTCGACTCTTCGTCAAATATTTCTGGGTGATTTGCTGAAATGAACAAATTGGAAGTTACTTCTTACTTAGTACATTAAGGGCAAATTCAAATTGATACTTCCACACGTTCCTGAAACAGAGGGTCTTAACAGACAGACAGACAACAAAGTGATCATATAATAGTTCCTTTTTAACCGACTTCAAAAAAGTAGGAGGTTATACGTTCCACTGTATGTTTTTTTTTTTCACCGATTACTCCGTCAATTGTCGACCGATTTTTTTTTTTTTTTTTGGTTTGATAGAGTCGACTTCCGAGGTGGTCCCATTGTCACCAAATCTGTATCTGATGAGGGGATCAGTGAGGAATTGAGGGAACTCCTCAAATATTGTAGGCAAACATATAGCGATTTTAGTATTTTTAGTAACAAGTCTAGCATTTGCATTCAGAAAGTATCATTTGGTGTAGTGGAACTGATGATGAAGACCACAGATGGCCACCGGAACTCCTCAATGGTACCGATTTCAAGGGTGGCGATAAGATATCTCGATTAAGATAGTTCAGCGACTACAACGAATATTATTTACTTGTTCAAATATGACCATGACTTTCCCGCGGCGTTGCTTGCGGCGCGCTTGATATAAGTTAAAGTTTCAATTCAACTAAGAAGTGGGACTACGTAACAGCGTATTATGATCACTAAAAGTATAAAATAAAAAAAATGTTTTACAAAAAAAAAAACCGCCTTCAAAAACGCAAAAAATAACTTCTTTAAAATTGTAGGCACCTAATAGGTTAGTCCAACTGAAGTCGGCGACCACAACATTTTCAACAAAAAGCCGACATCAGTTGGACTAACCTATTAGGTGCCTACAATTTTAAAGAAGTTATTTTTTGCGTTTTTGAAGGCGGTTTTTTGTTTTTACGTTTGAGGTACGGAATCCTAATAACTTTAACAAAAAGCAAGGTTTAAAACCCGACTGTTTGTAACCAACTTTAAATCATTCATTATACATCCTAAATGATCATTCAAAATGAAAAATGATGAAACAAACCTAAAGATGATTTTTCAATGATCCCTATTCAATGATACCCCCCCACTTGTCATACTTCGTCGACTTACTTTTTTAAATTTGCACAATATGGCGTCTGGTTGCCGCCATATTAAATTTTGATTACTGTCATATCTTCAGTGACACTCACCAGATTAAGACAAATCGATTGTCATAAAAATCATCAAAATCGGACAACGGGTTTAGTTTTTATAGGGCCACAAAGGAACAAACATACATATATAGGCTGTGAAACACATTACCCTCCTCCTTCGGCAGTCGGGTAATAATAAATAGGCGACAATGTCACACCAATTGACCTATTCCCAATCTAAGCTCTAGGCTTGTACAGTCACGAACTTAAATTTGGGACCCACCTTAGGTCCAAAGTCATTCTGACATCCTACAACAATAAGGTTGAGTCTGCTATAAGTTACAAATGATTTGGCATCTCTAATGACATTGACGACTTCAAGCCTATTTTTCTTGAAATGGGTCACAAATTAACGATCGCGATAGTACTATGGAAAGTAGACAACGTTATAAATACGGACGGATAGAAATATATACTTAAATACATAGACAACATCCAAGACTCGGGAACAAATCTTCGCGCTCATCACACAAATATCTGCCCTAAGAACCCAGCAGGACCCCTAGCTACGTAGGCAGGGTCACTACCAACTAGGCCAGCGCGACGACTCGAAATACTCGCAATCGTCACACAATATTTTGCCCATAGAGAATCGAACCCGGGACCGCTAGCTTCGTAGGTCCGACTAGGCCAATGAAATATAAGTGTAATCAAATACCTGTCTGTGACAATTCCGTCGCCATTAAATCTGCTGCCACATCTTCAAAAGACGTCGAAGCAAGTCCACTTGGAATCTCACTGGTAGATGTAGATGTGGCCGGACCCATAACGTCTTCCATCAGTTCGTTCATTTTACTATTTTTAACTGAAGCGTCAACGTAAGTCTCCGCAACTTTGCTATAAGTCCAGCCGCCATGCCGTTTGACATAACTTAAGCTTGCTCCAGCTTCAGCAAGTATAGTAGCCGAAGTTCTCCGGAAACAATGTCCAGTATAGCTTTCTGCGTTTGGTAGTTTTAGAAAATTTGCTATTGTTTTAGGCGCCGCGGCGAGTTTATGCCGTCCCATCGCCTGCTTCGTACATTTTCCGTTAAAGTAGTTTAGAAAGAATCGATCATGTTTGGTATTTTTCGGTCGAAGCATTTGATACTTTCTGACGATGTTGAGGAGTTCGTTGCGAATGACGAACGCTCGGTCGATTCTTGTTTTGGTGGTGGGCAGGTTGACGAGGAGCATCTCTTTGTGGTCTTCGAGGTAATTCGTTTTGATTTCTGTCATCTCGACCGCGCGGCAGGCGCCGTTGATGCCGAAGATTAGTACTACCTGTAACCAGAAAATACTGGTTTTTCAAAGTTTTTTAGGGTTCCGTATCCGAAGAGAGCCTAACGGGACCCTATTAATATGACTACGCTGGCCGTCCGTCTGTCCTAAACATTAAAGAGCTATATCAGAATATTAAGAGAGTATAATATTTTCACAACACTGCTCGGAAAAATGGCCATAGATGGTATTGTTTGGGGTCACAAAACGTCACTTATAAGGACAGACCAAGGATTTTTTTGTCGGCGTGTTTGCTGATTGGTCGAGAACATTGTTGTCCACCTTTAAGAACCAATGAAAATCAATCAATCAATTTTTGAGTCATAGCTCCTTAAAATGAAAAATTGAAATCGACCAATCAGAACACACCATTTTGTGTCGTAAAATATTAGGTGTATTTTTGCTAAAAGATAAACAGACTAAAAACTATGTCACGGCTTTTTTTTAAAATGTAATTCAAACTTGGCCGCTAATCTCGAACCACTAGAGATGAAATTACATGGGAGATATGGCGAAATACAATTTTATATGGAGTGGACATCTTCATCTCGCATGTTAGTTTATTAATCTCGAGTGCCACGAGAATAGGGGTGCAGATGGGCGATAAAATTGGCGGTGATGTCACATTAACATGAATCAAAATTTGGGTTTTGAATATGAATTTTTATATTATTTCCTCTCAGTAGTTGTGAAAAGCACTATGTCCGCCTCGGTAGAAAGTGATATTTATGGACTCGTACACTAGAGGGCCTCAACCTATATGACTCGTCCAAAAATCGCGTACTTTCTATCCTCTGCAACAATGTACTATTTCAGAATATGTGTTATTACGGCGGATTCACTAATCTATACTAATATTATAAAGAGGTAAAGTTTGTGACGTTGTAAGGAGTAATCTCTGGATCTACTGAACCGATTTTGAAAATTCTTTTGCCAATAGAAAGCCACGTTATTTGTGAGTGTCATATGCTATATATTAACCCAAAAAAATATGATGGCCCAACGAAGTGGGCACGGGAACAACTAGTAAAATAAGTGAACTAATAAAGGTACAAGAATCGTTTTTAGGGTTCCGTAGCCAAATGGCAAAAAACGGAACCCTTATAGATTCGTCATGTCTGTCCGTCTGTCCGTCCGTATGTCACAGCCACTTTATTCCGTAACTATAAGAGCTATACTGTGGAAACTTGGTAAGTAGATGTATTCGGTGAACCGCATTAAGATTTTCATACAAAAATAGAAAAAAAACAATAAATTTTTGGGGTTCCCCATACTTAGAACTGAAACTCAAAAATTTTTTTTTCATCAAACTCATACGTGTGGGGTATCTATGGATAGGTATTCAAAAATGATATTGAGGTTTCTATTATAATTTTTTTCTAAACTGAATAGTTTGCGCGAGAGACGCTTCCAAAGTGGAAAAATGTGTGTCCCCCCCCCCGTAACTTCTAAAATAAGGGAATGATAAATGTAAAAATAATATATGATGTACATTACCATGCAAACTTCCACCGAAAATTGGTTTGAACGAGATCTAATAATTAGTTTTTTTTTAATACGTTATAAATCGTAAACCGCATTTTACCTTTCACGGAACCCTTCATGGGCGAGTCCGACTCGCACTTGGCCGCTTTTTTATTGTAACGTATTTTTATTAGGGAATGCGTATAACCGATTTTAACCGGTTATTTTCATACAAAAACGGTTAATAACCGGTTAATTTGCATTCCCTAATTTTATTTATATTGTTTCGTCGAAACGGTGAACTATACAAGCGTTAAATTTGGTATGATTATATTTAGGGAATGCAAAATAACCGGTTAAAATCGGTTAAAACCGGTTATTTGCATTCCCTAATTATATTACAAACCCTGAAGAAAAACTCCAACTACTAAAAATGGTCAAGCGTGAGTTGGGCTCGCGCTGATTCGATTCGAACACGAATTCAAACCGGAATATAACAATACCTACTGTAAAGCACGGAACCCTCGGTGCGCGAATCCGACTCGCACTTGACCGGTTATTATCTACTAGCTTTTGCCCGCGACTTCGTCCCCGTGGAATAGTTACTTTGGGCTAACGCTAACTTTAACCCGCGACTTTGTTAACGTAGAAGGTTGAAACATTCTTCATTGGTGCTCCGCTCCTTTTGGTCTTAGCGTGATGATATATATAGCCTATAACCTTCCTCGATAAATGGGCTATCTAACACTGAACGATTTTTTCAAATCGGACCTGAGATTAGCGCGTTCAAGCAAACAAACAAACAAACATACTCTTCAGCTTTATAATATTAGTATAGTATCCACAATTACTTACTTTCATCGCTAAATACTTTTCATCCGGCGCTTCCCTGAGGAACGTCTCGATATTTTCAGCAGTAAACACTTTAGACGTCTGCGGCTTGTACCCCTCGGCCAGCCTCTTCAAAAACGACGTCAATTTCACGTAAGTTTTGATATTAATACCATGCTTCGTATCCAACGTCGCTTTTAGCATGGAATAATTGACCCACAGCGTGGTAGGCTGCAGCGACTTCGAGAGCTCCTTGAAATACGCGATCAGCATGCTCTCCGAAATCGACTTGACTTTCTGTTTTGTCTGCCACGAGACAAAGTTATTGTACACTTTCAAATATTTCTCTCGAGATATTTTGGGCAGCAAATTATATGTTTCGCTTTCTGCATCATGTTTTGCTTGGTTTATTTTCAAATTAGTTTTCTTTTTTATTTTCTGACGCGTAAGTCTTGAGCTCTTAATCGATTTGAGGCCTGTTTTATTGGCTAAGAGTTCTCCTGGCGAGGGTTCTGAATTGCCAGAGGCCTGGAGCGCTGCTCGTTTACGGTTACTCATTTCAGGAATGCTCGACTCCTTAATGCTCGAGTCTGCTTCATCTGGAACATACAGTTTGTTAATCTATTTAAACACTTAAATTGGCAAAAATAAAAAAGTCGTGAATTCAAACCCTATTTGATTTGAAATCAGCATAAAAAATAGTAACAAAAAATATAAAAAAGTGAACATTATACTGCCCTCATAAGCAAAAATGCAATAACTAAATACAATAGCCAAAGCAGATTCAACTCTCTTCTGTTTGTAACTAGGTTGCAATTTCTACACATGTTTTGTCTGAGATATCGCCATTATGCTTAGTAGGGCAGTATAGTATGAGCATAATTACACTGCCAATTTTAGTGTTAATATTTTACAGCAAAAATAAACGCATATCCTACTAATATTATAAATGCAAACTTAGTGTGTGTGTTTTAGTTCGTTACTCATTCGCGGGCAGAAGGTAGTAATATTATAAATGCGAAAGTATGTGTATGTGTGTTATATGTGTGTGTGTGTGTGTGTGTGTGTGTGTGCGTGCGTGCGTGCGTGCGTGCGTGCGTGCGTGCGTGCGTGCGTGCGTGCGTGCGTGCGTGCGTGCGTGCGTGCGTGCGTGCGTGCGTGCGTCCGTGCGTGCGTGCGTCAGTGCGTGCGTGCGTCCGTGCGTGTGTGCGTGCGTGCGCGTGTGTGTGTGTGTGTGTGTGTGTGTGTGTGTGTGTGTGTGTGTGTGTGTGTGTGTGTTAGTTTCACGCTGCAACGGCTGGACAGATACCAAATAAGGTACTCCATCTGGCTGACTGGCTGTCATTATAACTAGAGGATATTAAGAATTAAGTTAGGAATTAAGTTTCCAGTGTCCTCCTCAAACTTCTGTTTTTACAGGTGAAGCTATAGCTATTTATGAAGCTGTATCTTATGCTGAATCTCACAAATTAAATAAGGTTCTAATTCTCTCGGACTCTCTTAGCTGTTTACATGACATCTCAAAATTTCCTCTTCGTTCCAGGGACAACTTAGAAATTATTCTTAAAACCAGAGAAGCCCTCTATAGATGTAATTCCCTTGGCTTCAATATCACTTTGGGTTGGATTCCCGGCCACTCAGGTATTGTAGGTAATGAACAGGCAGATGCCAGTGCCAAACAAGCAATTGAAATTGGGTGTCCTATATATTCTGAATGTTATAGTCAGGACCTACGCTCTTCTGCTAAATCCCATTTAGTTGATCGCTGGGGCGATACATGGAATGCTTCTAGGCTCTGTAAAGGTAAACACTACGGTGACATTCAGCCAAATTTGCCCGTGAAGCCTTGGTTTTTTAAATTCCGCAATGCTGGCAAGCGTGCCATCTCCACGATCATTCGATTACGTCTTGGCCACATTTGTTCTCCTTTATTCCTGGCAAAAATCCGCGTTCGTGATCACTCTTTGTGTGAGTGCGGCTTAGAGGAAGGTTCTCCAGACCATATTTTCTTTAATTGCCCTATCAATCCTGTTTCACTCTATGATTTACTTCCTGACTTTATTCCCCGTCCCGCTAATATGAATTTTCTCCTAACCTATGTTCCCTCTCCTTTTGTCTATCGACTCACCAAATTTATTACAGACTTTAACATTAAATTGTAAAATTTGTTGCCCACTGCTTTGTCCACTTCATACCCGCTTCAATGTGCTTGCTCACCTATCATAACACTTATTTAAGTAATTTTGTAGTTATAATACTACCCTCATGTTGTTTTGTTTGTTTTAGGTTTTCAACTGAGCGCTTCATTTTTAGTCTGTACGGGAAATAATTTACCGATCACCTGTAGCCTCAAACCCTGACACTGGCAAAGTTGTCCATATGGACAGAAGCCATTCCGAGAAAAAATTGAATTGAATTAACCCCGTAGGGGCGAAATTCCAAAAATGCCTTCTAAGTGCATTTCAAGGGTTAGATCATTTTCAAAACGAGCATTTTTTCATAGTAGCGAATTTTATCGTAGTATTGTTTTATAATCGTTAATTCTCTTCATCGCTTTTCTTCATGTGGCAATTTTTTATATAGCGTTATTTAATGTTCGGTGATTTAACTATTCGCATTTTTCCGTTCCCAATTTTCCCAATCGCAAACATCACAATGTGATTACATCGTAATACGTAAGTAGGTTAGGTTCGTTTTTATATCAAGCCTGGAGGGCCAAAATAACCCAGAAATAGGAGCTCCGCCAAGCGGAGTTCCGTCGACTTTGTCAGACTTGATTTATGGAATGGGAAAAAATGTGAATAATAAGATAATCTACTGGTAATTATAGCGATTAAAACAAACGCGAACATTAAATAACGCTATATGAAAAACGCTACATCAAGAAAAGTTAATAAGAAAATTTGTCACTATAAAAAAAAAAAAACCGGCCAAGTGCGAGTCGGACTCGCGCACGTAGGGTTCCGTACAACTATACATCTAAATAAATGTTTTTCTTTATTCTTTATTATATTGGAGTTGATTGAATGAAAGGTAAAATGCGGTTTACGATTTATAACGTATTAAAAAAAAACTAATTATTAGATCTCGTTCAAACCAATTTTCGGTGGAAGTTTGCATGGTAATGTACATCATATATTATTTTTACATTTATCATTCCCTTATTTTAGAAGTTACGGGGGGGGGGACACACATTTTTCCACTTTGGAAGCGTCTCTCGCGCAAACTATTCAGTTTAGAAAAAAATTATTATAGAAACCTCAATATCATTTTTGAATACCTATCCATAGATACCCCACACGTATGAGTTTGATGAAAAAAAAAATTTTGAGTTTCAGTTCTAAGTATGGGGAACCCCAAAAATTTATTGTTTTTTTTCTATTTTTGTATGAAAATCTTAATGCGGTTCACCGAATACATCTACTTACCAAGTTTCCACAGTATAGCTCTTATAGTTACGGAATAAAGTGGCTGTGACATACGGACGGACAGACGGACAGACATGACGAATCTATAAGGGTTCCGTTTTTTGCCATTTGGCTACGGAACCCTAAAAACTATGTGAAAATTCGCTATTATGAAAATATGCTTAGGTAATGTGAAAATGATCTAACAATCAGTCCTTAGGTCCAGCGGTTTCGGCTGTGCGTTGATCGATCAATCAGTTTCTTTATTACTTACTCGGCGGCACTAAGGCCATGTCCTGCGGCTGCAGCTGCTCCGGGCCCAGCACCAGCTCGCCCTTCACCTCGTGCTCCGCGTACAGGGGCACCTCCCACGCCTCCACACATTCCACCTTCACCTCGCATTTGACCAGGTCCAGGTCTACTGACATGTTGCTGGGATTATTCAATGGAGTCAACTCACAGGAACGGAAGAGGCAACCTAACGACAAAAAACCGGTCAAGTGCGAATCGGGCTCGCGTACCGAGGGTTCCGTATTTAAGATAATATGCTTGGTAACCGCAAAAGAAAATACTCATTTTGTTATGAACTTTATTATCTATGCAATCCTAAATTTTAATACAGATTTTCAGAGCTTTTTTTTGTTATTTCTCAAAAACTGTAAATGATGAACACTTCATTTTATTTTTCCCATAAAATATAAGTAATTATGTATACCTACGTCAGGTTTTTTTCAGAATTTTTGATTAATAACCCTCGAAGATAAGGGGAGGGAGGAGGGAGGAGATAAGGGAAGGGATTTTTTTGTAAATTTTTGGCTATAAATCATAAAGTTCATCACAGAAAATAAAATAAAAATAGTTTTGAAATGTGCAGATTGAGCTCTTACATGAGACACCCCATGTGCTATAATCAAACCACATTAATTTTTTAACCCCCCATTATTTATAAAATTAATTTCATATTTACTAAATAAAAATGCGGGCAAGCAAGCTGTACAACTATGCCAAATTTCAAGTTGATAGCATCTGTAGTTGCTGAGAAAACCTGCTGTGACATACAGACAGGCAGACAACAAAATCTCACCATAAGGGTTCCTTTTTTACCATTTTGGTACGGAACTTTAAAAATTATAGCATGACTGTCCAAATCGGTTCACCCGTTTAATAGTTACGGTGCCACAGGCAGACACACACACATAGCGGTCAAACTTACACCACCCCCTTTTTTGCGTTAGAGGTTAAAAATAGCCTTTAATATTTTGAATCTTGTATCATCCACTGTAATGATTTTAGCTTTTATATGTCTTTCATTGCTTCCGAGTGTCTATTTAAATTAAAGGGTTCCTCCAGGAGGTTCCATTGAACCCTGAGTATCTATGGTCCATTCCAATAGACTCGTCTTATTTAGTAAACATTTTTATAACCTCAAAATGCATCATATTTGGTTAAAATGCCCGTTTTCAGCCGAATAAAGCAACTAGAGACCACATTTTGCACACCATTTTCCTAGTTTTACATCATGGATAGTTTTTTTTTTTACGAAAAAGAATGATGGGCAAATTGGCCTATATGACCAATAAGGACAAGCGATATGTCACCGAATAGGTAATTCTAAGTTGTAAAACTATTACTATGGCAGGTAGTTCGAAATCTTTGGGCGAAATAAATTATCGCCATGCAAAGACGGCAGCATTTCATAGTAATTATGCTAAAGTCGTCTATGTAGGCGTCCCGATGATCCAGATTTAAAAAAAAAACTCCCAGTTATTTGAGGTTTCCCGCTACACAAAATCATTGTAGAATTAAAAAGGATATCCCATGATATAGTGTTTCTTGTTATTGGTTTCTAGGCCAGCGTTCATACATTTTTGCCCATCAAAGTGTTTATAAAAGTGTTTACTAAATGAGACAAGTCTATCTGAATGGACATTACATCATTAGCTATCTTCTCCAGTATGGGCCAGCTGTTAGTTTGAGATTGACCTCCCATCTGGTAAACTATTGTAAGATAAGCACATGTATTTGATCCTCAGTGTTAGGTGATTTCTATGCATTTTAATATGTATGTTTCCGTTTAGATATGTTGACCGCTGTCTAGTACCTATTATTATTAATCTTTATTTCCCGTATTATGTTACAATATAATTTGTTATGTTTCTGTTTGGGTTTTTTCAGTTGCTTTTATTTTTGATTACACGGTCCCTTTTTGGGTGAAAGCCTGCTCCATCTTTAGCCATCTACTTCTTTCCCTGCCGCCTGTATTATATCATCTGCCCATCTTTTTCTTTGCCTGCCAACGCTCCTTTTTCCTAGCGGTCCCTGCCATCTAGTACCCATATTATAAGCCTAAAGCTTAGTTTGGGACTAGCACAATTCGTGTGAGATTGTCCCCTGGTATTTATTTATCCTCCTACGGCCCAGCATACAACGAAATTTGTCAAAATATGAATCTATTACGAATGACATAGTCAATTTTCCAATTTCATGTTATGTCATAAAAACAAAAGAAATTACACTTTACTTTCTTTGCACTAGATCTTTATTTAAATGGCCGTATTTTGTACTAGTTTTAGTACAAGGAACCTCAGGAGGTTATTTATTTTATTTATTACTCCGACTTTGTATTTATTTTCTGTCCAAAACAGAAAACAAACCTGTTAGAAATCTATACTAATATTATAAAGCAGAAGAGTTTGTTTGCTTGAACACGCTAATCTCAGCTCTCAGCTCTCAGCAACTACGGATCCGATTTGAAAAATTATTTCAGTGTTAGATAGCCCAATTATTGAGGAAGGCTATAGGCTATATATCATCACGCTAAGACCAAAAGGAGCGGAGCACCAATGAAGAATGTTTCAACCTTCTACTTAAACAAAGTCCCGCGTCTTTGTTTACTTTCAAGTTAGCATTAGCCCAAAGTAACTATTCCACGGGGACGAAGTCGCGGGTAGAAGCTAGTAAATATATATATAACCTTTTTAAATTAGCTACATGTTACCTAAATATTTATAATGTTCTATTCTTATAATAATTCTGTTCAAATGTTTTACTATGTTTGTTGTGTTACAAAGAAGTGTTTGTTATCCGACCGCCTGAAGGAGGGTAATTTATCTAAATAATGTTGGGAGTTTTATGAAATAATAATTTAAAAACAATCAAAGAAGTTTCAATTATCAATCTTCCTCATGCCACTAAAAACTCACCTTCATTGGGTAAAGTCAGTTCCCGAAACCAATGGAGCAGACCACTTAGTCATGTGGTTTTTTGATCACTTAGTTTAAACTTAAGTAATCTACCGTTTCTTCCATAAATAACTGCTTTTATAGTAACCGGAAAGTGTCTGTATATAGGTCACGATACGTACGTAAACATCACCAAAACTTTACTTAAAACTTATGACCAAAAATTGACTTCGAGCTTAAACGGTACGTGACAAAATAATATGTAGCTAGACGTGTTTTATTAGACAATTCTCAACAAGACAAATTAAATTATCATTAATTTATTTATAAACAAGTTTGTGCGCTCTCGCTTCAATGACATTTATTTTACGTTTCGTTTTCACTTTTGTTTTTAAAAAGTTAGGTAGGTACCTAGAATCTAATCTACTGCACAGGTTTTAGCCCAATACCTACAAGAACTTAGAGAAAAAAATCCAATCGTTATAGGCTTATTATAGGAAGTTACTAAAAATAGACCGAATAAATTCCAAACAATTTAACTATAATTATCCATACAGAAATAATTATAATGATTTTTTTTGGACATATTATAACTCTGCCTGTCTGTCTATTACGCTTTTACGGCTAAAACGCTAAACCAATTTCGATAAAATTTGGTATGGAGATAGCTCAAACCTCGAGGAAGGACACAGGGTACGTTTTACCCTCAATAAATGACGTGTACGCGGACAGAGTCGCGGGCAACAGCTAACGTTAAATAAGCCCCAAAAAAAATACCCTGAACAACGGAATGGGTGAATATCTGTAAACGGTATGTAACTTCAAGCCTTAATGATTGTTTATTATTTCACTTGCATAATCTGTGCCCGTCACGGACTTTCACTTTCATTCGCTATCTATGGTTTTCTACTGTGCGAATAGAATTGGTTTGTTTATTTATTTTCTGAATTAAATTTAATCATATGGTTTGATGTGTAGACGGGTGTCCAGTTATATTAATGATCGTGTTATAATTTGTTACTAGATCTTGTCTTCCATCTCGGGCGAAGGGGTGAACGCACCGAGATTAGTTCCGAGTGAAGTCTTTATCAATAATGTCAGTAGACTTGGATCTGATAAAGTGTGAGGTGAAGGTGGAACGTTTAGAGGAGGAGGAGGAACATGAGCAGTGTCAGGAGTGGGAGGTGCCCGTGTTGACGCACGAGGTGAAGTGCGAGGTGGTGCTGGAAGAGGAGCCGCCGCACCCGCAGAATATATCAAGTAAGCAAACTAAAAGATTAACTATAGCAAGCGCCCGAGGTGCGCGTTCCGAGCACTGCGTATCAAACGCGAAATAGAGCTATGCTAATGTTTGGTCTAAAAGAATCCCGTATAAACTTGCTTACGAGTGACTCGGGCGCCAAAGTAGCGCGCGGCGAATCGGGAGCTATACTATACCTATAGTCCCTAACTGTGTAACATTTGTTTTACAAATGAATATCTAAATAACTAACGTAAACAAAACACATAACATACGACATTATGTTTGGAAGAAAAAGTTCGTATTTATTTATCTTGCTTACTTGGTCAGTTTTAGTATCCACCAATAAGTTAATATATGACCCTAAGGGAATAACGGAGAAATAACCTTTTAACTTGTGAATATTTACTGTGTTTATTTAATCGGAGGTTTTACCACAACATTTTGGGATAGGCTGCCTTTTTTAAGAGGAATGTGAACCAATGCTTAAATCACGTAGCTGTCAAAATGTTTCCATACTAATTTAGCTCCAGCCTATAACGTTTCTCACCCCTAAATCATGTATGTTTTTGCTTTTAATCAAATAACACTTTTTATTAATGATACTTAAACATTTGTATCCAATTTAAGATATGAAACAATAATAGTTATTTATGTAACTGGTACATAATGAAGCTTCTTAAGGTACGAGAGCCGAGGTTAGGTTAGGTTAGGTTAGCTACTACTAATTACAGGCACGAGTACCTTAAGTGCTAATTATTAACCGTTGCATACATAACTTTTTCTACAAGCTAAAAATGATAATTAATGACAAAAATAAACAATCGCTAACTTTTCTCGTATACTTTACTCAATTTTTTTGCTAGAAAAAATTACTTGTCAGCAAAGTCATTTTTATTATTCCGATTGGCGTTAATAGTTTGTGAATTTTATTGTTAAGTAAATGTTAACAAATTTCATGCAAATTTTAATAATATAGTACTAAAAACTGTTCTGACAATTTATCACACAAGTTGGAATGCCAAACGAAAAGCCATTTTGTTGATATCCATATTGAACATAACCATGGTAACCAAATAACAAATCAATGGATGTTAACCATCTATTTCTAGTAATTTAATTAAAATGTAATTTTAAACACATACTTAGTCTAAAAATTAATTTTGTTTTTAAAACACTTAATTTCAGTTGGTATTAAGATACTTTAATCGGTTTATTATGCAAATTAGGATCTCTAGTGTTCACTAAACGCCAAGATGCTATAATAATTATTATAGAACTGTTATTACCATGGCAACGCTCATTATAGAATTGTTTTCCCGCTTCGGTTACGCTATAGGTGGTATTCTGATAAACGATATCAATACTAGCGGTTTATAGTACGCGAGTAGAAAAAATAATTAAGTTAATCCCTAATATTACATTTAAACAATTACAATGAATGTTTATCATCACAAAAATATATACTGATATTCACTAAAATTATGAGCTATCACACAATTTTTGTAATCTACTATATAAAAATAAGTCGGGTTTTCCTTCCTGACGCTATAACTCCAGAACGCACGAACCGATTTCCACGGTTTTGCATTCGTTGGAAAGGTCTCGGGCTCCGTGAGGTTTATAGCAAAGAAAATTCTGGAAAAAATTGAAAAGAAAAGCGGGGAAGCCATCTGGTGGCGAAACGGAGTTCGCCGGGTTTGCTAGTTTAATATATTTATAAATTAGGTTATTGATTATATGAAGAAGAAGACATTCAATTGGTCTTCAATTTTTTGTTTTTTCATTTGCAATCAGTCCAAGGACTATAAGCACAGTTTTGGCAAACCAAAACAAATGAGTTCAATTTAATTCTTTTATTGGTTAAAATAAAATATCCGGCTAGAATAGTAGTTTAAGTGATTGGTGCATAATGAGAGGCATTAATACAGAAGTGTGGTTTTATATAATAATAACAACACAAGTGTTTTAATGCCTAAGTATGTGTACTGTCTCATACATAACTTTATATACAAGCATATCATAAGTTTTCTACAATATGTGAGAAACCTGTATCTGTGGTTGCCCTGTATCTTAATGTACGTCTGTATTAATTTGTACAACAAAAAGCAAATCCTTCGATTTCAAGACAAAACTTTAGTTTATTAGAGAAAAAATAATATTTCGTAAAAAAAGCGTCAAAATCTGTCCATCCTCTTGGGAGCTACAATGCCACAGACAGACACACAGATACAAAGACACACATATAGACAGGTACACACATTAAACTTATAACATCCCTCTATTTTCGTTGGGGGTTAAAAATACCATACAACGGGGTATTAGTAGAATGTCTCGGTCGCAAAATTGCTGACTGGTTCGTAAGGTAACCTCAAATGCCCGAAGTGCAAATTGCCCAAGAATAGGAACTCCGCTATGCGGGGCTCCGTTGACCTTGCTTAAGACAGACAACATGAAAATAGCAATGGTGGTAATTTTGCGACTCAGACATTTTGAGATGTAGGCTACAAGTGATGTGGTCATTCTGTTGCGAATCGGTAATTAACCCGGATTCGTAATGTTCATAAGTGCAGTACAATAATATGATATCTAGGAGGTGATATGATGATGGAGCTAGTTGGTAACAGGCTCTCCGATGTACAGTCAAGTTGATAAATATGTGTACACTTTAGTATCGTGTCACTTTAATTGCTGTGACAATTCGTATATGTTAGTTTAAACATGACATTAAATAGACAAGGTACTAAAGTGTACACATATTTATGAACTCAACTGTACTTTACGTGTAGAAGAAGATTTTTTTGACAAGATACCAACTATATGCTCCACATTTTCTTTGACTTCCTAGACACCATGTTTGTTTTTTCTTTGTACAATATAAGTAGGTTGGATCAGAGTGAGAGAGATAGCCCTCGAAATGAAACGACTTAAACGCGTGTTAAGACTGATATTTAAAACCAAATAATTTAGGCCATGCTGTCAGCTGATATGTCACTGTTTAAGAGCGAAAGAAAAGAAAGAAAGAAAACGTTTATTCACACATCTTACAAAACAAAATAACAAACTAACAAACAAAACGCAACACATAAGCCAAACCAATGCCAGATGACGTGAAATATTCCCAGCTCAGCTGTTCATAAGCCAGCACTGGGCTTGGAGTTACATATTATTATGTAATTATCAAATGTAAGGTCTTCTTTGTTTCAGCAAAACAAGAAGAATCATTTTTTAAGAAGGAGGAAATTAATGATACTAGTAGCTATGAAGAGCACCCAGCGCACCAGGCCTCTGTCGCGCCGGAACCTCCGCCTCTGTGCAGGCCGCCAGCCAGCGCCGGCTTCAAATCGATTCTCGAACAGAGACTAACGCAGTATCCACGCACCAACAACACTCAGGATGATAAGCAAATCAAAACGACTCATATTGACAAAGAAAAGGTCAAGTGTAAGAAGCTTTTTGGGTGCGACATGTGCTCTAAACAGTACACAGAAAAAGGCAGTTTGAATAAACACAAGAAACGCCACGCGGGATATAAACCTCACGAGTGCGATGTCTGTTCAAAACAGTTTCCAGAAAAGAACAGTTTAGACAAGCACATGCTTATTCACACGGGGAAGAAGCCTTTTGAATGTGACGTCTGCTCCAGGCAGTTCACAGAAAGGGGAAGCTTGAACAGGCACAAGCGAATACACACGGGGGAGAAGCCTTTTGAGTGTGAAATGTGCTTCAAGCATTTCAGGCATAAAGGCAGTTTGGATACTCATAAGCATGTCCACACAGGAGATAAACCTCACGAGTGCGATGTCTGCTCGAAGCAGTTTTCGCAGAAAAGGTGTTTGAAGAAGCACAAACGAATTCACACAGGGATAAAACCTTACAAGTGCGATGTCTGCTCGAAAAATTTCACTGACAAGAGCAGTTTGACATGGCACAATAAGCGTATTCACTCAGAAGATATGCCGTATGAGTGTGATATTTGCCCGAAGAAGTTCAGGCAAAAGAGCCATTTGGACACGCACACGCGTCGCCACACCGGTGAAAAGCCTTATGCGTGTGATATCTGTTCGAAGCGTTTTGTGCTAAATAGTGATTTAATCACACACAAGCGCATTCATACCGGGATCAAGCCTTTCCAGTGTGGAGTCTGTTCAAAGCAGTTCACAGCAAGAAGCACTTGGAAGACCCACGTGCGTATTCACACGGGGGAGAAGCCCTTTAAGTGTGACATCTGTTCAAAGCAGTTCAGGCAGAGGAACAATTTGGACGTGCACAAGCGGATTCACTCGGGGATAAAGCCTTATGAGTGCGACGTTTGCTCGAGGCAGTTCACAGAAAAATACATTTTGACGTGGCATATGAGTACGCATACTGGGGAGAAGCCGTTTCAGTGTGATCATTGTCCGCAGAGATTTGTGAGAAAAAGCGATATGGGTCGACACCAGCGTGTTCATACCGGGGAGAGGCCGTTCCAGTGCGATGTCTGCTCGAAACAGTTCAGGTTTAAGAACAATTTGGATGAGCACAAACGTATTCATGAGAGAGAATGAGTGCAATATCTGCTTGAAGCAATTTGCCGAAGGCAATTTGAACAGACTATAATGATACGTGGTTGAAAGTGATCATAATCACTTTTGAAACTGTTCTAGAAGAGTTGTTTGAACTAGAAGCGACACGAGAAAAAGTAATTTACCTCTATAACTTGAAAAGCGTGATATACCTAAGGTAGAAAGTCACGCGTTTTCAAACATTAGTTATTGTAATATTGTAGATATGAAAATTTGAAAAATTATGATACAATGTTGGTCAGTCAATCGCGCATAGACATTATAAGGCACATCATATATTATTATCTGCCAGATATATTTCATGCGAATAGCCAATTATTTTCTTGTTTCCTATTTAAAACCTGAATCAAATCCTATTGAGAAATGAGCAGAAGTGTTACGCTTATTACAGGTGGGGTAAAATGTGGTCTACATGATCAACAAGTTCGATTTTCCCTTGCAATAATATTATGACAGTGACAAGTGTCAACCTTAGAGATAATTAGATCTCACAGAAACTTTTGTCAAAACTGGTAAACCAGTTTTTTGGCCGATCGTACTTAGCAGATAAGATGTCAACCCTGATACATTGCACAACCATAAAGTTTCTAAATATTGATAATGTTGTCAACAGTAAAACAATACTAAACTTATTTGTTACTTGGATGGAATAGTAATAATAGCTTTGTTTAAATGCTGTCAACAATCAATTAGTAGTTTATGTGGCTGGTGCATAATAAGAGGCATTAAAGCACGAGCATTAAAGTTAGTGTTACTGTTAACTTGTTTGTAGTAACAAAGCTTAAAAGAAAAACTTTATTTATAATGTACAGATATGGCTTGCATTTTCAAGTTAGTGGTACAGTATTACCGATACTTTAATGTTTAGGTACCGACACTTTAATGTAAACATTACGATGCACTATACTTTAATGTAAACATTAAGATGCAACCACAGATACAGGTTTCTTAATATAGGCGATTTGCTAATCGCTTCTGAACATATTGTAGGGAAGTTATGATATGGATGTAGATAAAATATTATAATATTCATGGTTGTGCATTATGTCAGCATTGACTTCGATAAGCGTAGCAGTTCTGCTCATTTATAGTAGTAGATCAGTGGTTTTTAACCGGTGGAAGCATCTGTAGTGGTCCGCGAGCCATGCCCATAAATAAGTGACTAGTCTAAAAGAACCCTTTATTTGATTACATTTATTTACTGAATATTACCTCCAAATCAATAAACCGACTGGGTTGTCCACGGCATAACAGAATTTTTGTCAAATGGTCCCCCAGGACTAAAAGGTTAAGAACCACTGTAGTACAGTTTACGCTGAAAGAAAAGAAGTTATATAACTGCTATAGCTCTATCCTTTACACTCGCCGTAAACTGAACTGCATAGCTAAGTCATAATCAGAGATCGGACAAATGGGTGTCATTACTCGCAATAATGTGGACATGACTCCAAAGATTTTAATTAAACAAATTAAATTAATTAATTTTTTATCCTTTGCAAGACAGTAATAAATAAATAATACAAAGACGTGAGGAGTGGCTATTAATATTAATCTACTTAAGTTTACTCATTAACATACGTGGATTGCGAACAGAGGTTTTCACCTCATAAGTTTATTCTAGCCGTGAAAAGGAATAAACTATTTCAATTACTAATATAAATTACTGTTTCTTTGCTTTAACAAATCTTACACAATAACAAGTCTTTGTATTATTTATTTATTACTGTCTTGCAAAGGATCAAATTTATTTTCAGGGCAAGTACATAATCACTAATAAATTAATGTAATTTAATTTGTTTAATTAAAATCTTTTGAGTCATGTCCACATTAATGCGAGTAATGACGCCCATTTGTCCGATCTCTGGTCATAATAACGCCCCTGATCTGTAAAGCTGTGTGGAGGTCTCTGTGCAAAATGTTTGTTCACAAGTTTGGTTAGCGTGCATATTTAAATGATGAGTGCGATGTTTAACCTTGTCTAAGGTCGGATTTTTATTCCTACAGAAAAAATGTAAACATAGGTGTTGCCGTTAACGAAAAACATTTGCAGTATTCAAAATATTTATACTTTCCTCATTTAAAAGAAATTGGCTTTCTTTAAAAAATAAAATAAGTGTTTTAAAAAACAAAAAACCGCCTTCAAAATCGCTAAAAATAACTTCTTTAAAATTATAGGCACCTAATAGGTTAGTCCAACTGATGTCGGCTTTTTGTTGAAAATGTTGTGATCGCCGACTTCAGTTGGACTGTTGGACTAACCTATTAGGTGCCTATAATTTTAAAGAAGTTATTTTTTGCGTTTTTGAAGGCGGTTTTTTGTTTTTTAAAACATTTATTTTATTTTATACTTTTTAGTGATCATAATACGCTGTTACGTAGTCCCACTTCTTAGTTGAAATGAAACTTTAACTTATATCAAGCGCGCCGCAAGCAACGCCGCGGGAAAGTCATAGTCATATTTCAACAAGTAAATATTATTCGTTGTAGGTAGTCGCTCAACTATCTTAATCAAGATATTTTATCGCCACCCTTGAAATCGGTACCATTGAGGAGTTCCGGTGGCCATCTGTGGTCTTCATCATCAGTTCCACTACACCAAATGATACTTTCTGAATGCAAATGCTGGACTTGTTACTAAAAATACTAAAATCGCTATATGTTTGCCTACAATATTTGAGGAGTTCCTTCAATTCCTCACTGATCCCCTCATCAGATACAGATTTGGTGACAATGGGACCACCTCGGAAGTATACTCTATCAAACCAAAAAAAAAAATTTGAAATCGGTCGACAATTGACGGAGTAATCGGTGAACATACATAAAAAAAAAATACATACAGTGGAACGTATAACCTCCTCCTTTTTTGAAGTCGGTTAAAAAAACTATATATTTTAATCAAGGTTGAAGAATTTTATTTGTTGATGGGAAACTTTATTTTGATATAAAGTTTTTGCTGTATTCATTTAAAACGAGGAAACTGTTTTTGTATATTTCACTGTTATTTATTGCACTGGTATCATTGACTCGGTACACTCGTGTCAACAAGTTGAGGGCCGCTCGATTGATGTGAGACGTCACTTCACTCGCTTCGCTTTACAATTCGTGCTCCCGTTGTAATCGCTTTCCAGTGACTCATTTGTGCGATTTTAATTTAAATTATATCTCGAATTTATTTTTATATCACGGTTCGAACGAAATGATAACTTAATATTATATTTCTTGCAGGCCCAAACTTTGAGATCCCCTGAAATGTCACTTTGACAGTGACGTAACTTTGTTTACATTTTTTCTGTGGGAATAGAAATCCGACCTTACTCGTTGCCACATTCTACTTTTTTATGTTCCTCAATCATCCAAAGGTTAGCTGAAAGAGATCCCTTAAGGGGATAAGTTCGCTTTTGTACAATCCTATTCTGTAAATATTATGAATTTTTCAAAATATGCGACGTTATCTATGAAAAGGGACCTTATTGTCGATGGCGCTTCCCCCATTATTAAAGATGCTCCGATATAAATACAACGTCGCGTGACGCAGTGCGGCGTAAGCGCCATAGACAATAAGGTCCCTTTACATAGATAATGCTACATATTTAAAAAGGCTAGGTTTGCATTATAACAGTTCTGAAAAGTTAAACGGTTTCCGAAATAAATGGGGTAAAACACCTAATTACTTGAATTATCGTCTATATTACCTTATGTTAAAGTTCATGGGGCCAACAATAGGTCAGTTCACTCTGGATTTCTAGTTTATCAAAATTCGGATACCTAAATGATAAAGTTGAGAACGGTTTTGGCCTCGTGTTGGTAACCATGTCCATATGCGTCCCGCGTGGAGCTCGATTTGGGATTGCTTGATCGGCCACCGCAAGCGCAGTAAATAAGGCGCGAGCTGCGACAAGTTTACATACATCAAAATCCGTCTGAAATGTAGTTTGTTTGAGATATGACACCTAGAAGTTAATTTATTTATATTTTTTTTATAATTTAAGTATACTAATAAATTTGGAAAATCTCACGGTTGTTATTTATTTATTTTTCATCACACTTACTCGTAAATGGTGTTATTCCATGCCTGTATACAAAAGGACAATGGCCTAAATTGTTCCCGCGGGAATTATGGCGAGTTTGTCATCCCTAGGGAGTAATGACTTTCTTTTTAAAATTTGCAACTCTTTCGTACATCATTTCTGACTAAGGAGGTTTAATTTTCAGCCAAAAATTAAATCGGTTTCTAATTTCATCTTTAAAAATTAGCTATAGACTAACTTACATTACACAAAACCTATACGCTTCATTAAACTTCATTATTTTTATACATATTTCAAGTTTATATCAACATTTATCATTAATTTTAGTAATTATACATTTTTATCAAATTGGCTAAATCTGGCTCGAATCCAGGTCGAAACTAAACGCAGTTATTATCTGTGGTAGAGGTCACAAAAAAAATATCGTTTCCATTTACGTTCCCGTTCGTCAAAAGTTATTTCTTTATATTTTGCAGAGTTAAAGTGTTTTATTTTAAAATAGATAGGTACAAAACACAAAAGAAAATGGCTTCTTCATCCCAGGATTCGGACACGAGATTAATATCACCAATACACCACCGGAACTAAGAGATGCAGCTGAAGTAATACATGGCAATATGTTACCCGCCAAATCGAAAGAAATGTACTATTTAATTTTCTCTTTGTTTTTTTTCCTCGCAAATGTGATGAAAACCATTGTGTGTATCACAGGCAGTAAGGGGATTACTAATTCGAGTCATTAAAAGCCCTCCGCCTTCGGCGTCGGGCTTCTAACACTCTCGTTAATAATTCCCTTCATACTACCCTTGATGCACAATGTACTATTAAGTATCCAAATCCTTTGGAAAAGACAATGCAATGATAATTTAAACATCTTTCTAGCCTGACGTTTGTTTAATTTAAGCCAAAAAAGACATTGAACTGAAGACCGATTGAATATCTATCAAACAGGATATTTTTAGGGGTTCGTACCCGATGGGACCCCAGCGGGACCCTGATACGCTTACGCTGTCCGTCCGTCCGTCTTAACCTTAAAAAGCTGTACCTATTTAGTTTCCAAACTCATTATCTATATCTGTATTAAATTTTAACTGGGTCTGATAATATAATCAGGAACAATTTAAATTTGTCGCCGTCATGACGATGAAATAAAATGGCCAACATAAAATTATGCAACATTCTCTTTGTTTTAGAAAATGAAGAACAATCATTAGAAAAGGAGTCGATTATTTCCGAGCCCCAAGTCTCTGTTGCTCCGAAACCTCTGCCTGGAGCGCTTCCAGACAGCCAGCCAGCCTACAGCATCAGCTTCAAATCGATTCTTGAACAGAGACTCACGCAGTACCAACCTATCCAGAATGCTAACATAGATCTGAGCATGAAAACGACAGATTCTGACGCGCACAAGTTGACGAGTAAGGCCGGTTGCGAGGATCTCTTTAAGTGCGAATTCTGCGCGAAGCAGTTCACAGAAAAGGGCAGTTTGAACAAGCACAAGAGTCGCCACACGGGATATAGATCTTTTGAGTGCGATGTCTGTTCGAAACAATTTACAGAAAAAGCGAGTTTAGAGAAGCATATGCGTGTTCACACTGGGGAGAAACCTTATGAATGCAACGTCTGTTCAAGGAAGTTCACAGAAAAGAGCAGTTTGAACAGGCACAAGCATATCCACACGGGAGAAAAGCCTTTTAAGTGTGACGTGTGCTTGAAACAGTTTAGGCATAAAGGCAGCTTGGACAGTCATAAGCATGTTCACACGGGAGATAAACGGTTTGAGTGTGATATCTGCTCGAAGCGTTTTGCGCAACAAAGGTGTTTGGAGAAGCACAAGCGAAATCATACGGGGATCAAACCTTATGCGTGCGACGTCTGCTCGAAGCGGTTTACAGAAAAGGGCAGTTTGAATTGGCATAAGCGTATTCACTCGGGAGAGAAGCCTTACAGTTGCGATGTTTGTCCAAAACAGTTCAAGCAAAAGTGTCATTTAGACACGCACAAGCGCCGTCATACGGGAGATAAACCTTATGAGTGTGAAATCTGCTCCAAGCAATTTGCGCAAAATAGCGACTTAGTTCAACACAAGCGGACTCATACGGGAATCAAATCTTTCCAGTGCGGCGTCTGCTCGAAACAGTTCACAGCAAAAGGCACTTTGAACAACCACATCCGTATTCACACGGGGGAGAAGCCTTTTAAGTGTGAGGTCTGTTCAAAACAGTTCAGGCAAAAGAACACTTTGGGCGCCCACAAGCGCATTCACACAGGTATAAAACCGTTCGAGTGCATTGTCTGTTCAAAGCAGTTTACAGAAAAGTGTACTTTGAACTGGCACATGCGTATTCACTCGGGGGAAAAATCGTATGAGTGTGATATCTGCTCTAAGCAGTTCAGGCATAAGAACAATTTTGACGCGCATAAGCGTCTGCACACGGGAGACAAACCTTACGAGTGCAATGTCTGCTCGAAACGGTTTGCGAATAATAGCGGTTTGGTCAGGCATACGCGAGTCCACACGGGGGAGAGACCTTTCACTTGCGATGTTTGTTCAAAACGGTTCAGGTTTAAGAACAATTTAAGCGAGCACAAGCATATTCACACGAAAGTGTGAGCGATATTATCTCAATTTAGCTTAAAGGCCGATTCGTATATAATAACGTATGTAGAAACGTTTAAACAGGTTAAAGAGAGAGCTGTTTATTGCAGCGCACGCATATCCACACGAGAGATCTCACTTAAAAAGACAAACTTACAAAATAAACTCAAACGAATTTTCCAATATAGATGTGAGAGATTGTGATGTTTGGATATTTGTATTTAAACCACACATGAATAGTGAAATGCATTTGGATGTAATCCAGCCATCAGACAGTTCTTGTCCTGAAATAGCACATGGTATTTGGTCCCCGAAAATTCATGTATTTCGAAAGCGCTTTTCTCTGGTAATAGAGTTCTGCGCGGTCTAAGTGTACTCATAAAACAAGTCTTACAAAAAGCATGCTTTGAAAACCCAACTACTGTTTGAATAATTTCAACGCAATTTGGCGCCAAAAATCCGTCATTATGATTTCCAATAATTTTAATATAGCCTATGACACTAGTGGGTAAGACGAATCTAACCACGTATAATTTATTAAAATCGGTTTAGCCGTTTAGTAGTTACGAGGGAACATAGAGTCGGTCATACATACTGGTCAAGCACATAACCCTCCTTTTGGGCTTTGCCGCAGTCGGGCAATAATTCAGATTACAGCTTATAATATTAGGGACCAGAAAAACCGGAGCGGAGCGAGAGTTCCCTACGCTCCCAATTTAACAAAATAAAAATAGCCAATATATATAGTTCGTTCGTCCAAATACTGTGCATTACAACCCTTTGAAGTCGCCGACACCGCTTTATGCGCGCCGCGGCGGCTTCTTTGTACCAATTGTTGCGGCAAATCAAAGCATGCAAACTATTTGAACGAACGAACTATAAGTCAGGGATGTAGCTTCCTACCTATAGTGAAATATTTTTTAAGAGTTCTAGAGATCACCTCTAACACACAAGCAAACAAACATACAATCAACTGTTAACTGGAAGAGATCCCATATGGCATAAGTTCGCCTATGTATCTATATTGATGCAAAAGTATAACTACCTACTTTTTCATCCCGGAAAATTTTAAAGTTCCCAAGTTCATAGTTTAGGAATAACAAAGTCGCGGGCAGAAGCTAAGGGCAGGGCCTGTTGTTTGATCAGTAGTTAACTCAACTAATTGTTAAAATTCGAAAATGCAATCGAAAATTTGACACATTTCTTTGAGATTAAATCTCAGTAGTCACGATTTTTAACAATTAGTTAGTTTAACTACTGATGAAACAACAGGCCCTAAGTAGTAAGTAATACTAGCATTACTAGTAAATAACTAAATTATATGATCTAACTTTTTCTGCCCGTTGGGGGTCATATTTGAAAAATCGTGTCTTAGTGCACCTCTACCCTACGTCCTACGTGGGCGAACAGAATTGCGAAGCGGTGCCGTGCGATGACACGCGGTTTCAATGCTCTGTCCTACGTGCGCGCGAATCGCCCCACCGCCCGCAGGACTACCTCCTCCGCCGCTTGATCGCTTTCGCACCGCACCGCACCGCATCGCAATTCTGTTCGCTTTGAATCGCCCGCGTAGAACATAGCCATAGCTGTCGACTGTTTGTTTCTTTCGCGCCGCGCCGCATCGCATTCGCGTGGGATTCGCCAACCTAGAACACCGCCTTCCCTCTAAATATCAAGTTGTTATGTCCAGTGGTTTAAGTTGTACATTATGTCGAAGATTGTGATGAAATAACATTATTCAATAAACAAAATTACTAATGTTGATTATTAATTTACTATCATAGTATTTAGTAATAAAAAAATAATTGAATAATTGAATTTTTTTATTTTTCTCGTTATTAAAACAAACAACCTGGCATGTTATGTTAAATTTATGAATAAATATGAATATAATCATTGTTAAAATACTCATTACAATTTATTTATTTGTGTTATCCGTTTCCTATGCCCCAATTACAATGCCATGGGCTGGGACATTGAAGCCAGCCAGCTTATTGCCTAACGCAATCGCAAACTTTTTCATTTTGAAAGTCCGAAGGCGAGTCTGCTTTCAAAATGAAAACTTTGAAGTTGATTGCGATAGCGAATGCGTTCGGCGATAGGCCAGCAGACAACACTTCGGCATTTGCATTTTATAGACGCAAATTCGGTCGTGCAAGTCCTTCAAGGTAATAATAATTATTATTGACGTCCAGCAAGCCTACGCACTATCGTTTTGCGTCGTGCATCGTGTCCGGACGGATGGCACGGAAGGATAATGCGCAGGGGGCTTAACATTACCCGCCAACAACCTGAGGCCCTACTTTGAAATTCGACGTTCGAAATTACGTTACCTTCATCCCTTTCTCTCGATTTAGTCTCGAATGACGAGTGACAGGGATGAAGCTAACGTAACTTCGAACTTCGAATTTCAAAGTAGGGCCTCTCTTAAGAGCTGACAGACGCACGATCTATAAAATCGCGATCTTAAAGTCCGACTCGCGTGACAAACGTTAAAGCTTGTTCACACTTTAAACCCAAAACGTCGTCGACTAGTCAGCGACAGAGGAAGCTTTGTGTATTTAGGAATTCATATCATATCGCATTTTTTAAATCATTCATTTTATGATTTCAACGAAATTTTTCAACGAATGCTGCGTAGTACCTTTGCTCAGAGTGGACGTGCGTTCGGTTGTTTACTGGAATTTGTTTTTGTGAATTATTTTAAATTATATTCTAATTTTTGAATCATCGGTACCTCCTTGTCTTTCTTAGGAGTTTCTTCATTTGAGCCATCGGCCATATTGATTTGTGTCGGACCTTTCATTCGGCATCGGTGTCTGGTGACGTGAAGTGTGATTAAGGTGTAAAGTGATCTTGTGCGTTGGGATCTTTTTGTATTTTTATTTTTGTGCGCTTGGATTTGAACTCGCAGTCGCTGCGTTGCGGCTGCTCGCCCTACCGCTGAGCCACGAGTTGATAAGCGCTCCCGGCCGAAATTAGTCATCACTTGCGGCGCTTTTCGCTAATTGCCAGGAATATCGACTTTATCTCATTCGGCTTACGAGTTGAATCTGACTGAAGAATGTCCTGCCAAGCTTGTAACAAAGCTATCGATGACACCGCACTATTGAAATGCGCGAGTTGTTTCGGAACCTATCATTTCTCCTGTTTGAATATTACGGCAAATCAATTTGCGGAGAAAAAAAATGAGGAATGGTGGTGTACATTTTGTTCATCAGTGAACTCGCGCCGCCGTAGAAATGACAATACCCTGGTCCAGCGTAACCCGAATGAGCCTACTCTAGACGACTCTGTCATGTCATATTGCGACGATACGCTAGACGAATCGAAGGTCGTAGTGGACGTCCCTTCTACATCAGGGATAGGAAACAGCTCGTTACCGGTAACCCCACCTAATAAGTTCCATAATGGTGCGTCTATCGTATCACAGGTAACGTCGTATCCGGGAGATATACTTAGAGAAATTCTGGGAAAGATAACGGCTTTGCAGACCCAATTCTCGTCGATTCAAACGATCCAATCGGACTTGTCTCAAGTTAAATCAGATATAGCAGAAATGAGAGGATCCTTAGATTCCAAATTAGATGAATTAGCGGGGAGAATGGACACAATCGAGTGTCGTGTCAGCGCGCTGGAGGACTGCAGGACGGAGTTGGACGAGGTCAAAAATGTTGTCTGTAATATTACACGGGACTTTCGAAACAATGAGCAATGGGTTAGGCGTTCTAACATCCAGATTAATGGGATCCCGGAAAGTAAAGGCGAGAATCTTTTTACCATTATTAAGACACTAGCTGATCGGAGTGACTACCCGCTCAACACCAACACGGACATTGATTTCGTGACGCGGGTGGCGGTGAGGAACGATGTGGACAACTCAAAGCCTAAACCTATTGTACTCAAGATGCAGGCTCGTTATAAAAAGGACGACTTCATGTCAGCATTGCGTAAGCTGAAAAACCTAAAGGCCTCTGATATAGGATTTTCGAATAGTCCTAATAGAATTTATATAAACGATCACCTTTCAGTTTATAATAAGTTTCTTCTGAAAGAAGCGAAACAGAGAGCCAATAAAAAACAATACCAATTCTGCTGGGTACGCAATTGTACTGTCATGGTCCGTCGCAATGAAAAGTCCCCTGTTTTGTATATCAGCTCTGAGAATGATTTAAACAAAATCACATAGGAGTTGGTTCTTACGTTCTACAAATTATGTACAAATTTTATATATATCAATTTTCACTCTATTATGTAATAATCTTCCTTAACGGTGGTAATGTATCTAACTCACTTCTTAATTGTAATCATCATGCTCAAATGTATTTCGGATTTTACTTGGTATGTTTTTCATCAGGCACGATTATTCTTTGCATATCCTTGCGATGGGTAGTTAAATCTCTCAATTACTTTCAATTTGTCATTGTTTTGTGTTTGTTAAGAATGCCACTACCGAGCGCATCTTTCATACAGTTTATGTTATTTTCAACGACTCATCAATATAGATATTAAAATATATTACCAAAACGCACGAGGGTTGCGCTCGAAAACGACTCAATTTATTCGCAATTTATTGATGTTTGATTACGACATTGTTTGTATTACCGAGACTTGGTTATTGCCCGACATCTTTAATGCCGAACTTTTTGACTCTCGCTACTACGTTTACCGCTCCGACCGAGACTACGACAAAACAGGCATGACGCGCGGCGGTGGCACTCTGGTGGCCGCGCGCCGCGGGTACCGGGTAGACGAGCGGGATATACGCTCTGTGCTCAATTTACCAGACGCTGAGATCACCTGGATCGACATTCATTTTTCTCGAGGTTCCATTAAAAAAAAATGAGAATTTTTTCTTGTTATTTTCCGCATAATATACACCAAAAAGACTCACTACATACCTTTTTTGAATATTTGTCGGATATTTATATCGATTCCCGTGATGATGTATTTGTTGTTTTGGGTGATTTTAATATCAGTGATGCCATTTGGTTACCCACAGCTCCTGGTCAAAATAGTTTTATAATTTCAAATCCAAACCACAATGCTTTGACAAACAGATTGTCTGATTTTATGAGTTTTACCAATTGGCAGCAATATAATAATATCCCCAACATAAACAATAGACAACTGGACCTAGTTTTATCAAATAACCAATGTACTTTGTCCACTGTAGATCCACTGGTACCCATTGATGGTCATCACCCAGTTTTTTGCGTAATGACTTATATAGGGTCGATTGATTACTTCCTAAAACCCGCTTGCCAAGTCGTACGCCGCTTTTTCGCGGCGGACTATGACGTCATAAACTCGGAATTGGCAAAAATAGATTGGGAACAACTTATTTCCTCTCAAGATAACATTGAAAATGCGGCCGATAGTTTTTATAAAATTATTTACAATATTATTGACAACTTGGTACCATCTAAAACAATTAATTCGATTAAAAATAAATATCCCTCGTGGTATTCGTCACCATTGATTTGTTTAAATAAAAAAAAGTTAAAAGTACATAAAAAATGGAAAATATATAAAAGAGTAGTGGATTATAATAAATTTGCTAATATACGGTCTAAAATTAAATTAATGGAAGCCTCAGACTACAACTTATTTATATCAAGAACGGAAAATAATATACGTCATAATTCGAAATCATTTTGGTCATTTATAAAATCTAGAATGAATAATAGTGGTATTCCTGATACCCTTTACCTGGATAACAATATCGGCAGTAACGGGCAAGATATTGCAGACTTATTCAATAAGTTCTTTCAGTCCGTTTTTATTCAGGATACTGTAAATAACCGCGTTTATTCCAGAAATTGTTCCAATGGCGTACTTATTAATAACGTTAGAATAACGCCATCGATAGTCGAGGAGTATTTAAAAAATCTTGAGGAATGTAAGGGTAGCGGCCCTGATGGGGTGCACCCTATATTCTTGAAAAAATGTCACAGGACCTTGGCCTCTCCAATCAGCATGTTATTTAACATTTCCCTAAGTGCAGGTTGTCTACCATGTTCTTGGAAACGTTCAATCGTTGTACCTATCTACAAAAAAGGAGATAAACACGATATAAAAAATTATCGCGGTGTTTCTAAATTGTCTTCTATTCCAAAATTATTCGAAAAAATCGTTTACGACACACTCTACCATACCGTAAGACCGTTGTTGGTAAAAGAGCAGCATGGATTTGTGAACAAACGTTCCACTGAGTCGAACCTTTGCGAATTGCTCGACTATACTCTTGAGGCAATGGATAGTGGCTTCCAGGTCGACGCTGTCTATACAGACTATTCAAAGGCCTTTGACAAAATTTCGCACTCATTGCTAATTTTGAAATTGGAATCATTTGGCATCCATGGCAACCTCCTTAGGTGGCTCACCTCGTACCTACGCGATAGAACGCAAGCAGTTGCAGTTAAGGGTCACACATCCAGTTTTGTTCCGGTCTCATCTGGGGTCCCCCAGGGATCTCATTTGGGTCCTCTGTTATTTAACATATTCATTAATGACGTTACTGACTGCTTCCATCACTCTCGCGCGTTACTATACGCCGACGATACTAAAATATTTAACATCATTAAATCTGAGGCTGACTGCTTTAATCTACAAGCAGACTTAAACCGACTGAGTGAGTATTGCGATAGCAATAAACTTTATTTGAATGTAGGTAAATGTTACAATATATCTTTTTCACGCAAACGCGACCCCATTGCTTTTATATACTCTCTTGATAATCAAGCTCTTGATAAAGTATCAGAGGTGAAGGACCTGGGCGTGTATATCGACTCTAAGGTACAGTTTACTTCCTATATTAATAAGATCACGTCTCAGGCTTATAGAATGCTAGGATTCATATTTCGCCAGAGTCGTGATTTTAAAAAGCCAGAAACTTTGGTAATGCTGTATAACTCTTTTGTTAGATCTCATTTGGAATACGCGTCTACAGTTTGGAATCCTCATTATTCGGTATATATTGAAGCGTTAGATAAAATACAAAAGAAATTCGTTAGACGAATGAAATTTAAATTTAAATCCTTTAATGCGGATGGCATTGAGTCTCTTCAGGCGCGACGCGAATTAAGAGATCAAGTGTTTCTGTTCAAAATTTTAAATGGTTCGGTAGACTCTCAAAATCTTCTCTCTAACATTTCATTACGATGCCCTGATCGCAGAACGCGTTCTTTAAATGTTTTTGCAGTCCCTTCTACCCGCACAGTGTATGCAAAGAATAGATTTATTGTAAGAGCATGTAAAAATCATAAAGTTAAGTTTGTACATTCTGACATATTCCACATGTCGATAAGGAGATTTATCTCCGAAATAAAAAAAAAAGGGAATAAAAACGTATAGTAGATTTAAAAAAAAAAGTGTTTAATAGTATATAGATTACTTAAAATACATTTAGTTTAAAAGAATAGGTAGAATAGGATTAAGTGAAAATAGAATACGATTATAAATGTATAATTTTGTTAATGGTTATCCAGTATAATTGTTACTGTAAGATATAAGGTTACTCCTTTTTGAGCATCAAATGTAATTTAAACCAGGTGGTGGAAACTTCTTTGGCCTATGTATATTTTATAATGTATTATCTATACATGTATTATTTTGTGCTGTTTGTTTTCCTTCAATAAATAAATAAATAAATAAATAAATAAATAAATAAATAAATTTTGGGGACCGAAATAAACAACATCACCCGCAGACTAGACTGCCGAAATAAAATGGTGGCGCCGTACTCGCGGTGATAACAGAGGCCCTACTTTGAAAATCGAAGTTCGAAGTTACGTTAGCTTCATCTCTGTCATTCGTCATTCAAGACTAAATGAAGAGAAAGGGATGGAGCTATCGTAACTTCGAACTACGATTTTCAAAGTAGGGCCTCAGACGTACAGTCAAGAACTTACATTTGGGATCCACCTTAGATCCAAAGTCAATCTGGCATTCAAGTATTGTTAACATTTAAGGCCCAGCCACACTGCTTGCGTGACGTGCACGTGCACGTGCGCGTTCGCTTTCCACTGCGTTGTATAGTGATATGTCGTAATGAGTATTCATACTATACAACGCAGTAGCAAGCGAACGCGCATGTGCACGTGCACGTCACGCAAGCTGTGTGGCTGGGCCTTTAGCCTCTGCCGCAAACGCTAGATTCCGTAAAACTGTAGAAATTAAATATGTATCGAAATACGATTGAAGCTGAATGAATGCTGCGTCGAAGGCAGTAGTGCGCACAACTTTAACGGAGTTTTGTGACGAAAATTAGCTATACATTGACGGTCGCCAAAACTGACAAAGTTAAAGTTCCTTAATTGGGTACACTTTTTCGTGAAAATGCCCAAGTACGGCGTACTTACTCGCCCGTCTATCACCCCTTTAACATGCCTCTTGATGTCTTATGGGCATTGTACACTACGCGGTATTCAGGGACCCTTTCCCTAAATCGAGATGGTTGGTGGAAACGCCCTTTTGCAGGTAGCCACGATACCGGGCCCTGAATATCGCGTAGTGTAGTGCACCCTTTATTTCGGGCTCAATTTTTAAATAGTCAGGATGGTTAGGGCGGTCGCACTTTGACTCACTAGTTGCCGCCACTAATCGCGACCACTAGAAACTAACTGGCAGCTCTTA
Source organism: Acleris literana (assembly GCA_946894065.1). Lineage (NCBI taxonomy): Eukaryota > Metazoa > Arthropoda > Insecta > Lepidoptera > Tortricidae > Acleris > Acleris literana. The sequence continues at coordinate 11,712,313 of OX335695.1, read as the reverse complement.
CCACGAACGAACCAATAAATTCGAAACTTCGGGTGCCGAGTCCCTGTCACTCCTCACTCGAGACTAAATCGAGAGAAAGGGATAGAGCTAACGTAAATTTGAACTTTGATTTTCAAAGTAGAGCCTCAGGTTCAACTTGCGGGATAAAGGAACAATGGAGCGAGAGAGCATGTAGGTATAGTTTCCTCGGCGAGCAATGACCTTCTATACACTTTTTCGCATCAGCGTGCAAAACGCAGGACAGCATAATTGAACGCTGTTACGCAAAAATGTGTCATCCCACAATTATTTAGCAATAAAATGTCAACCCACAACGACAGTACTAAGGGTTGCTGGGGTTGACACTTTATTGCTAAATTAATTACATTATCCTAAGTTTAAGTACAGTTCTTACAACGAAAGCCTTGTACCTACAACAAAAACATTCATGAAAAAAAAATTGTAAAGATAAAGATAAAGAGACATTGGACCCGATTCTACGTGCACATCGCTTAAATAGCCTAAAACTAAATTGTACATTTTTAGACATAGTTTATACGGCAGATGTAACGAGTGCTATTCCAGAATGTCAATACAATATTGAATGGACCGCTTAAAATAAGAAGCGTCAGATTCAAATTACCGCTTGTCATTTGATTATGACAGCTGCTCGTAGTATAGCAAAGTGTTTTAGCCATGGAATTAGTAAGTACTTACGTACATCTGGAAGGTGCACTACACCGATAACGCGAGCCGAAAGAAATGTACTAAAACTTATTGCGTCCCTTTCTAGTAAAGGTGACCATATTTTAATTGGTTTCCCTTGTTTACCTACGCATAATCATAAACTGTCCGAATGTATGATTTAATAGTTCCCAACTTGATAACGAGGTACAAAATTACAATCCGGCATGCAGTCTTGAAGTAACACGCAAGATATTAATGATTCCTTGAACAAAATTATTACAACATTCTGTCTATTTCATCATTTTCATATTTACCTACACTGACAAACACAACGAGAAAAACTCGATCAAAGAACCCCAACGTCATCAGCAAAACACGTAAATTTGTAAAAAATATTTCGACACCCTAAATATTTATTTAGATCTCCCAAAATTCATTTCTCATGAGCCTTTGAAGATGTCTAAAGATACCTCACGACTTTTAATTTTAGTCATTAATATCCAAGACACACAACTGTCAATTACGCTTTCATAGTTTCATACAACATAAATAATATACCTAAGTAACGGTATTTTAACATATTCTCCCTTTTTTTTATGTAAAAATTTGGCATTGTCTGGCACGGCGGGCATGTAATAATATCCCGCATATTTGGCAATGTCCGGTGTGACGGACATAGTTTCTCTCAAAATCCAAAAAGACTAGTTTTTTTTTTAAATATTTTTTCTGTCCTCCTGAAGCTTTTATTAATCAACATATTTAATGAGTAATTTTACGGTATTACCTTAGGAAAAATAGATGGAACTACTCCAGAGGCCCGTTTCACGAAGCTACAAGTTACAAATTACAAGCGGAACTCTCTTTCTAGCAAAAGGAGTTAGATAGACAATTCCGCTTGTAATTTGTAACTTGTAGCTTCGTGAAACGGGCCTCAGATATCTTTTTTTTTTCTAGCTTCCGTCAGATAATCTTCAGGTTTGAAACGTAAACTACATATAACAGAGTTGTTAGTTACTTTCCCAGGAATCGCTTCAATCCATTTCTTTTCTACTTCAACATTCGCAGGCAGTCTGAAATCGAATCGTTTTTGTTAGGTAACTTCGCTACGCTAGCAATAATGATATTAATGATTGCTCGTGGTCACCCTACTAACAGAAATCTCACAAACTTGCCTGTGAAAGGATATGATTCTTTATTGCAGCCACTCACTGCACAACTAGTATTTACCATTGTTTTTAAGAAAATCACTTATTAACACATAAAAGCCGAAATAGGTCTCATTGCAACAGTGAGAGATTATTAAAGTGACCGCCAATCGCCATTTTGTTTTATTAGTGTTGCTAGTTTTATTTTTAACCGACTTCAAAAAAAGGATGAGGTTCTCAATTCGTCGGGTTTTTTTTTTTTTTTTTTTTTTTATGTATGTTCCCCGATTACTCGAAGACCACTGGACCGATTTGAAAAATTTTTTCGTTGTTCGACTGGGTATACTTTCTAGTTGGTCCCATTGTCACCACGTCAGGATCTGATGATGGGATCATGGAGAAATCAAGAGAACTCCTCAAATATTATAGGCACACCTATAGCGATTTTGGTATTTTTCACTGTAACTCATGCATTTGCTTTTGAAAAGTACTATATGGTGAAGTGGAACTGATGATGAAGACCACAGATGGCCACCGGAACTCCTTAACGGTACCTATTTCAAGGGTGGCGATAAGATATTTCGATAAAGGAAGTTGAGCGACTATGACGAAGCACATTTAGGTTTAAATATGACTATGACATTCCCGCGGCGTTGTCTGCGGCGAGCTTGAAATGTTCTATAGTTTCTTATTAATATTTAGAAGTGGAGCTACGTAACAGCATAAATAGGATCACTAAAAAGTATAAAATAAAATAAATGTTTAAAAAAACAAAAAACCGCCTTCAAAAAGCAAAAAATAACTTCTTTAAAATGGTAGGTAAATAGGTCAGTCCAACTGAAGTCGGCGTCCAACAATATTTTAACCAAAAGCAGACGTCAGTTGGACTGACCTATTTACCTACCATTTTAAAGAAGTTATTTTTTGCTTTTTGAAGGCGGTTTTTTGTTTTTTTAAACATTTTATAAACTCCTACCATTACCATGATGAGCAATGATTGAAGCGGGTTAACTTTAATATTAATTTAGTATGTAATACTTTAATGCATTCCTAGTGTGTAATTTAAATATATATACTATGATGATCCTCACAATTTTAAAAATTAACAAGTTCTACCTAGTTAACATTTCGTACTAAGAAAATCGTAACTTTTTAACATGGCAATTGTGTAAGAGGGACAAACAAAGACAAAGTAAGTCTCATTAGGCTCGTGCACTTGATTACCACAAAGTCAGAATTCTGTCTTGAGATATTGAGTTCAATTTTACTTGTCGCGATTTTGGAAGTAAGCATTCCAGATGTACTTACTAATTCCATGGCGTAAACAGAGTATAGAATAGCCTGGCCCGCGCGTATACCTTTGAGATGGAGATAGTATCTATACATATAAGTGTGGTATATATGCAATCAATTCTGAGTTGCCAACAATTTGCTAAATTTCCCCAATAGCTACTTATTACCTGACTACAACAACCGGTCAATTAAGAGTCGGAAATATAATCCTCGTGCTTGTGACATTGTTTCTAGAATATAATACACTATAATTTTCATACGGCGTTGCTTACTGTTTTAAATCGCATTCGCAACCACCTAACCTCCAAATGTATGTACGTATTTGAATATCGAAAGTTACAATATCGAACGGTCAAAACATCTACAGTAATTATAGAATTCTATATATGTTTTTAGGTCTGAAATGCCTACGATTAAAATGCTACTTGCATGTTTTTGCAAATGTTTATTTATATACATTTTTGTTACAGAAGGTACAGTCCCTATTATACGGTACCTATTATATTAACAATGTGCTTCGAAGTGTTCTGAGCAGATACGAGAAAACTTTGTTGGTTGCCAATTTATGCTACATGTAGCTATAATCCAAAGCTTCCTTGCTTCAGTATCAGATGGGTATCTGAAAAATATTAAACTATGTTGGTTCTAAAATTTTGCGTAAAAAGGTAAATTTCAGGGATTATAACATTATAAGAGTTAATTTAAATAAAAAACTATGTCAAATCAACAAAACTTGTTTTATTAGTATAACAAAATACCCAATAATATAATATCACAATTATATATTACCCCGTTTGTTGGGTAAAAAAACCGCCTTCAAAAAGCAAAAAATAACTTCTTTAAAATGGTAGGTAAATAGGTCAGTCCAACTGAAGTCTGCTTTTGGTTAAAATATTGTTGGACGCCGACTTCAGTTGGACTGACCTATTTACCTACCATTTTAAAGAAGTTATTTTTTGCTTTTTGAAGGCGGTTTTTTGTTTTTTTAAACATTTATTTTATTTTATACTTTTTAGTGATCCTATTTATGCTGTTACGTAGCTCCACTTCTAAATATTAATAAGAAACTATAGAACATTTCAAGCTCGCCGCAGACAACGCCGCGGGAATTTCATAGTCATATTTAAACCTAAATGTGCTTTGTAATAGTCGCTCAACTTTCTTTATCGAAATATCTTATCGCCACCCTTGAAATAGGTACCGTTAAGGAGTTCCGGTGGCCATCTGTGGTCTTCATCATCAGTTCCACTTCACCATATAGTACTTTTCAAAAGCAAATGCATGAGTTACAGTGAAAAATACCAAAATCGCTATAGGTGTGCCTATAATATTTGAGGAGTTCTCTTGATTTCTCCATGATCCCATCATCAGATCCTGACGTGGTGACAATGGGACCAACTAGAAAGTATACCCAGTCGAACAACGAAACAATTTTTCAAATCGGTCCAGTGGTCTTCGAGTAATCGGGGAACATACATAAAAAAAAAAAAAAAAAAAAAAAAAAAAAAAAAATCCCGACGAATTGAGAACCTCCTCCTTTTTTTGAAGTCGGTTAAAAATGGATTTTAGATGGATGACAACACGAAATTGGTTATATACGACTAAATTTAAATGTCAGCAATCACAAGGATTACTATGTATTATCGTTATCAACATAAATCGGACGGTTGGCGGAAGAAAAATACGATTTATTTGAACACAAAACCGATCTTTTTTTATGTTAAAATGTAACTAGGAGACGATATTTCAAATAATTAGTTGTTTACATAGTCAATCAGGATTTATAAGACCACAATAATAGTATAATGTATCGACTTACGTATGAAAGGTTATGTGCTCATATTTCTGCTCACTCCGGCTTTTACAGCCTAAAATACTGCAATTCACCATCACGAAATTGTTCTTTATCACATTACACGTAAACTTCATCCTTGTATTTTGCAAAAAAACTCCAAAACACAAACAAAACAGCTAAAAACCACTAAAAACTCATACGACTGAGTAACGACTCGCATCAGCTGTCAGGGTTTGTTTGCCACAATCATTGTGGCACACAAAACACAAAATCGTTGTCAGACGAGTGTGAATAGCTTCATATAAAACGTTCTGCCACTGGAACGACCGATTAAAATCCGGACCGACATACGACATAGTGGGAACGAGCTCTAACCTATAAATTGTAATTTGTAGCTTTATAAAACAGGCCCCAGCTATTTGAGCATTGTTGCCAGTTTAGACCTGTAAAATTGTAACTTGTAGCTTTATAAAACGTGCCGTGTAAGTTATTACGTAAGTTTTGAAACAAAGCTATATGCAGGAGAGAGATGCAGATATTTGCCACTCACTCTTACCCATGGTTGCGGCTCAAAACTTACGTAATAACATAACTTACTTTAGTGTAATCCCGGCCTTAACCCGCGGATCGAGCGCGAAGGCGCGAATTTCGTGGTGTCTCGCCGGGATTGTGCCGCCGCCACAAGCCTACCGTGTGGGTGACATAGAGTACATTGAATATTAGGATGCCATGCAGCGTAGCCAGATCTACGGAAAAGTCTGTAGATCTACGGATTTCAAGTCTTGTACACAGACCTGCGGAATTGCCATGCCGCGTCCCGTGCTATAGTAGCCTATAGGTATACATTTATGCAAATGAAATGCAATGCGATGGCGATGCGGGGTGCGGCTGCGGTGCATCCATGGTGTATGGCGCGGCTGAAAATGAGTTCAAAGAATTCGTCCCAGGTGATTGTAGTATTTGTGGTTTAATTCGCATTATTCAGCCTTTCTTTAACGAGTCCCTATAGGTAATTGTTCTGTTTGTTCTAGGATGAAATGTCTCGTCTGTGCTGTGACACATGGAGGTTTTGGAAGATGGAATGGAGGTTATTTTGTGCCGGCGGCGTGTTTCTGTTTGGCTTGATGGAAGGCTGCGCTTGCGCTGCTGTCTCTTGCGATGCGATAATTGTAGAAGCTTTGCTTGAATTGACGCTGGGAATGTAGATTGGAATTGGCGGTGAGTTATTAATGTTATTATAATAAGGTGCCACGTTTTGAGAAATAATTTGCAAATGATTTGATTATTGTTGAACAGTTTGCTAAGCGATTTGAATGCTGTAAACTGGTGTGGTATTTATTCTGTAAGTAGGCCGCATGGGCACTTACAATTCGTGAATCTACCAGCGCTTCTCAATGCGTTAATTTATAATGTAACCGCATTTTAAAGTTGTCTGCCTCATGCTCTGAATTTGCATTTGCTGCGCGCGCACGTGTTAACGTTTAAGCATTATTTTGTACCTCGCTTTAGAGGGTTGGGCATGCTGAATAATTATTCGACAGGGGACTTAAATTAAGGAATGTCAATTGGTTCAACAGAAATGGCCAAATTGTAAACGAAATTGTGTAGCCAACTGCCTAGGGGCCCTGCATCATCTAGGGGCCCCACATACTGGAAAATATGTATTTTAGGAAGCATGGTAAGTTAACATTTACATGCATAAAAAAAAGAGGGTCCCAATCCCAATACAAGAATGGTATGGGACCCTTCAATAGCGTGATATTTGTTTTAGTTAGTGCAGAGAAGTGCTGGTCGCCCAGTGATGCTGGTGCTGCGGGCCGTGCTCTGTCTGCTTACCAACTGTGAGTACCGGGTGCATTCCTACCAACATACAATCACTAAGATTAAACGTGCAGCTATATGAGATCTTGGATTTTGCTTGCAACAATGTTTGCTTAGAACTTATTTATCACTTACTCCTTGTATAAAGTTTATTAGCATAAGAAGCATGTACCATACTCAAAGTATCTCCATAACACATTAAATCAAAAATTGGTTTGCTGTTTAGATGTAAAGATGTACCTGACAAACAGAAACTAACTTTCAGAGGCCCGTTTCATGAAACTACAAGTTACAAATTACAAGCGGAAGTCTCTTTCTAACTCCTTTCGCTAGAAAGAGACTTCCGCTTGTAACTTGTAATGCTTAAGAAATTAAATGTAGGTATTTGTTTTGTGCTCTTCAGATTTCATTTTCAATTAGGTAAGGTCCTTATGACTGCAATGACTATGAAGTTTGTACTGAAACTTTTTACCAATGAATGATGTGTTAACTGAATAAGACATTCAGTGCCGGAAACCCATATCGAAGGGAGTTTATAAACCAGAAAAATACTGGGATCTGTTACGAGAGTAGCACATAGCTATACCATCTGAGTATCATGGCAAATTCATCAGATGTGGTGCTCCCTTATGTAATTTTGTTTGTAATAAATGTTAGGTTCCTCCTGTGCTCGCAGCCTCTTAGACCACCGCTATTGCCTAACGCACTCGCAATCTCAAACGGTTTCAAAGCGGAACAATTGTTTTCATTTTGGATGCAGACAAGCCTTTGATTTTCAAAATGAAAACGATTGCGAGTGCGTTCGGCAATAGCCCCTCAGGGGCCCCTCAAGGCCGGGTGCCTGTGGCATTTTGTTTGGTCTGCCGCCCTATATTTAGGCTACTGTGGTTAGTCCTTAGTGACGGTGAATGTGTTAAAATTTATAAGGCTGCATTTTAAACGAACAAAATCATAGGACGGAATATACATCCAGTAATATGGGTATTAACTCAAAAAGACGACTATATCGTATACATCATGAAGTAAGGTTTTTAACCCACTACAAAAAAAGACTTCTGTATCTGTGTCTGTCTGTGGCGCGATGTCCAGCAAGATCACCTGGTAGGTTCCCCTACCTATTAATTTTGTATGTGGGGGATCCTACCAGGTGATTGTACTGGACATCCCCGTCTGTGGAATCATAGCTGCTAAACGGATGGCCCGATTTTGGTTTAGTTTTTTCTTGTTTGATATGTGCCGTTTAAGATATAACAGCTCTGAAAGAAGGGGTCACCATTATATGGGCGGTTTTAACCCCCGACGCAAAAAGAGGGGTCTCAGATCCCACTTACCATCAGGTAGCCTGAGTGCTCGCGTGCCTTCTTGCCATAAAAAAAGGTGAATTGATTTGGAAACGGTTTTTAGGGTTTCGTACCTAAAGGGTAAAACCGCGACCCTATTACTAAAACTCCGCTGTCCGTCCGTCTGTTCGTCTGTCTGTCAGCAGGCTGTATCTCATGAACCGTGATAGCTAGACAGTTGAAATTTTCACAGATGATATATTCCTGTTGCCGCTATAACAAAAAATACTAAAAATAGAATAAAATAAATATTTAAGGGGGGCTCTCATACAACAAACGTGATTTTTTTGCCGTTTTATGCTCGGTAATAATAACGGCAACAGGTAGACGCTTCAAATATTCACATAATATTTAGTTGTATATTCACTTTTAAAGTAAATAATTAAATTAAAATAAAATAAATATTTAAGGGGGCTCCTACACAACAAACGTGATTTTTAGGGTTCCTTAGCCAAATGGCAAAAAACGGAGCCCTTATGGATTCGTCATGTCTGTCTGTCTGTCTCTCCGTCCGTATGTCACAGCCACTTTTTTCCGAAACTATAAGAACTATATTGTTGAAACTTGGTAAATAGATGTATTCTGTGAACCGCATTAAGATTTTCACACAAAAATAGAAAAAAAAAGCGGCCAAGTGCGAGTCGGACTCGCCCATGAAGGGTTCCGTGAAAGGTAAATTGCGGTTTACGATTTATGACGTATTAAAAAAAAAACTACTTACTAGATCTCGTTCAAACCAGTTTTCGGTGGAAGTTTGCATGGTAATGTACATCATATTTTTTTTTTAGTTTTATCATTCTCTTATTTTAGAAGTTACAGGGGGGGGGACACATTTTACCACTTTGGAAGTGTCTATCGCGCAAAACTATTCATTTTACAAAAAATATATATTAGAAACCTCAATATCATTTTTGAAGACCTATCCATAGATACCCCATAAGTACGGAAAAAAAAGTTTTTGATTTTCAGTTCTAAGTATGGGGATCCCCCAAAATCAATATACAATTTCATAATTGCAACATACAAAACTTGAATAATTCATCATCATCATCATCATCATGTCAGCCGAAAGACGTCCACTGCTGGACATAGGCCTCCCCCAAGGCTCTCCACTCAGACCGGTCTTGTGCTTTTCGCATCCACCGCGTTCCCGCGATCCTTACAAGGTCGTCACTCCATCTTGTTCGAGGCCTACCTACAGCTCGTCTCCCGGTCCGCAATAATTATTATTTGAATAATTATTATAAGCAATAAACTATTTCTTCCTTTATTAACTTTGATCTTTTATTTAGTAGTGTTAATCGCAATGTATGAGAGTAGATAAAGTAGTGTATAAAACTGCACATAACTAGGTATTAAAACACTCGTGTGATACTATTAAAAACCTCGCCTAGCGGCTGGGTTCTTAAACACACACTCGTGCTTTAATACCCCTCATTATGCAACAATTTCATAAACTACTATTATTTCAGTGTCATACAAAATCGTACGTTTCTGTTATTTTTTTAAATGACTTAAAAAAAAAGGAGGGTCTCAGTTTGACCTGTATGTATGTATGTTTCTCCGCGATTATCTCGCGTTTGGCTGAACTGATTTTGATGCGTATTTCAGAAAAGTAGTTGTGACACTTAGGAGAAGGTTTTAATATTTTAACCGACTTAAAAAAAGGAGTTTCTCAGTTTGAACTTTTTACAGAGTAGTCCGATTAAAAAAAAAACTTTTGGTTTGATAGAGTATACTTCCGAGGTGGTCCCAATGTCATCAAATATAAATCTGATGACGGGATCTGCGAGGAATTGAGGAAACTTCTCAAATATTATAGGCACACATACAGCGATTTTAGTATTTTTAGTAACAAGTCCAGCATTTGCATTTAGAAAGCATTATTTGGTGAAGTGGAACTGATGATGAAGACCACAAATGGCCACCGGAACTCCTCAACGGTACCTATTTCAAAGGTGGCGATAAGATATCGCGATTAAGATAGATGAGCAATTGTAACGAAGAACATTTAATTGTTTAAATATGACTGACTTTCCCGAGGCGTTGCTTGCGGCGAGCTTAAAATGTCATATAGTTTGATATCAACTAAGAAGTAGAACTACATAACAACTTGTTAATATGATCACAAAAAAGTAAACCGGTCAAGTGCGAGTCGGACTCGCGCACCGAGGGTTCCGTATTTAAGATAATATGCTTGGTAATCGCAAAAGAATGTACTCATTTTGGTATGAACTTTATTTTCTATGCAATAAGGTCCATTTTGACTAGCCTAATTTTTAAAATAGATTTTCAAAGTTTTTTGTGTATTTCTCAAAAACTATAAATAATTAACACTTCATTTTATTTTTCCCATAGAATATAAACAATTACCTATACGCCACGATTTTTTTCAGATTTTTAGATCAATAAGCTTTGGAGATAAGGGAAGGGAACGGTCATTTTTTGCACATTTTTGGCTATAAACCAAAAATTTAAAAAAAATGGTTTTGATATGTACAGATTGAGCCCTTTCATATGACACCCCATTTGCTATAATCGAACCACTTTCATTTTTTAACCCCCCTTAATTCTAGACTCCTTTTCAACTATTTATAAAATTAATTTCATTTTTTTTTACTAAAAACAGATGCGGGCAACCAAGTTGTAAAACTATGCCAAATTTCAAGTTGATAGCATTTGTAGTTGCTGAGAAAACCTGCTATGACATACAGACAGACAGGCAGACAGACAACGAAGTCTCACCATAAGGGTTCCTTTTTTTACCATTTTGGTACGGAACCCTAATAAAATAAATGTTTTAAAAAACAAAAAACCGCCTTCAAAAATGCAAAAAATAACTTGTGTTAAAATGGTAGGTATAGGTCAGTCCAATTGAAGTCGGCGACTCACAATATTTTTACCCAAAAGCCGACTTCAGTTGGACTGACTTATACCTACTGTTAAGGAATTATACTTCGATAGGCAGGCGTACCTGGTAAGTGTGGCGGAAGCTCCTAGACGTCTGGGGCCCCTCGTCTTCATACTCCACAGGTCCTATTATCCTGGATTCTCTTAGGTCTCGTGTTCGCTGGTCTGCCTTGTGATTTTCTTGGGAAATGGGTGTCGTGACAGGCTCAAGCGAGCTGGTTCGTGGCGGCGGTTAGAAACACTGTCTGTCGCTGCGTTTGGAAATTGCGTCTCAAAAGCGTTTTGTTCACCAGGCGTAACCCAGCTATCGAATAGTTTAATCGATTAAAAACCGGGCAAGAGCATGTCGGGCTATTCAGCAGCAGAGCAGAATCCGAAGCCGTTACTACAAACAAATTACACCTCTCGACAAACTTAACTTTGCCGTTTCGGTAGGTATAAACATTTAAACCGTTTGTAACTCAAGAACTAATGAAGTCTACTTAGTCGTGATAGTTTTCATATTAAATTCATTATATGTGCTTTTATAAAAGATATTTTTTAGATTTTTAGTATTTGTAGTTTTGGCTGTAGGGAGGGGGGGGGGGACACACTTGACTCTAAGAAAAATTAGCGCTTTAAAGCTTAATATTTCATAAACGGATACCTTAATCGAAAAATTGTTGAAACAAACCCGTAATAATTTTGAAAGACCTATCCAACGACACCCCACACTATGGGGTAGACGAGAATAGTACATTACTGCACAGACCGAGAAATAGGCCGTTGCGGGACGAGTAGATTTAGCGTGGCCGAGAAGCATTTGAGGCCGCGCTTTATACGAGTCCAGCAACCGCCCTTCCCGGTCGAGGCTTGTATAGTGCTTTTCTCCAACAATATGAGGAAATTTAACACAATTGTTAATAATATTAAACACAGTACCAACATTTCCTTGAAAATAAATGTTTTAAAAAACAAAAAAAACCGCCTTCAAAAATGCAAAAAATAACTTCTTTTAAAATGGTAGGTGTTCCGTACTTTCAATCTAGCACAAACCACAACGTTTTCTTTTAATATTTACATTTTTTTAGGGTTCCGTAGTCAAACTAGGAACCCTTATAGTTTCGCCATGTCCGTCCGTCCGTCCGTCCGTCCGCAGCCTAGCTCGGAGACTCTTAGTACTAGAAAGCTGTAATTTGGCATGAATATACATATTAATCACGCCAACAAAGTGGTAAAATAAAACCATAAATTTTTTTTTTTTTTTGTTTACCTCCCCTACTCGTAACGTAACTCTACTCTTCCCGCAACGGCCTATTTCCCGGTCTGTGCAGTAATGTACTATTTAAATCGACTTCAAAAAAAAGGAGGATCTCTGTTTGACCTGTATGTATGTATGTTTGTCCGCGATTATCTCGCGTTTGGCTGAACCGATTTTAATGCGGAGTTCAGAATAGTACATTGTGTATTAAGGGTGGTAAAGGCAGAATTACAAACGAGAGTATGTTAGAAGCCCGAAGCCGAAGGCTGAGGGCTTTAATGACTCGAGCTTTGTATTTCCTTTACCACCCGTGTAACATACAATGTTTTTCATCACAATTGCGAGGAAATGAAATAAAATCAGAAAAAAGATCATATTTTTAACTTACGATTCTCACTAATAATTTTAGCCGCGTTGGCGATGTCCGGCGGAGTAGCATTATCCATTTCTTCTGATGACGACATGTTTTTATTGATATATAAATTTTAATATGTGCTCAAAGACACCCTTTTAATTATTATTTTCGAATCACACAGTTTATAATCAGTATTTATAAATTTGCGGCAGACTACATCATTGTCTATGACTTACCACAGATAATGTCAAACGTGGTCAGGAGTCCGATTCTATTGACAGTCGAGATCAATAGTTTATATGAGAGATTTTTTGAAAATTGTATGCACCTGACATTTCATCTCGAATGAAACTTCTTATCGAATGGCACAAGAATTGGGGTCCTGGCGTATTACGATAGTTTGAGTCTACGTATAATTTAAAAAAAAAGCATGATAGGGCGTAATGGTAAAAAAAAGGCCCGCGGGTATTATTTTGTATTTACGGTCGATTTTTCTAGCATGTTAGGACACTATTTACGAGCAAGTGTGATGAAAAATTATTTGTTGCACTTCAGAGAAGGTTTTGGTATTTTAACTGACTTAAAAAAGGAGGTTCTCAGATTGACACGTATGTATGTATTTTTGTCCGCGATTATTTACAGAGTTGTCCGATTTAAAAAAATCTTTATTGGTTTGATAGAGTATACTTCCGAGGTGGTCCCATTGTCACCAAATCTGATCAGGGGATCCGTGAGGAATTGAGAGAACTCCTCAAATATTATAGGAATACAAACAGCGATTTTAGTAAGAATTCCAGCATATTTGCATTCAGAAAGTCTCATTTAGTGAAGTGGAACTCATGATGAAGACCACAAATGGCTACCGGAACTCCTCAACGGTACCTATTTCAAGGGTGGCGATAAAATATCTCGATTAAGATAGTTGAACAATTGCAACGAAGAATTATTATGATCACTAAAAAGTATAAAATAAAATAAATGTTTAAAAAAACCTAAACCCGCCGTTATTTTTTGCGATTCTGAAGGCGGTTTTTTTATTCTTAAAACATTTATTTTTTCTAATACTTATTATTTCTTAATACAGTTGCTCAAAAAGTGGTACTTTTCGTAGCTGTATACCGTGCGGAAAGTTGGATTTTTTCGAACTATTGCTTTTTACTTTTCTTATTTCGCACTAGTGCGTTTTACTTTTCCAATTTATTTTTAAATATAATCTGGTTTCAACTTCCAAGCCGTATATCCAACCAAAGAGTTTGCATGTTCCATCACTTTTTGATTACGTCATTTAGCATTGTAACTATACATGTATAGATAATATAATTTTAAATATTTAAATTACATAAATACAATTAAGTACGTACACACACAAATTATCTAGGTAATATTTAAAAAAATCAGCTGTTTTCAAGATGGCTGAATTTGAATGAATATTACAAATGATCGGATAGTTGAAGTATCAAGGTGGATTCACGTTACACCATGTCGAAGCCGGGCCCAGCCCAGCACGGCGTAATGTGTATCTACCTTTATGCGTTACCGCTGGCTAATAGAGTATTTAATTTTATGCTCTTTGATTTTTAAATATAGGTCTTAAATTACAATAAAATTACTAGGGACACTGTCTCAGTTCAGGCCGCGCTGACGGCCTATCACGGCTATGTGTCATCCGTGCTTCGTTATGGACTTATCATGTGGGGAAATTCTGTGGACGTGGACAGGGTATTTAAAATTCAGAAGAAGTGTGTGAGGGTCATTTGCGGGGCTTGGTTTGACGAAAGCTGTGTCCCATTATTTAAACAACTTAACATTCTGCCATTACCGTCCTTATATATACGGGAAATATGTATCTTTGTTAAGTCGAAACCAATGCTCTTTAAAACTCGGGGTGAAGTCATGCAACGTCGTACGAGAGTGGACGTTATGAACCGGTTGTATAAACCTCGTTGCTTTAAAGCCGTCTACTCAAAAAATGTGTTTAACATGTGCATTAACATCTATAATGCCCTACCTGAGGACATACGGTTGCTCCAGGGAAATATGTTTAGGAATAAGTTAACAGACTGGCTTTTTGATAAGTGCTATTACAGTGTTAAGGATTTTCTCGAGCGTAATATTGATGTTAATTTGTAATTTTATTTTAATTTTGTTGACATTTGATTATAACTGAATTTTATTTTTATTATTTTACTATTTTATATTTATATCTTTGAATTTAACTTGACATTTTATTAATATTTGCACGCCTGCATGCAGGCTGAATACACTGGACGTTTAAATAATAATGTTTACTACCACTTAAGAAACTGTGTTCAGCAAATAAACTTTTTTGATTTGATTTGATTTGATTTGATTTACTATGTGACTTTTTTTTCTTTGATATGGCTGAATGGACACAAACATGGCCATTATGAAAAAAGTCTGTCAATTAAAAGTAAAACACAAACCCGCCATTTTCGCCAACGATTAATTTTTTTACGTATTGGCTTGAAAGTTTTGTTGTGAAAAAATGAGCGATTTAGACGATTGTGAAATACAATTAACACCGCCACATTTATATGCAAACGCATTAATTGCAAATAATAGTATTTGACCGGAGAAGTCAAGGGGAAAATTTATGACCGTTTATGACCAATTCATCGACTGGAAAAGGGAAAACGGAGTAATTCTTTTTCAGAAAACTTACTTTTGGCCTACTCTTTTGAACTTTTTAAGAAATATCAAGCATCTACCATGTGGTCAAAACATTCAATTTTAAAAACTATGATTCAAAACGAGAATGAATTGATACCTATAAAAAGTTACATGAAATTTTATTGAAACTGAATTGTTTTATTTTTTATTTATTGTATTTTTTTCGCAAATTTATTAAAAAACGTCGTTTGATACACGTGCGGAGCTATCATTTTCACTCGTCCCGAGTCTTGGCCCTCGCTTGCAGCTCGGGCTAAGACATCTCGGGACTCGTTTGAAATGACATACTTTCCGCACTAGCATCAAAATGTACTATTTACCTGATATACTTATTGAAATACTTATTTCAGGACAAACTGGGTAACAGTGCGAAAACATAACTGCAGAGATGACCAATGAAGATAGTCGCTTCAAGGCTGTCCTCGATACCAGACCAACTTCTTCGTGTTCAATATTCATCATCAACAAGTGTTTGTTGGCTTATTTCATTAGATCTAAATTGTTCCTGGTACCGAGGTACGTTGATACACGCTCAAGTATTAATCCGGCTGCCAAAGAAGATCAGTTGTGTTCACTGGACTGTGGTGAAACAAAATAGGAGGGTTATGATTTTTAACCGACTTCAAAAAAGGAGGAGGTTATACGTTCCACTGTATGTTTTTTTTTTTTTATGTATGTTCACCGATTACTCCGTCAATAGAGAATGTCAGCCAGTTTAGATTTTTGGCTAACCGTATTATTCATTAAAAACTAAAAATTGCTGTAAAAAAATCATTTCGATACGTCAAATAGTTTTCGAGATATTAAATTATAAACTTCGTATGCGCCGCTCGCAAAAAATAACTTCTTTAAAATTGTAGGCACCTAATAGGTTAGTCCAACTGAAGTCGGCGACCACAACATTTTCAACAAAAAGCCGACATCAGTTGGACTAACCTATTAGGTGCCTACAATTTTAAAGAAGTTATTTTTTGCGTTTTTGAAGGCGGTTTTTTGTTTTTTAATAGCACTTATTTTATTTTTTAAAGAAAGCCAATTTCTTTTAAATGAGGAAAGTATTAACATACAAACATACTAACTAACTAACATACTTAGGGCCGAGTTCACCAACAATTAAACGGACGATTAAGTCTTAATCAGCTGTTAATCAACACATTTGACAACCGTTAAACCGCTAATCGTTCGTTTTATTGTTGGTGAACTCGGCCCTAAGTATGTTAGTTAGTTAGTATGTTTGTATGTTGATCAGTTCCCTCTTAGCTTTTTGACAAATTTTCGTTAGTTTTTTTTAATTATTAGCTTTCACATCTGTTGTAGCAAGATGTAGATAACTTGACATTACTCACGCTTGGAATATAATCGGTGATGTTTTTTTTTTGTAAAATCCGTACTTTAGGAAAACTCGTCTTGGTGTTTCCAGTGTCATAGACTAGTTGATGTTCAATAAATCGATCATTCCGGATTTCACATTCATAAAATGCTAAGCGAAAGTATTTTTTACCCGACTGCCGAAGGAGGAGGGTAATGTGTTTCACAGCCTATACATATATGTATGTTTGTTCCTTTGTGGCACTATAAAAACTAAACCCGTTGTCCGATTTTGATGATTCTTATGTCAATCGATTTGTCTTTTACTGGTGAGTGTCACTGAAGATATGACAGTAATCAAAATTCAATATGGCGGCAACCAGACGCCATATTGCGCAAATTAAAAAAGAAAAAGTCGAACAAGTATGACAAGTGGGGTATCATAGAATAGGGATTTAAAAATCATCTGTAGGTTTATTTCATCATTTTTCATTTTGAATAATCATTTAGGATTTATAACGATTTAAAGTTGGTTAGCAACAGTCGGGTTTTGAAAGCTTGCTTTTTTATTAGCGTCGGTAGTAATGAGCCCCTTCACTAAATCAAAGGCTTGTGCTGTGCACCGTTACAGCTCCACAGGGCGGTGGGTGGTGGGCCCCAGTGAGGGGGGCACATCTACCCGGGTCAAAGGCGTTTTCAAGTAGTACTCTTTATAATATTAATTGATTAAACGAATTCATTGAAATCGCCTCGTGGCTTGCTTGATAGCTCTTTATATTGTCACCCGACTGCCGAAGGAGGAGGGTAATGTGTATCACGGATCTCTATTGGATCGCATTTTTTTTTACGCATAACGTATCTTTACGCATAAAATCGTTTGACCTAAAACGGTTTTTACAATAGAAACGATTTTATTTTAATTATTATAAAAAACTAACCTAACCTACCCTAACCTAATCTACAAAATAGACGTTTACTCAATTCTGCAATGTCAGCCTAAAAGGGAGTTATGCGAAAAAATATATATGCGAAAAGTAAATATGCGTAAATAAATTATGCGTTCCAAGGGGATCCCGTGTATCACAGCCTATATATGTATGTTTGTTCCTTTGTGGCGCTATAAAAACTAAACCCGTTGTCCGATTTTGATGATTATTATGTCTAGACCCCGTTATCTTGTCGCACTGACGTCGTTTTTTTGTAGGGATTGAATGTTTATTTTATCGACTATCTAAATGTCGATGGTATTGTGCTTAAAGTTATATGTCATGTCCCTGACAATGAGTCAAAGACAATAACTACTAGAAATGTGATAAAAAAGAATGGGAATAATGTCGCGGGTGTTCTTTAATTAAAACTGTTTGTCTTAGTTTTTCCACAGTAATTACATAAGGTCATCGCATCTCGTAATACAAATGAGGTTATCTACTTATTTTTAATCAAGAAGTTTTAATACCTACGCAAAATTGAAATTGAGCAGAGATTTAAAAGGCAAAAAATCAATCGCTTTGTTGCATAATATAAACTACAAACGTCGATATAGAGACGATCGATAAAACAAACATTCAATCCCTACAAAATAGCGATGTCACTGCGACAAGATAACGGGGTCTAATTATGTCAATCGATTTGTCTTAATCTGGTGAGTGTCGCTGTCGCAACGCGAAATAGTGATGGCCTCTACCGGCTATGCCATCCTAGTACATTAGGAGGTCGACGGTGTTGTTTGTCCGGTTTTTATACTTATTCATTTTTATTTCTTCTTATACACATTTACTGCCAGCCCACGAAACATTCCCAACCACACCTGGAAATAGTACCTACTATAGTACCTACCCGACAATCCGGTAGTGCGGCGTGGGTACAACATCAAAGAATACCCGTTAGTCGGGAGCTTGGCGGTGAATGTGTTACTTTGTTTATTTTTGTGTTTTGAAATGTAAACTACTATTTTTTTTCCACTTGAGGCCGGTCCGTCTTGTTTATTAACTATATGGTATTAATATTATCCCGTGTGGTTGCCTGGTTAGAATAGTGCCACTCCATGTCTTCCCGTGGTTGTCGTAAGAGGCAACGGGAATAAAGGCTTGTTATTCCATGGGCTTGCAACCTGTCACTAATACACTGGTAAAAATCATAGCCTAAATGTGCAAAATGTGGTTACAGAATTATCCACAAATTTTTAGAGTTGGTAATTCTGTAGCTCTGCCTACCCCACTTTGGGCATGAAGGCGTGAAGGTATGTATGTTTGTATGTGTAATATTATTTGTTTAATAACTGCTTCTGGACGTGGCCCAACTTGCGCTTAAGGTTGGGCCACGTCCTTAGTCGAAAGTTTAATTATCTATTTATACTATTAAGAAGAGACCTTAAACCAGGGGAAGCGGTAACGAGAGTTTCTCCTAGTAATGCGATGTAAGCCTTGGTATGGCTTTAGGAACCGAAGGGGTTGGTGGGGGGCCTCCATTGCCCCCAGGATAACTGAACATTTCGCTGGGTTTTCACGATCATCAGCGCGCGAAAGGCATTCACTAAAACGAACCCGAAACTACCCTCGACGCGGAATTATTGTTTGTCTAGCCTCGTTGGTTTACCGAAGAAGTCATTGGGAGTAGTTCCAGGGCTGGTGTTGCGAGGGTCACACACAAATTGGTGGGCGTTTAACCCAATGACCCAGAGGGCCTAATCACACCTACTGGATCCTCAGTGCCACCTCAAGCTGGTCTGACCCCAGACCCTGGTTCGACCGGCCCTACCGGTGGCTCCCATGAGGACCGGGTCCTGGTAGCGACTGCCGACGGGGCCGTGAGCACGGGCCATAGAGGCCAACAATTCCTCTTCTGCGGCCACTTTGATCGGTGTCGCCAAATTCACCGCCACGACCACCATCCACTGGGTCTCGTCTCGTAGGGCCGGAGGCGGCCCAGGTCTATGCAAGGGCCTACACCCTCGCGCATGAACCACATGCCCAGTGCCCCCCTCACCTCAGGCTCCCGCGGGACATTCTTAATATAGTCGAGCGGGTGATTTACTAGTGGGCCGGACGTGGGCCGGGACTTAAGCTCCAAGGGTCGGGATCGCGTGCGGCCTCTGCCTCAATGTCTGAGCGCTGACATTGAGGCAGAGAGGTCTTTTTACTACTTCATGATTTTCTCACTTTATTTTCTTTTCATTACTTAGTTTATTTTCTTAGTTGTTTTTTTTTGGATTTTATAATTAGTAAGATTTAGGGGATGGAGGCACGCTAGCCCTAGGTGTAAGCCTTGACATGGCTGCAGAAACCGAAGGAGGCTCCAATGCCCCAAGCACGACTGAACATTTCCCTAGGTCTTTGCGATCATCGGCGCGTGAAAAGCGTTCACAAAAACCAACCCGTACGCTCGACGAAGAATCATTAACCGACATTCCACCGGATGACCATGGTGTCGAATGGGTTGCTGAGCTGACAGCCCTCTGGGTATCCGGTGGGACGGTAGTTGGCCATCGTTGATTCTCCCAGTCCCTCGACGTAGTATCGCTAATAATTCTTAGTATCGGGAGAAGTACAGTTTAATATGCCAGGCAATTTAGTACACTTGTGGTCGCCTTTAGCGTTGGTGACGTCGACCTCAGTACCTAAATACGCGTCTCTAAGGACGATGGTTTGTGTGAAACTATTCGAAAATAGCCAAATGCCTCGTCGTTTACATCGTTCGGAAAATCATAATATTTTTTTACTTTAGCCCATTTGACTCCCAGTTACCTACTTCATAATTTTCTCACTTTATTATATTTGTCTCTTTTTATTAGTTCCTAGGTTTTTCTGGTTTAACTTTTTCTTTTATTGACCTTTTTTCTGCAATTTATTGTGTTACCTTATTTTTATATTAGATTTTTGTGTATTTTATAATTAGTTAGATATCCCATATTAGATGCGAGTTTATCAGGGGAAAGTGGGACGTTAACCCTACTAGAGTCTCCTGGCAGTGCAGTGTAAGCCTTGACATGGTTATAGAAACCAAACCCATATTACGTATGGCTTAACTTTTTCCAACAAATTTAGAGCGCCTGGGATCGCCAATAGAGCTCGAGAAATCAGTTCCATGAGGATTAAATACTCGTCTCTAAGGACGATGGTTTGTGTGGTACCATTCGAAAATAGCCAAATGCCTCGTCATATATTAGTTCGTACGGGAGAACTAATCCAATGACAGCATCGATAGTTCAACTAACAACGACAATGTGTGCAATGCGAATATAGCACACACAAAAACTGCGCAGCATCATTACGGTTTTTTTCTTTTTTTTTTTAGTACTTCTTAATTTTCTCAGTTTATTAGATTCATTTTCTTTTCATTAGTTTGTTTGTTTTCTTATTAGCTTTATTGTTTTGCATTTTATAATTAGTTAGATTTATACCATATTAGTTGCAAGTTTTTACTGGGATGGGGCATGTTAACCCTAGTAGAGTGCCTCCAGGCACTGCGCAACTGCGGTGTAAGCCTCGACATGAAATGCCCCCCAGCACGACTGAACATTTCCGCTGGATCTTCGCGATCGTTGAGGCATTCACAAAAACCAACCAGTACGCTCGACGCGGAATCATTAACCGGCCTTCAGCCGGATGACCACAGTGTCGGATGGGTTGCTGAGCTGACAGCCTGTCGCTGGGTATCTGGTGGGATGGTAGGTGGTCATCGTTGATTCTCCCAGTCCCTCAACGTAGTATCGCTAATAGTTCTTATCATTGGGAGAACTATCATTTATTATGACATTAAATTGAGTTAACTTGAGGTCGCTATTAACGTTGGTGACGTCGACCTCAGTACCTAAATCCGCGTCTCTAAGGACGATGGTTTGTGTGGTACTATTCAAAAATAGCCAAATGCCTCGTCGTTTACATCGTTCGGAAGAACATATTTTTTAGCTTTAGCGCATTTGACGCATAGTTACCTACTTCATAATTTACTCACTTTATTATTTTTATTTCTTTGTATTAGTTACTTTGTTTTCTTTTTCTTTAAATGAACTTTTTTTTTGCAATTTAATTCGTTGCCTTATCTTTATATTAGATTATTGTGTAATTTATAATTAGTTAGATATCCCATATTAGACGGGAGTTTATCAGCGGAACTGGGACGCTAACCCTACTAGTCTCCTGGCAGTGCGGTGCACTGTGGGACGAAAATCAGCTCTAGAGGACATAGAAATCGAAGTTCTCATTTTTACAATGTTTTGATTGGGATTGGTTTCATTTGCAGTTATAATGCTAAATTATTATTTTGGTTGGATTGTGTTTGGAAACCGATGAGTTATAATTTTTTTCCTTAAAATTTGTATGGGACAGCATGAAAAAGTCCAAATATCTCTGAAACCGCAAGAGAAACCGTTATATCTTCGCAGATGGTTATAAAAATAATTATTTGTGATTTTTTGGCGTAGTGCATATTTCAGTCATTGCTGCGGTTTTTTTTTTAAAAAATCGATGTTACTTTTTGTTAGTCCTGGCGGATTATTTTATCAATAAAAGACTTGAATATTTATATTTTGTATATTTTATACTCAAATTATCAAACAATTATTTGATTTATTATGATCGCTTAAAATATATACAATTAAATATTTTTTCCGGTAATGAGGAGATTATTGTGCATGTTTAATGAACTATATTCAGTAATGGGATTATACTTAATTTATTTTGGTTGTAAATAGTTTGTAATGATTTCTTGAGTAATTAGTAATAAGTTTTTATGAGATACAGTAATTAATTCATTAGTAATAAGGTAGGTGATTACTTAACGAAGTAAGTGGTAAAGGAATCATCATTAGCTCACATCAATAAATAGACCAGACATTTATCCAAGAGCGATAATCGCAATTATTCTGTATAACTCTGAACATCTGTACTCCTGCTAAAATTTAAAAATGACAAATTTTTCTACCAACTTGGACCTATTTGTCGTTTTACAAAGCAAGAAGCCGGCATTTAATCAAGAAGTATTGTTCGAAGCAGTGGTGCAACGTTTGGGTTCCAGTTTATCTGAAGACGAAATAGAAATACTTATAGAATTCTGTACAAAGTTTACTCGATCTGCTGTTACGAGATGGCAAAAAAGTAACCGGAATACGAAAGACTTCAGAAAATACTACGAAAGTTGGCTTCAAGCTAATGTTGATTGGCCCAGCTGTCTACAAACTAATCTACTCAGCCCTGGACTACTTCAAGATTCTTCGTGTTCTGAGCCTTTGGAATCGTCAACTACGACTGATTTTACTTTACCAGAATGTTCGATACCATCTACTTCAACTGGAACAATGACCATGCGATCCAGGAAACCATTTGAAGAACTATCAATCAAGCAAAAAAAGAGAAGATTCGACAGTTATACAGGAGAAGACTCAACTGAATTAACATATGCAGCGGCAAAACTCTTGAAAGAAGATGGGCGTGAAGATATAGCATCCGTAATTGAGTACATGCTCAAAAATTCTGAAGCAGCTGCAAATATACAAAAAATGATCAAGAAATCAAATACTTCAGTTACATATTCACCAGATAAGGCACTCGGTCTTTACGTGGCATTAAAGCTGACTAAATGGCAATACATGACCTTAAGGGAGTCAGCTATTCAAGAAGGAGCCGAAGATCTTTATCCATCATACTACAAGATTCAGTCAGCGAAATTACAAAGCTACCCTCCGAAATCCGCTATAACCATAACGGATTCATCAGCTGAAATTAAACTTCAAGCTTTACTGGATTTGACTACGCAGAGGATTCTAAAAGAATTACCATCTAATATTGAAGACAAAGAGTTGACGCTGAAATCGAAATGGGGTTTTGATGGTGCATCCAGCCAGAGCAAATATAAACAAAAAATGGATGGCGAAAACGATGACTCGAGCATATTCATGGCATCATTAGCACCACTCAAATTGGTTTGTGGTGAGGACATTTTATGGACGAATCCAAAACCCTGCTCACCGTCTTATTGTCGCCCATTGATGTTCCGTTTTGTTAAGGAAAGTAAAGCCGTAGTTTTGGAGTTAAAATCAAAGTTCGAAGAAGAAATTAAGGGTCTACTTCCTACGGAATACAATACAGCTAAAATAAAACACCTTTTGAAGATGACCATGATAGATGATAAAATTTGTACTTATCTATCGGAAGCTAAGTCAAATGCTACGTGTTACTTGTGTTTGGCTAAGCCTACCGAAATGAATAAGCTAGATTCAGTTGTAGTGAAGCAGATTTCGACAGAATTATATGAATTCGGGTTATCTTCACTACATGCTCGTATAAATTCAATGGAGTGCCTTTTACACATTTCTTACAGACTGAGGTTTAAAAAATGGGCTGCAAAAGGCGAGGAACTCAAAAAAATAATGAACGAGACGAAAAAAGTTGTTCAAGACCGATTCAAGGAAGAGCTCAACCTTTTGATCGATAATGTAAAGCAGGGATCGGGTACCACAAACGATGGCAATACAGCAAGAAGGTTCTTCGAGTTTCCTGAAAAAACTGCAGCAATAACTGGATTGGATGAAGAACTTGTTCGCAGATTTGCTGTAATACTGCAAGCAATAACATCTGGAGAAGGAATAGATGTTATGAAATTTAAGGAATATACCTTTAAGACTGCTCAAAAGTTCATAGCAATGTATGATTGGTATTATATGCCGTCAACTGTGCATAAGCTATTAATTCATGGAGCAGACATTATTGCCAGCAACGCCATTGTTCCCATCGGAAGTCTCTCGGAAGAGGCTTCCGAAGCTCGAAATAAAGATTTTAGGAGGTTCAGGGAGCATAATTCTAGAAAAAGGAGTAGGCAAGCTTGTAACGAGGATATACTGAATATGCTTCTATTATCCTCCGATCCTCATATTACGGCAATAAGACCTAGTTTGGATAAGAAGAAAAGGCAGGCATTTTTTGCCGAAACTAGGTCATTATTTTCGGTTCAGGAAGTCGAACTGGAACGAGAGGTTTCAGATCCGTGTGATCTA
Organism: Acleris literana; assembly: GCA_946894065.1. Lineage (NCBI taxonomy): Eukaryota > Metazoa > Arthropoda > Insecta > Lepidoptera > Tortricidae > Acleris > Acleris literana. The sequence goes on along the minus strand of OX335695.1, from coordinate 11,687,759 downwards.
TATCAAAATGAGTCCGATATAGATCATTCGTTCGATATATTAACCTAAAAAAAATTATTATGTATCGTGTTTATTTTAGTCACATTATGGTTAGTTATTTTTTTTACATTTTTTACTTTTATTTCTATATAGTTACACAGAAAAAATACTATTACTTATATCACTTTTTTTTTTTACTTTTTATTATAATTATTTATATATGTAAGAAGAGTATTTGCATTTCGCTACCTCCCCCCTCTTACATAAGTTGAAAAAAAAATACGCCACGCACTTAAAAAAAAAGACAAAATAACATCGATTTTAAAAAAAAAAACCGCAGCTATGACTGAAATATGCACTACGCCAAAAAATCACAAATAATTATTTTTATTACCATCTGCGAGGATATAACGGTTTCTCTTGCGGTTTCAGAGATATTTGGACTTTTTCATGCCGTCCCATACAAATTTTAAGGAAAAAAATTATAACTCATCAGTTTCCAAACACAATCCAACCAGAACAATAATTTAGCATTATAACTGCAAACGAAACCAATCCCAATCAAAAAATTATAAAAATGAGAACTTTGATTTCTATGTCCTCTAGAGCCGATTTTCGTCCCACAGTGTGGCACTGCGCAGCTGCGGTGTAAGCCTCGACATGAAATGCCCCCCAGCACGACTGAACATTTCCGCTGGATCTTCGCGATCGTTGAGGCATTCACAAAAACCAACCAGTACGCTCGACGCGGAATCATTAAGCGGCTTTCAACCGGATGACCACGGTGTCGGATGGGTTGCTGAGCTGACAGCCCTGGCTCGCTGGGTATCTGGTGGAATGGTAGGTGGTCATCGTTGATTCTCCCAGTCCCTCAACGTAGTATCGCTAATAGTTCTTATCATCGGGAGAACTATAATTTATTGTGCCAGCCAATTTAGTACACTTGAGGTTACTATTAGCGTTGGTGACGTCGACCTCAGTACCTAAATACGCGTCTCTAAGGACGATGGTTTGTGTGGTACTATTCGAAAATAGCCAAATGCCTCGTCGTTTACATCGTTCGGAAGATCATAATATTTTTTTACTTTAGCCCATTTGACTCACAGTTACCAGTAGTATATTATTGGGCGTTTCAAAACACATTTCATGTGTTTCGTGTTTTGAAACTCCCAATCGGTTTTGAGGTGTTCTGAAACTCTCAATCGGTTTTGAGGTGTTCTGAAACTCCCAATCGGTTTTGAGGTGTTCTGAAACTCTCAATCGGTTTTGAGGTGTTCTGAAACTCTCAATCGGTTTTGAGGTGTTTTGAAACGCTCAATCGGTTTCTCTGAAACTCATAGCAGTTATTTTATTAAGTTGTAATTGATTCGAAACGCCTTTGCGTTCTTTGATATATTTGGTTCATAACGTTCAATCGGGTTTACGTGTCGCCTCACGATGTGCCCGTAACACATCATACAAAATTGAATGCGTTTTCACCATGCTAAGTCGTAACTTACTTTACATTTGTATTATTAAGTAAAATAACAAAAGCTTAACACAACACACACACTAAGTTGATCAGGCTCAGCATGTATGCAAGGGTCCAGGACCCTCATAGCGCACCGCACCGCTACGGACGGACTTGGTTTGCTAAGGTGTTTTCACAACTTGCTGCGAAGGTGATCAATCTCCACAACAAGGACGAGCCACCCGGGATGCTATAGGTTCCCAGTGGTCTTATGGCTGCATTTTACATGAAGGTGGATTTGGGGGCCTTCCACCAAGGCGTGGGTCATCTGTACCTACCACCGCATAGGCACAGAATCTCCTCAAGTTCAAGGATAACAAATTCAGCGGTTAGTAGCAAGGGTGATCAGGCCGAGCCACAGGTTGCTGGTGCACCCTACCATTCCGCCGGTCGGTCACGGAAGGTGGGAGCACGTCGGTTACATATTTTGTGTTTTATTTATATCAACCAAGTATAAAAACTTCGTTAGCGCGATGTAGACCTGAGCCTGCGATTGGTTAGTTTCTGTGACGTAGTTGTGACGCTAAACATACAATTATCAATGGCAAAAAGTTACTTGAAATTTAAATAAGTTATTACTCTACAAATTACTCAACCTGATTTTGTTTCTTTAACTGTACAAGTAAAGTTTACAATCAGTTGAAGTGTCATTTGATATGTTGCCTTAATAAATTTTTGCATATTCACAATTTGCTTATCTATCACTATGCGACACGGCTATTAAATAATTAATTGTTTTGATGAAGACGACAAAATAATGTACTTAAGCAGTGTTTACATGGTACACAAAATATAATTATAATGGTTTTGAATAGAAAGAAACAATTTGTTTAAAAAAAAAATGTTTATTTTAAACAAATTAAGATAACAATATCAAAATGTATGTATGTAAACTCTTTATTGCACATAAACAATTACAAGACAATAATTGTAGTAATTTTATGGTTTTGAATAATATCGAGAATCAAAAGTTGCATAACGAAATTTATTAAAAAATTGATTATTTTAAATGTAGTATATATGTATGTAAACTCTTTATAGCACATAAACAATTACAAGACATAATAATTATACTTAGTAATTTTGTTCAAGGTAAGTATTAAAATATGAACTTAATAAAATCTAATAGCTAACGTCACTTAGTCTTTTCACAATTCGGCTAACTAACTCTTCCGTAGCACTTAACAATTCATCGTAGTTATCTTGGACGACATACTGCACCGTCGTCGTCAAATCCTCACCTTGTTTCGACTCGAGGTTCGCAATAGTAATCTTTATTACTTGCTTCCCCTTGTTAGCTTTTCTAATTACATGCGAGTTTAACCCAATATCTGATGTTCGAGTCCTTCTTTGCAGTGTTTTCTTCTTCAATGTTCGTTTTGATTTTTTCGGAGAATTTGCTAAAGATGTATCCTGATTTTGATTTATACATCTTTCCTGGTACTTCAAATAGGAATCCATGTCTTGGCAATAGGAAAATGGTTCGTCGAATGATGCAATAGTCTGAGATGAAAAAAGTGGGAACTGTTCATCGATTTCTTTCACGCAGTCAATGGGTTGAGAACTCGTCATACTCTGCAAAATAAATGAATAGAATTAGATTTATAACTACCTAACCATTTTTTATTTTTTTTTTTATTAAAAAGTAGTACATAATTGAGATAGCTGTACTTACTTATTTTGTAGATACAGGAACTGAAATTAAACTACGCCTGTCTAAATTGACGTTCAAAGAAGAACTACACTTATTTTTTAGATACAGGAAATGAAATAAAACTGCGACCGTCTAAATTGACGTTCAAAAAAGAACTAAAATACGAGTATTAAATTGTTGCAGTAACATTTTTCCTATGCTAAATAAGTACACACTTCAAATACAAGTTTAAACAAGTCTTAATTCATGCAGTGTAAAATGAGCCTTAGCGAAGTTCGCGACTACTTTGTAAAACGGCGGCTTCTTTGATTGCAACATAATTAACATGATACTTTTGTTTGTTACACATTTGCTTATTTTGCAAATTGACGCCTGAGGTATTAAACCTTTATAAAAACCATTATTGTTCGTATTTTGTAGTAGCACTGTTAATACAAATCGAGTGTAATAAATATTGAAATGTTGAGAACTTCTGTATTGTGGTGTAGGTACCGATAAATTTATTTTTTATGTTGTAACGCATAACTTTATTAGACACCGTTGCAGTCAATCGTTCTACAGTGAATCAATCATCTTTACTCTACCTACACTGCACTAAAACAATGTTCGTAAGTTTTTAATACATTTAATTACATTGTTATTAACTTTTTTTACACAATATTAATGTTATACTTTGTTTGCAGGTCTGATACGGAATACTGTCAAGTTGAGCTCTCCAAAAAGACTCCCTCAAAAAAGAAAATCGCGCTTCCTGAATCTGAGGACGAAGTTTCTATACCGCGGTAATTATATTTTAAACAAGTATAATGATATTAAAATCTTCTAATGTGTTTTATAAAACGTATAATTTGTTTTTTATAGGTCTAAGAAGCTTAAACTCTCCAAAAAGGCTCCCTCAAAAAAGAAAATCTCGCTGCCTGAATCTGAGGACGAAGTCTCTACACCTCGGTAATTATATTTTAAACAAATGAAACATTGAAACCTTCTAATGTGCTTTTAAAAATGTAAAATTAATTTTTTATAGGTCTAAGAAGTTGAAATTATCGAAAACCCTGCTTCCCGAATCTGAAGAAGAGGTTCCAACTTCATGGTGAGTAATTAAATTACCGTTTTTGAAACTGAATTAAAATAATTAGCTCAGTATGTACCTACCTATGTTCGTATTATTAATTTTTGGTTTCGATTTACAGCACAAAAAAGTTGTCGCAGACGTGTCAACAAAAATATCCGCCTGCAGGCTGGAAAATTGACTCCGATAGCGAAGACGAAGACTTGCGTGTTCAGCAAAAGGAAACGGTGTTCCCGTCTGTTTTGATACGGCAAGTTCCTGGCGGCAGGGTGCGGCGAACTGCACAATTGTCTGGTAATCTTTTTATTGAGTTAAAATTGTATAATGTTGCTGACATAAAAACTGTTGCGGTAGAAGATCGATGGAAGAAGGCTTTAATTAACTTAAAACTTCAGGTAGATGCGGATTCGCAAGAGGTATCAAATATTAATAAAGTTTTAAAATTAAGTAAGGAGCACTTCATCGATGATGGAGTGTTCTATCGCGATTTAAAATAATTAGAATTGATGTGATAGGTACCTTTGTTTGTAATATTCACCGTAATTTTTCTTTTTAAAAATGAGTCTTAACTCAATATTTTGTTCTGTTTGCGAAACATCTGTTGCAAGTCGAGCTTTTTCTGCCCATTTACGAAGTACCGTGCATAAAAATAATATATCTATAGATAACGGTGATGGTGTTGAAAAAATAGCTAGCGCCTTTCGAAGTAGGATAGCGTCTTACCGCGTGCGAGGACACGAAGACTGCCCAGAGCAAACTAGTCCTCCTGCCGAGTTTTTACACAGTGTTCGCGCCCGCGTTCGAAAAATTTTAGATGCAAGACAATCAGTCTTTAAGAGTGTTAAAGTTAACTTTGAATTATTTGCAGAATTTTCTTTACTTAAAAACGATACATGCGACGTTAAGTCTTTTGCGACTCAAAATATAGTGATACATCAGACTTATGATTTCAATGAAATATTTTCAAATCTTTTACACTCTATTTGTCGAAAAATTGATGAATTTCAAGACAGGGATAGTGGTTGGGCTTTTATGCGCAATTTATACCTAGAGGTAAACATCAGTAAATACAACCCACTGCGAGCATCGAGATTCATAGATTTGCCTAAAAATATTAAACTTAAGCGTGCGTGCATCAATATTCAAAATAAAGATAATTTTTGCTTTTTGTGGTGTGTGATGGCTGCACTATTCCCCGCTAAAAGTAATGCTCATAGGGTATCTTCATACCCTCATTATGAAGGTGTTCTAAATAGCGCGGACATGACCTTTCCTGTAGGATTATCTGACATCAAAATATTCGAAAAAAACAATCAGAATATAAGTATTAATGTGTATGCACTCAAAAATAAAACTGAAATTGTAGGCCCGCTTTATAAAACCGCATGTCGGAAACAACATCATATTAACCTATTAATGTTAGAAAACGGGCGTCAAACACATTATTGCCTAATAAAAAATTTAAGTCGTCTGCTTAAACTTCAATTAACAAAACATAACGGACAAATATTTTTTTGTGATGAATGTATGATATTTTTTAATAGTGAAAATAAATTAAATGCTCACGTATGCGGGGGCGTTAAGACAATTTTACCTGAACGGGGTGCGCAAATTGAATTTAAAAATTTTGAACGAATGCAAGATATGCCTTTCATAATTTATGCAGACTTTGAATCATTATTGCAGTCAAATACAGACGAAACGCTTAGTTCAAAATGTACTACAACATTACAGGAGCACGTGCCAGCTGCATTTGCGTACTACATTGTTTGTTCATACAATAGCTCGCTAAACAAATTCGTTTCTTATCGTGGAAAAGACTGCGTAGATAAATTTCTCGAATATTTGCAAATAGATGTATGTAGAATTCATAAAATATATTCTAACCAAAAGACAATATCTATTACAAAGGAAGAAGATAATGATTTTTTAAATTCTCAGTATTGTTTTCTTTGTCGCAAGTTATTGCTTGGCGACTCCGTGAGAGATCATTGTCATTTAACGGGACGCTATAGGGGGGCAGCCCATTCTTATTGTAATATTCGATACCGCTTACCATCATTTGTGCCAGTATTTTTTCACAACTTATCTGGATACGACAGTCATTTGTTTATACGTCAGTTGGGCGAACTTCCTGGTCAAATCAAAGTTATTGCAAAAAACAAAGAAAATTACATATCATTCACGAAATTTTTCATTACAGATCAAAACGGATATATGCCTGTTCGTTTTGTAGATTCATTCAAATTTTTATCAGCAAGTTTGGAAGAACTTGTAAGCACCTTAAATAAAGAAGATTTTATTCACCTCTGTCATTTCTTTCCTATAAAACAGCATTTTGATCTATTGAAACGAAAGGGTGTCTATCCATACGAGTATATGACTAGTTGGAGTCGCTATAAAGAGCAATGTTTACCGCAGCAACATTATTTTTACAACTCAATAAAAAATGACAGTATTTCAAAATATGACTATGAGCATGCGCAACTTGTATGGAAATCTTTCGATGTAAAGAGTTTAGGAGAATACACTGACCTGTATCTTAAATCAGATGTATTATTACTAGCTGACATATTTGAAAAGTTTCGTCAAACTTGTAAAATTAATTATAGATTAGATCCTGCTTTTTACCTAACCGCCCCAAGTTTAAGTTTTGATGCTATGTTACTCATAACTGATGTGAAGTTACAACTCATTGATGACCTTGAAATAATTAGAATGATTCAGAAGGGTATTCGTGGAGGTGTATGTTTATGTTCTACTCGGTATGCAAAGGCAAATAATAAATACATGCCGAATTTTGATTCCAGTAATCCATATAGTTTCTTATTGTACATAGACTGTAATAATCTATACGGTTATGCAATGTGTGGTTTTTTACCTTATGCTGATTTCAAATTCTTACCACAGCATGCAATTAATGAACTTGATATTCTAAAAATCTCTGATAATTCGGATTATGGTTATATTTTGGAAGTGGATTTAGAATATCCAGAACATTTGCATGACTTGCATAATGACATTCCATTCTGTCCTCAAAAATTCACACCTCCTGGTTCGAAGCAACCTAAACTTATCCCAAATTTATATGATAAATATGAATATGTCATCCATTACATGCATTTAAAAATATGTCTTAAACACGGTTTGATATTAAAAAGAATACATAGAGTAATCAAGTTTAAACAAGGTCCATTTTTGAAGCAATATATAGACTTAAACACGCAGTTAAGACAGAAAGCTAAATCCGTGTTTGAGCAAAATTCATGCAAACTATTTAACAATGCTATATTTGGAAAAACGTTGGAGGACCCCGAAAAAAGGTTAAATGTCATGTTAGTTAATGCATGGCGAGACACTACAAATAAAACAAAAAAGAAATATACAGCTGAGCAGCTAACAGGGAGACCCAATTTTCATAGTTCAACCATTTTTACTGAAAATTTTGTTGCCATACAAATGAAGCCAGAATCGATAACTCTCGATCGACCAATTTACATTGGATTTACTGTTTTGGAAATATCGAAAACTCATATGTACGATTTTCACTATTCTGTTATGAAACCATTTTATACATCTAATCTGAGTTTGTGTTATACTGATACAGATTCCTTTCTGTATTCCATAAATACAGAAGATTTATATGCAGATTTAAAACTAAAATTTCACCACTATTTTGATACTAGTAATTACTCAGACAGTAACGTATTTGGTATAACTCGTCAACATAAAAAAGTACCAGGTTTGTTTAAGGACGAACTTGGTGGAGAAATAATAAACGAATTTGTAGGTCTTAGGTCTAAATTGTATTGTATAAAAACTGAAAACAATCAAATTAAAAAGGCTAAGGGCACAAAAAAACATGTATTGCGAGGTGTGGATTTTGAGGAGTATAAAAAAGTACTTTTAAATAAAGAGCGGATAAGAAAGAGGAATATTGTATTTAAATCACTAAAACATGTTATTTTTACACAGTCTTTAAATAAAGTAGCATTGTCGTCAAATGATGACAAACGCGTTATACTAAAGAATCAAACCTCGACGTTATCTTGGGGTCATCAATCTTTGTTTTAATGTAAACAAGTTAGATTTAAGGTGTAATATTGTAAATAAAGGTGATCATTACTGAATAAACGTTGTTTTTTAACAATCTTGTTTTATTTTACTTCGTGTATCATAATCATAATATTCGCACGTTAAATATATCAATGTCACTATTGAAATGTTTGATTAAGTATGAAATTTATTTAGTCGTCACGTCACTGTTAGATTTAACGTACGAATATATATGTGTTTGCAATAGGTCCTAAAATAAAAATGCAATGATTTAATAGCAATTATTTATTTATTTATTTATTTTCTACAGAATATGATAAATTATTTTCAGAATACCATTTTTTAATACATATTACATTTTTTAACGCACATGTTTTTTTATGAATCATACAATTATATGTACTGAGATCTTTACAATATTTTTGATGCATAGATTGAAAATTAGGCAAACCTTTTTCTCCTAAATCTATTACTGTACAATTAGAACACAATTCTATTACCCATTTAACTTTTTCTAATCCTTTTACATATATTTTCTTATTTTCTAAGTAACCATGAATCATTCTTTTAAATTCTCTATAGTCAACATATCCTTCACGCCATAAAATTCCGAGGTTTTTCTCAATCCAGTTCACCTGACGTTTTTCATTTTCCGATAAAGTAGAAAATGCATATGGGGGTTTTATTGAAAATATTTGCGTGTATTCATCTGTACTGTATGCAAATTCCTTAACAATAAATTCATTTTTATACGATTTAAATCCCTGAAGATCCACGAACAAACGGTCAGTCATCATGATATTTTCTTTGTAATGTTGCTTAACGGTTTGTATTCTACAATACTATCATTCAGAATTAGACAGTACGCCGCAGTATTATCGGGAATATCCTGTTCACACTCTAATTCTAGCCGTACATCTATGGCACCTGTTTTTAAGGTTTCGTTTTGATGAGAACAGTCGAGGACGAAGAGAGGGGCTTTCTCTTTAAATTTTTGCGGACTTAACAACGGTGCTTGACTACGTCTATAATAAGACTGTTGAAATTTAGCGTACTGTTCGTATAATAAAGCGTACTTTTCGTCTCCAAAACTTACATTTAAACTTTCATATGGAAAATAGTTTGAGTTCAAAAAAACTTTGACGTCTCTCAAATGACAATGATCAAAGCATGTTATATCTTTGTTAATCATATTTTTTCGGTCCGTTTTTAATCCAATTATAACGAATCGTGGCTTTTCAATTTGAGATGAAGTTTTGATTGACCAAGAATGTTTAGAGGTTTTAGGCAAAAGCGGATACTCATAAAGATCCCAGTTCCTAAATGCTATTTGAATAGCGCGATCTTTTTCTAAATGTTTTAATAAAGTTAATCTTTCCCGATCAGAAACTTTAATATGAGGCATACGCCATACTATTTTAGATATAGTAATGTTGTCTATGTATTCATTTGTATTTAATATTACGCTATTTAAATTACTATTGGATCGTAAAAGAATAAGTTCATGTTTGCAATTAATAATTATTTTATTATAATCCTCTGCGAAACCAAGAATTTTATTTAAAGGCACAGATACAGAAAATGATCCATTGGTAATTTTTGTGCCATCAACGTCCCAGCCCCATAATTTTGACATCGAAGATTCGAGTTCATTCATAGATATAAGAGATTTCATAGTAGTCGTAACCCCGGCGTTTTTTATTTTATCTATTTCTATCCCATTCAGTTCATATCGAATATCTTGAAACATATGTAGTATAGGGTTATTAGTAAACAGAACACTGTTCACCTGCGCTTTTGTTTCTCTATTGATTACTTTAATAGTACCCTCTATGTATAAAGTACTCGCTGATGGTAATACGTAAAGATCTTGTTGATTAATAGGTATACGGATTTCATCGTTTAAATTAAAACTGGTTACGTACGGTTTATATGAATGATATTCGAAACTTTCAATCGTGTTATCATAGCTCAATGGATCTATTAAGCTTAGTATACTCATTTTAACAAGCCTATGTTTTTTAAAAATTGTTTATTATCTTTCGTTAGCTTTGTAAATTGCTCTATAGGTCTTCTTTTCTTGATAGCACAGTGATTACTAATACGTTTATCGTGCGAGACTTTGCTTTTATTGAAATCTATCATTTTTCCGAAGATGTAAATATATTTGAATCTCTTCACCTCGTAAATTAAGTAAATTATTATTTGCGTCTAATATTCTTATTTTAAGTGAGCTTAAGCTTTTTTGGGTAACCGGGAAATAGATAACGTTTTTCGGTGTTTCTATAATCCTATATCCTGGAGGCACATTCGGAACAAACTCATGAATAATGTGGCTTGGTCTTCCGTTTACAAATGATCCGCTCACTATGTCACATTCAACTCGCACTATAGTTGTAGACAGAATGGAGACAGGAAAGGGGGACTCTGTTAATATATTAGCTTGTACAGTTTCTTCACCGAAACCTAGTAACTTGCCAATCGAATTTTCTTTATTAAAGTATACATTTTTAGAACATACTATCGAAGTCTTTAAGGTATTATTATTACACGTCAGTGAAAATGTGCATCCTTGCAGATGTCTTTTGAAGTAATCGTCAAGGTCTTGAAGTTCGTATGACCCTTCAGGAATTTGTACTACTTCGTTTTTACCATAATAAAATTTATTGTTTCTGTAGTCTATATTAGGTATAGAGTTAAAAGTTGACATGTATAGCAACCCACATTCATATTCACCATCTAGTTGAAGAGCTGGTGAATGATTCGTAACCAGGGTAGAAGAGGTTCCAGTTATAGACAAAGTGAAAGACATCGTGTGAATGATAAGGTTTTTATTGCACAGAGACATTTAAACGGTCGCTCCAAAATTGTTTTAAATATTTCAAACATAAATGTCCGCAATTTACAGTGTCAAAATTTTGATAAGTGTTGTAGTTATATGAAATTTCATGATTTTTTAAATACCTTATTAATTCTAACGGTGGTTGAAGATCACCATAACTATTAAAATATTCACAATAATTATTATCTTTAACATAGGCTACCCAGTGAGTCCCCTGGTTTTTAGAACTGTCTAAATTAACGATTGCACATTCTACTCTGTTAGGTCGCTTTGGCAAATTATCTCTCATATAAACACCACGAAAATGAGGAATATCTGTTGAGTATTTTAAAAGATCTATATTAGTGAGAGCTCGTCTAGGTAACCTTTTATTTAGTTTTTTGAACTTTTTAAACACAATCCTTTGCCGTTCTTATACGGTTTTATATGTAAACCTTTTCCTAATGCAATAGATTCCATCATTTTGTTATGGCGTTCTGATTCGGTTAAGTTTTTCTTTGCAGCTTTGTAATCAGCAACAGCTTTTGCGATTCCAGCAGCTCCTCCTGCTAACGAGCCTAACGCGGAAAGTCCAGCAAAAATAGGTATCAGTGGTAAAATACCTCCAGTTTTTGGGATCGGTATTAAGCGAGGAACTCGTAATTTACTCGTATTGTTATTACGGAATACTTTAATTGCAGCTGCGAAAGCTTGGCTAATTGCAGTGCCTTTATTTTTAGATTTGTTTTTCTTTAATTCAGCACGTATTTTAGATGTAAACTGTTTAAATGTTTTTATCCCCGCACCGATTTTTATTTTAGATTTCATTAGTTTGCTAACTAACCATGATGCAAGTTTTTCGCCCTTTCCAGCGTTTTTCGAGTTTAATCTTTGTTTAGCCATTTTATAAAGTTCTAAATCTGCACGGTGTCGGTCATCTAGATTAGAATGTTTATCGTAAGCAATGTCGTGCTGCATACACGCTTCGTCCAACTCATTAATTCCCTTATCACCCCTTAGCAACCGTTTGTGCAATTTTGTACCTGGTCCACAATAATTATACCCAGGTAAGTGCAGCTCAAATGGTAAGTGATTAATAGCACTGTTTAAAAGTCCTCTCCCTTTCATATCCAATATAATAATGACAATTTTGAATACAATAAAGTTAATAAATATACTCATACAATGGCATTTCTATCAATCCAGCTATTTTCGCTATCATTAAGCCCTAACCACTTTACATACAATTTTTCTCCCCTCTTTTTGATCACCTTTTCTATGAGGTAAACATCAGGATGCTTTGTTTTCTGAAGTTCTTGTTCGTAAAATGAACCGAGTATTGTATTTTTTCGTTGATCTTCAATAAGGTAAGTAACTGGACGAGTGTGATTTACATGTTTAATAGTAAATATTTCTGTCGACCAATTCGGTGTATAACCTTTATGAAAAGCACTTTTATACTTGCTTATGCGTACATGATCTCCTATATTAAATTTATTTGATTCATAACCTAGATTGGATTGCGCGTTTTCGATGTTTGTCTTTACTTTGGACTCATTATCAAAATTAACATCAAAAGGTTTAAATTTTGTTGTATGATGCATAGTTTGATTATAGGATTTAACTATATCATTCAAAGGTTTTCCAACCCATTTATAATTTCCAATGAAACTAAAATATTTGTATAGTTTATTTTTGAGCGTTTTTATTAACCTTTCAACAATAGATGCTTTTTTAATTGAATACGTGGAATAATGATTTATTTTTAAAAAATGTACATAACGACCAAATTCATTATTATAAAACTCTTTCCCTAAGTCTGTCTGTAAGTTTATCGGTACTCGTTTTGATGATTTAATAATTTGTTCGAAAGAATTTTTAACTTCTATTTTCGTTTTAGATTTTGTTGGAATACACCACGCATACTTTGAAAAGGCGTCAATTACAACCAAAATGTATTTATATCCTCTATTTATCTTATGTAAATTTTGTAAGTCAATCAAATCTGCTTGCCACAAATCATCAATTCCTTTTAATATAACTGCTCGTCGCTTAAAGTTTTTTCGAGCTGATCTGTGTATCTCGTTCACGACTTGCTGCTTTGCCATTGTTTAATTTGTTGAAAATATCGTCTATTTCCCTTTTTGAATAAAAGTTCAATTTCAACTGATTTGCCAACTGATGAATTTGAGAATTTATGTCATCAAACATAGAATCTAGATACTTCTTCTGATAAAGGTTCTGAACGAGCTGATCGACGTACTGCTTATTAACTGCATCATCAGGTGACAATGGATGTGCAAGTCCCTTTAATCTTAATGATTGTAAATCGAAATGTCCATCATCTGATCGGAGCAAAGCATTATTTTTAAGTTCAGAAACTTCAGATACACGCAGGCGTTTATGAAGATGATGACCGAATTTGTCTATATTCATTTTATGTTCTATTTGCACGTCAAAAGTTCTGCCTCGACTAACGATAATAGTAAAGTAACTGTTTTATATATTGACATTGTTAACTAATCCTGCTTCTTGCAGTTCTTCAATAACAGATATGATTTCATTATCCAATCCTGTATTACCAGCTTCACGAGAAGCTATAAGCAATTTTAATCTTTCAACTAATTCGTTTGGGTTATCCCAATATACATATGATACATCGGTTTTAACTTTTTTCATGGTCGATAATCCTTCACCACTTATTAAACGTTCTTTAGCTAATTTAAAAAGCGGTCTTATTACGTATAAATATTTCATGCCTTTGTTGCTTTTAATTGGTTTATTAGGATTAAAATCTCTTCTATGTGCATTAGTTTCTAATAATAAGATTTTATAATTGCGTTTATCATCCTCAGTTACAATATTTAAATCCGGTACTTTCTTATATAGCAATTCGTTTAAACCTGGCGTTAAATAGTAAGTATGGGCATTTACTTTTAATTTTTTATCATGTGTTGTGTATACCGGACAGGATCCCAACATTAGCTTGTCCCGTTCCGTTCGAACACCAAAAGGTATATTTAAGTTGGTAATATAATTCTTTTGAAATTTAGGATCATCACGAGGAGATGCGAAAGAATCTGTCGTCTTAAATGAAATATCATTTATTGAATCCTGATCATTAGTTTGTTCACTTTCCACTCCATCGCTTACATCACTTTCATCGTTGTTTGATGTGTTATCCTCTTGATCTTCATTATCAAGACTCGATTGAGAAGATTTCCTCACAACCGTATAATCATGAATAGATTGCCTCTTTTCTTCACTAGGACTCAATTTTAATCTTTTTACTGACTTTCCCCATCGAAATCCGTCATTTAAATCATCATCATTAGTATTTAAGTAATTATTCTCATTTTTAACTTTAACTATTTCATTAAGTGGTTCTGTTATTGGTTTCAATACTGATTCCAACATCATATCATTATCAGTTTTCATATTACGAATCAGACTAACTTTCTTTTTAACGGCTTCGACAGATTTAAGTACTTTTTCTTTCAAATTTTTCTCGTCATTGATTTTAAGATTCATGTCTGATCTTGATGGTTTTCTATGAAGCAATAAATGTTTCATAATAATGCATCATGTATTATAGTTAATCCATAATGATAAATGTGTCAAAACCCATTCTATAACATCCTGAATTACGAGTAGAATCTTTATTTATAACCAAGTAACTATATGGCAGTTTCCATACTTCAGCACACATTTCTCGAAACTGTGACCAAGACATATCGCTTCCAACGTGCTCATCATAAACATGACGTAAATTAACATCATCTTGCTTAAATAGAATTATTAAGTTAGCATTATCTCTTATTAATTGTTTAGGTATTTTACTATAAGTTTGATTAAGGTAGAAGCTATCAATATTTTTATGACGTCCCATTGCAAAGTAATCCCTTATGTTGTTTTGATTTTCACATGCAACATCATCAAATATAATAATTGAGTTAATGTTAGCTTCATGTGGACTTAGTACTTCATCATTCTCACTATATTTTTTAAATTCGACTGATGGAACCAACATTAGTATTTTTTCTAAATACTGATACATAGGTTGGAAGAGAGTTTTAGAATAAAGATAAAGGTTTTGAAATCGTAGCCCCCGTTCATGCAGCAGAAGACCGACCATTAAATTAGTTTTACCACAGTTAGAAGGACCACAAATGATACTTCGAATTGTGTTCGGTAAAAGCTCTCCATGACGTGAATTGCGATCGTGGCGAACTGGACAAACGACTTCTAATTGCAAGTTTTGAAGTTGTTTCACAAACTTCATATTTCCAAATATAAAAACAATATTACTACCTACGTGTTGTAAGCATGAAATGTCTGTACCCAATGAGAGTAGACCTTCAAGATATTGAGTAGTTATATGTGAATATGTTCAGGTTTTTTAAAACTGTATGAACTTCTTAACCGATTGAGCATTTCAAAACACCTCAAAACCGATTGAGAGTTTCAGAACACCTCAAAACCGATTGAGAGTTTCAGAACACCTCAAAACCGATTGGGAGTTTCAGAACACCTCAAAACCGATTGAGAGTTTCAGAACACCTCAAAACCGATTGGGAGTTTCAAAACACGAAACACATGAAATGTGTTTTGAAACGCCCAATAATATACTACTGTTACCTACTTCATAATTTTCTCACTTTATTATATTTGTCTCTTTTTATTAGTTCCTAGGTTTTTCTAGTTTAACTTTTTCTTTTATTGACCTTTTTTCTGCAATTTATTGTGTTACCTTATTTTTATATTAGATTTTTGTGTATTTTATAATTAGTTAGATATCCCATATTAGATGCGAGTTTGTCAGGGGAAAGTGGGACGTTAACCCTACTAGAGTCTCCTGGCAGTGCAGTGTAAGCCTTGACATGGTTATAGTAACCAAACCCATATTACGTATGGCTTAACTTTTTCCAACAAATTTAGAGCGCCTGGGATCGCCAATAGAGCTCGAGAAATCAGTTCCATGATGATTAAATACGCATCTCTAAGGACGATGGTTTGTGTGGTACCATTCGAAAATAGCCAAATGCCTCGTCATCTATTAGTTCGTACGGGAGAACAAATCCAATGACAGCATCGATAGTTGATCTAACAACGACAATGTGTGCAATGCGAATATAGCACGCACAAAAACTGCGCAGCATCATTACGGTTTTTTCTTTTTCTTTTTAGTACTTCTTAATTTTCTCAGTTTATTAGATTCATTTTCTTTTCATTAGTTTGTTTGTTTTCTTATTAGCTTTATTGTTTTGCATTTTATAATTAGTTAGATTTATACCATATTAGTTGCAAGTTTTTACTGGGATGGGGCATGTTAACCCTAGTAGAGTGCCTCCTGGCACTGCGCAACTGCGGTGTAAGCCTCGACATGAAATGCCCCCCAGCACGACTGAACATTTCCGCTGGATCTTCGCGATCGTTGAGGCATTCACAAAAACCAACCAGTACGCTCGACGCGGAATCATTAAGCGGCTTTCAACCGGATGACCACGGTGTCGGATGGGTTGCTGAGCTGACAGCCCTGGCTCGCTGGGTATCTGGTGGAATGGTAGGTGGTCATCGTTGATTCTCCCAGTCCCTCAACGTAGTATCGCTAATAGTTCTTATCATCGGGAGAACTATAATTTATTGTGCCAGCCAATTTAGTACACTTGAGGTTACTATTAGCGTTGGTGACGTCGACCTCAGTACCTAAATACGCGTCTCTAAGGACGATGGTTTGTGTGGTACTATTCGAAAATAGCCAAATGCCTCGTCGTTTACATCGTTCGGAAGATCATAATATTTTTTTACTTTAGCCCATTTGACTCACAGTTACCTACTTCATAATTTTCTCACTTTATTATATTTGTCTCTTTTTATTAGTTCCTAGGTTTTTCTGGTTTAACTTTTTTTTTATTGACCTTTTTTCTGCAATTTATTGTGTTACCTTATTTTTATATTAGATTTTTGTGTATTTTATAATTAGTTAGATATCCCATATTAGATGCGAGTTTATCTGGGGAAAGTGGGACGTTAACCCTACTAGAGTCTCCTGGCAGTGCAGTGTAAGCCTTGACATGGTTATAGAAACCAAACCCATATTACGTATGGCTTAACTTTTTCCAACAAATTTAGAGCGCCTGGGATCGCCAATAGAGTTTGAGAAATCAGTTCCATGATGATTAAATACTCGTCTCTAAGGACGATGGTTTTTGTGGTACCATTCGAAAATAGCCAAATGCCTCGTCATATATTAGTTCGTACGGGAGAACTAATCCAATGACAGCATCGATAGTTGAACTAACAACGACAATGTGTACAATGCGAATATAGCACGCACAAAAACTGCGCAGCATCTTTACGGTTTTTTTTTTTTTTTTTGTACTTCTTAATTTTCTCAGTTTATTAGATTCATTTTCTTTTCATTAGTTTGTTTGTTTTCTTATTAGCTTTATATTTTTGCATTTTATAATTAGTTAGATTTATACCATATTAGTTGCAAGTTTTTACTGGGATGGGGCATGTTAACCCTAGTAGAGTGCCTCCTGGCACTGCGCAACTGCGGTGTAAGCCTCGACATGAAATGCCCCCCAGCACGACTGAACATTTCCGCTGGATCTTCGCGATCGTTGAGGCATTCACAAAAACCAACCAGTACGCTCGACGCGGAATCATTAACCGGCCTTCAGCCGGATGACCACGGTGTCGGATGGGTTGCTGAGCTGACAGCCTGTCGCTGGGTATCTGGTGGGATGGTAGGTGGTCATCGTTGATTCTCCCAGTCCCTCAACGTAGTATCGCTAATAGTTCTTATCATTGGGAGAACTATCATTTATTATGACATTAAATTGAGTTAACTTGAGGTCGCTATTAACGTTGGTGACG
Source organism: Acleris literana (assembly GCA_946894065.1). Lineage (NCBI taxonomy): Eukaryota > Metazoa > Arthropoda > Insecta > Lepidoptera > Tortricidae > Acleris > Acleris literana. The sequence continues at coordinate 11,669,788 of OX335695.1, read as the reverse complement.
TCGACCTCAGTACCTAAATCCGCGTCTCTAAGGACGATGGTTTGTGTGGTACTATTCAAAAATAGCCAAATGCCTCGTCGTTTACATCGTTCGGAAGAACATATTTTTTAGCTTTAGCGCATTTGACGCATAGTTACCTACTTCATAATTTACTCACTTTATTATTTTTATTTCTTTGTATTAGTTACTTTGTTTTCTTTTTCTTTAAATGAACTTTTTTTTTGCAATTTAATTCGTTGCCTTATCTTTATATTAGATTATTGTGTAATTTATAATTAGTTAGATATCCCATATTAGACGGGAGTTTATCAGGGGAACTGGGACGCTAACCCTACTAGTCTCCTGGCAGTGCGGTGTAAGCCTTGACATGGCTGTAGAAACCGAAACCAGGTGGCCTGCGTGTCTTGCCATATGCCATTCAATTAGTTGTATCTAGAGCTCTGGTATGGTATGGCCGTGGTTGTCAACAATGCCGATCGTTGGCACGTGTCTAAACACTTCGGTGAAGGTTTTAAAAATCCAGTAAGTAACATATAACCAGTATAACTATGAAAGTGAACGACACTCGTACCTTTGACCAAAGTTGTCTAAATTTAATGGTCCTGTGTGCTTACCTATGGCTGTGGGGAAGGTTCCCCGTACAGCACTGATGAGAGACTCTACGGAGACTCCAAGTGTAACTAATCGCTTTGGCTAGTGCTTCGCTAGTAGCAGTGTGCTAACCGGGTTTTGGGGGGTTAGCATGCCTCTTACCCAAGCCAAATTGCTCTCCTAAACGTTATAATGAAATTATTAACGACCAAAGTCTCCCCAGGAGCTGGGTCGTCGCAATGGCCGGTCCTAGGGCGGTCAAGCTGATTAGCGTCCCTCGTCTCATTGAAGAATTGTAACGACAACCGGAGTGTGGGGGTCGCGTAAATTTATTGTGTTACCTTATTTTTAGATTAGATTTTTGTGCATTTTATAATTAATTGGATATCCCATATTAGATGCGAGTTTATAAGGGGAAAGTGGGACGCTAACCCTACTAGAGTCTCGGCAGTGTGGTGTAAGCTAGACATGGTTGTAGAAACCAAAACCGTATTACGTATGGCTTAACTTCTTTTCCAACAAATTTAGTGCGGCTGGGATCGCCAATAGCGTTGGCAACGCTGATCTTTGTTCCATAATGATTATATTCGCGCCTCTAAGCACGATGGTTGGTGTGGCGTTATTTTAACATAGCTAAATAGGTACTTCGTCATGTATTTAGTTCGTTTGAAAGTTTTGTTTATTATTTGTAGTTTAGGTTTTTTTAGATAATTGTTTTAGTTCGTTGTTTTCTTTTCTTTATGAAATAATATTACGAAAACTTGCCCATAAGCTTCACTTTAATGTTTATTATTTTTAGTTACTATTAGTTTAGGGTTTCCTTAGTTATTGTTTTAGTTCGTTGTTTTCTTTTTTTAATGAATTAATAATACAAATCTCGCCCATAAGCTTCACTTTAATGTTTATTATTTTTAGTTATTATTAGTTTAGGGTTTCCTTAGTTAGTTATTGTTTTAGTTCGATGTTTTCTTTTCTTTATGAAATAATATTACGAAAACTCGCCCATAAGCTTCACTTTAATGTTTATTATTTTTAGTTACTATTAGTTTAGGGTTTCCTGAGTTAGTTATTGTTTTAGTTCGTTGTTTTCTTTTCTTAATGAAGTAATAATACAAAAACTCGCCCATAAGCTTCACTTTAATGTTTATTATTTTTAGTTACTATTAGTTTAGGGTTTCCTGAGTTAGTTATTGTTTTAGTTCGTTGTTTTCTTTTCTTAATGAAGTAATAATACAAAAACTCGCCCATAAGCTTCACTTTAATGTTTATTATTTGTAGTTACTATAAGTTCCCCGCAGCAGGCAGGAATTATGGAAGTCTCTACTGAGTCTCCAAGCATAGTTGGTTGCTTCGGCGGGTGCTTCGCGAGATCCAACGTGCGAACGGGTTGAAGGGGTTATCTTTCCTTACAAGTTACGGCATCTTCGCTCTAAATGTTTCAAATGAAAATGAGTACGTACCCGATCTCCCACCGGAGTCGGGTGGACGCGTATACCAGCCTCAGGGCTTTCAGGCCAGCGGCCCCTCTGTGGATCAGGGGGGTAACGGTTTTGCTAAAAGCATGTCTAGTTTTTTTTTGTTATTACTATTTCAATTATTTTTAGTTATTTGTGTTTGTAAGTATTTTATCAAAAAAAGAATTAAGATGTTTTAGGTTTTTTTCTTTTGATTATTTTTCTTATTTTTGCATATTTTATATTTTGATTGATAATTACATATACGACATTATCAATCAAAGAGGATGACACCAAAGCTGAATTGACAAGAACCATCAACCCGAGCACCAAGGGGATCCCAAATAATACAGAGCTTTACAAAGGTGGGCAACTCGGGAGTAGTTGTGCGGAGGGAAAAAGTGTCAGCGGCGCAGAAACTGAGGGACACTGACCCAAAGACCCTAAGAGCGGTAGAACCAAAGGAAAGGCGCCCACTGGTGTTTCTAAGCAGCTTCCGCACACCCTCCGACGACGCTACGTTTATAGATCAACTACATGCGGTAAATCTTAACGACGACCCCGAGTGGCCCGTCGCGCGTACGAAGTCCTAATGCCGTACCGCCATCCGTCGGGGACGCCATGGCCAAGTTACCATGGTGCTGGAGTGCTCGGGGGAGATGCGCTGAAAACTAGTTAGTTGACTTTGGTACAGTGTACATTGGCTGGGACTGGGACTACCCCACCGTTCACGACTTCATCCGGGTCACGTGCTGTAATAAATGTCAGCAATACGGGCACCCGGAGAAATAATGTGAGGCCAAAGAAATGATCTGCGGTAAGTGCGGTGACCCGGGACACAAGTCAGAGAAGTGCCAATCCGCCTCCGAATGTTGCGCGGGTTGCGCCACGTGTAGGCGCTTTAAGAGGAAGGACGCAGCGGCGCACGAAACGGCTTCGGCAGAATGCCCCGCCCGCCAGCACGCTCAGCAACTGCCGGCGAATAACACCCAATATGAATAACACAACGGGAAGAGTGACAATCGGTCAGGTGAACCTCCAGGGATCAAAAACAGCCACGACGGAGCGGCCAGCTATATGTAGGGATCTCAACTTGGTCATGGTGATGGTTCAAGAACAGCACACCGACGGCACCGCTAACATCATACAACACGGTTTGGCTCTAAAGCTGGCATTATGCTGCTGGCCAGTGACATTTCCGCTACCGTCCTCACGCACATAAGCACGGAGTATTGCGCGGTGGAACACATTACAGGGAGAAGAAGCAGCGCATACCTAGCATCAGCGTACTGCCAATATAGCCATGACGTGGCAATTCACCTGGGCAGTTTAGATAAAATCATGGAGGTCGTACGCGGAAACCCTTCGGATTCGGTCCTTTATGCTGCAAGGCGGGCAGGACCATGGGTTGGTTGGTGGGATATGTCCGTATCTACATGGGTTCTGTGGTAGAGTTCGAACGGAGCGGACGTATTCACTGCACTGCCCTACGCAGATATATTTATTGAGACAAATTTAAGTTTGCAGTTGTGCAAAATACTATTCTCGCTTCCAACAAGGAGTCGCAAGCGGAGCGTTGGCGGTCATTGGAGCTTTCGGACCGCATTTAAAAGTTTGTACCCTCTTGTATGAGAGAGAAAGGTTAGGAAATATATATTTTTTATTTAATTCGTAAAATTAAATAGTTGGCTCTTACGTCAGAGGGCCGTTGCTTTGTTGACGATGGTTTGTGTGGTACTATTCGAAAATAGCCAAATGCTTTCGTCATTTACATCTTCGGAAGAAATTTTTTTTTGCTTTAGCACATTTGACGTACACCATAATCACCTACATCATAATTTACTCACTTTATTATATTTGTTTCTTTTTATTAGTTCCTAGGTTTTTTTTGGTTTTCTCTTTCTTTTATTGAACTTTTTTTCCAATTTATTGTGTTACCTTATTTTTAGATTAGATTTTTGTGCATTTAATAATTAATTAGATATCCCATAGTAGATGCGAGTTTGTAAGGGGAAAGTGGGACGCTAACCCTAGCAGAGTCTCGGCAGTGTGGTGTAAGCTAGACATGGCTGTAGAAACCAAAACCGTATTAAATATGGCTTAACTTCTTTTTCCAAAAAAAATTGTGCGGCTGGGATCGCCAATAAGCGTTGGCAACGCTGATCTTTGTTCCATGCGCCTCTAAGCACGATGGTTGTTGTGGCGTTATTCTAACATAGCTAAATAGGTACTTCGTCATGTATTTAGTTCGTTAGAAAGTTTTGTTTATTATTTGTAGTTACTATTAGTTTAGGTTTTTTAGTTAGTTATTGTTTTAGTTCGATGTTTTCTTTTCGCCCAGAAGCTTCACTTTAATGTTTATTATTTTTAGTTACTATTAGTTTAGGGTTTCCTTAGTTAGTTATTGTTTTAGTTCGATGTTTTATTTTCTTAATGAATTAATAATACAAATCTCGCCCATAAGCTTCACTTTAATGTTTATTATTTTTAGTTACTATTAGTTTAGGGTTTCCTTAGTTATTTATTGTTTTAGTTGGTCGTTTTCTTTTCTTAATGAAGTAATAATACAAAATCTCGCCCATAAGCTTCACTTTAATGTTTATTATTTTTAGTTACTATTAGTTTAGGGTTTCCTTAGTTAGTTATTGTTTTAGTTCGATGTTTTATTTTCTTAATGAATTAATAATACAAATCTCGCCCATAAGCTTCACTTTAATGTTTATTATTTTTAGTTACTATTAGTTTAGGGTTTCCTTAGTTAGTTATTGTTTTAGTTCGTTGTTTTCTTTTCTTAATGAAGTAATAATACAAAAACTCGCCCATAAGCTTCACTTTAATGTTTATTATTTGTAGTTACTATAAGTGCTCCGCAGCAGGCAGGAGTAATGGAAGTTTCTACTGAGTCTCCAAGCATAGTTGGTCGCTTTGGCGGTTGCTTCGCGAGATCCAACGTGCGAACGGGTTGTAGGGGTTAGCGTCCCTTATTTCTTACGACATCTTCGCTCCAAATATTTTAAATGAAAATATTTTTAAGTAATGAGAAGGACCCCCCCTCTCAGCTTAGGTTAGCTTAACATCCCCCTCGGCTTCATGGCTCCATTCACAGACAATGAAATATAGTACCGACCAAATCTCCCACCGGAGTCTGGTGGACACGAATACCAGCCTTAGGGCTCTCAGGCCAGCAACCGTTCTGTTGATCAGGGGGGTAACGGTTTTGCTTTCCCGATTGTTATCTAAAAAGCATGTCTACTTTTCCTTTGTTATTACTACTTGAATTATTTTTAATTATTTGTGTTTTAAGTGTTTTATCAACTTTATTATTGAAGATGTTTTAGGATTTTTCTTCTGTTTTTTTTTTTTTATTGATAATTATATGGTATTAATATATGTCTATTGTCAGTGTCGAGTAAGCACCTTTAATTTTTACCGAAGGGCCTGTCATCATAAAGGTAATTTAGAAACAAGTTTAATCATTAGAACGGACACTAACGCTAACCCTAGGAGAGTTTTTCCCGGCATGGCGGTGTCAGCCTTGGGCACGCTGTGGAGAGTAGAGAATAACCCTTTCGGTGGGTCTCCGCGAACATCAGCGCACTGATTCACGAAATGACCCAACTCCTTGGCTATCCTGCGCTCCAAATAGGTTTAATAAGAAAATAAACGGCCCCACTCACCCACCCAGAGGTGGGTAGTCGCAATAGCCGGCCCCAGGGCACTCAAGCCGACACCGATCCTGTGGATCAGGACGTTGTCGAGTTTGTATGCCCGATATGTGTGTGACCATTCGCAATGACCAGGGGTTTGGACGTGCATAAAGCAAAAGCTCATCCCATTGAGCAAGGCTGATGCAGAACCTTAGCGCTCCCTAAGAAGCTTCCGGAGTTTTTTAATTTTAGGTTAGTTTTTCTTTATTAAGTAGTTGTTTTCTTTTACTCGTAATTAACTAAGACTGTCTTTTTTTTTATGCGTTAATAATTATTTCTACATTCTATTAGGCGTGAGTTTAAACCAGAGCCTCGGTTGGTATGTCTAAAGCGACCAGCTGTACCTATCAGGGGGATAACGGTTTTGTTTGCCCGATCTGAATCCTAAACCATGTTTATTTTTTTGTATTTTTTTTTTCTTGCGTTTAGTTAAGGTTTTCTTTGTATTTTTCTGCGTTTAAATTTGCTGGTGTTACTTGGGTCGCATATGAATTAGGGCTGTTTGAGCCTCTACACCTGGAAGGGTAAGTTGGGTACCTAAAGGGTCTGTAATTTTTTATATTGTTTTTTAACGAACCGTGCGTACTCGCCTCATTTGTTTTATTTTTTGCAGTAATCTGTGTATTTTTATAATAATTTGCATGTAATTTTTTATCATGATAGGCCTCACATTTTATTGTATACGTGTTTAGTTTTCAATTATGTTATTATATTTATAGTATTTGTAGGTTTGACAAAGACCGCTATTTTCCTATAAGACTCGGATTAGTTTTAAATTTAATGCTAGCTAGCTTCCAAAGTTGGTGTTTAGGCCGTCTCCTCTCCCGTATGGAGGCTAGGGTTTTTTTATTATGTTTGGTTTTTCCTGGACAATTATTTGCGCCAAAGGCTATTGATAGCTTTGGCGTCTTGGTTCTCGTTTCGTTATGATTAGTTTCGCATCTCTATGACTAGACGATGGTGTGGAAAAAAAAGCGCCCGATGAAGGCGAACGAAAGAGATCCCCACTGTCCCTATCTAGTTGTGTAACTTACGTCTTCTACTTATACGTTTAATTTGATGATTTAATTTTATGTTTTTTGTTTTTTGTTTTTATTTTTTTTATTTTTTAAAGTTCGATTGATTATTTATTAAATTGTTAAGTTATGTTGATTTGAATGTTGAATTGATGACTAGGATTAGAATTAATATTACTACAATGATTGGACCGCCTACCATGGCTGGCTTTTTACCAGTCTGGTAGATGCTAGGATGGACTTGGCACCGAGCCAAAAGTTGGCATATTTATATTCCATGGAAAGGAGGGACGCTTATCGTCACCGAAATAGTAAATACCATTTCTTTGATTGAAATAAATTCTTAAAGCGCCTAACGCTAACATTTTGTAAGCGTTATTTATATAGCGCTTACAAAGCATTTGTCGATTTTTAATTTCATTTTCTTACTTTAGTTGTTTTTTTTTTCGTGTATTTTCTTATTACTTAAATGTATTATAGTAGGTGCAAGTTTGAACCATTGTAAGGAGGGACGATAACCCTAGGTAAGTTTCTCCTGGCAGTGCGGTGTTACCCTTGGTCTTTCTCTCTTCTATCCCACTACTCTTGAAGCTTGGGGCCAGGAATAGATATCTTCAGGCTTGTCTATACGAGGCCAGGTCGCTTAACTTCTTGCACTCCTCGCCCATGCCCTTAAAATCGCTGTATAATTCAAAGGGGACACTCCAGTGCCTTCCAGCATAACTGAACATTTCGGTAGGGCGATCATCAACAATGCTCTTATTTACGAAAACTCAGACGTATGCTTCACAATGTTTATTTTTTAGTTACTATTAGCTTAGGTTTCCTCAGTTAGTTATTGTTTTAGCTCGATGTTTTTTTTTCTTTATGAAATAATATTACTAAAACTCGCCCATAAGCTTCACTTTAATGTTTTTATTAATTTTAGTTACTATTTGTTTAGGTTTTGTTCCGGTTGTCCTTCGATTTAGTGGACTGTATGATTTTATGCCGGCGGAACAACCGTTTTGTTCTTTGGGGATCCGAAAGGAAACAACGAAGTAAATTTGTATAGGTGAAGCGGGCGAGGTTAGAGCGTGAGGGGTCGGGGCGACGTTGGCTTCTTGGTTTGCTGGCTTCCAGTAGGCTTCTTGGTTATCTGGAGTCTTCGGTGGTCTGGGATTTTCAGCCTGTCGTCGGCCAAATGGCCGCCATTTATATACTGTTTTGGGCCGCCCCCACCACCAAAATGCTCTACCTCACCCCCTATGGTACTTTATTGAGTTTTCTTACACGAATATATTCTTACAAGTATAATGTCCTAGTTACCTTAAATCTAATTGGTTCTTACTCTTAATATCATACTATGTGTTGTCGGTGCGGAGGCTGTGAGGCGACTGGCCGCGAGAAAAGCGGCCCGCCATATTTATACTGCCTCACCCCCCGCACCTTCGGTATAAATACTCGCCTGTGCGGCGCTCGCTTCTCAGTTATGTCGCGAGCGCCGCGGGGCCAAGTATGTATGCGTAAGGTTTATTAAAACTCTAATAGGAAAATAATTTATTCTTATAAGACTAGTCGATATCACAATAAACACTTAAAAACAACTTAACATTATAAGGTAACTAGGACGACGGAGTAATAGTACATTATTGCCTAGGCATGGAAGTAGGCAATTGCGGGCCGAGTATTGGATTAAACGGACGAGCTTGCGAGTCCGTTTAAAAATACGAAGCCCGCAATTGCTGTTCCTGCCGAGGCAAATATAGTGCTTTTCTCAAAAATCGCATGAAAAAATTTGTGTTGGAGTCAAATCTTCATCGCTTGAACTCATTTTTTGAATTGCATATAAACAGAAACTTCATGTGAAAAAACCATCACTCCTTACCGCCTTTTTGTTTATGACAAGGAGAAACGCAATTGTTGTTTTAAAAAAAGCATAAGCTATTCCAGGCACAAATAAAAAAGTTATGTTTCGAGTAAAATTTGGATGTATAAGACTTGTGCCCTCATTTTATTATGGCCATTTTCACTTTTTAAAAAGTTACAAGCTAGATAGTAATGGAATTTGTATGCAACATTGCGGGCTTGTGTAGCGAGCACGCAATGTTTTTTTTTTTTTAATTTGAGAACTGTCAGTAAACTATGTACTTCGTGTCTCAATATGTAGATAGGAATGTCAACATTTCCGGACATTTTTGAGAAATAACTATTTACATTCAGAGAGATATTTAAATATTTACATAATTAACATGAGGGGACTGGGCTATTCTTTTTCGTCGCGAACATTTCTCCCGCCGTCGCTTAGCGATTTCACCGGTAGTACGACGATCTTCTTAGTGGGCCTCCTCAGGGTGTGTCCTCGGCTGGTGGTGACGTCCACAACTCGTACCTCTCCGTCGCTCCCAGGATATGTCTTCGTGACCCGCCCACGCGGCCATGTGTTGCGGGGTAGGTTGTTGTCGCATATGATGACGACGTCCCCGACCTCCGGGTTGGTTCCGGAGCCGGAAGGCTCCCGCCGGTGTTGGAGTAGCGGAGTATACTCGCGTACCCAGCGCCGCCAGAAGGCGTCGGCGAGCAGCTGGGCGCGCCTCCATTGTTGGCGCGCGTTCAGATCCTCTTCGGTGAAGGCGCCAGGTACGGGCGACTGGCAGCCCGGTCCGATCAGGATCATGTTGGGGGTCAGCGCTGGCGGTTCATCAGGGGTCACGGCCACGTGGGTGAGTGGTCGCGAGTTCACGGTGAGTTCGACCTCTGCCAGTAGTGTTTGCAGGGTCTCGTCGCTGGGGTATCGTTCGTGCAGCGTGGCCCTCAGGGCCTCCTTTACGGTACGCACCATGCGCTCCCACGCCCCGGCCATGAATGGTGCGGCAGGAGGCAGGAAGCGCCAGTTCATGCGGCGCGTCGCGGCTTCCTTTTTGATCGCTTCTGTCAATTCCCGGTCGGCTCCTCTGAAGGCGGTGGCGTTGTCGCTCCACAGTTCGGTGGGACATCCGCGCCTTGCTATAAAGCGCCGCAGGGCGTTGATGGCGGAGTCCGTGCTGAGCGAGACAACTACCTCTAGGTGCACGGCTCGTGTCGTCATGCACGTGAAGAGTGCCACGTACCTTTTCTCCTTGTGGCGAGCTACTGTCACTTCTAGCGGCCCGAAATAATCCAGACCCGTGTATGAAAAGGGCCTAGTGTGGTGGGCTAGGCGGGCCAACGGGAGGTCACCCGTGGGGGGCACCGCCGGTTTAGCTTTCTTCAGTCGGCACACCATGCACTGTGATATCACTGTCTTTACCGCGGGTCTAATTTTCCCTATGCACACGCGTTGACGCAACTCGTTCACCACTATTTCGGTGCCTCCGTGATGTAATTGTTCGTGCACGTGCGCGATATATAGTCTTGTATATTTATGTTTTCCGCACAACACACTCGGACGCACTGTTTCTAGTGATAGTTCGTTGGCCGCCTCTATGCGACCCCTAAGTCGCACTATGTTGTTTTCGTCTAGGTAAACACTCATGGCGGCGAGACGGTCGTCCTTGTCTGGCGCGCGGCCGTCCGCTATGCGCCGTCTCTCCTTGGCGTAGCTATCCTCCTGTGAGGCTCGTATCAACAATCGCTCAGCTGCGATTAGGTACTTCGCCTCTAATGTAACGTATTTTCTTTCTTCTTTTCTAGGTACGGGTGTCCCGGGCGCGCGAGTATGTCGCGTGTTTTTGTTGCTCCAGGTGCCGTCTTGCTCTTCGTTTGCGCGAGTTCTTTTCCTTCTTGCAGCGGCTACGAGTTGGGTCTCGGGCTGTGCTGGCGTGTTGGGCCTGCTGCGCACGAGGTCGATGAACTGTAGCACCCGCGCGGTGGCTCTCAGCAGCCGTGTCCACCTGGAGAAACGCTCCATCTCCGGTAAGTGCCCGTGTCGTTGTGTTCCGCCTTGAGCGACGTTGCATCTTTCTTTTTCTTCGCCCGTTGTAGGAACTTCGACCTTATTTTCGTGAGGCCAGGTCGACTTTTCGGTGTACAGGAACGACGGGCCGACGAACCATCTGTGTTCTACGTCGAGGTCGGCTGGCGTCGCGCGTGTAGCGTCGTCCGCGGGGTTGTGTGCCGTCGGTACCCATCGCCATTCGTTTTTCTTGGTGTTTTCTTCGATCTCGGCTAGGCGGTGGGCCACGAAGGTCTTGTAGGTGCGGGGTTCGGCGCGTATCCACGCGAGCGCCGTGCGTGAGTCGCTCCAGTAAGTTTTCGACGCGATCTTGAAGTCGTGCTCCTCCGCGACCGTCCTGGCTAACCGTACGCCTAGGAGGGCCGCTTGTAGCTCGAGCCTGGGTATTGATATAGGTTTCGTTGGTGTGACGCGGCTCTTTGCGGCGGCTAGGGCTATCTTCACAGAGCCGTCCGCCCTTTCCACGCGCCAGTACACGGCGGCGGCGTAGGCCTCTTCGCTGGCGTCCCCGAACGTGTGTAGCTCGTAGCGTGCGGCTGGAGCGGTGTCGTAGCACCTAGGTATCCTTAGGTTACCTAGGTCACGTAGCCGTTGTAGCCAGTCGCTCCATCGTTCGCGCAGCTCTTCCGGTATGGCCTCGTCCCATCCCGTATTATAGCGCCACGTGTCCTGCATGATGCGCTTCGCAGGCGTCGTGAACGGTGAGATAAGCCCGAGCGGGTCGAAAATGGACATCATCAGGCTGAGTGCCTCCCTCTTCGTGGGGGGGCGGAGGTCGTCGATCACTTCTGGTGGAGCTCTTCTTGAGTTGAGGCGGAAACGAACACTATCCTCTCGAGTGTCCCAAAGCAGGCCGAGCGTCTTTTCTAGCTCGCTCCCGCCGATAGGGACCGTGTTTCCGTCTCGCTCTCCTCCGACGGCCTCGTTCAAGGCTTCTTTCGAGTTTGTTGCCCACCCTCGTAGTTGGAAACCCGCCTGTTTGTGTACGTAGTCGACTTCTCTTGTTATTCGTTGGGCTTCTTCTATGGTGTCGAAACTTTGCAGGTAGTCGTCCATATAATGATTCTCCTCTATCGCTCGCGCAGCTCGTGGGTATTGCGCGGCGTGTTCTTGTGCGTTTCTATTCTTTATGTACAGTGCCGTGCACGGCGATGACGTCGCTCCGAAGATGACCGACGTCATGCGGTACTCTTCCGGTTCCACATCGCGCCGGTCGCCCCTCCATAGGAAGCGGAGGGCGTCGCGATCTTCTTCTCTTATCTTGATCTGCATAAACATTTCTTTTATGTCGGCAGAGACGGCGATGCGGCGTTGTCGGAATTTCATTATCACGCCGGGCAGGGATTGTAAGAAGTCGGGTCCCGGGAGCAGCATGTCATTAAGGCTGCGGCCGTGTGAGACCGCTGCGGCATCGTGGACTAGTCGTATCTTAGGCTTCTCCGGGTTACAGACAGCGAAGTGTGGTAGGTACCAAGTCCGGTCGCTAGGGGGCGCAGTGGCGCGCTCGGCGTAGCTCGATGTGAGTAAGTTCTCGACGCGTTCGTTGTACTGTTTCCTTAGTTTCTCATCGCGATCTAGTTTCTTTTCTAGCGTATACAGTCGTCTCAGCGCGTTGTCACGGTTGTTGGGTATGTGGCGTGTTTCTTCGCGCCACAACAGACCGGTTTCAAACCTGCCGTCGGGAAGGCGTCGACTCTTCTCTTCTAGTACCTTCAGGGCTTGTAACTCGGGATCGCTCTTTTGTTTCTTCGGTTCGATTGCTAGCGATTCGATGGCGAAAAAACGCTTCATTTGCTCTTCTAGTTTGTCGGTGGGTTCGGTGCGTGCGAAGTGTGCGCAGCAGTGGGCTAGCGGCTCCGTGTGTGAAGTGCGGCAGCCGTGTAGCACCCAGCCGAGTAGTGTTTTCGATGCGACGAGTTGGTTGCGCTGCCCTTTCTTCATTTTTCGTGCTACGATCAACTCCCAATTATCTTGACCGATTAGTATCTTCGGTGTCGCGTTGCTATACGTTAGTTCGTGTCTAATTTTCTTTAGGTGTGCGCAGTCTTCTATTTCCTTTGCGCCCACGGACTGTGTCGTGAAGTTAAGGCTGTCGACAGTGTGCGCGTTAGCTATTTTCTCTTCGTTCTTGCTGTGGCGTCCCCTTATGTACATATCGACTTTCTTGCTCTTCTTATGTTCCATCTCTCTCCCGCTCACGCCTTGGACCCACATAGGTTCGGTGGGCCCGTCGAGGCCGAGTGATTCGGAGAGCGCAGAGTCGACTATGGTGACCGTGCTTCCTTCGTCGAGCAGGGCGAAGGCGTCTATTTCGGCCCGCGGGCCGCGTAGGGTGACCGGCGCAATTTTCAGGTATGCGCGGCTTGCCGTCGTCGCGCCGACATATTGTTCCACCGTCGAGGCCACCACCTCTTCTTGTATCTGTGGTGGGGGTCCGCTTGTTGTGACGATGGCGGGCGGCGGCGTCTTCTCGTGGTGAAGCAGGCGGTGATGTCGCATAGGGCAGCCTCGGTGTCCGCAGGGCTTCGCTCGGCATGTGATGCGGCGATGATTACCGGCGAGGCACCGGTAGCAAATGTTGTATTTCTTTGCCACCTCCCAGCGCTCGTTCGTGTCGCTCTTGTTGAACTGCGGGCACGTCGGTAGCTGATGTGAAGCGTGTTTGCACAGCGGGCACGCTTGCTTCTCTTCTTTGTATTTCTTTGCGTGTTCACTGGTCGCGGCGTAGGCGCGCTCGGGTTTTCTTCTTGACAGCTTTGTTTCTCTTTCGGTCGCGTACTCGGGCGTCGCATAAGGTGCGCTCTTGTCCGCCTCCTCGTTGAGGAAGTCGGCGATCCTCCTGAGTTCGGGTGTGTCTTCCTTTTTCGCTGCGTAGTCATACCACTTGTTTCGCAGTATGGGTGTCATTTTGTCCACGATCGACCGCAGTAACTCCGGGTTATAGAGGTACTGTGGTTTCTTCAATATTTCGATGGTGGTGACTGTGTTGGCGATCTTGCTCGCGAATATGCACAGGTCACGTGGGTTGTCGTTCAGGCGCGGCAGTCCTTTCATCTTCTCAGTTTCGTTCAGTAGCAATGCGTCTGGCCTTCCGTATCTTCGTTCTAGTGCTTTGATGACGTCATCGGGGTACGGCTGGCTAATGAGGAGGGCGCTCACGGCCTCCCAGGCGACTCCTTTCAGACTTCTTCTTATACGGGCGACGTTTTCATTTGCTGAGAAACTGGGCGCGGACTCGTTGTACGCGGCTTTGAACTGTAGCCATTCTGTGCACAGTCCGCTGAATGTCGGCAGGTCCGACACGTACCTTTTGGTTGACTTGCTGGCTTGGATGGCTTCGGTGAGAGCGGCTGTTAGCGACGATACGTCCATCGCATGAAGAGGGCGGGGCTGAGCTGCCTGATGGGGCTCGTACTGCGTGCGTGTGGTAGCGCATGCGGCGATCTCCCGCTGTTCTTCGTTGATGGGTATTTCTATCGCTTCTTCTTCTGGCCGCCGGTTGAACCAATCGGCCACGCGTTGAGGTGCGAGGTCTTCATTCTCTTCCTCAGATTCTTCCGATGACTCTGCGTTCATTTTTTGTTGCCTAATTTTGGCGAGCTCCGTCTCGACTTGGACGCGCCTCAGCTCCAACTCAGCTAACCTTTCCTTGGCCTCTAGCTCCGCGAGGAGCTTCTTGCTTGAGGCCTTGGATCGGTGTGACCGAGCGGGCTTCGGTGCTTTCGGCTTGGTTGGCGGCGGCATTGTCTGGACGGGTCGGCGCTCGACGACTGTTGCGGTACTGGCGGCGGGCGTGGCCTTTATTCCCGATGTGTCCGGGAGGCCTCCTGCGTTGCTGGTGCCGGGCGTGGCTCCCGCCACGCTGCTGCTCGTGGCTGTGGCGTCTGTGGCAGAGTCCGTCGTGACGGTCGCGTCCGTCGTGACCGCTGTACTCGTTTTGGTCGTCGTGGTGTCTTCGCTTGCCGACGAAGTTTCCCACTCTTTTCCGTGATTGCTTCTGGTAACCACCATTTTGCTTCAATTTTTCTTGAATTTTTCTTGCTTCAGTGATCCGGCTTCGACTAGGACCAAAATGTTCCGGTTGTCCTTCGATTTAGTGGACTGTATGATTTTATGCCGGCGGAACAACCGTTTTGTTCTTTGGGGATCCGAAAGGAAACAACGAAGTAAATTTGTATAGGTGAAGCGGGCGAGGTTAGAGCGTGAGGGGTCGGGGCGACGTTGGCTTCTTGGTTTGCTGGCTTCCAGTAGGCTTCTTGGTTATCTGGAGTCTTCGGTGGTCTGGGATTTTCAGCCTGTCGTCGGCCAAATGGCCGCCATTTATATACTGTTTTGGGCCGCCCCCACCACCAAAATGCTCTACCTCACCCCCTATGGTACTTTATTGAGTTTTCTTACACGAATATATTCTTACAAGTATAATGTCCTAGTTACCTTAAATCTAATTGGTTCTTACTCTTAATATCATACTATGTGTTGTCGGTGCGGAGGCTGTGAGGCGACTGGCCGCGAGAAAAGCGGCCCGCCATATTTATACTGCCTCACCCCCCGCACCTTCGGTATAAATACTCGCCTGTGCGGCGCTCGCTTCTCAGTTATGTCGCGAGCGCCGCGGGGCCAAGTATGTATGCGTAAGGTTTATTAAAACTCTAATAGGAAAATAATTTATTCTTATAAGACTAGTCGAGATCACAATAAACACTTAAAAACAACTTAACATTATAAGGTAACTAGGACGACGGAGTAATAACTATTTACATTCAGAGAGATATTTAAATATTTACATAATTAACATGAGGGGACTGGGCTATTCTTTTTCGTCGCGAACAGGTTTCCTGAGTTAGGTATTGTTTTAGTTCGTTGTTTTCTTTTCTTAATGAAGTAATATTACAAAAACTCGCCCATAAACTTCACTCTAATGTTTATTATTTGTAGTTAACTAGTTACTATACTATAAGTTCCCCGTAGCAGGCAGGACTGGTGGAAGTCTCTACGGAGTCTCCAATCACGGTTGGTCGCTTCGGCGGGTGCTTCGGAAGATCCAACGTGCGAACGAGTTGTGGGGGTTAACTTCCCTTACAACTTATGGTATGGTATGTATGTATGGAAGGTATGGGCCCTACTGTGGATCAGTGGGGTAACGGTTTTGTTTGTCCGATTAGTACTAGTTTACTACTTGACTATTTTAAACTATTTGTGTTGTGTTTTAGCAAGTTTTCATTTAAGTGTATTAGGTTTTTTTCTTCTGATTATTTATCTTATTTTTGCGTATTTTTATTGTTATTGATTATTAAGTATATGGTTTTATTATACGCCGGGTTTTGTGGTTAGCGTCCTCGTCATCCGGCTTTTTGCGCTCTAAATATGTTTTCAAGTAATGAGAACGAACCTCCCTCCCCCAGGGTTAGCATCCCCCTCGTCTTCTAATCAATGGCTCCATTCACAGACGATGATTTATTTTACCGATCAGATCTCGCACCGGAGTCGGGTGGACGCGAATACCAGCCCCAGGGGTCTCAGGCCGGCGACCCTTCCGTTGATCAGGGGGGTAACGGTTTTGCTTGCCCGATTATTATCTAAAAAGCATGTTTATTTTTACTTAGTTATTAC
Source organism: Acleris literana (assembly GCA_946894065.1). Lineage (NCBI taxonomy): Eukaryota > Metazoa > Arthropoda > Insecta > Lepidoptera > Tortricidae > Acleris > Acleris literana. The sequence continues at coordinate 11,653,497 of OX335695.1, read as the reverse complement.
TAGTTGAATTATTTTTAATTATTCGTGTTTTTAAGTGTTTTATCAAGTTTTCATTGCGTATTAGGTTTTTTCTTTTGATTATTTATCTTATTTTTACATGTTATTATTTGATTGATAGTTATAATAATATTAATAATAATAATAATAAAAAAAATAAAAAAAACCGCTGACCGTGACAGACGTTTGTCAAATAACTCTAAATGGTTGACGAGGTCCAGACAACGTCAAGTAGCGGATACATGTATCGCACGCCCTCCACCCTTGCCCGCCTCATCTAGCTCCTCGCCATCGTCGTCGGGTGATGAGTTCGCCACTGCGCCCGACACCAGCGAGTCGAGCGATGAGCGCGGGCCGCCGCCTCCGCCGCCGCGACCACCTGCGCGACGCGGGCGACCACCGCTGCCGGCACGCTTGGGGCCTGCGGGGCATCCTGCTCCGCGCACGGCTCCCGCTACCGGTGGTTTAGTGCGCCGCATGCGATGGTCAACATCAAATAATGAAAATTGCATGCGAGCATACTACGGGGCTACAGAGGGAGGAACTAACCTCACTCCGTACCGAGATCGAATGCTGGTCATCACGGACAGGACTATTGTTGCCAATAAGCCTGATATCGTGTTGACAGATCGATCTTAACGCCGGGCAGTGCTCGTCGACATCACCATCCCGCATGACGAGAACCTTGTGAAGGCCGAGAAGGACAAACTCAGCAAGTACCTTGACTTGGCTCACGAGGTGACCGCCATGTGGGATGTTGACTCGACTATCATTGTCCCGATAGTTGTTTCGGCAAACGGTCTTATAGCGAAGAGTCTCGACCAACACCTCAAGAGACTCTCGCTAGATGGCTGGATCAAGGGCCAGATACAGAAGGCAGTACTCCTCGACACGGCACGTATTGTGAGGAGGTTCCTCTCTCTGCAGCCCTAACCACCGGTAGCTTGAGCCCTGCCCCGCTGCCGGCGGCACTCGTAGGTTAGGTTTTTTATAATGTCTATTTTTTTGTATTAGTATTGTTATTTTACTTTTATATTTGAATATTTGTTATAAAAAACCTGATGTACAGAAAATTAAATAAATATCTAGAGTAATAATAATAATAATAATAATAAAGCCTTTATTCTCTACTACATATACAATTACAATTTGCTTACTTCTAGTGGTTTCATGCTATTGTTTTTATTAAACATGCATATACATTATTTTTTTTATAAAAAAAATTAACTGTGCTAATTTAATCTTTACAATTAAAAGAGTATTCACATACTTTAGAGAGTATTCAGATTATTGATCAATAATTAACATATATTTTAAATTAAACATTATGATTGCTATTTATTACCTTAACAATATCGTATTTTTAATCGTAATATTTTCATCCCTGTATTAATTCATTGCATTGGTATTTAATTCTTATAATAACTTATATTAAATATTTACTTATTTGTTTCCATTTTCCTCTTTTTCCTTGCTTGTAGTAGTCGCCTCTAGGGCGTAGGCCTCCCCCATTTTCTTCCATACTTTCCTGTTTCTAGCTTTTGTCATCCAGTCGGGTCCTGCTCTATCCACGAATATGTCTGCCCCTCTCTTCCTTTCTCGTCCTCTCTTCCTCGTTTCTTCTCTTGGATTCCATTCCGTTATTCTCTTTGTCCATCTATTATTACCCATCCTGCATAAGTGTCCGGCCCATTTCCATTTTAATAATCTTATAGTTTCAGTTACATCCCTTAAACCTGTATTTTTCCTTATTGTTGTATTTTTGACTTTATCCCATTTTCTTAACCCTAGCATACTCCGCTCCATTTTTCTTTGACATATAGCGATCTTGTTTTCGTCCTCTATTTTTAATGCCCAACTTTGACAACCATATGTCAAACACGGTAATATAGCTACTTCGTAGAGTCGTTTTTTCACTTTAATGTTTACTTCCTTGGTCTTCAAAATTTCTTTTAAACTCCAGTATTTCTTCCAAGCTAGAGTGACCCTTCTTTCGATTTCGGTTTCGGTATATTTCTCGAAAGAAACACACTGCCCTAGATATATATATTGCTCAACATATTCTATTTTATTTTCTTCTACTGTTATCTCTTTTCTTTCGCTATTGGTTATTTTCGTTTTTGCTGGATTTAATTCCAATCCTACTTTTTTTACTTTCTTTGGCCAGTTCGAGTAGCATGCATTCAAGATCCTCTGTGTTGTCCGCAAAAATCACTATGTCGTCCGCAAATCTTAAGTGATTCAGGTATTCTCCGTCTATTTTTTATCCCTTTCACATTCCAATCAATATTTCGGAAAATCGACTCAAGCACCGCAGAAAAAAGTTTTGGTGAAAGTGGATCTCCCTGGCGGACACCTTTCTTGATAGGAAATTTCTCACCATCTCTCTCTAGTCTTATTTTAGCCTTGATGTTTGAGTACAATTTTTTCAGTAGCTCTACATAGTCTTCTTCTACATTTTGTTCTATTAATGCGTTCCATATTGCATGGTGGTTCAGAGAGTCGAAAGCTTTTGTGTAATCTATGAAACATAAATACAGAGTTTTCTTATATTCGCAGGCTTTCTCTATCATTTGCGCTACAACATGTATGTGATCTATTGTCGAATAGTTTTTACGAAAACCGGCCTGTTCCCTTGGTTGGTACTCGTCGAGTATTTTTGTAAGTCTATTAAGTATCAATTTTGAGAATATTTTGTACATGTTTGACATCAGGCTGATCGGGCGGTAGTTATTAAGATTGCTCTTATCTCCTTTCTTATGCAATAAGGTTATAGTAGAGAGCGTCCACTGGTATGGTATTATTTTTTCTCAAAAATGTCTGGAAATGTTGACATTCCTATCTACATATAGAGACGCGAAGGACATAGTTTACTGACACATCTCAAATTAAAAAAAAAAAACATTGCGTGCTCGCTACACAAGCCCGCAATGTTGCATACAAATTCCATTACTATCTAGCTTGTAACTTTGTAAAAAGTGAAAAAGCCCATAATAAAATGAAGGCACAAGTCTTACATCCAAATTTTATTCGAAACATAACTTTTTTATCTGTGTCTGAAATAGCTTATTTTTTTTTTTAAAAACAAATCTTGCGATTCTCCTTGTCATAAACAAAAAGGCGGTAAAGAGTGATGGTTTTTTCACATGAAGTTTGTTTGTATGCAATTTAAAAATTGAGTTCAAGCGATGAAGATTTTACTCCAACACAAAAAAAAACTTGCGATTTTTGAGAAAAGCACTATATTTGCCTCGGCAGGAACAGCAATTGCGGGCTTCGTATTTTTAAACGGACTCGCAAGCTCGTCCGTTTAAAACAATGCTCGGCCCGCAATTGCCTACTTCCATGCCTAGGCAATAATGTACTATTTCCTGTAGTATTCGGTCAAACAGTATTCGAAGGGGTAATTGTAATGGTTCTAGAAGTGATTTTAGTGCTTCATTTGGTATGTTGTCTTCGCCGGGCGTCTTTTCATCCTTTTGAGTTTGAATTGCCAGTTTTAATTCGCTGTTTAATATAGTTGGTAAAGTATAGTCGTGTTTTTTGTGTATTATATGAGCTTCATTTATTTTTTTATCGGTTTCGTTATATAGATTTTTGTAATATTCTGTGGCTTCGTTGATTATTTCTGGTCTCCTACTCAAAGTTTTTCCCGATCTGTTTTTCAGATGTTCTGTCCATTCTTTCTTGTCTCTTAATTCTATATACGCTTTTTTTACTGCTCCTGATTTTTCAATAAAGTTTTGTAATGTGTTTAGTCTATACATTTCTTTTCTTCTTTTATATTTCTGTTGATTTTTTTACTAAGTTGTGTGATGGCTTTCCTTGTCTCTTTAGTGCTTTTTTCGTTGTAAAGTTCTCTGCGTTGTTCTAGAGAGTTTTTTATGTCTGCCGATATGTGGTACTTTACTTTATTAGAGTTAGGAACATGTTTGAGGAAGTCCTGTAGTTCTAATTCCAGATCATTATATTGGCTTTGGAAATCTTTTTCTTCGCTCAGACATTTCATAAACTTGCTTTCCCACAATTCTACTTGTTCTTCTGAGAGTGCCATAGTGTTCATTGAGCGTTTGACGTTATTTTTTATGAAATTCCGCTGTTTCTTATTGCTTGATACTGCTATTTTACACCTTATCATGCGATGATCAGTATAAAAGTTTAGATTGTTTATGATGTCGAAGTTACTAATTAAGGATGGTTTGTTTGTCATGATATAGTCTATTTCGTTGCGATGACTGCCACTCGGTGCTATCCAGGTCCATTTCCTTTTCTGTTTCCTTTTATATAAGCTATTAACAATACTAAGATTATTTTCTACTGCAAACTCGACTAGTATCTGGCCGTTCTTGCTTCTTTCACCTGAGGAGTATACACCTATAGTTCTCTGTTCTCCATTTCTTCTTTTTCCAATTTGGGCGTTGAGGTCACCCATTATAATCACATTATTACTGTCGACAGACTCCATCGCTTTCTCTATTGTGTTGTAAAAGGACTCAATGTCTTCTTTCTTTTAGTTTTCAGTCGGAGAATAGACCTGGATGATAGATAGAGGTTTTTTATCATCAAGTTGTAACTCCAGGGTTGCTACTCTGTCCGAAAATGTTTTTAGGGATATAATTTTATTTTTAAGGATTTTTTTTACCAAAAAACCCACACCATTTCGCCCTTTTGTGCTATGTGAATGGTAGAGGATGAAATCTTTATATTCTTCTATTTTTTCAGTAGGTCTTCTTATCTCGCAGAGCCCTATAATGTCCCAATTTAGGTCCTTCAACGCATGTCTTATTTCGGTTATTTTTCCTTCGTCCAGTAGAGTTCTCACGTTGAGGCTTCCAACATATAGGTAGTTCTGTTTTCCGCCTATCTCCTGGTTTGGATTAACGGTATAGTTCGGGGGGTGGTGGTCTAATGTCCCCTCGGTGACCAGCCGGCTTGGGGAATAGAGAGGGAGTGAATTTGATTGCTATGCTGTGCTACTGCCCGGTCGGGGAGCGCAGTCTTCTCTATATGTCAGAGCAGGCTTCTTACTAAGAAAGTTCATCATATTGTTTGTTTTGTTAACTTTATTTGGTTGTTTTTCTTTTTCTTCCGTAACGTTTTTAATAATTTCAGGTGATTTTGATAATATTCTTTTCTTTCTATTGATGTCGTGTGACTCTATGTTTTCGTTTTTTTCGCTTAGTATTATAAGCTTATCGTATTTTATTATGACTCTTTTTCCTAGTTCTCTTTCTTTCTCTGCTTCTTTTTGTAATTGCTTGCGTTTGTTCAGTACATCCAGGGGGAAGTCTTCTTTTATGTAGTATGGTTAATTTTCTATGAGTTTCTTACATTTAAGAATTTGTATTTTTAGCCCTAAAGTTTGCAGTGTGACGATAACAGGTCTAATCTTCTCTCCCTTCTTTCCTAATCTTCTTACTGACTCTATGTCGCGGTGATCGCAATTTATTTTTAAAATGTTATTAATTATGTCTATTATATTTTTTTCCAATTCATAGTAGTTTTTTTTCACGCTCCTCGAATCCAAAAAACAGTAAATTTTTTCTTCTCATAAATCTTTCAACTTTACTAATTTCAATACTCTGAGTTTCCAATTTTTGTTCCAGTACCTCGTTTTTTCCTTCTAAATATCTAAACTTCTCATTTATGTTGTTGTTTATTGTATTTTTTATGTCCTCCTTCATATCTAACATGTCTTGTTTTTGTTGCCTCATGTCTTCCTGCATAATAAGTAACATATTTTTAATTTCCTCCATTCTTTACGAAGGTGCCCTCTTACGGTAGCCTGAAGAAACGGTGTACTCTGTGTCGAGGTTTTAGGATCTTGCTTATCGATTTCTCTGTTGTAGTTTCCACGAAATCTGCTAGGTGGCGTTATAATTCTCATATAAGCAATGTCGGTGTGTACTCCTAGATGGCGTTGTTATTAGTATCACTGGCGCTAGTGGTGGTGGCGCTGTATGCAAAACTAAGACAATGATCAGGCACAAATTTTTAGGTTAAGAGTTAGTTATTTTGTTTTCATAATTGCACTGAGTGTCCGGTTTATAAATGTATGCACCGTTATTGTCCTTCTTATACATATAACTTAGCGATTTACGTCCAGAATTATTGATATCAGCAATCAAATTCACTTTTCTCAAAAATGTCTGGAAATGTTGACATTACTATCTACATATTGAGACCCGAAGGACATAGTTTACTGACAGATCTCAAATTAAAAAAAAAAAACATTGCGTGCTCGCTACACTAGCCCGCAATGTTGCATACAAATTCCATTACTATCTAGCTTGTAACTTTTTAAAAAGTGAAAACGCCCATAATATAATCATGGCACAAGTCTTATACATCCAAATTTTATTCGAAACATTACTTTTTCATCTGTGTCTGGAATAGCTTGTTTTTTTTTTTAAACAAAGCTTGCGATTCTCCTTGTCATAAACAATATGGCGGTAAAGAGTGATAGTTTTGCAGATGAAGTTTGTTTGTATGCAATTAAAAAAATGAGTTCAAGCGATGAAAATTTTGCTCCAACACAAAAAAAAAATTGCGATTTTTGAGAAAAGCACTATATTTGCCTCGGCAAGAACGGCAATTGCGGGCTTCGTATTTTTAAACGGACTCGCAAGCTCGTCCGTTTAAACCAATACTCGGCCCGCAATTGCCTACTTCCATGCCTAGGCAATAATGTACTATTGTTGTTGTTGCCGTATTTCACAGATTTTTCCTGAATTCACGTATAAGTCCACTGTGTTCCTTATTTATAACTGTAGGTTAATTGTTTTTTTTTATTATTTTCACTTTATAGAACACAAACTGTCACTTTTTAACCGACTTCAAAAAAAGGAGGAGGTTATACGTTCCACTGTATGTATTTTTTTTTTTTTTATGTATGTTCACCGATTACTCCGTCAATTGTAGACCGATTTCAAAAATTTTTTTTTGGTTTGATAGGGTATACTTTCGAGGTGGTCCCACTGTCACCAAATCTGAATCTGATGAGAGGATCCGTGAGGAATTGAGGGAACTCCTCAAATATTGTAGGCAAACATATAGCGATTTTAGTATTTTTAGTAACAAATCCAGCATTTGCATTCAGAAAGTATCATTTGGTGAAGTGGAACTGATGATGAAGACCACAGATGGCCACCGGAACTCCTTAACGGTACCGATTTCAAGGGTGGCGATAAGATATCTCGATTAAGAGAGTTGAGCGACTACAACGAAGAATATTTACTTGTTAACCGACTTCAAAAAAGGAGGTTATTGAAATATGACTATGACTTTCCCGCGGCGGCGCGCTTGAAATATCTTAAAGTTTCATTTCAACTAAGAAGTGGGACTACATAACAGCGTATTATGATCACTAAAAAGTATAAAATAAAATAAATGTTTTAAAAAACAAAAAACCGCCTTCAAAAACGCAAAAAATAACTTCTTTAAAATTGTAGGCACCTAATAGGTTAGTCCAACTGAAGTCGGCGACCACAACATTTTCAAATTAAAAAACCAAAAACCGCCTTCAAAAACGCAAAAAATAACTTCTTTAAAATTGTAGGCACCTAATAGGTTAGTCCAACTGATGTCGGCTTTTTGTTGAAAATGTTGTGGTCGCCGACTTCAGTTGGACTAACCTATTAGGTGCCTACAATTTTAAAGAAGTTATTTTTTGCGTTTTTGAAGGCGGTTTTTTGTTTTTTAAAACATTTTATATTTTTGAAACAATTTATACACGGAGCCGATGTTTACTTCTTTGGCACAGCGCCCTCTCCTTTAGTATGATGATTGATAGTTATATGATTTTATTATGTCTGTGTTGACTAGCAGCACTGATGGGAGACTCTACGGAGACTGCAAGCATAGTTCGCTTAGCAAGCTAGCATAGGTAGCTTCGGCGGGTGCTTTACGATGACTATCGTGCGAGCCGGGGTTTGTGGTTAGCGTCCCCTTCACCCCGACTTTTTGCGCTCTAAATATGTTTTCAAGTAATGAGAACGAAAAGGGTTAGCATCCCCCTGGTCTTCTACTCAATGGCTCCATTCACAGACAATGAAATATTGTACCGACCAGTTCTCCCACTGGAGTCGGGTGGACGCGAATACCAGCCTCAGGGCTCTCAGGCCAGCAACCCTTCTGTTGATCAGGGGGGTAACGGTTTTGCTTGCCTGATTGTTATCTAAAAATCATGTCTACTTTTCCTTTGTTATTACTACTTGAATTATTTTTAATTATTTGTGTTTTAAGTGTTTTACCAACTTTATTATTGAAGGTGTTTTAGGTATTTTTTCTTTTGATTATTTTTCTTTTTTTTATTGATAATTATATGGTATTAATATATGTCTAGCTCTGGCCGTCAACTAAAAGTCGTGCCACTGACGCCACGTCGGCTACAGCCGACAACAGTTCAAGATTAAAAGAGACTTTGTTTGGTAGCAATAAGGTGTAATTTGCATAGCATAGCAAACATGTTTGGCGTGTGGATGGCACATTTTGTATTTGACGTATGGCGTTCAAAAGGTTAAGAAGAAAATATACGGCCCCACTCACCCACCGAAGGTGGGTAGTCGCAATAGCCGGCCCCAGGTCGCTCAAGCCGACACCGATCCTGTGGATCAGGACGTTGTCGAGTTTGTATGTCCGATATGTGTGACCATTCGCAATGACCAGGGGTTTGGACGTGCATAAAGCAAAAGCCCATCCCATTGAGCAAGGCTGATGCGGAACCTTAGCGCTCCGTAAGAAGCTTCCGGAGTTTTTTAATTTTAGTTTAGTTTTTCTTTATTAAGTAGTTGTTTTCTTTTACTCGTAATTAACTAAGACTGTCTTTTTTTAATGCGTTATTAATTATTTCTACATTCTATTGGGCGTGAGTTTAAACCAGAGCCTCGGTTGGTATGTCTAAAGTGACCAGCTGTACCTATCTGGGGGATAACGGTTTTGTTTGCCCGATTTGAATCCTAAATCATGTTTTTTTTTTCTCTCGTTTAGTTAAGGTTTTCTTTGTTGTTTTCTGCGTTTAAATTTGCTTGTTTTGGTATATTAAATTTGTTTTTGTTTTTGACCTGGTGTTACTTGGGTCGCATATGAATTAGGGCTGTTTGAGCCTCTACACCTGGAAGGGCAAGTTGGGTACCTAAAGGGTCTGTAATTTGTTATATTGTTTTTTAACGAACCGTGCGTATATATATAGAAGCCTCATTTGTTTTATTTTTGCAGTAATCTGTGTATTTTTATAATAATTTGCATTTAATTTTTTATCATGATAGGCCTCACATTTTATTCTATACGTGTTTAGTTTTCAATTCTGTTATTATATTTATAGTATTTGTAGGCTTGACAAAGACCGCTATTGCCGCTATTTCCGTTTTAAATTTTATGCTAGCTAGCTTCCAGAGTTGGTGTTTAGGCCCTCTCCTCTCCCGTATGGAGGCTAGGTGTTTTTTTATCATGTTTGGTTTCTCCTGGTCAATTATTTACGCCAAAGGCTATTGATAGCTTTGGGGTCTTGGTTCTCGTTTCGTAATGATTAGTTTCGCATCTCTATGACTAGACGATGGTGTGGAAAAAAACGCGTCCAATGCAGGCGAACGAAAGAGATCCCCACTGTCCCTATCTAGTAGTGTAACTTACATCTTATACTTATACATTTAATTTGACGATTTTAATTGATGGTTTTTGATTTTTTATTTTTATTTTTTAAAGTCAGATTAATTATTTATTAAATTTTTGAGTTATGTTGATTTGGATGTTGAATTGATGACCAGGAGAAGAATGAATATTACTACAATGATTGTTGTTTGTGCTAGTATAGCCATAAGAATAAATAATAACTACGTAGAAGCGAATCTCCCGGCTGCCGACGCGCGCTCGGCGTGTTTGATACCTACTGTTTCATTTGTTTTATTTCCTGCAGATATCTGTGTATTTTTATAATAATTTGCATTTTATTTATTTATTTATATAGGCATGTGTTTGGTTTCTCCAGGCCAATTAATTGCGCGGGCGGTTATTGATAGCTTTTGGGCTCTGGTTCTCGTTTCGTAATGATTCGTTTCGCATCTCTATGGCTAGACGATAGTGGTAAAAATGCGCCCGATGAAGGCGAACGAAAGCGATCCCCATTGTCCCTATATAGTAGTGTAACTTACATCTTATACCTACATATACATTTAATTTGATGATTTTAATTTATGGTTCCTGTTTTCTTATTTTTATTTTTTTAAATTCGATTGATTATTTTATAATTGTTAAGTTATGTTGATTTGGATGTTGAATTGATGACTAGGATTAGAATTAATATTAATACAAGATTGGACCGCCTACCATGGCTTTTTTACCAGTCTGGTAGATGCTAGGATGGACTTAAACACACACGGACCTATCATGTATATTAATATGCCCAAATATATATTATAGCAATGCGTCATTTTATTTAAAAAATTACATATGATTTAAATGTTCAGAAATTTCATGCTGCTAATACTTGCCCGTAGCCTCCACTTTAATGTTTATTATTTGTAGGTAGTATTAGTTTAGGTTTTCTTACTTACTTTTTGTTTTAGTTAGTTGTTTTCTTTTCTTCATGAGTATTTCCGCAAATTTCTTGTATAAGGAGCCCCTTTATTTCTTAAAAAAGTATTATTATAAGCTCCATACCAGTGTTGTCTCAAGAAGTGGTACTTCTGCCACATTGCCTTTTCCAACTGCTTCCAAATGTCGATGTTTATATCTTTCTTCTTCATTTGTTTATTAAATTATTGGGTTAGGTATGTTGTTTTTGGATTTGTTTTTATTTTTAAAGTTCTTTTAAAAAAAAAAAAATTGATATTGATTTGATGACAAGGATTAAAATTAATGAAATTACTACAATGATTGTTGTTTGTGCTAGTATAGCTAATTTTGGTTGTTAATGGTTTTTAATATCTCGGTTTTTAATTTAAATTATATTTTCTAATTTATGTTCTGAAGTAAGTATTTTGGCAAATTGATTTAAGAAGTTAAAATTTTTTAATAGTTATAATAACTTAAATAAATATGTGAATATAAAGAAGTAAAGGCGTATCTACTCAAAAACTTATTAAAAGTCAGAATTGTATAAAAAACTATTCTGAAATGAAATCTGAATTGTCGGTAATGAATATTTAGAATGAGTAATGAGAATTTAGATTATTTAAAAATGCACATGTGATTTAAATGTCCACAAATTTAATGCTAACTCGCCCGTAACCTTCATTTTAATGTTTATTATTTGTAGTTAGTTACTATTAGTTTAGGTTATCTTAGTTCGTTTTTGTTTTGTTTAGTTGTTTTTTTCTTAATGGAACTAATATTTTTGCTTGTTTTTATTGTGCATTGAACATGGCTTGGTTCTTGTTTCGTAATGATTAGTTTCGCGATTCTAAGGACGTGAGTTTGTGTGGTGACATGAGGAAATAGCGAAATGCCTCATGATCCAATTAAATTTGCGTCCGATGACGATGGGTGAAAGAGATCCCCTCTATCCCTATCTAGTATAACTTTACATATATTACATTTAATGCAATAATTAAAATTTATGGCTTTTGGTTTCATATTTTTATCTTTATTTATAGTAGACGGTCGATCAATTATTTATTAAATTGTTAAGTAATGTTGATATTGGTATTGAATTGATGACTAGTCTTAGTGATTGCTGTTTGGCCTATTATAAATAATTTGGTTATTCATGCTTTTTGATATTTGTATTTTTATTTTTAATTTTAATTATCTATTTCATGTTTTCAAGTGTTTTGGCAAATTGATCTTGGCTCTAGGCTTGATTCTGGGTATCCATTGTTAATAATAGGATGATTGCGATTGGATAAAGCGAGGCGCGTTGGCTCTTGTGCTCTGATGATTAGTTTCGCGTCCATTTTGAGCTTATATCCCCCTTTTCTATTGTTTGAGATAACTTGTTCTTATTTGTTTGATTATTGGTGAAGTTTATGAAGTTGGTATTAGTTAGTAATTAATTTATAGTTTTGGACGAATGCGCGGACGACGCGCGGTGCGTTTCTAAGGACGTTAGGTTATGTAATATTATTGGAAAATAGCCAAGTGCCACGTCATCCAATTGAAAAATGCGCCCGATGACGATGGATGAAAGAGATTCCCACTGTCCCTATCTAGTGTAACTGACATCTCTTACATTTAATTTATGTCTTTTGGTTTCTTATTTTTAATTATTTAATTATTTATTAATATGTTATGTTATCCTGATATTTTTGATTAATATAATTAATATTATTAAGAGTACTACAATGATCGCTGTTTGTGCTTGTAAACAAATTGTCTTTCTGATCGGAGTGCTCTTGATGACGCACTCGGCGTAGAGTTGCACGCGCAGCTTGCCATGCCGGTGTTGTCTCAAGAAGCAGTACTTCTGGCACATTGCCTTTTCCAACTGCTTCCAAACTTCGATGTTTATATCTTTATTCTCCATTTATTTTTAAAATGGTATTGTGTGCAGTTATGTTGATTTCTGTTGAATTGATGACAAGTATTAGAATTAATATGATTACTTTAATGATTGCTGTTTGTGCTAAGTATAAATAATTTGGTTTTTAATTGTTTTTAGATATTTCTATTTTTAATTTTAATTTCTTGTTTCTATTTTATACTTTCAAGTGTTTTGCCGAATTGATCTGGGCTAGCGTTCTTGGTCCGGGTCACTTATGAATAGGGGCAGATTTAACCGGATGATCACCGTTTGAGGGAGTGCCGGATGCCTGACTTTGGTATCCGGTGGAGAGAGAAGGATTCCTCTTCGAACTGATAGTAGTTCTCCTTTCTAATAAGAGGATGATTGCGGTTGGATATAGCGAGGCGCGTTGGCTCTTGGGCTGTGATGATTAGTTTCGCGTCGATTTTGAGCTTGCATCCCCCCCTTTCTATTGTTTGAGATAACTTGTGTTTATTTGTTTCACATAGGGTGTTGATTATTTTGTTAAGTATTTATAAAGTAGGTATTAGTTAGTAATTAATATGTAGTTTGGCCGAATGCGCGGACGACTCATGGTGCGTTTCTAAGGAAGTTAGTTTTTGTGGTATTATTGGAAAATAGCCAAGTGCCTCATTATCCAATTAAAAATGCGCCCTATGACGATGAATTAAAGAGATTTCCACTGTCCCTATCTAGTGTAACTGACACCTTTTAAATTTAATTTATCTTTTGGTTTGTGATTTTTATTATTTATCTTTGTATAATAATAACGTTCGATTAATTATTTATTAATGTGTTATGTTATGTTGATATTGATGATGAATAGAATTAGACTTAATATTATTAAGAGTACTACCATGATCGCTGTTTGTGCTTGTAAATACATGTCTAATTCGCTAATTATTGGTTTTTCATATTTTGGTTTTAATTGTTGATTTAATTTACTTTCTATATTATACTTTGAAGTATTTTTGGTAAATTGATCTGAGCCTAGTGTTGCGGGGTCACTTATGAATTGGGGCAGATTTAATCGGATGATCACTGTTGAAGGGAGCGCTTTTATATCTGGTGGAGGGGGAAAATGTTCCTCTTTGATATTCTTTATACGTGACCCCACTTTTGAGTTGGGGGCAGATTCAACCGGATGATCACGATCACTGATATGTTGAAGGGGGCGATTTTGTTGGGGGGAAAATGTTCCTCTTTGATATTCTTTTCTGCAAATCATAATTGCTTTTTGTATTGCTATCACATTTAAAGTGCGAGAGTAAATATAGCGTGGGGCGTTGGCTCTTTGTCTGTGATGATTAGTTTCGCGTCCATTTTGGACTTGCATTCCCCCCTTCTATTGATCGAGATAACTTTAGTTAAAGATATTAGTAATTAATTAGTATTTATTTAGATTATATGTAGTTTTGTCTGTATATTGAGTACTGTGTTAGTTATTTTATTTTAGTGTAAAGTGGAAATAGATTCAATTATTTATTATTAAAGTAATAGATTTGTGTATGCACTGTTAGAATAAAATTAGTTAGATGTCGAATTTATATTAATAATAAATGCGTCAAATGTTATCTGGTTGATTTTATTTCACCATCCCATCATATAGCTAGCCTTTGGCCTTCATAATCTCGAAATATGTTATCGAATTTCATAAACACTAATTACAATTCTGAAATCAGCGTATTATCGCTAATTAAAATTTTGGTTTCACGAAGCATCAAAATCAAGATCGTGTTACCGAATTATCTAATATACGACCTAAAAATTCTATATAAGACGGAACGTGGAATTTTTGAATTTCCGATTTTATTTATTCCGAATCAGGAATTGTTATAATTTCGATTTTTAAGTACCCGATTCCATGAAGTTAATTTATACAAATGCACGCTAAAGTAACTTTTTAGTTCACACTCCTAGTTTGTATATTTAATTTAAAAAAAAAAGTAAGTTCTGGCTTTTGTCACCACTCAACCTAACCCTCCTCATAGCTACGCTCGTCGTCGCACCTAATTTGTGGGTCAAGACAGCGTATAGTGTCATCAGTCATCACGTCTAAAACTCAGCTGGTCTAAGCAGCAAGTGGGCTAAAACGTAGCTGGACTACATAGCAAGTGGTGTCGCGGCAAAGCGCGAATTGGACCGAACGGTGAGTAAATCTGAACTGGCATTGACTTAAGTGTATTGGTAACACTGATTGTATGAGAGAGTAAAGACTTTTGGTAGGCTGTTTTGACAGTTGGACGGAGTGTGAAGGTCTTGGCGGGAACCGCGACGGAGAGATTGGAAACACTTGGAGAGAATAAATAAATGTGAGTGAGGGATGCGTGTTGTCAAGGGAATGAAGTGAAATAAGAACGATTGGTAATTCCTTTAAACGTTTCCTACATGATGTCGTGCCCATAGAACAATATGATCATAAGAAGGAACCTACCCGTAATGAACAAAGTTTGAAGTTTGAGTTTGTGTTGAGCACATAGAGTAACTAAAGGTAATTAAACCTTGTATCAAGTTTCGAACCGAGTTGTGGTTCTGGAGGCTTGGGCTGGCTGTGAGGGGATAAGTTGGGAGGCCAGTGGGCGAAAGCCCTAATTGCCTAACATACCACTTAATGGTATGTTAGTTAATAATGAGTGTTCATATTATGATCATATTGTATTGGAATGTGGCTATGGTTGTATGGTTATTGCGAAGCTGTATTGTACACACCGACAAGACACATGCCCACAAGTGGTTTAAAATGCAGCTGGTCTTATGTAGCAAGCGGTCTAAAACGTTCTGGTCTAAGTAGCAAATGATCTAAAACGCAGCTGGTCTTATGTAGCAAGTGGTCGAAGTTTGCAACTGCCCTACCTATATACTTATTTTCAAAATTCCCATCTTATACTAGTCGACGGATGAAGTTGACTCCGCTATGCGGGGCTCCTATTTCAGGGCGGTTTGCCACTTACCGGACCTAACCTACCTACTTTGTGTGTGTCTGTGTTTTGAACTGCACACCGGGCCCCTTGTAATTATTTTAGAATTAACACTACTAAGACCAGCTTAGTTTTAAACCACTCTGTTTTGGACGACTTGTTAATATGTACCTACTTGTTTAGACGAGTTGTTTTTTACCCGACTGCCGAAGGGAGGGTAATGTGTTTCACAGCCTATATATGTATGTTTGTTCCTTTGTGGCACTATAAAAACTAAACCCGTTGTCCGATTTTGATGATTCTTATGTCAATCGATTTGTCTTAATCTGGTGAGTGTAACTAGAAGATATGGCAGTTATCAAAATTCAATATGGCTGCAACCAGACGCATTATGTGCAAATAAAAAAAAAAGTCGAACAAGTATGACAAGTGGGGTATCATTGAATAGGGATTTAAAAATCATCTATAGGTTTTTTCATCATTTTTCATGTTGAATGATCATTTAGGATTTATAACGATTTAAAGTTGGTTAGCAACACTCCGGTATTGAAAGCTATGCTTTTTGTTAAAGTTATTAGACCGCTTACTGCCGTGGACCAGCTACGTTTTAGACGAGACGATACCAACCCGATTTCGTCCGCAGAATGCAACTATCTACACCCTAAATGTTACCTGTATTCGAATAAATACTCAGCAGTAGGCGAGGAGGTGGGTACACGCAGGCTCCGAAAACCATCAGCCCGCGCGCATCTCAGCGAGTTGGATACTATATTCCAACAAGGGCTTCTCTATAATTTGGTTTTGCCCATCTTGCTTCGATATTGTAAACAATATCGTCTTTACAATTGCACACAGGGCCCTTGCCCAGGGCGTCCATCCTCAGGGGACCCCGAAGAACCTCAAGTCTCAAAACATTTTTGTCGGGCACAGTAATGCTAGGGCCACACACATCGCGATAGAATTATTGCGATAAACCTTCGTCTTCGGCCTCCGGCATTGTGCATGCCCACATTGCAAACAAAGAAATGTCGCAATAATTTATCGCGCAAAAATGGACGAAGCCTTATTAATATGGCGCTAAACAATTACTTTTTGCATTTGTGCATTCAGAAAAAAATAAGAAAAAGGTAAAAGAGAACGCGGCAGTGGATGATTGATTACTATTCATTAAGCATTAAGAAATTACTACATTGTTGCAGAGGGTAGAAAGTACGCGATTTTTGGACTAGTCATATTTATTTATTATTTATTTATTTAGTGATCGTATAATATCATATAGAGGGCCGAAACGTAGTTGAGGCCCTCTAGTGTACGAGTCCATAAATTGCAATTTCTACCGAGGCAGACATAGTGCTTTTCACAACAACTGAGAGGAAATATAAATATAATAAACATTCATATTCAATATTCAAATTTTAATTCATGTTAATGTGACATCACCGCCAATTTTACCATAGATAACTTTTTTTTAAATCTGGACCCCTATTCTCGTGGCACTTGAGATTAATAAACTAACATGCGAGATGAAGATGTCAACTCCATATAAAATTGTATTTGTTTCGCCATATCTCCCATGTAATTTCATCTCTAGTGGTTCGAGATTAGGGGCCAAGTTTGAATTACATTTAAAAAAAAGCAGTGACATAGTTTTTAGTCTGTGTATCTTTTAGCAAAAATACACCCAATATTTTACGACACAAAATGGTGTGTTCTGATTGGTCGATTTCAATTTTTCATTTTAAGGAGGTATGACACAAAAATTGATTGATTGATTTTCATTGGTTCTTAAAGTTGGACAACAATGTTCTCGACCAATCAGCAAACACGCCGACAAAAACATTCTTGGTCTGTCCTTATAAGTGACGTTTTTGTGACCCCAAACAAGACCATCTATGGCCATATTTCCGAGCAGTGTTGTGAAAAGGTAATTATTTATTCAGAAATCTAAACAAATAAAGCAATACGTCTTCTAGTTCCGCTAAGCACGACGCCTGTCAGCCGACTGAAGTGCAGCCACGCTATCGAAGTTCATCGCGATAAAACCCTTTGATGTGCGCGAGTTTGTCGACAGTGGGGCGAAGTGTCTGCGGCTTCGCCCGAATTGCCGAAGTATTCGCGAATATTCGGCTACACACATCGTGATAAAGCGAATGTTCGCGTTATCGCGATGTGTGTGGCCCTAGTATAACAGTGAGCACCCGCAAATCCCCAAGGCCCCCAATGCCATCAGCAGTTTCAGACGGCCTTGATCGTAAACGCCGTCGACGTTGTGAAGGTGACCGCCGCTAAGCTGACTATTTATTGCTTTTGATACGTTATCGTCACTACTGTCAAGTAATTAAGATAACGTAACAGGACGATAACATGTCAAAAGCACTTACGTTTAGAATAAAACAGAGCCTTTTTACGATAACGAGGCAAGATTGGCTAATACAATATCCTCGTAAGGCTCAGTGTGCAGTAGGATGTATATAATCAAGGCAATTCAATTTGAACTGTATCGCAATTGGAATAAAGTTTATTTTCTTATCTTCATGAACTGAAAATGGCATCAAACAAATGTAATTGAACTTTATTACCTACCTATTTTAATAACCGCAATTAGTATTTGGTGATCAAATATAGGTGCACGTTATTTGTGTCGCGAATGATCGCGATATGCATGAAACATGCAGGTGAGTGAACCCCTTTAGTTCGGTAGTAATTTTTAGACGAAACAATTATGACTGGCAACTCTGGGTGGAGGTGTCATCTAGTTTTGGAGGGAATAATTTGGGAATAATAGATAGAAAAAACATGGACGATGATGAGGGTTATTGTTGTTTGTGAGGTGAGAGATAATTGTTCTGTGAACTGGTAAGTGCTTGTAAACTGTAATATTGACGATTTAAAGAGATGGCAAAATATTGATATTGTTTTGGAGGCCTGGGTTGATTTATAGGGAAGTGTGGAGGATCAACAGGGGGCCTTCGGGTCCCGACCTTGGGCTCCGTGCTAGACGACAGGGTCTAACCCTTAATAAGGGAGAAATTGCTCTCGGGCGGGACCTGTGGCGTCGAACGCGGCACCCAAGGAGTTAACGTTAACAGTAAATTAATGCGAAGTAGATTCATATTACTATCTTTCTATATTATTATTATCATGCATGCGAGTTTGTCGCTCCATTATTACGATAATGTCTTTTGAACCTGAGGCATGACGAGACATGTATGATTATGGAATACGTGGCGACAATTTGTGCAATAGGCAAAATAGTAGGACCACGAGGAAGTATTTAGAAAAGCGTGGTCAACATAATACTCCCAATTTCTTGAAGGCTTTAATGGTTGTGTTCTGGCACACAAACACATTACCCTCTTCCTTCGACAGTCTGGTAAAAATGACAAACTTGTCAAAGGCACGAGTGTGAAGGCGATATACAACTGATGGATATCAAAGAAAGTGAGAGCAGGTACTAGGTAGTCAGTAACAGTACTGTGGACAATCGACGAGCTCAATATTATCTTCACACGCACTTACGAGGGGTGCCTTTTAAGTTCTGTCGTTTGAAAAAACTAAAGACAATTTAAGTGTTAAATGGTATTTATTGTTTTTCAAAGTAATCACCGTGATATGTAATACACTTTTTCATTCGATCGAACCAGTTTTCGAAACACTTATTCCATTCCGAAGTCGGGGTCTCCAAAATGGCCGTTTTGTATGCCTCAACCGCTTCTTCAGGCGTCCGGTACCGTTGACCACGAAGTCGTTGCTTGATTTTTGGAAAAGTGAAGAAGTCATTAGGGCTTAAGTCTGGACTGTACGGCGGGTGATCCAAATTTTCGACGTTTTGTTCTTTTAAAAACGCAATTGTCTGCCGGGCAGTGTGCGAGCTAGCATTATCGTGGTGCAGTACTATACGACGTCTTGGGTTATTTTTTCGGAACTCGCCGATAACTTCTGGTAAACAAACAGTGGTATACCAGTCAGCATTAACTGTTTTACGATCTTCGAGCACGATGGTCGCAACGTGGCCACTTTTCGCTACAAACGTGGCGACCATTTTTTTCGAAGTGCCCGTGAGCGTATTACTTTGGTCGGTTTTGGCTCATCTTGAAACACCCGAACAGTCGACTGCTGTTTAGAATCCGGATCGTAGGCATATATCCAAGATTCGTCACCACTGATAATGTCATAAACGTGTTTAGAGTCTCCTCGGTTGAATTGCCGCAGAGTTTTGCGGCACCATCTAACACGAGCCGTTTTTTGGTCTTCACTAAGTAAATGTGGTATCCAGCGTGAGATCAATTTTTTTACACCTAAGTGATCATGCAATATATTTTGAACACTGGTCCCTGAAATGCTTAATGAAGCTTCTATCTCGCAGTATGTCGCATGGCGATCTTGTTTTTGGTCGGCCTTCACGATGCCTATCACTAAGACTAGAGCAACCACGTTGAAATTCCAAATACCAACGTTCCACAGTCCGGATGCATGGTGCTTCATTTTTAAAAACCGTAGTCAGCTCTTCAAAGCACTGAAGACGCGTTAAACCCCTTTTAAAGATGTAAAATATTATCGCACGTAAATTTTCCTTTGAAATTTCCATTTTCACAACCGACTTGTCAACTTTGAACCGACGCTGTACTAAAACGAATCGTCCAATCTCGAGACATTCTTTTGTTTTTGAATTCTAAATTCAAATATTTTAAGATACTAGTTTTTTTTTTAATAATCACGGGAGTTTTGCAAACGACAGAACTTAAAAGGCAGCCCTCGTATTGTCTTGACAATAGAGTCTTGTATATATTATTATGAGCTCTTCGATTGTCGATACGTCTGCTGCTTAGTTTGTCCCGTCAGAGCACACGCAAGATTTTAGGGCGTGCATTCTCAGTATGAGCTCGCTTAAGCTACTTATGCTATTTGCTCAGGAATCTCATGCTACCAACATGCTACAGTCGAATGATACCACTCGGTATAGGTGAAAAACTTAACACGTTCGGCGCCGGCAGTGATTCACTGAGCCCTAAGCTATGCCGGGTGAAATTATCGTGGTCACGTATTTGTGTCACTGGCATAGGAGTACGAATTACATGGACACAAATACGTGTCAACTGGCATAGTTTATCGGTAAAATATTAAAATGCGTTTATTTGAATTTTGCGGCGTCAGTCGTCTTTCTAACGTGTAGTCGAACGGTGCTAGTGCTGGAAAAAATACTGCAAAATATTTGAAAACCGGCGCCGGCAGTGATTCACTGAGCCCTAAGCTATGCCGGGTGAAATTATCGTGGTCACGTATTTGTGTCACTGGCATAGGGGTACGAATTACATGGACACAAATACGTGTCAACTGGCATAGTATTTAGGTAAAATATTAAAATGCGTTTATTTTTATTTTGCGGCGTCAGTCTTCTTTCTAACGTGTAGTCGAATGGTGCTAGTGCTGGAAAAAATACTGCAAAATATTTGAAAACCGCCGATTTGTGTCGAAAAATGACACAGATTTGTGTCATCGGCATTGTATAAGGGTAACTTTTATGAAATCTAAAAATCTTACAGATTTTAAAACCAAAGCGGAATTCCATTAATATTTCAATAACATAACAGTGCATTTAATTTAAAAAAAATTAATTGGAAATTTGTAGAGAAAAAGGTTTGAAAATAAAAACACAACATATGTGTCACCGGCATAGGAGTCAGAATTTTTTGATCACTGACGTTGTGTCACCGGCGCCGAATGTGTTAAGTAAATGACCTCTTGCAGTAGTTGTAACACATCTGTATAGACCGTTCGACGTTCCATATTTGAAATTTGACGTAAATTCCATATTAATTTTGTACACAGCTACATGCAGGGGTCATTTACTTAATTATTTCACCTATATTATGGTGTGAACATGGGGTCGTACTCGTAGCGAAGTTAAAGAAGTTAAAAAGTCGTAATAGTAAAGGGTACCTATATACTTGAACGGAGTGTAGTAGACTTAAACCCTTTTTCACTTGATCTTCGTGTTGCATGTACTGATGAGATTGAACAATCACGAAGATCCCACTGCTAATAGGTACATATACGCTACCTTTTACGACAGTAGTGGTGATATTGCCGAGAGTATTAATTTGGCCTTTATTTCTACCCTATACTTTATTTATCCCTATTGCAATGATATTGTTTACAACTTTATTGTAGGATCTTAATAAGGCTAATCATAACGTTAAAATATGATAGCAATAGGGGTAAAGACATAGAATAGAGGCGCAGTTGTATTCTCAGCTTCATTTTTAACCGACTTCAAAAAAGGAGGAGGTTCTCAATTCGTCGGGATATATATATATTTTTTTTTTTTTTTTTTTTTTAATGTATGTTCCCCGATTACTCGAAGACAACTGGACCGATTTGAAAAATTTTTTCGTTGTTCGAATGGGTATACTTTCTAGTTGGTCCCATTGTCACCACGTCAGGATCTGATGATGGGATCATGGAGAAATCAAGAGAACTCCTCAAATATTATAGGCACACCTATAGCGATTTTGGTATTTTTCACTGTAACTCATGCATTTGCTTTTGAAAAGTACTATATGGTGAAGTGGAACTGATGATGAAGACCACAGATGGCCACCGGAACTCCTTAACGGTACCTATTTCAAGGGTGGCGATAAGATATTTCGATAAAGGAAGTTGAGCGACTATGACGAAGCACATTTAGGTTTAAATATGACTATGACATTCCCGCGGCTTTGTCTGCGGCGAGCTTGAAATGTTCTATAGTTTCTTATTAATATTTAGAAGTGGAGCTACGTAACTGCATAAATAGGATCACTAAAAAGTATAAAATAAAATAAATGTTTAAAAAAACAAAAAACCGCCTTCAAAAAGCAAAAAATAACTTCTTTAAAATGATAGGTAAATAGGTCAGTCCAACTGAAGTCGGCGTCCAACAATATTTTAACCAAAAGCAGACTTCAGTTGGACTGACCTATTTACCTATCATTTTAAAGAAGTTATTTTTTGCTTTTTGAAGGCGGTTTTTTGTTTTTTTACTGTAAAAGAGTGGGTTGGATGTTGATGATATAATAAAATCAGACGTAATTGTAAAAAATAATTTATTTTAATTAAAGAAACTGCACATATTTAATTTCCAAATTGATCCTTATATTAAAACTATATATTAGTAATTATGTACACATCTCAAAAAAATATAATTAGGTTTTTCTTACGGACGTAATAATAAACGTATCTTGGCTGAGATGCCTATCTCAAGATATGTCAAAGTGAACATGAAGTCATAGAAAACTGTCATTATGACAAGGACATCTTGGATAAGTTCAGTTTATTATGTACGGCCCTTAATCACGAGGCTCAAAACTTTAATTTATTTATTGAGGATTTCTAACAGATAAATACCTCTTACTTATGCTTATATCTTCTACAGAATCCAAAGGGCATTGGGTAAATTTGTTTGAAGAATATTGTAATTTTTTTTGTCAGCGGCCACGGATGATTTTTACGTAGTTATTTAGAGGACATCTAAATACAAATAGATATATATAATTTATGGCGTTAAATAATATCGGAGCGGAGATTTTAAAGAATGTGAAGTATTCAGTTTTTAGTCCAAAAGTACGCCCAAGTATGAATATTTAAATATCTCGGCTCCGATGCACTTAAGAGTACTACATTGAATAAGCCCCTGGACAGGGCATTTTATTTTAAGAGGTTATTAGATTAAACCTATCTCAATTTCGTGTCGTTGCCGAGTTAGAATAGTGCCACTCCATGTCTTCCCGTGGATGTCGTAAGAGACGACTAAGGGAATAAAGGCTTGTAGTACTGTTAGGCGATGGGCTTGCAACCTGTCACTAATACGCTGGTAAACATCTTAGCCTAATTGTGCAAATTGTGGTTATAGAATTATCAACAAGTTTTTAGAGATGTTTGTAATTCTGTAGCTCTGCCTACCCCACTCTGGGAACGAAGGCGTGAGATTATGTATGTATGTATGTACTTATCTCAATTTACATTCAAGCTAGTGGTTCCAGGTTAGAGTGGGTGCGGCGCCAGGCCCCAGCTGACAAAGACAAGAAGACAGGCGTTTATTGCAAGAATACAGTAGATATTAAGACAGTTCTTATTGTTACAGGATGTTCTAATTGTTCTACCAATTTTAGGCATGTGTTAAAATGGGTTAGTGAAAAAACAAAAACCCGCCTTCAAAAAGCAAAAAGTAACTTCTTTAAAATGGTAGGTAAATAGGTCAGTCCAACTGAAGTCTGCCTTTGGTTAAAATATTGTTGGACGCCGACTTCAGTCAGTCAGAAGTTATTTTTTGCTTTTTGAAGGCGGGTTTTTGTTTTTTAAAACATTTATTTTTGAAGTCGGTTAATAAAACTAGATTTACTGGAAAAATGATTTTTCTCCCACATGCTCGGAAATGTTAACCTTACTGTTGTCAAATCAGCCCGCGAAGTTCTAAGTTCCAGGCCCAGACAAAATTAAAAAAAAACAAAGTTATTATTTACCAACGGCAGCGGCCGCGAAAAATGTATGAAATTTCATTACGTACCTGGTGATTTACTTTTTAACCGACTTCAAATAAATGTTTTAAAAAACAAAAAACCGCCTTCAAAAACGCCAAAAATAACTTCTTTAAAATTGTAGGCACCTAATAGGTTAGTCCAACTGATGTCGGCTTTTTGTTGAAAATGTTGTGGTCGCCGACTTCAGTTGGACTAAACTTTATTTTATACTTTTTAGTGATCATAATACGCTGTTACGTAGTCCCACTTCTTAGTTAAAATGAAACTTTAACTTATATCAAGCGCGTCGCAAGCAACGCCGCGGGAAAGTCATAGTCATATTTCAACAAGTAAATATTATTCGTTGTAGGTAGTCGCTCAATTATCTTAATCGAGATATCTTATCGCCACCCTTGAAATCGGTACCATTGAGGAGTTCCGGTGGCCATCTGTGGTCTTCATCATCAGTTCCACTACACCAAATGATACTTTCTGAATGCAAATGCTGGACTTGTTACTAAAAATACTAAAATCGCTATATGTTTGCCTACAATATTTGAGGAGTTCCCTCAATTCCTCACTGATCCCCTCATCAGATACAGATTTGGTGACAATGGGACCACCTCGGAAGTATAATCTATCAAACAAAAAAAAAAAAATTTTAATCGGTCGACAATTGACGGAGTAATCGGTGAACATACATAAAAAAAAATACATACAGTGGAACGTATAACCTCCTCCTTTTTTGAAGTCGGTTAAAAAAGGAGGAGGTTATACGTTCCACTGTATGTATTTTTTTTTTAAAGAAGTTATTTTTTGCGTTTTTGAAGGCGGTTTTTTGTTTTTTAAAACATTTATTTTTAAAACCATGTTTGGACTAGGATAACTATCTCCAAACAGCCAAACACTCGTGCAATCAAAATTCTTCCTTGTATATTTTACTTTTTAAATGTCATAGACTAAAAAGTTAAGCCTTTTCAAACAGCATTTACAACGTATTTAAAAGTGTGTCAAATAGTTTCACATTTGTTTAATAGAAATTGCGTTCATAAACAAAATAAATTGCGGAAATAACATAAACGCGTAATAATAGTACATTGTTGCAGAGGATAGAAAGTACGCGATTTTTGGACGAGTCCATAAATTGCACTTTTTACCGAGGCATACATAGTGCTTTTCACAACTACTGAGAGGAAATAAAATAAAAATTCATATTCAAAACTCATATTTTAATTCATGTTAATGTGACATCACCGCCAATTTTACCATAGATGACTTTTTTTTAAATCTGGACCCCTATTCTCGTGACACTCGAGATTAATAAACTAAAATGCGAGATGAAGATGTCAACTCCATATCGTCGCTTTACTTTCTCAACCTCGTATCTGATCGAATAGTTAGATAGGAAAGTAGTCTTTATTCTTTAGGGAACATGAGTGCTTATCCTGTCAAACCATTCGATCAGATACGAGTTTGAGAAAGTAAAGCGACGATATAAAATTGTATTTGTTTCGCCATATCTCCCATGTAATTTCATCTCTAGTGGTTCGAGATTAGGGGCCCAAGTTTGAATTACTTAAAAAAAAAGCAGTGACATAGTTTTTAGTCTGTGTATCTTTTAGCAAAAATACACCTAATATTTTACTACACAAAATGGTGTGTTCTGATTGGTCAATTTCAATTTTTCATTTGAAGGAGCTATGACACAAAAATTGTTTGGTTGATTTTCATTGGTTCTTAAAGTTGGACAACAATGTTCTCGACCAATCAGCAAACAGGCCGACAAAAACATTCTTGGTTTGTCCTTATAAGTGAAGTTTTGTGACCCCAAACAAGACCATCTATGGCCATATTTCCGAGCTGTGTTGTGAAAATGTTATAGTTTAAACTATATTTTATTCAAATAAATTGAATTTATTACGTTTCAATATTTTGTGATTTTATTTAATTCTTTATTTCAGTGTCATACTAAATCGTACGTTTCTGTTCTTTTTTTCGAGGAAATGTTGGGACTGTGTTTAATATTATTAACAATTGTGTTAAATTTCCTCACATCTTGGAGAAAAGCACTATACAAGCCTCGACCGGGAAGGGCGGTTGCTGGACTCGTATATATCGCGGCCTCGACTGCGTCTCGGCCACGCTAACTCTACTCGTCCCGCAACGACCTATTTCCCGGTCTGTGCAGTAATGTACTATTAAATTTTGACTTGATTAAAATAGCGAGGGTAGGTAGATAATAAGTAAAACAGCGGAATTTACCATACATTTTTATATTATGTCAAACTGTGGGTATTTGTAGTAATGAAGGAGCAAAATATGTACAGACATTGATATATTCAACAGTTGTCGAATGGTATACCATTACATACAAGTTATTAAGCTGATTACATACATTTTGAAGTATTGTCGGGCAAAGATTTTAATTTACTGTAACAGTGGAATATTTAATAATAGCTACTTTATCTAAGACACACAGAAAACACAGTAAACAGCAAAACGGCCCAACATATCTACTCCATGTTGGAGTGAGGAATGTAAGTACACAGGGGTTATATTCACAGAGATAAACTTTAAATAGGCTATGAAGGTTTACATAAACAGTCATAGTCACAGCATTATTGCACAGCAAAATCACACAATAAAGCATAATAAGACACAATAAGAAACAATAAGAGCAAGATAGTAAGTACTTCACTTGTTACTGGAGCTCGCCGGGCAGGAAAACTTGCCGATGCTATCGAGCATCGCTTTTTATACCCTTTTCTGCCCGACAAATTCCCGCCAAATTAGACCAATAGAAATCTCAATTTGTAAACCAATCAACATCTCTAATAAATTTGCATTACAACCAATAGCAAGCCACAAAACCATGATAATAACAAATCACAGTTGATACATTTATTGACCAATGGTAATCACTAAATTACTGTGAAATAGCCAATCACTGGTCAATGCCACTATTATTCCAATAGTCATTTCGTTTAGAAATGTAACAAGAAATTATTATCGTTCTAAAATCTACAAAAAGAACAGAAACAATATTTTGTAACAATTGTGTAAATAATAGAACACATCAGAGAATAAAATTACTTCTTCCTATATTTAAAACATTGATTATCTTAATCCATAATTTATATTTTACATTAAGATTTTTAGAAATATTTCTGTGGGTAATCTTACAATAGTACGGGAGTGTCTACCCACAAAAAGGAGTTGCTCTTTTTGACACATGCAATATTGAAAACAATCCTATAAATTCACTATTGTAATTAGTCATTCAAGTGACTTATGATTATCATCAAAAATAAAACAATAACAATATAAAAATTTACAAACAGAAGACATATTTGAGTTATTTTCAACAGTATTTACAAGCTTTTATTTGACTATCAACGCGGCAAGATATATCATCTTTCAAGATCATTATTAGAAATTGATTAAACTCTCACCTTCTATTTCGATATCCAACCAATAATTAAGTGTGTGATTTGAATATGATAACAAAAGAATATTCTGATAATTTAAACCTTATATCTCATACACACATTTAGGTAATCTTTCACGCTATAACACTTACTGCCGCACTCGGAGACGTCAATTAAATTTAATGCTTGATTAAAGTTGCTGCTGTCATTTTCTTTGCTATAGCAATAGAACAAGACAACACGTCACTAAACAAGCATTAAATTTAATTGACGTCTCTGAGTGCGGCAGTTAAACTAGAATCGAGAAGACCGATTTAAGTTATCTTACAAAAACACGCGATTTGTTACCAAGCGACCGGGTTGATTTGATACTGTCAGTGAAGTATGTCGATCACCAAAATGGCCAGCCACATTGACGATGAGATCGCTGCCAGTACTACCATAACCTACGCTAGTGCATCCTAACCGAAACGACGGATTAATAACGATCGCGTTAAGACCTGATTTTAACTTTAATGTTTCATACGTCATGCCGGAAGCAGGGTAGCTTACACCTAATATACCTCCTCAGTTCCTAACAGCAAACATGTAGTGTTTGAACTAAGTTGATCAACAAATACACCTGTTTGTAACGAAGAAACTCAAAAACTACTAGACCGATTTCAAAAGTTCTTTCAGCATTAGAATGCTACATTATCCTTGAGTAACATAGAATATTTTTTATCCCGGAAAAATGAACGGTTCCCGCGGGATGACGCAAATACGAATTTTACGAGGACGATGTCGCTGGCAGAAGCTAGTGTGTAATAAGTTTAGTAAAATATCACCAAGATCCTAAAGCCGTGATACGCTCGCGCAAAGATTCCTTGCAGCTACTCCAATAGCACTCCAGTGCCTTTAAGCACAACTGAACATTTCGATAAGTCTTGCGATGTTACGATGTTCGTAAGGAAAAAAAAGGAACGCTTTTCCCGTGAAGTCAAACCGTAATCAGAGAAGGAAATATGTGGGTAATCTTGATATGGCGATCGATCGCTCAAGCTGAGAACATTGAAAATCAGGAGGTTGACGGTTTTGTTTGCCTGATCTGTTTGGGATTTCGTCCTGTCTTGAGGAGTAGAGCTTACGGCTTGAGTAACGCAAGAGCTTCTCTCCTGTAGACTAATCACTGTTTGCAACGGGAAGTTTCAGGTCTGGTGATGCGTGGGTCGCATATGAACTAGGGCTGATTTAACTCTTCTTGGGTGAATTGTTCCTACGGAGATCTGTTTTAACATTTCTACTTAACTTGTTGCGTCGGCGGCGTTGGCGCTCAGGCTATGATGATTAGTTTCGCGTCTCTCGTCCAATTAGTGACGCGCATGAAAAGTTTAACGAGATTCCCACTGTCCCTCCACTGCTGTGGCATCCTTACTTCCGCCCCCCCGACCCCCCCACCTCCCCGCTCGGTCATGGGAACGGAACCCACTGTGACTGATCCGTCCTTGGCCCCGCTCATAGACGGTCTCCAGGCGGCTGCACAGCGACCACCAGCCAACTTGCCCGCCCCTCTAGTACCTACTGCCGCCCCCCTCTCTCCAGTTCCTGATTCCCCTCCCACACCAGGCGGTGATTCTTCATCATCGGCGATGATTGAGGCGGTACACTCGGCGGTGCGAGGCATCTCACTGATAGCGAACGCGTCCAATAAGCTGAATATAAGCGACAAGACGACGATCGCCGGATACGGACAGGATATCCTGGACATGGTTGCTCAACTCGCGCTAAAACTGGCGAATGAGGAACATAAGGTAAGTGCTGTAAAGCTTACATGTGCTGAAAAGGTGAACGAGATACTCCGTGATTCGGTCCGCCCACTAGGTGTGGAACCGGCTGCCCCCAGGGTCGTCTCGGCCCCGTACTCTGCCGCGCTGAAAATGCCGAAGGGCCAGGCACAGATCACGCTACGGGAGCAGGGCCCGGCAGTAATTTTCTACCCCACTGATGACAGCCAGGCAAAGACTTCGGACGACACCAAGAAGATCCTACAGGAAGCGGTGCAACCGGCATCGTCAGGTATCAAAGTTACACAGGTTAGGAGAGTTGGAAATTCGGGTGTGGTGGTACGCACGGCTACGGAAGAGTCCGCGGTCAGGCTCAGGGCGGCGGTGCCCCCAGGCCTCAGAATAGCTGATCCAAAGGTACGTTCCCCCCGGGTAGCGCTCCGCTATTTGCGCGTCGAGTACCAGGAGGCCCAGCTGCTGGACGAGCTCCATCGGATAAACTTTGCGGACGCTGCTGAGTGGCCGTTGGAACGATTCCGCTCCGAGGTGAAGGTCGCACTCCAGAAACAGATTGGGCCTACAGATCCTGCAGCTCGGCGGCGTTGCCCGTGCTAGCCGGCGTATTGCCAGCGGATCTGGAGGTCTTTCGTGCGGGTCGCGTAGAGAGGGAGAAGGAGGGCCGCCAGTTGTTGCCGGGGGAGCGTAGAAAAAACAAATATAAGGTGATGAACGAGGTGATGGATGTTTGGCAAGAGAGATGGAATGGATGTGTGAATGGAAGAGAGCTCTTCGCCTTCTTCCCGGAGGTGGGGGCGAGACTGGAAGCAGCCCACGTTGAGCCCGACTATGTGGTGTCACAGCTGCTAACCGGGCATGGCTGCTTCAGGAAGCGCTTGCACAATTTGTGCCTGTGCGACTCGCCTGTCTGCCCCTGCGGAGAGGCCGAGGAGACCCGGGACCACGCCCTCTGGGAGTGCACCTTGTACTCGAGGCACCGTAGTGCATTGTTGGACGGGCTGTCGAGACCATACCAGGGCCCACCGTACCATGGCACTCTTGTGGAGTGCCCGCACAATTTTGGATTGTTTAGGGAGTTCGCGTACGGTTGGCACGCCATAAGGCTTGAAAAAGAGCGACCGTAGTTCCTGGGAAGCGGCTGAGTACCGAATGTGCTGTGGAGTCAAGCCCCAATTGGGGGTGGTTTCTCTAGGTGCGGCCCGCCCAGAATGGGAGAGGGGCCGGGACAGCAAAAATTTTGTAGAGTCAAGCAATTGCGCGCGGGAAAGAGCCCCGAGCAAGTACTGCGCGCAACTCTCGTGATTCGGTCCGTATGCCGAAAGGCAGGCAGGACCATGGGCAGGTGGAGGGATATCCCTCCACTGCTCCCGGGATGGACGGGATAAGCGCCAAAATCGTCAAGCAGGCATGGTTGGTCTGTGAAAGCGAATTATACCATCTGTTCTGTGAGTGTGTGGTTGCTGGTGTTTTCCCGTCCATCTGGAAGGTTGGGCGCCTGATCGTGCTGCCGAAGGGTAACGGCAAACCGCTGACCGACCCGAAAGCTTATCGCCCCATTACCCTGCTACCAGTGCTGGGCAAAATATTGGAGAGAATCATAGTTGTCTGCGCTCCATGCCTCTTGCGTAACATCTCGGAAAACCAGCACGGTTTCACGCGCGGCAGGTCCACTGTGTCCGCGCTACGTACTATTAACGACTTAACAGACAGCTCGTCGGAGACCTACGTCATGCTCGTCTTCCTGGACATTGCGGGGGCCTTCGACAACGCCTGGTGGCCCATGATTTTGCTGAAAGCTAAACAGTCAGGCGTCTCACAAAACATCTACAGCATCATGGTGAGCTACTTCAATGGAAGGAGAGTGGGGTTACTCACTGAGGACCAGGCGTCGTGGAAGTCCTCGTCCATGGGGTGCCCGCAAGGCTCCGTGCTGGGACCTACCCTGTGGAATCTGCTGCTCGACGATTTACTGAAGCTGACTATGCCGGAGAGAGTGCGAACAATCGCATATGCGGACGATATTACGCTGATAGTGGAGGCATCATCGCGGGCGGCGCTCGAACGGAACTCGGCGGCGGCGCTTGCCCTGGTCCACGACTGGAGCAGGCGTAACCGTCTCGAGTTTAGCGCCACAAAATCGCAGTTCCTTATTACCAAAGGTAAGTTCAAGCGCGCCCCGGTGGTGAACATGGATGGTGTCTCCATTGCTAGCGTACGCAACGCTAAAGTGCTGGGCGTCATCATCGACGAGGCTAGGTCCTACGCGCCGCATGCTCAGTACATCGGTGAAAAAGCCGCAAACTGTTTCGGCAAGGTGTCCCGCGTCTCAGCGTCGTCCTGGGGCTTAAAGTTCCGGGCTTTACGTACGCTGTACGCGGGCACCTACAAGGCTACCCTCACCTACGCTGCGGCCGTATGGTACCGACGCTCGTCGACGTACGTGGTGAAGAGCGCGCTCCTCCGCACACAAAGGCCAGCTTTAATACTATTGACCAGGGCCTACAGGTCGACCAGCACCGCGGCATTACCCGTGTTGGCGGGAGCGTTGCCGGCCGACCTGGAGGTCTTGCGCGCTGGCCGCATAGAGGAAGAGGGTAAGAACATGCCCCCTGCCGAGCGCAGACAGCTATCTAGGACGGTCGGACGTCGGACGGAACTATACTCGATGTACTCGAAGTGCCTAACTGAGGGCGTGTTCCCGGATGTATGGAAGGTTGGTAAGGTTGTTGTGCTACCCAAGGGAAACGGTAAAGCGCCTTCTGACCCGAAGGCGTATAGACCCATAACCCTGCTGTCTGTTTTGGGTAAGGTGTTAGAAAGGTTGATAATTTTCTGCGTTCCCTCGTTAACCATGAATATATGCCCGTCGCAGCACGGGTTCACTCGTGGTAGGTCTACGGTCACGGCGTTGTCACGCATTGACTCTGTTGTTGCGGTAAGTGCTGCGCCATATGTTTAGCTAATAACCCTGGACATCTCAGGTGCGTTCGATTGTGCGTGGTGGCCCATGATCCTGGTGAAGGTAAAGCAGGGCGGTGCCCCGCCGAACATCTTCAGGATCCTGGGCAACTATTTCACGAACCGCCACGTTAACCTATATGTTGGGGACAAAGTGACGGGGTAGGTGTGCACCATGGGATGTCCACAGGGTTCGGTTCTTGGCCCCACCCTCTGGAACCTTCTTATTAACGATTTGTTGCTGCTGCCGGTGCCCGAGGGGGTACACCTCAGCGCTTACGCCGACGACGTCACAGTAGTGATTGAAGCGTCCTCCAGAGCTGACATTGAGCGGAAAGCCGAATCGGTACTGGGGGCTGTCTCGGGGTGGGGGAAGCGAAACAGGCTCTCTTTCTCCCCGGGAAAGTCCTCAGCGATCACCTACAAAGGTCGATTCAAAAGGGCCCCAACCATCCGCCTGGAGGGCGCGTCGATCGCGAGTGTCGAGCGGGTCAAGTTGCTGGGTGTGACCCTAGACCAGGCCAAGTCCTACGTGCCGCATGCGGGAGATATTATGATAACGAGACTAAGGCACAGCTAACTAAAACAGTCAACCCGAGCAAACTAGGTATCCCTATTAAGAGTATTCGCAAGGTCGGCAACTCTGGGGTAGTTGTCAGGACGGCCACTGCTTCGGCGGCAACCATCCTCAGGGACCAGGCCCCGAAAACACTGAGAGTTGTGGACCCCAAGGAACGAAGGCCCCTCGTGTCGGTGTCTTTCCGCTCCCCCCTCGACGACGCAACATTCCTCGAGGACCTACACGGAGTCAACCTAGCGGACGACCCAGATTGGTCTCTTGATCGTGTAAAGAGGTCCTGCAGGATCGCATTCCGCCGAGGCCGTCCGGAAACCGGACGCGTTACCACCGTGCTGGAGTGCTCCCCGGAGATGAGGGCGAGGCTATTGGAGCTCGGCACGGTCTACATAGGATGGGACTACGCGATGGTCAATGATTATGTCAGAGTGACCTGCCGCAACCGGTGCCAACAGTACGGGCATCCGGAAAAGTACTGCAGGTCGAAGGAGATGGTGTGCGGGAACTGTGGGGACTCCGGCCACAAGGCTGAAGAATGCCAGGCAACATCCCCCTGCTGCGCCACGTGCAAACGATTCAAGCGAAAGGAAGCCCCCAGTCACAAAACCGCCTCCGCCGACTGCCCGGCCCGGCTGCACGCACTCCAGCTTGCCGTAAATAGTACAAATTATGGATAGCGCGGCCCCAACAATCAGGTTAGGCCAAATAAACCTGCAAGGATCCGAGACCTTCACCCGGGAAGTCCTCCAGGTTGTACTAATTCAGGAGCAGTACCCTGCCGCTGTCACATCATCCACAGCCCAAACCCAAGGGCACCCGAAAGCCGGCATAGTTTTACTTGACCCCGCCTTGGTCCTTACCTTCATCCCGGGTCTGAGCACCGACCATTGTGCTGTCGCCCACATAACAGGTGAGGGGCTCGACCTTCACGTGGCATCAGTTTATTGCCAGTACGGGCAGGATGTGGCGCTCCACCTTGGATCATTAGACCGAATCCTGGATGAGCTCCGCGGCCTCCATGTCCTTATTGGCATGGACTCGAACGCTCACTCACCCCTCTGGTTCTGCGAACGGCGGCAGTACACTGGTCGGGGCCCGGACTCTGACCACAGGAGGAATCAGGTGGAAGGCCTGATACTGGGCAGGGGAATGATCATCCACAACTCCGAGGGCCAACCCACCTTCTGCGGCCCGAACGGCTCGTCAAATGTGGACATCACTCTATCCACGAGAGGAATAGCAATCTCCGACTGGACTGTGCACGAGGGCGCCAGCGGCAGTGACCACCAACTGATCTCTTTCTCTCTCTCGCTAGCCACAAACAGTAGCCGCCCTACTCATCCCCCCAGCCACCCTCCCTGTGACGACGCGTCCCAACCCAGATTCCGGGAGCGAGGTGTTGAATGGTCTCGCTTCTGCGACTCTTTGGAGCGGCGCATGGGTGCGATCAAGCCCCGGGATCCTGACACCATGGCCCAGGAGTACACCGAAATTGTCACCCGGACCGCTAAGGAATGCCTGGGCTTATGCAGACCAAAACCCAGCAGTGGCTACGAGTGGTGGACCCCGGCTCTTGACTTCATGCGGAGATCGGTCGGTAAGACGCGGCGTGAGTGGCAAGAGTCACGGCCCCGGGGAGGGCTCCCTGAGCAGCAACTGAGGGAACGACTGCGCAAGGCCCGCATTGTTTACAAGGAGGCTATGAAGAGCTCGGAACGTGCTTTCTTTAGGAATCTGGCGGAGTCCGGGAATGAGGACCCCTGGGGTCTGGCATACCGAACATCATCAGGCAGGATACGCCCGCCGGCGAACATAGTCAACGGTATAGAGCTCGCTGGTAGCCAGGCGCTAGACTAGGACGCTACTATGACCGGCCTGTTGCAATCTCTCTGCCCGGACGACTCTCCAATTTCCGACAGCGCATACCATAGAAAGGTTCGGCTCGCAGCGGCATGTTCTCCCTCGGGTCCCGTAAGCTCGCCACCCCCCTTTCAGGTCGTAGAGCGGACCATAATGGACCTGCCAAACTCTGCGCCGGGTCTGGACGGCATCACGCCGAGGATAGTAAAGAAGTCGTGGGGGGTGTCGGGGACGGAGCTGTACTTTATCCTGTGCCTATGCCTTAGACTTGGGGTTTTCCCAAGGATTTGGAAAATGGGCGGCCTAATAGTCCTGCCAAAGGGTAATGGAAAACCTCTATCGGACCCCAAAGCGTAGCAGGCCCATCACTCTGCTACCGGTTCTTGGCAAAGTTTTGGAAAAGCTAATAGTAACCTGTGCCCCTTGCCTATTCCGATCCCTGTCTCCCTCCCAACATGGCTTCACCAGAGGCCGGTCCACTTCTACGGCCCTGTCGGCGGTGCTGGGGAGGG
This sequence comes from Acleris literana, assembly GCA_946894065.1. NCBI lineage: Eukaryota > Metazoa > Arthropoda > Insecta > Lepidoptera > Tortricidae > Acleris > Acleris literana. The sequence goes on along the minus strand of OX335695.1, from coordinate 11,618,508 downwards.
TTGGCGGCTCTGCTGAAAAGTACGTGCTGCTGACCTTCCTCGACATTGCCGGCGCCTTCGACAACGCCTGGTGGCCGATGATCCTTCTTAAGGCGAAAAACGCAGGCGTTCCTCCCAACATCTACAGATTACTGGTTAGCTACTTCAATACGCGAAGGTCCGCCATGGTCATCGGCCGCCGTGCGTTCTGGAAGGAGTGCACCATGGTTTGCCCTCAGGGCTCCGTCCTTGGCCCCTACCTCTGGAACCTCCTCTTGGACGATGCTCTTAGGTTGCCGCTGCCGACTGGCGTCAGCATGGTTGCGTATGCCGATGACCTCACGGTTGTGACGGAGGCGCCCTCCAGGGCTGCGCTGGAGAAGGCCACTAATGCCACCTTGGCTGTTCTCTCCGAATGGGGGGTACGAAATAAGCTGGCTTTCTCAGCCAACAAGTCTCTGAGCCTTACTATTAAGGGTAAGTTCCAGCGCCAGCCTACCATCACAATGGATGGCGCCTCGGTCTCAAACGTGAGAGAGGCCAAAGTCTTGGGAATTGTTCTGGATCAGGCTAGGTCCTTCAGCGCGCATGCTAACTACATTGGTGAGAAGGCTGCAAACTGTTTTGGTAAAGTGGCAAGGGTGTCGGCCTCCTCCTGGGGGATTCGATACCCTGCCCTCAGGTTTATTTACGCCGGAACCTACATTGCCACCCTCACCTACGCTGCCGCTGTTTGGTGCCGACGCTTTTCCAGGCACGTAGTCCGGAGCGCACTCCTTAGGACCCAGAGGCCAGCGTTGATCCTGCTCACCAAGGCCTACAGATCGGTCAGCACCTCGGCCTTGCCGGTCGTTGCGGGCGTCTTGCCGGCCGATCTGGAGGTTTCACGTGCCGACATAGTCCAGGAGGATGGGTGCCACCTTCCATCAAGGGAACGCAGGGTGCTTACTCGCAGGGCTGCTCAGGACGCCGTTGCCGCTTGGCAGGACAGGTGGGACCAGGCCGTCGATGGCAGGGATACCTATAGCTTCTTTCCCGTCATCTCCCGTCGGCTATCTCAATCATGGGTCGAGCCGTCCTGTCGCAGATTTTGACAGGCCATGGGTGTTTTAAGGGTCGCCTGTTTCGCATGCGTCTCTGCGAGGACGGGTTTTGTAGCTGCGGGTCCGGTGACATAGAGACGCGTGACCACATCCTGTGGGTCTGTCCCCTTTACGAGCGTGAGAGGTGCGCTATGCTCGACGGCCTCGTTCTAGTCCGCACCGGCGTCATCTACCACGACACCCTGGTGGAATGCGAGCTCAATTAACGGCTGCTGGTAGACTTCGCGCGCGCGTGGCACACGGCCAGGACTGCTGGTGACTACAGGTGAGTATATTCTTCTACAGTGCAGCGGAGCCAACCTCCCTGTGGATGTGGCGTCACGCCCCAGAAGGGGGAGAAGAGTCAAGGAGTAAAGGGACGGAGCAAGAGCATTTGTAGGGAGTCAAGAAAGTGCGCGTGGGAAAGAGCCCCGAGCAAGTACTGCGCGCATCTCCCGTGATTCGGTCCGTTATGCCGCAAGGCGGGTAGGACCATGGGTTGGCGGTGGGATTGTCCCTTTCTAAGGTTGGCTCTGTCGATCTCGGCCGGAGCAGACGTGTCCACTACGCTGCGCAAATTTAATTCCCTTACAAATATACTCGTGCAGTTGTGTGAAAACCAAATCTCGCTTGCACCAAGGAGCCGCAAGCGGAGGGCTGGCGGCCATTAAAGGTTCCGGACCGCAAAGATAAATTTGTACCCTGGAGTGTGAGTGGGACAGAGCAGGTAAGTATAAAATTTGATTTATTTAAATCGTAAATTTAAATAGTTGGCGTATACGTCATAGCCACGTCATACGGTCTAATTTTAGTCTAGTACTTAGTTTAGGGTATAACTTAGAATAGTCTATCTCTTAAGCTAGTTTAACTTTATTTTGCTTTATTTAGTTTAACTTTCTTTATTTTGCTTTATTTTAGTTTAAATTTCATTTTATTTAATTTCTTTTATTTTTAGTTTTGATTTTATTTCGGTTATTTTATTTGCTTGTGTGTGTTTTTCTATTTTGTGTACCTGTGTGGGTGTCCTTGTTGGTGGTGAGTCGGCTGATACGAGAACCGACGGTTAAGGGACTTTAAAAAAAAAAAGTCGATTTACTACGCGAACCGACGGTTAAGCGACTTAGGTAACTTAGCCGTCGGCTTGATACGCAAACCGACGGACACCTTCGTGGTCCCTTGACCGTTGGGTCTCCACCGGCCGGGCACCCCTGCTCCGGGCGATGGCATCTGTCCCCCCCTCCAATTTGGTGGGGGACGAGGAGGCCGCTGCCAAGGAGCGGGAGCGGGTGCTCCTGGAGGATGAGTGGAGGAAGAGGCAGGAAGAGATGAAGGCTCTGGAAGAGCTCATCACCTTCAAGCCAAGGCAGAGCCTGGCCCATATTCCCCCCCCTGCTGGCTTTTCCACCCCTCCTCCAGACGCACTGGCAACCATGACCGTGCTCTCACAAACGGGATCTTCAAATCGTCCCCGGAGGAAATTCAGGAGGCGGTCCGTCGCCGGGTCACGGCCTCGAAGAGGAGGGATCTGCCACCGATTGGCGGCATTCTCACAACGGCCCCTCTTCCACCCCCGGTACCTGCCCCGCCCGCAGAACTACTTTTTGTCGACCCAGTCTCGCTGGTGGCCATTGACGATGATAGCTCTGCACTCGATCTGCCCACTACTGGCCTCGCGGCCATGACCAAGGAGCATCTAATTGACGCCGTCCACTTGGCCCTGAAAGGCATCTCTGCCATTACCAACGTGGCTAATAAATTAAATATAGCTCTCTCTTAACCACAGATGCAATGGCGGAGGGAGAAATCCTGTTTGACGCGGTTGTTGTGGGGTTACTCACCATTAGTGTCTTGTGGTTCCACTGATCGTAATTGTGCGCCGGCTAGCTTTCCGATCACTACTGAGGTATGTGGGGCCTGAGACAAGAACTATTGGTTAACTATTGGTTGGTGTCGCAGGGGAGGTGCCGAGTTGAACGCCCTGGATAGCAGGTCATCCGGTGGGGAGGGTAGCCGGCCCTCCGCTGACTCACTGTGGCCCCCCACTGAAAGTCTCGCTAGTAGTTTTATAGTTAAAGTGTGTCGATTTTAGTTTTACCGGCCAATTTGTACCCATCGGGGGTAACGTTAGCGCTTGGGGGCGTTGTCCCTTGTCCATTATGATTAGTTTCGCGTCACTAAGGACGGTGGTTCTGTGGGTTCATGCAAAAATAGCCAAATGCCTCGTCAGAAATCAGAAAATCAGAAATTCAAGCAAGCGCGTAAACGGCGGGAGTAACTATGACTCTCTTAACCACAGATGCAATGTCGGAGGGAGAAATCCTGTTTGATGCGGTTGTTGTGGGGTTACTCACCATTAGTGTCTTGTGATTCCACTGATCGTGATTGTGCGCCGGCTAGCTTTCCGATCACTACTGAGGTATGTGGGGCCTGAGACAAGAACTATTGGTTAATGGGGTGAAGAGCTGACTCGAGGCACGGCTCGATTGGCCACCCAACTCCTACCCTTGGCCTGCTCGTTGGCACCGCTGCTTCCCTAACAAGGGGGGGGGGATACTCCTAAACAAAGCTATGCCCTGTTACACTGCCGATGTGGGTTTTAGTCTCGCTGGGGTATCTATTAACGATGCGAGTATAGCACACTTTTCCATCACGGTCGTCTCTCACAGCTGTACTTGCTCCTAAGTAAAGTTTGGAGGGACGGACGTGGTCAGGCTTGTCCCAAGTTTCCTCTTCACGTTATCGTGTTCGAGGTGTGCGGCGTCAACATCTATGACGTAAACTTTGGTATGGCTGCGGGGGGAGGTTCCCTGTAGCAATCTCGATGGGGGCATCTACGGAAGCCCCAAGTATAACAGTTCGCTTCGGCTGAGGTTTCACGAGAAACTGTGTACGAACCAGGTAGGGGGGTTAGCGTCCCCTCTACTAAGGCTTATCTGCGCTCCTAAAAGTTTAAAGAGAAATATAAACGACCCCACTCTCCCACCGGAGGTGGGTGGTCGCAGAAGCCGGCCCCAGGGCGCTCAGGCCGACATTGTTCCTGTGGAACAGGACGTTGTCTGGTTTGTATGCCCAGTATGTGAGAGACCATTTGCCACTCCTAGGGGTTTGGGTGTGCATAAGGCAAGAGCCCATCCCCTGCAGTCCAATGACGACGCCGCCCCAAGACAGGTGAAGCGCAGGTGGCGTGACGAGGAGGTGGATTTCATGGCGCGGACTGAAGCCCGTCTTGGTGTTGAGCAAGGCGGATGCGGCAATTTAGCGCTCCTTGAGGCGCTTCTGGAGTTTGGAAGGACTTTGGAGGCGATTAAGGGGAAGAGGCGTTTGGCGTCGTATAAGGCATTGGTGCTTCGGTACCATGCCGAGGCCGTCCCAGACCCTCTGTGCACGATTGTCGCCGAAGATGTCCCCCATGATGTGCCACTTGGATCGCCTACTGCGGTTGATGATCCAAGAGTCGCGATGACCAGTGAAGGGTCGCGGAACTTGTTGCGTCTCTCATTGCGAGAGGGGCAGCGAGGGTCGCGGCTCGTGATCAACTTCTCACGAGAGCGGCAAGGCGGCGTCATTTGAGCCAACCAACCTGTGGAGTGAACACCGCCATGTTATCGAAACGGAACCAGCGGAGACTTGAGTATGCAAGAGTGCAGGAGCTCTTTAAGAAGAGCCGCAAACATGCGGCAGCTGAAATAATGGATGGAGCGTGTAGGGGTGTTCGGCATGGACTTGGGGATTTGGAGGCCTATTGGCGTCCGATCCTCGAGAAAGTGTCGGATGCTCCAGGTCCCACACCGGAGGCTTTGCGTTGCTTAGGTAACGTGGAGCGGTACGGGGGTGCACGAGATTACTCTCAGTTGTGGACGCCTTTCTAAGTTGAGGAGATAAGGTCGTTCAAGCAGGATTTGCGATCCGCCCCAGGACCAGACGGTGTGTCAGTCGACGACTGGAGGTCGGTGCCTGTCTCTGATAAGGCAGAAATTTTTAACGCGTGGATGGCCAATGGTGGTATCCCTGACGAACTACGGCAGTGCCGGACAGTTTTCGTGCCGAAGGTAGAGAGCCCGGCGGCTCCGGGGGAGTATAGACCGATTTCGATTGCGTCTGTGCCTCTCCGGCACATGCATGCTCTCTTGGCGCGGAGACTGTTAGCTTGCTGCCCCCCCAATATGTGTCAGCGGGGCTAGTAGTATATTATTGGGCGTTTCAAAACACATTTCATGTGTTTCGTGTTTTGAAACTCCCAATCGGTTTTGAGGTGTTCTGAAACTCCCAATCGGTTTTGAGGTGTTCTGAAACTCTCAATCGGTTTTGAGGTGTTTTGAAATGCTCAATCGGTTAAGAAGTTCATACAGTTTTAAAAAACCTGAACATATTCACATATAACTACTCAATATCTTGAAGGTCTACTCTCATTGGGTACAGACATTTCATGCTTACAACACGTAGGTAGTAATATTGTTTTTATATTTGGAAATATGAAGTTTGTGAAACAACTTCAAAACTTGCAATTAGAAGTCGTTTGTCCAGTTCGCCACGATCGCAATTCACGTCATGGAGAGCTTTTACCGAACACAATTCGAAGTATCATTTGTGGTCCTTCTAACTGTGGTAAAACTAATTTAATGGTCGGTCTTCTGCTGCATGAACGGGGGCTACGATTTCAAAACCTTTATCTTTATTCTAAAACTCTCTTCCAACCTATGTATCAGTATTTAGAAAAAATACTAATGTTGGTTCCATCAGTCGAATTTAAAAAATATAGTGAGAATGATGAAGTACTAAGTCCACATGAAGCTAACATTAACTCAATTATTATATTTGATGATGTTGCATGTGAAAATCAAAACAACATAAGGGATTACTTTGCAATGGGACGTCATAAAAATATTGATAGCTTCTACCTTAATCAAACTTATAGTAAAATACCTAAACAATTAATAAGAGATAATGCTAACTTAATAATTCTATTTAAGCAAGATGATGTTAATTTACGTCATGTTTATGATGAGCACGTTGGAAGCGATATGTCTTGGTCACAGTTTCGAGAAATGTGTGCTGAAGTATGGAAACTGCCATATAGTTACTTGGTTATAAATAAAGATTCTACTCGTAATTCAGGATGTTATAGAATGGGTTTTGACACATTTATCATTATGGATTAACTATAATACATGATGCATTATTATGAAACATTTATTGCTTCATAGAAAACCATCAAGATCAGACATGAATCTTAAAATCAATGACGAGAAAAATTTGAAAGAAAAAGTACTTAAATCTGTCGAAGCCGTTAAAAAGAAAGTTAGTCTGATTCGTAATATGAAAACTGATAATGATATGATGTTGGAATCAGTATTGAAACCAATAACAGAACCACTTAATGAAATAGTTAAAGTTAAAAATGAGAATAATTACTTAAATACTAATGATGATGATTTAAATGACGGATTTCGATGGGGAAAGTCAGTAAAAAGATTAAAATTGAGTCCTAGTGAAGAAAAGAGGCAATCTATTCATGATTATACGGTTGTGAGGAAATCTTCTCAATCGAGTCTTGATAATGAAGATCAAGAGGATAACACATCAAACAACGATGAAAGTGATGTAAGCGATGGAGTGGAAAGTGAACAAACTAATGATCAGGATTCAATAAATGATATTTCATTTAAGACGACAGATTCTTTCGCATCTCCTCGTGATGATCCTAAATTTCAAAAGAATTATATTACCAACTTAAATATACCTTTTGGTGTTCGAACGGAACGGAACAAGCTAATGTTGGGATCCTGTCCGGTATACACAACACATGATAAAAAATTAAAAGTAAATGCCCATACTTACTATTTAACGCCAGGTTTAAACGAATTGCTATATAAGAAAGTACCGGATTTAAATATTGTAACTGAGGATGATAAACGCAATTATAAAATCTTATTATTAGAAACTAATGCACATAGAAGAGATTTTAATCCTAATAAACCAATTAAAAGCAACAAAGGCATGAAATATTTATACGTAATAAGACCGCTTTTTAAATTAGCTAAAGAACGTTTAATAAGTGGTGAAGGATTATCGACCATGAAAAAAGTTAAAACCGATGTATCATATGTATATTGGGATAACCCAAACGAATTAGTTGAAAGATTAAAATTGCTTATAGCTTCTCGTGAAGCTGGTAATACAGGATTGGATAATGAAATCATATCTGTTATTGAAGAACTGCAAGAAGCAGGATTAGTTAACAATGTCAATATATAAAACAGTTACTTTACTATTATCGTTAGTCGAGGCAGAACTTTTGACGTGCAAATAGAACATAAAATGAATATAGACAAATTCGGTCATCATCTTCATAAACGCCTGCGTGTATCTGAAGTTTCTGAACTTAAAAATAATGCTTTGCTCCGATCAGATGATGGACATTTCGATTTACAATCATTAAGATTAAAGGGACTTGCACATCCATTGTCACCTGATGATGCAGTTAATAAGCAGTACGTCGATCAGCTCGTTCAGAACCTTTATCAGAAGAAGTATCTAGATTCTATGTTTGATGACATAAATTCTCAAATTCATCAGTTGGCAAATCAGTTGAAATTGAACTTTTATTCAAAAAGGGAAATAGACGATATTTTCAACAAATTAAACAATGGCAAAGCAGCAAGTCGTGAACGAGATACACAGATCAGCTCGAAAAAACTTTAAGCGACGAGCAGTTATATTAAAAGGAATTGATGATTTGTGGCAAGCAGATTTGATTGACTTACAAAATTTACATAAGATAAATAGAGGATATAAATACATTTTGGTTGTAATTGACGCCTTTTCAAAGTATGCGTGGTGTATTCCAACAAAATCTAAAACGAAAATAGAAGTTAAAAATTCTTTCGAACAAATTATTAAATCATCAAAACGAGTACCGATAAACTTACAGACAGACTTAGGGAAAGAGTTTTATAATAATGAATTTGGTCGTTATGTACATTTTTTAAAAATAAATCATTATTCCACGTATTCAATTAAAAAAGCATCTATTGTTGAAAGGTTAATAAAAACGCTCAAAAATAAACTATACAAATATTTTAGTTTCATTGGAAATTATAAATGGGTTGGAAAACCTTTGAATGATATAGTTAAATCCTATAATCAAACTATGCATCATACAACAAAATTTAAACCTTTTGATGTTAATTTTGATAATGAGTCCAAAGTAAAGACAAACATCGAAAACGCGCAATCCAATCTAGGTTATGAATCAAATAAATTTAATATAGGAGATCATGTACGCATAAGCAAGTATAAAAGTGCTTTTCATAAAGGTTATACACCGAATTGGTCGACAGAAATATTTACTATTAAACATGTAAATCACACTCGTCCAGTTACTTACCTTATTGAAGATCAACGAAAAAATACAATACTCGGTTCATTTTACGAACAAGAACTTCAGAAAACAAAGCATCCTGATGTTTACCTCATAGAAAAGGTGATCAAAAAGAGGGGAGAAAAATTGTATGTAAAGTGGTTAGGGCTTAATGATAGCGAAAATAGCTGGATTGATAGAAATGCCATTGTATGAGTATATTTATTAACTTTATTGTATTCAAAATTGTCATTATTATATTGGATATGAAAGGGAGAGGACTTTTAAACAGTGCTATTAATCACTTACCATTTGAGCTGCACTTACCTGGGTATAATTATTGTGGACCAGGTACAAAATTGCACAAACGGTTGCTAAGGGGTGATAAGGGAATTAATGAGTTGGACGAAGCGTGTATGCAGCACGACATTGCTTACGATAAACATTCTAATCTAGATGACCGACACCGTGCAGATTTAGAACTTTATAAAATGGCTAAACAAAGATTAAACTCGAAAAACGCTGGAAAGGGCGAAAAACTTGCATCATGGTTAGTTAGCAAACTAATGAAATCTAAAATAAAAATCGGTGCGGGGATAAAAACATTTAAACAGTTTACATCTAAAATACGTGCTGAATTAAAGAAAAACAAATCTAAAAATAAAGGCACTGCAATTAGCCAAGCTTTCGCAGCTGCAATTAAAGTATTCCGTAATAACAATACGAGTAAATTACGAGTTCCTCGCTTAATACCGATCCCAAAAACTGGAGGTATTTTACCACTGATACCTATTTTTGCTGGACTTTCCGCGTTAGGCTCGTTAGCAGGAGGAGCTGCTGGAATCGCAAAAGCTGTTGCTGATTACAAAGCTGCAAAGAAAAACTTAACCGAATCAGAACGCCATAACAAAATGATGGAATCTATTGCATTAGGAAAAGGTTTACATATAAAACCGTATAAGAACGGCAAAGGATTGTGTTTAAAAAGTTCAAAAAACTAAATAAAAGGTTACCTAGACGAGCTCTCACTAATATAGATCTTTTAAAATACTCAACAGATATTCCTCATTTTCGTGGTGTTTATATGAGAGATAATTTGCCAAAGCGACCTAACAGAGTAGAATGTGCAATCGTTAATTTAGACAGTTCTAAAAACCAGGGGACTCACTGGGTAGCCTATGTTAAAGATAATAATTATTGTGAATATTTTAATAGTTATGGTGATCTTCAACCACCGTTAGAATTAATAAGGTATTTAAAAAATCATGAAATTTCATATAACTACAACACTTATCAAAATTTTGACACTGTAAATTGCGGACATTTATGTTTGAAATATTTAAAACAATTTTGGAGCGACCGTTTAAATGTCTCTGTGCAATAAAAACCTTATCATTCACACGATGTCTTTCACTTTGTCTATAACTGGAACCTCTTCTACCCTGGTTACGAATCATTCACCAGCTCTTCAACTAGATGGTGAATATGAATGTGGGTTGCTATACATGTCAACTTTTAACTCTATACCTAATATAGACTACAGAAACAATAAATTTTATTATGGTAAAAACGAAGTAGTACAAATTCCTGAAGGGTCATACGAACTTCAAGACCTTGACGATTACTTCAAAAGACATCTGCAAGGATGCACATTTTCACTGACGTGTAATAATAATACCTTAAAGACTTCGATAGTATGTTCTAAAAATGTATACTTTAATAAAGAAAATTCGATTGGCAAGTTACTAGGTTTCGGTGAAGAAACTGTACAAGCTAATATATTAACAGAGTCCCCCTTTCCTGTCTCCATTCTGTCTACAACTATAGTGCGAGTTGAATGTGACATAGTGAGCGGATCATTTGTAAACGGAAGACCAAGCCACATTATTCATGAGTTTGTTCCGAATGTGCCTCCAGGATATAGGATTATAGAAACACCGAAAAACGTTATCTATTTCCCGGTTACCCAAAAAAGCTTAAGCTCACTTAAAATAAGAATATTAGACGCAAATAATAATTTACTTAATTTACGAGGTGAAGAGATTCAAATATATTTACATCTTCGGAAAAATGATAGATTTCAATAAAAGCAAAGTCTCGCACGATAAACGTATTAGTAATCACTGTGCTATCAAGAAAAGAAGACCTATAGAGCAATTTACAAAGCTAACGAAAGATAATAAACAATTTTTAAAAAACATAGGCTTGTTAAAATGAGTATACTAAGCTTAATAGATCCATTGAGCTATGATAACACGATTGAAAGTTTCGAATATCATTCATATAAACCGTACGTAACCAGTTTTAATTTAAACGATGAAATCCGTATACCTATTAATCAACAAGATCTTTACGTATTACCATCAGCGAGTACTTTATACATAGAGGGTACTATTAAAGTAATCAATAGAGAAACAAAAGCGCAGGTGAACAGTGTTCTGTTTACTAATAACCCTATACTACATATGTTTCAAGATATTCGATATGAACTGAATGGGATAGAAATAGATAAAATAAAAAACGCCGGGGTTACGACTACTATGAAATCTCTTATATCTATGAATGAACTCGAATCTTCGATGTCAAAATTATGGGGCTGGGACGTTGATGGCACAAAAATTACCAATGGATCATTTTCTGTATCTGTGCCTTTAAATAAAATTCTTGGTTTCGCAGAGGATTATAATAAAATAATTATTAATTGCAAACATGAACTTATTCTTTTACGATCCAATAGTAATTTAAATAGCGTAATATTAAATACAAATGAATACATAGACAACATTACTATATCTAAAATAGTATGGCGTATGCCTCATATTAAAGTTTCTGATCGGGAAAGATTAACTTTATTAAAACATTTAGAAAAAGATCGCGCTATTCAAATAGCATTTAGGAACTGGGATCTTTATGAGTATCCGCTTTTGCCTAAAACCTCTAAACATTCTTGGTCAATCAAAACTTCATCTCAAATTGAAAAGCCACGATTCGTTATAATTGGATTAAAAACGGACCGAAAAAATATGATTAACAAAGATATAACATGCTTTGATCATTGTCATTTGAGAGACGTCAAAGTTTTTTTGAACTCAAACTATTTTCCATATGAAAGTTTAAATGTAAGTTTTGGAGACGAAAAGTACGCTTTATTATACGAACAGTACGCTAAATTTCAACAGTCTTATTATAGACGTAGTCAAGCACCGTTGTTAAGTCCGCAAAAATTTAAAGAGAAAGCCCCTCTCTTCGTCCTCGACTGTTCTCATCAAAACGAAACCTTAAAAACAGGTGCCATAGATGTACGGCTAGAATTAGAGTGTGAACAGGATATTCCCGATAATACTGCGGCGTACTGTCTAATTCTGAATGATAGTATTGTAGAATACAAACCGTTAAGCAACATTACAAAGAAAATATCATGATGACTGACCGTTTGTTCGTGGATCTTCAGGGATTTAAATCGTATAAAAATGAATTTATTGTTAAGGAATTTGCATACAGTACAGATGAATACACGCAAATATTTTCAATAAAACCCCCATATGCATTTTCTACTTTATCGGAAAATGAAAAACGTCAGGTGAACTGGATTGAGAAAAACCTCGGAATTTTATGGCGTGAAGGATATGTTGACTATAGAGAATTTAAAAGAATGATTCATGGTTACTTAGAAAATAAGAAAATATATGTAAAAGGATTAGAAAAAGTTAAATGGGTAATAGAATTGTGTTCTAATTGTACAGTAATAGATTTAGGAGAAAAAGGTTTGCCTAATTTTCAATCTATGCATCAAAAATATTGTAAAGATCTCAGTACATATAATTGTATGATTCATAAAAAAACATGTGCGTTAAAAAATGTAATATGTATTAAAAAATGGTATTCTGAAAATAATTTATCATATTCTGTAGAAAATAAATAAATAAATAAATAATTGCTATTAAATCATTGCATTTTTATTTTAGGACCTATTGCAAACACATATATATTCGTACGTTAAATCTAACAGTGACGTGACGACTAAATAAATTTCATACTTAATCAAACATTTCAATAGTGACATTGATATATTTAACGTGCGAATATTATGATTATGATACACGAAGTAAAATAAAACAAGATTGTTAAAAAACAACGTTTATTCAGTAATGATCACCTTTATTTACAATATTACACCTTAAATCTAACTTGTTTACATTAAAACAAAGATTGATGACCCCAAGATAACGTCGAGGTTTGATTCTTTAGTATAACGCGTTTGTCATCATTTGACGACAATGCTACTTTATTTAAAGACTGTGTAAAAATAACATGTTTTAGTGATTTAAATACAATATTCCTCTTTCTTATCCGCTCTTTATTTAAAAGTACTTTTTTATACTCCTCAAAATCCACACCTCGCAATACATGTTTTTTTGTGCCCTTAGCCTTTTTAATTTGATTGTTTTCAGTTTTTATACAATACAATTTAGACCTAAGACCTACAAATTCGTTTATTATTTCTCCACCAAGTTCGTCCTTAAACAAACCTGGTACTTTTTTATGTTGACGAGTTATACCAAATACGTTACTGTCTGAGTAATTACTAGTATCAAAATAGTGGTGAAATTTTAGTTTTAAATCTGCATATAAATCTTCTGTATTTATGGAATACAGAAAGGAATCTGTATCAGTATAACACAAACTCAGATTAGATGTATAAAATGGTTTCATAACAGAATAGTGAAAATCGTACATATGAGTTTTCGATATTTCCAAAACAGTAAATCCAATGTAAATTGGTCGATCGAGAGTTATCGATTCTGGCTTCATTTGTATGGCAACAAAATTTTCAGTAAAAATGGTTGAACTATGAAAATTGGGTCTCCCTGTTAGCTGCTCAGCTGTATATTTCTTTTTTGTTTTATTTGTAGTGTCTCGCCATGCATTAACTAACATGACATTTAACCTTTTTTCGGGGTCCTCCAACGTTTTTCCAAATATAGCATTGTTAAATAGTTTGCATGAATTTTGCTCAAACACGGATTTAGCTTTCTGTCTTAACTGCGTGTTTAAGTCTATATATTGCTTCAAAAATGGACCTTGTTTAAACTTGATTACTCTATGTATTCTTTTTAATATCAAACCGTGTTTAAGACATATTTTTAAATGCATGTAATGGATGACATATTCATATTTATCATATAAATTTGGGATAAGTTTAGGTTGCTTCGAACCAGGAGGTGTGAATTTTTGAGGACAGAATGGAATGTCATTATGCAAGTCATGCAAATGTTCTGGATATTCTAAATCCACTTCCAAAATATAACCATAATCCGAATTATCAGAGATTTTTAGAATATCAAGTTCATTAATTGCATGCTGTGGTAAGAATTTGAAATCAGCATAAGGTAAAAAACCACACATTGCATAACCGTATAGATTATTACAGTCTATGTACAATAAGAAACTATATGGATTACTGGAATCAAAATTCGGCATGTATTTATTATTTGCCTTTGCATACCGAGTAGAACATAAACATACACCTCCACGAATACCCTTCTGAATCATTCTAATTATTTCAAGGTCATCAATGAGTTGTAACTTCACATCAGTTATGAGTAACATAGCATCAAAACTTAAACTTGGGGCGGTTAGGTAAAAAGCAGGATCTAATCTATAATTAATTTTACAAGTTTGACGAAACTTTTCAAATATGTCAGCTAGTAATAATACATCTGATTTAAGATACAGGTCAGTGTATTCTCCTAAACTCTTTACATCGAAAGATTTCCATACAAGTTGCGCATGCTCATAGTCATATTTTGAAATACTGTCATTTTTTATTGAGTTGTAAAAATAATGTTGCTGCGGTAAACATTGCTCTTTATAGCGACTCCAACTAGTCATATACTCGTATGGATAGACACCCTTTCGTTTCAATAGATCAAAATGCTGTTTTATAGGAAAGAAATGACAGAGGTGAATAAAATCTTCTTTATTTAAGGTGCTTACAAGTTCTTCCAAACTTGCTGATAAAAATTTGAATGAATCTACAAAACGAACAGGCATATATCCGTTTTGATCTGTAATGAAAAATTTCGTGAATGATATGTAATTTTCTTTGTTTTTTGCAATAACTTTGATTTGACCAGGAAGTTCGCCCAACTGACGTATAAACAAATGACTGTCGTATCCAGATAAGTTGTGAAAAAATACTGGCACAAATGATGGTAAGCGGTATCGAATATTACAATAAGAATGGGCTGCCCCCCTATAGCGTCCCGTTAAATGACAATGATCTCTCACGGAGTCGCCAAGCAATAACTTGCGACAAAGAAAACAATACTGAGAATTTAAAAAATCATTATCTTCTTCCTTTGTAATAGATATTGTCTTTTGGTTAGAATATATTTTATGAATTCTACATACATCTATTTGCAAATATTCGAGAAATTTATCTACGCAGTCTTTTCCACGATAAGAAACGAATTTGTTTAGCGAGCTATTGTATGAACAAACAATGTAGTACGCAAATGCAGCTGGCACGTGCTCCTGTAATGTTGTAGTACATTTTGAACTAAGCGTTTCGTCTGTATTTGACTGCAATAATGATTCAAAGTCTGCATAAATTATGAAAGGCATATCTTGCATTCGTTCAAAATTTTTAAATTCAATTTGCGCACCCCGTTCAGGTAAAATTGTCTTAACGCCCCCGCATACGTGAGCATTTAATTTATTTTCACTATTAAAAAATATCATACATTCATCACAAAAAAATATTTGTCCGTTATGTTTTGTTAATTGAAGTTTAAGCAGACGACTTAAATTTTTTATTACGCAATAATGTGTTTGACGCCCGTTTTCTAACATTAATAGGTTAATATGATGTTGTTTCCGACATGCGGTTTTATAAAGCGGGCCTACAATTTCAGTTTTATTTTTGAGTGCATACACATTAATACTTATATTCTGATTGTTTTTTTCGAATATTTTGATGTCAGATAATCCTACAGGAAAGGTCATGTCCGCGCTATTTAGAACACCTTCATAATGAGGGTATGAAGATACCCTATGAGCATTACTTTTAGCGGGGAATAGTGCAGCCATCACACACCACAAAAAGCAAAAATTATCTTTATTTTGAATATTGATGCACGCACGCTTAAGTTTAATATTTTTAGGCAAATCTATGAATCTCGATGCTCGCAGTGGGTTGTATTTACTGATGTTTACCTCTAGGTATAAATTGCGCATAAAAGCCCAACCACTATCCCTGTCTTGAAATTCATCAATTTTTCGACAAATAGAGTGTAAAAGATTTGAAAATATTTCATTGAAATCATAAGTCTGATGTATCACTATATTTTGAGTCGCAAAAGACTTAACGTCGCATGTATCGTTTTTAAGTAAAGAAAATTCTGCAAATAATTCAAAGTTAACTTTAACACTCTTAAAGACTGATTGTCTTGCATCTAAAATTTTTCGAACGCGGGCGCGAACACTGTGTAAAAACTCGGCAGGAGGACTAGTTTGCTCTGGGCAGTCTTCGTGTCCTCGCACGCGGTAAGACGCTATCCTACTTCGAAAGGCGCTAGCTATTTTTTCAACACCATCACCGTTATCTATAGATATATTATTTTTATGCACGGTACTTCGTAAATGGGCAGAAAAAGCTCGACTTGCAACAGATGTTTCGCAAACAGAACAAAATATTGAGTTAAGACTCATTTTTAAAAAGAAAAATTACGGTGAATATTACAAACAAAGGTACCTATCACATCAATTCTAATTATTTTAAATCGCGATAGAACACTCCATCATCGATGAAGTGCTCCTTACTTAATTTTAAAACTTTATTAATATTTGATACCTCTTGCGAATCCGCATCTACCTGAAGTTTTAAGTTAATTAAAGCCTTCTTCCATCGATCTTCTACCGCAACAGTTTTTATGTCAGCAACATTATACAATTTTAACTCAATAAAAAGATTACCAGACAATTGTGCAGTTCGCCGCACCCTGCCGCCAGGAACTTGCCGTATCAAAACAGACGGGAACACCGTTTCCTTTTGCTGAACACGCAAGTCTTCGTCTTCGCTATCGGAGTCAATTTTCCAGCCTGCAGGCGGATATTTTTGTTGACACGTCTGCGACAACTTTTTTGTGCTGTAAATCGAAACCAAAAATTAATAATACGAACATAGGTAGGTACATACTGAGCTAATTATTTTAATTCAGTTTCAAAAACGGTAATTTAATTACTCACCATGAAGTTGGAACCTCTTCTTCAGATTCGGGAAGCAGGGTTTTCGATAATTTCAACTTCTTAGACCTATAAAAAATTAATTTTACATTTTTAAAAGCACATTAGAAGGTTTCAATGTTTCATTTGTTTAAAATATAATTACCGAGGTGTAGAGACTTCGTCCTCAGATTCAGGCAGCGAGATTTTCTTTTTTGAGGGAGCCTTTTTGGAGAGTTTAAGCTTCTTAGACCTATAAAAAACAAATTATACGTTTTATAAAACACATTAGAAGATTTTAATATCATTATACTTGTTTAAAATATAATTACCGCGGTATAGAAACTTCGTCCTCAGATTCAGGAAGCGCGATTTTCTTTTTTGAGGGAGTCTTTTTGGAGAGCTCAACTTGACAGTATTCCGTATCAGACCTGCAAACAAAGTATAACATTAATATTGTGTAAAAAAAGTTAATAACAATGTAATTAAATGTATTAAAAACTTACGAACATTGTTTTAGTGCAGTGTAGGTAGAGTAAAGATGATTGATTCACTGTAGAACGATTGACTGCAACGGTGTCTAATAAAGTTATGCGTTACAACATAAAAAATAAATTTATCGGTACCTACACCACAATACAGAAGTTCTCAACATTTCAATATTTATTACACTCGATTTGTATTAACAGTGCTACTACAAAATACGAACAATAATGGTTTTTATAAAGGTTTAATACCTCAGGCGTCAATTTGCAAAATAAGCAAATGTGTAACAAACAAAAGTATCATGTTAATTATGTTGCAATCAAAGAAGCCGCCGTTTTACAAAGTAGTCGCGAACTTCGCTAAGGCTCATTTTACACTGCATGAATTAAGACTTGTTTAAACTTGTATTTGAAGTGTGTACTTATTTAGCATAGGAAAAATGTTACTGCAACAATTTAATACTCGTATTTTAGTTCTTTTTTGAACGTCAATTTAGACGGTCGCAGTTTTATTTCATTTCCTGTATCTAAAAAATAAGTGTAGTTCTTCTTTGAACGTCAATTTAGACAGGCGTAGTTTAATTTCAGTTCCTGTATCTACAAAATAAGTAAGTACAGCTATCTCAATTATGTACTACTTTTTAATAAAAAAAAAAAAAAAAAAATGGTTAGGTAGTTATAAATCTAATTCTATTCATTTATTTTGCAGAGTATGACGAGTTCTCAACCCATTGACTGCGTGAAAGAAATCGATGAACAGTTCCCACTTTTTTCATCTCAGACTATTGCATCATTCGACGAACCATTTTCCTATTGCCAAGACATGGATTCCTATTTGAAGTACCAGGAAAGATGTATAAATCAAAATCAGGATACATCTTTAGCAAATTCTCCGAAAAAATCAAAACGAACATTGAAGAAGAAAACACTGCAAAGAAGGACTCGAACATCAGATATTGGGTTAAACTCGCATGTAATTAGAAAAGCTAACAAGGGGAAGCAAGTAATAAAGATTACTATTGCGAACCTCGAGTCGAAACAAGGTGAGGATTTGACGACGACGGTGCAGTATGTCGTCCAAGATAACTACGATGAATTGTTAAGTGCTACGGAAGAGTTAGTTAGCCGAATTGTGAAAAGACTAAGTGACGTTAGCTATTAGATTTTATTAAGTTCATATTTTAATACTTACCTTGAACAAAATTACTAAGTATAATTATTATGTCTTGTAATTGTTTATGTGCTATAAAGAGTTTACATACATATATACTACATTTAAAATAATCAATTTTTTAATAAATTTCGTTATGCAACTTTTGATTCTCGATATTATTCAAAACCATAAAATTACTACAATTATTGTCTTGTAATTGTTTATGTGCAATAAAGAGTTTACATACATACATTTTGATATTGTTATCTTAATTTGTTTAAAATAAACATTTTTTTTTTTTAAACAAATTGTTTCTTTCTATTCAAAACCATTATAATTATATTTTGTGTACCATGTAAACACTGCTTAAGTACATTATTTTGTCGTCTTCATCAAAACAATTAATTATTTAATAGCCGTGTCGCATAGTGATAGATAAGCAAATTGTGAATATGCAAAAATTTATTAAGGCAACATATCAAATGACACTTCAACTGATTGTAAACTTTACTTGTACAGTTAAAGAAACAAAATCAGGTTGAGTAATTTGTAGAGTAATAACTTATTTAAATTTCAAGTAACTTTTTGCCATTGATAATTGTATGTTTAGCGTCACAACTACGTCACAGAAACTAACCAATCGCAGGCTCAGGTCTACATCGCGCTAACGAAGTTTTTATACTTGGTTGATATAAATAAAACACAAAATATGTAACCGACGTGCTCCCACCTTCCGTGACCGACCGGCGGAATGGTAGGGTGCACCAGCAACCTGTGGCTCGGCCTGATCACCCTTGCTACTAACCGCTGAATTTGTTATCCTTGAACTTGAGGAGATTCTGTGCCTATGCGGTGGTAGGTACAGATGACCCACGCCTTGGTGGAAGGCCCCCAAATCCACCTTCATGTAAAATGCAGCCATAAGACCACTGGGAACCTATAGCATCCCGGGTGGCTCGTCCTTGTTGTGGAGATTGATCACCTTCGCAGCAAGTTGTGAAAACACCTTAGCAAACCAAGTCCGTCCGTAGCGGTGCGGTGCGCTATGAGGGTCCTGGACCCTTGCATACATGCTGAGCCTGATCAACTTAGTGTGTGTGTTGTGTTAAGCTTTTGTTATTTTACTTAATAATACAAATGTAAAGTAAGTTACGACTTAGCATGGTGAAAACGCATTCAATTTTGTATGATGTGTTACGGGCACATCGTGAGGCGACACGTAAACCCGATTGAACGTTATGAACCAAATATATCAAAGAACGCAAAGGCGTTTCGAATCAATTACAACTTAATAAAATAACTGCTATGAGTTTCAGAGAAACCGATTGAGCGTTTCAAAACACCTCAAAACCGATTGAGAGTTTCAGAACACCTCAAAACCGATTGAGAGTTTCAAAACACCTCAAAACCGATTGAGAGTTTCAGAACACCTCAAAACCGATTGAGAGTTTCAGAACACCTCAAAACCGATTGGGAGTTTCAGAACACCTCAAAACCGATTGGGAGTTTCAAAACACGAAACACATGAAATGTGTTTTGAAACGCCCAATAATATACTACTGGGGCTTCATTTGTGCCGATGGCACTGGATGGCACATTGGAGAACACTGCGGTTTTGGACGCCGTGTTGGGGGATAGCAGGAAGATGCTGAAGGAGTGTCATGTGGCGGTGCTAGACTTCGCCAAGGCTTTTGATACAGTGTCGCATGCGGCGCTGTTGAAGTTGCTGGAAGCGAGGGGCCTGCCTAGACCCTTTTGCGCTTATATAGCTGGACTCTACGAGTCGGCGAGCACTGTCTTGACGGTTGGTTCGCAGTCCAGTCTTCCTGTGAAAGTGGGTCGTGGGGTCCGCCAGGGGGATCCATTGTCCCCGATCTTGTTTAACTTGGTCATGGACGTGATGCTTGCATCTTTACCCGGAGAAGTAGGCTATAGGCTTGAGGGGGAACGTGTTTCCGCTCTTGCTTATGCTGATGACCTCGTCCTCTTCGGAGGTTCAAAAGTGGGATTGCAAGAGTCCATTGATTCTGTTGAGAAGTCGGCTAAGATGATGGGTCTCTCCCTAGGTCATTCCAAGTGTTCGGTTCTCTCTATGATACCTGATGGTCACCGTAAGAAGGTGCATTACCCCACCGTGAAGTTGTTTCGGATCGGTGGTAGGCCTATTAAGCAAGTTTCTTGCGTGGAGCGTTGGCGTTATCTGGGAGTGGATTACAAGGCGTCTGGATGCGTGACGTTAGAGAATTCTGTGCAGCAGGCCCTAATTAACATTACTAGGCCTCCCCTCAAGCCGCAACAGCGGCTCGAGCTTGTGAGGGGGCACCTGCTTCCGAGGTTCGTGCACGGTTTCGTGCTCGGGGCGATCTCGGATGACAGGTTGAGAATGCTCGACGTACAGATCCGGGGGTTCATTCGGAAGTGGTTGAGGCTACCGAAGGACGTTCCAACGGCGTATTTTCACGCCGGAGTGAAGGACGGAGGCCTCATTTCGGTGAGAATCGGTCGCCTCTCTTCCTCGGAGTGGCCCGTTGCCAGAGACGTCAGAGAACCCAGTATCCCACATGGTGCCTGTGGCGCAATATTGGCGTTTGAAGCTCCATACATCGGTTGACGGCTACGAGCTTCGTGAGTCGTCACGTACTCCTGCTTCTACTAAGTGGTTGCGGGAGCGGTGTGAGCAAATCACCGGCCGGGACTTCGTGCAGTTCGTGCACTGTCATATAAACGCGTTGCCGTCTAGGGTGAGGAACTCTAGAGGCCGCAGGGTGGGTCGTGAGCATGAGTTGAAGTGCCGTGCGGGTTGCATGGTCCGTGAAACGACTGCTCACACCATCCAACAGTGTCATAGAACGCACGGCGGCCGAGTCAAGCGTCATGATTGTGTGGTCGGTTTTGTCGCGAAAGCGATGGAGGACCAGGGCTGGATAGTGGAGAAGGAGCCTCGAATCATGACTGCAGTGGGTCTGAGGAAGCCGGACATCATTGCCGTGAAGGAGGGTGCTGGTGTGATGCACAGGTGGTCACGGGTCGCAGCGACCTGGATCAGGCTCATTGGAGTAAGCGGTCGAAGTACGGCAGCAATGATGAGTTGGTCGAGCGAGTTGCGAGTAGACTGGGACTGCCCGGAAAACAGTGTGTTCGTGCCACGTCGTGCACAATTTCCTGGCGTGGTGTTTGGAGTTATGGCTCGTTTACGCAGCTACATAAGCTCCTTGGTATTCCGAAAAGGACTCTTGGTTGTGTTCCAAGACTGGTGTTGAGAGGCTCTCACATGAACTGGGGCTATTTTAATCGGATGACTACTGTCCGGGGGGGGATGTCGAGCTGAGGGCCCTGGGTGTGTAGGTTATCTGGTGGAGGGACTAGCTGGGTCCCATAATTTGGTGCAGGCCTCCCCACAAACGGCTGCTAATAGTTTTTTTACATATGCACCTTGTTTTTTAGTTTTTTCCAGCAAAGGACCATGCGTCAAAATGGACCCAGAACCAACAGACATGAAAGTTGGGCTATTAAATAGGTCTTTAAATCTACTTCATTTAATTATATGGGCACAAAGTCGAATTCCATTGCAGAACTGAGATATTCATTTTTTAATTTAGAGTGAAAACGAACTATGAAGAATCTGTGGCTAGGGTATTTAACATTTTGGAGGGTAGGTAACAAACAATATATGTAGTAATAACGAAGGTATTGCTACCGAACATGGCGTGAACTACATTCGTCTTCGTCGTGGGTTAACTAGTCATATTTCTTGAAATATCTTGATTAATTATCTACATAAACGCATTTAAAGACGTTTGAAGTAGTTTATCTACGCTATCTTATGCGTACCTATAATATTTTCAAGTGTTATACTCGGGTTACCTACGTTTTATCAAATTATGTTTGACAAATTATCACTTCCCAATATA
The DNA here is from genome assembly GCA_946894065.1 of Acleris literana. Lineage (NCBI taxonomy): Eukaryota > Metazoa > Arthropoda > Insecta > Lepidoptera > Tortricidae > Acleris > Acleris literana. Next base: position 11,596,312 of record OX335695.1, on the reverse strand, counting down.
TTTTTCGTAAAATTTCATTTGCCAAATAATCGTTTGCCAAATTAACTATTCACAAATAATTGTTACGCAATCCTAATGTTTGGCACATGAATGTGTAGGCATTGAATCGTTTACCAACTGGTAGTTTGACCAAATTTCATTTAGTCAAATGTTTTAGTTGACATAACATATTTTACGCAAAACAAAATAAGGCAAATGATTTGTATCGTCAATATTCAACTTACCATTTCCATTCAGTCGGTTGTGAATTTTTTTGGGGGCACAGTTCTAACCTAACTTAACGTACTTTACCGGTAGTGTTTCTAACCTATAACCTACGTACCTGGCAGCAGTTCGGTTCTGGCGCTTCGCCGGCCGCTACCGCGGCACGCTCGCTTTGCTCGCTCGGCTCGCGCGCTGTTATTGTCGCAGTTCTAACCTAACCGAACCTACTGTTTTAGTAGCAGTTCGTTTTTTATGGGATCGTTCCGTTTTACCAATATTATTTTGGTCAAATTGTATTACTCAAACAAACTCCTATTTTCGTCTTAATATGTTTTGTCATATCAATTCATTTGTCTAAATGTTTATTATCTAATTTTTTTTTGCCTTAATAAAGCATTTGCTAAAAGAACAAATGCCTAAATGTCAGTTTCCGTAGTAAAACTTTGCTGAATGAAAATTTGACCAAATGAAAATTTGCGTATTATAATTATGCCAAAGATTGCATTGGCAAAAAAAACAGTCGCTAAAATTTGTTTGGGTAATGAAATTTAACCAAAATAATTTTGGCAAAACGGCAGGATCCCGTTATACTCGTAGTGTATCATTGGTACTTAAATACCTATGTCACCTGCCGATTAATATTAACTATGGCATTAGAAGGACGCCGTTGTGTATATGTCCTCGTTCGGTTTTGCGACAGTTTTAAAATACAGCAATTAGCAGAATATCTTGATATTCAGGCTGAAAATGTATGGTTGATTAGAGCCCGTGTGCAGTCGAGACACGTTCGAGCACGTAAATACTACGTCTACATTCTGGTGGATAGAAATCAAAATGGCGTAGATGCCATCCCTCATTACTACTGTTCTTGCTTAACTGGAAGACGCACAATAGGCTCTTGTGCTCACACTATTTCCATTATATGGTACTTAGGGTTAGGCAGGTATATGCCATTTAATCATCCTGCAGGTCATTTGAATGACTTGGTTATTAATGTATAATGAGAATAATAAGATAACATTAACTTGCTGTAAATACTGATTATATTAATAAATAAAATAACCAAACGTCAAACGCTCGGTTCTGTCATGTCATTTTAACTTTTTTCCTACCTAAAGGTTGTCTGGAAGAGATCGCTTTTTAGCGATTAGACCGCCTGTTATCTTCCTCTTGTTTTAGTACCTACTTATATTTTCTGTGTATCGCTTTTATATTCTTATCCTATCGATTAATGATTGGTATGGTAGCCTATCATTAAGAGAAACCCGTTTATAGACCTTATACATACACACTGACTGAAATATGAATATCTCGGTTCTGCAATGGAATACAACTTGGTGCCTATAGAACAAAATGAAGTATATTTATAGATCCTTTTAATGACCTAACTCTCAGCTGTGTTGGTTCTGGGTCCAAGCTCCATACTAAGTTGCCCATGGTCCTTTGAATTGCCGAAGCCATGTTAGTAGATGGGGGCGTTGGTCCTCGATTCCATAATGATTTTACTCAAGTCACTAATGCGGCGGTGTCCGGATACTCTCTGCGGACCTTGAAAATTCAGGTGAGGGATGTACGTGGAGATGTCGCGCCGGTTCGTACCCATATCCGCAGCAGGTCTCCAAGGTGAAGAGCCTCTAGTCGATAGAATAATGTAGGTAAGGGAAGTCGGCAAATTGGATCCGTAACTTCGGAATAAGGATTGGCTCTGAGGACCGGGGCGTGTCGGGTTTGGACGGGAAGCGGATGCGGCCGGTGCCGGGCCTGGTCGATGCGTCGTGTGTGCAAGCATGCGACGCGGAATCCGGACCCGCGTTCCGGCCTTCCGCGGATCTTCCTAGCCGTAAGGCCGTATCGTGCATGCGTCTCGTGCGTTGTGTGCGGTGCGGTTCTGTACGACCGCCGTTCAACGGTCAGCTCAGAACTGGCACGGACAAGGGGAATCCGACTGTCTAATTAAAACAAAGCATTGCGATGGCCCTCGCGGGTGTTGACGCAATGTGATTTCTGCCCAGTGCTCTGAATGTCAACGTGAAGAAATTCAAGCAAGCGCGGGTAAACGGCGGGAGTAACTATGACTCTCTTAACCACAGATGCAATGGCGGAGGGAGAAATCCTGTTTGACGCTGTTGTTGTGGGGTTACTCACCATTAGTGTCTTGTGGTTCCACTGGTCGGAATTGTGCGCCGGCTAGCTTTCTGATCACTACTGAGGTATGTGGGGCCTGAGACAAGAACTATTGGTTAATGGGGTGAAGAGCTGACTCGAGGCACGGCTCGATTGGCCACCCAACTCCTACCCTTGGCCTGCTCGTTGGCACCGCTGCTTCGCTAACAAGGGGGGGGGGATACTCCTAAACAAAGCTATACCCTGTTACACTGCCGATGTGGGTTTTAGTCTCGCTGGGGTATCTATTAACGATGCGAGTATAGCACACTTTTCCATCACGGTCGTCTCTCACGGCTGTACTTGCTCCTAAGTAAAGTTTGGAGGGACGGACGTGGTCAGGCTTGTCCCAAGTTTCCTCTTCACGTTATCGTGTTCGAGGTGTGCGGCGTCAACATCTATGACGTAAACTTTGGTATGGCTGCGGGGGGAGGTTCCCTGCAGCAATCTCGATGGGGGCATCTACGGAAGCCCCAAGTATAACAGTTCGCTTCGGCTGAGATATCACGAAAAACTGTGTACGAACCAAGTAGGGGGGTTAGCGTCCCCTCTACTAATGGCTTATCTGCGCTCCTCAAAGTTTTAAAAGAATAATAAACGACCCCACTCTCCCACCGGAGGTGGGTGGTCGCAGAAGCCGGCCCCAGGGCGCTCAGGCCGACATTGTTCCTGTGGAACAGGACGTTGTCTGGTTTGTATGCCCAGTATGTGAGAGACCATTTGCCACTCCTAGGGGTTTGGGTGTGCATAAGGCAAGAGCCCATCCCCTGCAGTCCAATGACGACGCCGCCCCAAGACAGGTGAAGCGCAGGTGGCGTGACGAGGAGGTGGATTTCATGGCGCGGACTGAAGCCCGTCTTGGTGTTGAGCAAGGCGGATGCGGCAATTTAGCGCTCCTTGAGGCGCTTCCGGAGTTTGGAAGGACTTTGGAAGCGATTAAGGGGAAGAGGCGTTTGGCGTCGTATAAGGCATTGGTGCTTCGGTACCGTGCCGAGGCCGTCCCAGACCCTCTGTGCACGATTGTCGCGGAAGATGTCCCCCATGATGTGCCACTAGGATCGCCTACTGCGGTTGATGATCCAAGTGTCGCGATGACCAGTGAAGGGGGGTCTCGGGTCGCGGAACTTGTTGCGTCTCTCATTGCGAGAGGGGCAGCGAGGGTCGCGGCTCGTGATCAACTTCTCACGAGAGCGGCTAGGCGGCGTCATTTGAGCCAACCAACCTGTGGAGTGAACACCGCCAGGTTATCGAAACGGAACCAGCGGAGACTTGAGTATGCAAGAGTGCAGGAGCTCTTCAAGAAGAGCCGCAGTCATGCGGCAGCTGAAGTAATGGATGGAGCGTGTAGGGGTGTTCGGCATGGACTTGGGGTTTTGGAGGCCTATTGGCGTCCGATCCTTGAGAAAGTGTCGGATGCTCCAGGTCCCACACCGGAGGCTTTGCGTTGCTTAGGTAACGTGGAGCGGTACGGGGGTGCACGGGATTACTCTCAGTTGTGGACGCCTTTCTCAGTTGAGGAGATAAGGTCGTTCAAGCAGGATTTGCGATCCGCCCCAGGACCAGACGGTGTGTCAGTCGACGACTGGAGGTCGGGGCCTGTCTCTGATAAGGCAGAAATTTTCAACGCGTGGATGGCCAATGGTGGTATCCCTAACGATCTACGGCAGTGCCGGACAGTTTTCGTGCCGAAGGTGGAGAGCCCGGCGGCTCCGGGGGAGTACAGACCAATTTCGATTGCGTCAGTGCCTCTCCGGCACATGCATGCTCTGTTGGCGCGGAGACTGTTAGCTTGCTGCCCCCCCAATATGTGTCAGCGGGGCTTCATTTGTGCCGATGGCACTTTGGAGAACACTGCGGTTTTGGACGCCGTGTTGGGGGATAGCAGGAAGATGCTGAAGGAGTGTCATGTGGCGGTGCTAGACTTCGCCAAGGCTTTTGATACAGTGTCGCATGCGGCGCTGTTGAAGTTGCTGGAAGCGAGGGGCCTGCCTAGACCCTTTTGCGCTTATATAGCTGGACTCTACGAGTCGGCGAGCACTGTCTTGACGGTTGGTTCGCAGTCCAGTCTTCCTGTGAAAGTGGGTCGTGGGGTCCGCCAGGGGGATCCATTGTCCCCGATCTTGTTTAACTTGGTCATGGACGTCATACTTGCATCTTTACCCGGAGAAGTAGGCTATAGGCTTGAGGGGGAACGTGTTTCCGCTCTTGCTTATGCTGATGACCTCGTCCTCTTCGGAGGTTCAAAAGTGGGATTGCAAGAGTCCATTGATTCTGTTGAGAAGTCGGCTAAGATGATGGGTCTCTCCCTAGGTCATTCCAAGTGTTCGGTTCTCTCAATGATACCTGATGGTCACCGTAAGAAGGTGCATTACCCCACCGTGAAGTTGTTTCGGATCGGTGGTCGGTCTATTAAGCAAGTTTCTTGCGTGGAGCGTTGGCGTTATCTGGGAGTAGATTACAAGGCGTCTGGATGCGTGACGTTAGAGAATTCTGTGCAGCAGGCCCTAATTAATATTACTAGGGCTCCTCTCAAGCCGCAACAGCGGCTCGAGCTTGTGAGGGGGCACTTGCTTCCGAGGTTTGTGCACGGTTTCGTGCTCGGGGCGATCTCGGATGACAGGTTAAGAATTCTCGACGTACAGATCCGGGGGTTCATTCGGAAGTGGTTGAGGCTACCGAAGGACGTTCCAACGGCGTATTTTCACGCCGGAGTGAAGGACGGAGGCCTCATTTCGGTGAGAATCGGTCGCCTCTCTTCCTCGGAGTGGCCCGTTGCCAGAGCCGCTGCGCGGTCCAAGCGGATCGTTAATAAGCTTCGGTGGGGAAAACGTCAGGTCCGACGGTTCTCTGCAGAGAACCCAGTATCCCACAAGGTGTCTGTGGCGCAATATTGGCGTTTGAAGCTCCATACATCGGTTGACGGCTACGAGCTTCGTGAGTCGTCACGTACTCCTGCTTCTACTAAGTGGTTGCGGGAGCGATGTGAGCAAATCACCGGCCGGGACTTCGTGCAGTTCGTGCACTGTCATATTAACGCGTTGCCGTCTAGGGTGAGGAACTCTAGGGGCCGCAGGGTGGGTCGTGAGCATGAGTTGAAGTGCCGTGCGGGTTGCATGGTCCGTGAAACGACTGCTCACACCATCCAGCAGTGTCATAGAACGCACGGCGGCCGAGTCAAGCGTCATGATTGTGTGGTCGGTTTTGTCGCGAAAGCGATGGAGGACCAGGGCTGGATAGTGGAGAAGGAGCCTCGAATCATGACTGCAGTTGGTCTGAGGAAGCCGGACATCATTGCCGTGAAGGAGGGTGCTGGTGTGATAGTGGATGCACAGGTGGTCACGGGTCGCGGCGACCTGGATCAGGCTCATCGGAGTAAGCGGTCGAAGTACGGCAGCCATGATGAGTTGGTCGAGCGAGTTGCGAGTAGACTGGGACTGCCCGGAAAACAGTGTGTTCGTGCCACATCGTGCACAATTTCCTGGCGTGGTGTTTGGAGCTATAGCTCGTTTACGCAGCTACATAAGCTCCTTGGTGTTCCGAAAAGGACTCTTGGTTGTGTTCCAGGACTGGTGTTGAGAGGCTCTCACATGAACTGGGGCTATTTTAATCGGATGACTACTGTCCGGGGGGGGATGTCGAGCTGAGGGCCCTGGGTGAGTTGGTTATCTGGTGGGTGGGATTAGCTGGGTCCCTTACATTGGTGCAGGCCTCCCCACGAACGGCCACTAGTAGTTTTTAAGACATGCACCTTGATTTTTAGTTTGCCAGCCAATTTGAATGCGCCGAGGCCATGATAGTGGATGGGGGCGTTGGTCCTCGATTCCATAATGATTAAGATCTAGTCACTAATGACGATGGAATGATGCAAGTTCATTGTAAATTAGCCAAATGCCTCGTCATCTAATTAGTGACGCGCATGAATGGATTAACGAGATTCCCACTGTCCCTATCTACTCGGGTTGGCTCTGTCGATTTCGGCCGGAGCAGACGTGCCCACTTCGCTGCGCCAATTTTAATTACCAGCAAAGTTATCTTTGCAGTCGTGAAATTCAAATTCTCGCTCTTACCAAGGGGTTTCAAGTGCGCCACCGGCGGCCATTGCAGCTTTCCGCCTGCATTCATAAGTTTGCAGACTGGTGAGTAAGCAGGACGGAGGTAAGTAAAAAGATTTTTTTTTATTTTAATTCTAAAATTTTAATACGCGTGACGTCAGTGGCATTTCGTCACGCACCCCTCCCGACCTCCTGGTCGCGGACGTTGTGTTTTAGTTTAGTTTAGTTTAGTTCGGTTTTGTTTATTTTATTTTAATTGGTTAATTGTAATTTTAATTTTGCTTTATTTAGTTTAACTTTCTTTATTTTGGTTTTGCTTTATCTTTGTTTCATTTTGTTTTATTTCTTTCATTTTTAGTTTTGATTTCATCTAGGTAAATTTCTTGTGTTACATTTTTATTTCTTTTTCTTGCTTGTGTGTTTTAATTCTGTGTATCGGTGTGGGTCTTTGTTGGTAGTGCTACGGCTGTTACGAGAACCGACGGTTAAGCGACTTATGAAACTTAGCCGTTGGCTTGATACGGGAACCGACGGACACCTTCGTGGTCCCTTGGCACCCCTGCTTCGGGCGATGGCTTCCGTCCCCCCCCTCCGATGTGGAGGGGACGAGGAAGCCGCTGCCAAGGAGCGGGAGCGGGTGCTTCTGGAGGACGAATTAAAGCGTAAGCAGGAGGAGCTAAAGGCCTTAGAGGAGTTTATAACTTTTAAGCCGAGGCAGAGCCTGGCACACAGGCCCCCTCCTGCGGGCTTCACCACTCCTCCAGCAGCACCGGCAAGCACGGGCACTCCCGTACCATCGGCCTCATCAAAGCGCCCTCTGTCATCGCCTGAAGAAGTGCAGGATGCGGTGCGGCGGCGCGTGGCATCTATTAGGAGAAGGGACCTGCCGCCGATTGGCGAGATCCTGACGTCGGCGCCACCTCCCCCCCAGGACCCGGAGATATCTGCCCCGGTTGACACGGTCATCTCGGACATCGTCCCGCCACTTACAGGCCTGGCTGCTCTTAGCAAGGAGGAACTACTGGACGCTGTCCATACGGCACTCAAGGGCATAGCGTCCATCGCGAACGTGGCTAACAAGCTCGAACTCGCTCAAACCACCATCTCGGGACATAGTCAGGACACCTTATCGGTAGTAGCGGCCCTTGAGCTGAGACTGGCAGATCAAGAACATAAGGTCACTGCAATTAAACTGCGCAATGCCTCCCTGTGTCAGAACTCCGGGGACACAAGAGGGACCTTGGCACCCATGTCCTACGCGAGCACCCTGAAGTTGCCACAGGGCAGATCCATGGAGGTCCAGCAGCGCCAAGGGACAACGGTGGTGTTCTACCCAGCGGACGGAGAAGTGTTGAAAACCGCGGATGACACCAAGGCAGAACTAACAAGGACCATAAACCCGAGCACAGAGGGGATCCCGATTCAAAGCGTCAGGAAAGTGGGAAACTCAGGGGTAGTTGTACGGACGGCAACCGCGTCAGCGGCGCAGAAATTGAGGGACACCCCGCCCCAAAGACCGTAAGAGCGGTAGAACCGAAGGAAAGGCGCCCGCTAGTGTCTCTTAGCAGCTTCCGCACGCCCCCCGACGACACAACGTTCATAGACCAATTACATGCGGCAGACCTCAACGACGACCCGGAGTGGCCCATATCGCGCACTAAGTCCTCATGCCGTATAGCCTTCCGTCGGGGACGCCAGGACCGAGTTACCATGGTTCTAGAATGCTCGGGAGAGATGCGCAGGAAACTCGTTGACCTAGGCACTGTGTATATAGGCTGGGATTACGCAACAGTCCACAATTTCATCCGGGTCACCTGCTGTAATAAATGCCAGCAATACGGGCACCCCGAAAAATATTGCAGGGCCAAAGAAATGGTTTGCGGAAAGTGTGGTGACCCGGGACACAGGGCGGAGGAATGCCAGTCCGTTTCCGAATGCTGTGCGACGTGCAAAAGATTTAAGAGGAAAGACGCGTCTGCTCACAGAACGGCGTCGGCAGAATGCCCCGCTCGCCAATGCCCCGCTCGCCAGCACGCTCAACAATTGGCAGTAAACTCCACGCAATATGGATAGAGCAAACAGCAAATTCTGAATAGGCCAGCTCAACCTACAGGGCTCTAAAAACGCTACCACAGAACTGCTGTCAATATGCAAAGAACACAAACTGGACATTGTGCTTGTCCAGGAGCAATATCCTGACGGTGAAAACGGAAGAATCCTGCAACACGGACCCGCTCCCAAAGCTGGCATCATGATCGTGCCACGGGACGTTACGATAACACTACTAACCCAGGTATGCACGGAGCACTGCGTAGTGGCACACGTCACGGGTAGGGGCGGCAGTTTCTATCTGACATCCGCATACTGCCAATACAGTCATGATGTCGCGGTGCACCTGGGCAGCCTTGAGAAGGTTGTGCACGTGGCTCGAGGAAACCCTCTGATTGTAGGTATGGATAGCAACGCCCATTCGCCAATGTGGCATAAGCCTCCATGTCGGTATTAACAGTGCTACGAAAGAATGCTCCATGGGGTGTCCACAGGGGTCAGTGCTGGGCCCAACGCTCTGGAACCTGCTCCATAACGACCTGCTTCTGCTGCCAACACCCGAGGGGGTGCACCTCGGTGCCTACGCCGACGACGTTACCATTGTTGTGGAGGCTTCCTCCAGGGCGGACATCGAAAGGAAGAGCGACACAGTGTTGAGGGCAGTCGCGGGTTGGGGTAGCCGGAACCGGCTCTCATTCTCCCCGGAAAAGTACTCAACGCTGACCCTGAAGGGTAAGTTTAAGAGGTCGCCAACAATCCGCCTGGAGGGGGCCTCCATAGCTGGTTCGGAAAAGGTGAGGTTGCTGGGCGTAACCTTGGACCAGGCGGGCTCATACGCGCCGCATGCTGCTGACATCGGGGAACGGGCCGCAAACTGCTTCGGCAAGATGGCGAGGGTATCCACTACCAGATGGGGAGTAAGGTACCGGGCCCTTAGGTTCCTATATATGGGGACCTTTGTGGCTACGGTAACGTATGCTGCGGCGGTATGGTGCCACCGCTGTCCGAACTTTGTGGTCAAGCGTGCTCTGATCCGAACCCAGAGACCGGCTTTAACACTGCTCACGAAGGCCTACAGGTCGTGCAGCTCAGCAGCGTTACCCGGACTCGCTTCGTCGTCACAGGCAGGAGTACAAACAGGAGATGAGGAAAGCCGAGGATCTTCACTTTAAGTCCATCGTTGATTCCGGCAACCTAGACCCCTGGGGTAAAGCATACCAGCTGGCATCTGGTTCTTAAAGTTGGACAACAATGTTCTCGACCAATCAGCAAACACGCCGACAAAAACATTCTTGGTCTGTTCTTATAAGTGACGTTTTGTGACCCCAAACAAGACCATCTATGGCCATATTTTCCGAGCAGTGTTGTGAAAAATAATATATTCTCATTTCAGTAAGTATGTAACGGGGATAAGATTAATGATTTTTACCATAAAATAAAACAACATGAAATTCAAAATAGGTGGATATAATCATCATTAATTAATTAATCACAAAGAATGTTACAGATAACAAGTAGGCACAATACAATATAATTATGAACTCATACAATAAATTAACATGTGTTTTATAGATAAACAATAAATATACAATATAACTATGATAACCTCGTAAGGCCCAGTGTGCAATAGAATGTACATAATCAAGGCAATTTAAATTGAATTGTGTTACAATGGTAATAAGGTTTATTTTCCTATCTTGGTAAACAGAAAAGTGTATTATCGAACAAACGTAATTGAACTTTATTGCCTTGATGGTAGATTCAAAGTCCCACTCACAAAAGACTCCCTGTTTGTAGTATGGTGGGCCTTACGAGGTTAATAAACATGAACGTTTCACTTCTCATTTGCCTGTATAAAATTATAATAGCAGATCATAAGTTTTTCGATGTTTTCTATTTTCAATCTATTTCTTTTTACATCTAGAATCCATTTATATGCCAAAAAACTTCTTTCTACTTCCACTGACGTGAGTGGCGCGAATTTATACAAGCATTCTTCATATGATACATTTTATGAGTTTATTAAATATTCTGACTTCTATTTACAAATACATAACATAACTCTGAATTTTTGCGAAGCATGTCATGTCCATATTATTATTTCCTCTTTGAATCCCGCGGTGTGGCACGGGTCGTGCCGATCACTGGTCATGTAGAAGGGACGAAGATAGAATTTGTACGGAGTCAAGAAAGTGCGCGTGGGAAAGAGCCCCGAGCAAGTTACTGCGCGCACCTCCCGTGATTCGGTCCTTTATGCCGCAAGGCGGGCAGGACCATGGGTTGGTTGGTGGGATATGTCCCTATCACTTGATGAGACCCAGGATCACGCACACTGGGAGTGCAGACTGTATAATGACGATAGGCTCGCGTCGTTTGACGGGCTGTCGAGGACCATTGCGGGCCCCATTCATTTTAGCACATTGGTGGAGAGTTCGAACAATTTTCAATTTTCGAAATGCTTCCGAACCTTTTGCAAGCGGTGTCACACGGTGCGATCGGCAATACCGGAGGAGAGGCCGAGGAAATAGGAGGTTCGCGGCCGAGCACCCAGGGATTGTGGCATCCAGCCCCATAAGGGGTAGGTCAGGTAGAGCACGGTCCGCCCACAAAGGGAGAGGGGCCGGGACAGTAAGAATTTTGTAGAGAGTCAAGCAATTGCGCGCGGGAAAGAGTCCTGAGCAAGTACTGCGCGCAACTCTCGAGATTCGGTCCGTATGCCGAGAGGCAGGCAGGACCATGGGAACGTGGAGGGATGTCCCTATCACGTGCTATGGTCGATCTCGAACGGAGCGGACGTGTCCACTGCACTGCGCAAATTATTTACTGTGACCAACTTAAATTTGCTGTTGCAAGCGGAGCGTTGGCGGCCATTGGAGCTTCTGGACCGCATAACAAAGTTTGTACCCTAGCGTGTGAGTGGGACAAAAAAAGGTAAGTAAGATTTCATTTAATTTAAATACCTGCTACGTCAGAGGGCCTTGTTGCACCCTCCCCCGACCGCCTGGTCGAGGATTTCCTAGATTAGTTTAGTTTAGTTATTTGTAGTTGTTTTGGTTAGCTTTAGCTTAGGTTAATCTCTTAGTTTAGTTTAATTCGTTTTATTTTGCTTTGTCTGATTTAGTTTCAATTACTTTGTTTTTACTTTTACTTTGGTTGATTTTATTGTATTGGCTTGTTTTATTTGTGTTTTCTCTTGGCTGGTTTTATTTTTCTTTTGATTTTGTGTTTTTCCCTTTTTTATTTTCTTTTGTTTACCTTGTAGTATTTTTATTTTGTATTTGCTCCTAGGTCCTTGTCTGTGTGTGTTGTCGTGTCATCGTTGGCGGTTAAGGGACTTTGAAAAGTTAGTCGGTTTACTACACGAGCCGACGGTTAAGTGACTTAGGGAAACTTAGGTCCCTCTGCTCTATCCTGCAAGACTAGGCTGCGTCCACCCTGAGCTTCTAGCTGAAGAGTTCTTCCAAAGAATCACTCAGACCATCACCAAAACAGCTACGAAAGTACTGTGTAAATCTATAGAATAAATAAATGCTTGGTGGTTATGTTATGAGTAAAGGTCCCCCTGCTCTGAATAAAGTAAGGGCAACCACCAACAGGGCCCGGTTAGTGATGGACCTGGACACGGTCACGCCGGCTGACACGGCCAACGCGGACATGGTTCCGCCCCTGACTGACAGGCCTTGCTGAATTAAGCAAGGAGGAATTGCTGGACGCCGTTCACACGGCACTTAATGGAATTGCGTCTGTCACAAACGTGGCAAACAAGCTAAACATATGGGACAAAACCACCATATCGGGCCACAATCAAGATATCCTACCAGTGGTGACGCCCTGGAGCTGAGACTGGTAGAGGTAGATCACAATGTCCCTAGAGCTCAAGCTACAGTCGGGCAACTTGCTGTGCCAACATCCCGTCCAAACGGGCTCGAGAGACGCAAGAGGGACCACAGCACCAATATGCTACGCAAGCTGCCTGAAGTTACCGCAAGGCAAAACAGTCAATCATACATAACATCATGGTCAGGTATTTTAATGAAAGGAAAGTGGGACTGCTCGCTGGGAACCAGGCTTTGTGTTGCGTGGTTCCCATACAAATTGGGGCAGATTCAACCGGATGAGCACTGTCTCGGAGGAAGTGCCGAGTTGAACGCCCTGGGTAGCAGGTCATTCTGGTGGGAGAGGGTAGCCAGCCCTCTGCTGATTTACTGAGGCCTCGCAATGCAGTTTCGCTTTTTTAAGAATAGTGACTCAATTCCAATTATTCTGGCCAATTTGTTCCCATCGGGGGGCAACTTAAGAGCTGGGGGGCGTTGTCCCTTGTCCATGATGATTAGTTTCGCGTCACTAAGGACGGTGGTTCTGTGGGTTCATTATTCAACTATACTGACACATTTTGTGCGTAGCAAATACATTTTAAAGAGACGTCACAACTCAATACTGTTAAAGAAGTGGGCCCTGTTACACTGCCGATGTGGGTTCAATGTACGATTGCGAGTAAGCACAAATTTCCATCGCGGTCGCCTCTCAGTTCTACCTGCTCCGAGGTGCAGCTTGGAGGGGCGGACGCGGCCAGGCTAGTCCCGAGTTTCTCCTTCGTGTGCGGCTTAATTTTATCTCTGGCGTACACTTTGGTATCACCGATGGGAGACTCTACGGAGTCTCTAAGCATACATGGTCGCTTCGGCGGGTGCTTCGCGAGATCCAACGTGCGATCGGATTGTAGGAGTTAGCGTCCCTTACAACTGACGGCATCTTCGCTCCAAATGTATGCACACATGTATATGTATATGTAAAGGCACGTACCCGATCTCCCACCGGAGTCGAGTGGACGCGTATGCCAGCCCCAAGGCTTTCAGGTGGATCAGGGGGGTAACGGTTTTGTTTGCCCGATTTGTGTGCGACCATTCGCAACGAGCAGGGGTTTGGGCGTGCATAAAGCAAAGGCCCATCCCCTGCAGATTCCAGGTCTGGTGTTGCGGGGTCGCACAAAACATGGAAACATCGCGGTCGTCTCTCACAGCTGTACTTGCTCCTAAGTAAAGTTTGGAGGGGCGGACGCGGTCAGGCTTGTCCCAAGTTTCTCCTTGCACGTTAACGTGCTTGGGGTGTGCGGCGTCACCATCTATGACGTAAACTTTGGTATGGCTGCGGGCGGAGGTTTCCTGTAGCAATCTCGATGGGGGCATTTACGGAAGGCCCAAGTATAACAGATCGCCTTGGCTGAGATTTGACGAGTATCTGTGTACAAACCGGGTTGTGGGCTTAGCGTCCCCACATCCTAGGCCAAACGCGCTCCTTATGTACGAAATGTAATTTTGAACGACCCCACTCTCCCACCGGAGGTGGGTGGTCGCGTTGGCCGGCCCCGGGGCTTTCAAGCCGGCACCGATCCTGTGGATCAGGCGGTCGATGGTTTTGTTTGCCCGATTTGTTCGCGACCATTCGCAACACCAAGAGGTTTAGGCGTGCATAAAGCACGTGCCCATCCTCTAGAGGCCAATGACGACGCCGCCCCAGGACAGTTGAGGCGCAGGTGGCGGGCTGAGGAAGTGGAGCTGATGGCTAGGACTGAAGCCCGTCTTGACTTAGGTCAAGGCGCACACGTCAACCAAGAGCTTTTTAATGCCCTCCCAGATTTCGGAAGAACTCTGGAGGGCATTAAGGGGAAGAGACGCCAGGCAGCGTACTGAGCGTTAGTGCTACGCTATCGCCAGGAGTGCGTTAGTGCGTCTCATCTCGAAGTTGAAGTTGAAGTCCCGATCAGTGACCCTCTTGACACGTCACCTACCGCCGATGACGCTGCTGCTATGACCAGCGAAGGTCAGTCATGTGTGGCGGACCTCGTTGCCGACCTCGTTCAGAGGGGAGCAGCGAGTGTCGCCAGGCGTGATCAACTTCTCGCGAGAGCGGCTGGGCGGCGTCAAATGAGTAACCCGAGCTGTGGAGTGAACAGCGTCAGGTTGTCGAAACGGAGACAGCGGCGAATTGAGTACGCCAGGGTGCCGGAGCTCTATAAAAAGAGCCGTGGTCTTGCTGCTGTTGAGATCATTGGATGGCGCGTGTAGGGATGTTGCTCATGGACTTGAGGAGATGGATGCCTATTGGCGTCCTATTCTTGAGGAAGTGTCGGATGCCCCAGGTCCCACACCGGAAGCTTTGCGTAACTTACGTCGCGCAGAGTGGTACGGAGGTGCACGCGATTGTTCTCAACTGTGGGCGCCCTTTACGGTTGAGGAGGTGAAGGCGTCGTGCAATGATTCACGATCGGCGCCAGGTCCTGATGGTGTTACTGTCGATGACTGGCGTTCGGTTCCCGCGTCCAACAAGGTTGAAATGTTCAATGCGTGGATGACCAATGGCGGGATCCCTCACGAACTACGGCAGTGCTGAACAGTCTTTGTGCCAAAGACGGAGAGCCCTGCTACTCCGGGGGAGTATAGGCCAATTTCGATTGCGTCTGTGCCCCTTCGGCATATGCATGCTCTTCTGGCTAAAATATTGTTAGCTTGCTGCCCCCCTGATATGCGTCAGCGCGGGTTCATCTGTGCCGATGGCACGCTGGAGAACACTGCAATATTACACGCGGTGTTGGGGGATTGCAGGGAGATGCTGAAGGAGTGTCATGTTGCGGTGCTAGACTTCGCCAAAGCATTTGACACGGTATCGCATGCGGCGCTGTTGTCATTGCTGAAGGCGAGGGGCCTGCCTGCACCCTTTTGCGCTTATATAGCTGGTCTCTATGACTCGGCCAGTACTGTTCTGGCTGTGAATACCGAGACCAGTCTTCCTGTGAAAGTGGGTCGTGGGGTCCGTCAGGGAGATCCATTATCCCCGATTTTGTTCAACATGGTTATGGACATTATCCTAGAGTCTTTACCCGGAGAAGTAGGCTATAGGCTTGAGGGGGAACGTATTTCCGCTCTGGCTTATGCTGATGACCTCGTCCTCTTCGGAGGTTCAAAAGTGGGATTGCAAGAGTCTATTCTGTGTTGAGAAGCCGGCCAAGATGATGGGTCTCTCCCTACGTCACTCAAAGTGCTCTGTTGTCTCGATGGTACCAGATGGTCACCGCATGAAACATCACTACCTAACCGAGAAGTCTTTCCGGATCGGAGGTAGGCCTATTAGGCAAGTTTCTTGTGTGGAACGTTGGCGTTACCTGGGAGTTGACTTCAAAGCGTCTGGATGCGTGACGTTAGAGCATTCTGTGCAGCAAGCCTTAGTTAATTTCACTAAGGCTCCCCTCAAGCTGCTACAACGGCTGGAGCTTGTGAGGGGGCACTTGATTCCGAGGTTCGGGCACGGGTTTGTGCTCGGGATGATCTCGGATGACAGGTTAAGAATGCTCGACGTCCAGATCCGGAAGTTCATTCGAGCATGGCTGAGGCTGCCGAAGGACGTACCAACGGCGTATTTCCACGCTGCAGTGAAGGACGGCGGCTTGGGGATTCCCTCGATGCGGAGTTAGGTGCCAGACCTCGTTACGGCGAGGTTTGGTCGCTTGGCTTCGTCCGAGTGGGGCATGGCACTGTGGGACGAAAATCGGCTCTAGAGGACATAGAAATCAAAGTTCTCATTTTTATAATTTTTTGATTGGGATTGGTTTCGTTTGCAGTTATAATGCTAAATTATTGTTCTGGTTGGATTGTGTTTGGAAACTGATGAGTTATAATTTTTTTCCTTAAAATTTGTATGGGACGGCATGAAAAAGTCCAAATATCTCTGAAACCGCAAGAGAAACCGTTATATCCTCGCAGATGGTAATAAAAATAATTATTTGTGATTTTTTGGCGTAGTGCATATTTCAGTCATAGCTGCGGTTTTTTTTAAAAAAATCGATGTTATTTTGTCTTTTTTTTTAAGTGCGTGGCGTATTTTTTTTTCAACTTATGTAAGAGGGGGGAGGTAGCGAAATGCAAATACTCTTCTTACATATATAAATAATTATAATAAAAAGTAAAAAAAAAAGTGATATAAGTAATAGTATTTTTTCTGTGTAACTATATAGAAATAAAAGTAAAAAATGTAAAAAAAATAACTAACCATAATGTGACTAAAATAAACACGATACATAATAATTTTTTTTAGGTTAATATATCGAACGAATGATCTATATCGGACTCATTTTGATATAGATCACACGGATCTGAAACCTCTCGTTCCAGTTCGACTTCCTGAACCGAAAATAATGACCTAGTTTCGGCAAAAAATGCCTGCCTTTTCTTCTTATCCAAACTAGGTCTTATTGCCGTAATATGAGGATCGGAGGATAATAGAAGCATATTCAGTATATCCTCGTTACAAGCTTGCCTACTCCTTTTTCTAGAATTATGCTCCCTGAACCTCCTAAAATCTTTATTTCGAGCTTCGGAAGCCTCTTCCGAGAGACTTCCGATGGGAACAATGGCGTTGCTGGCAATAATGTCTGCTCCATGAATTAATAGCTTATGCACAGTTGACGGCATATAATACCAATCATACATTGCTATGAACTTTTGAGCAGTCTTAAAGGTATATTCCTTAAATTTCATAACATCTATTCCTTCTCCAGATGTTATTGCTTGCAGTATTACAGCAAATCTGCGAACAAGTTCTTCATCCAATCCAGTTATTGCTGCAGTTTTTTCAGGAAACTCGAAGAACCTTCTTGCTGTATTGCCATCGTTTGTGGTACCCGATCCCTGCTTTACATTATCGATCAAAAGGTTGAGCTCTTCCTTGAATCGGTCTTGAACAACTTTTTTCGTCTCGTTCATTATTTTTTTGAGTTCCTAGCCTTTTGCAGCCCATTTTTCCTCAGTCTGTAAGAAATGTGTAAAAGGCACTCCATTGAATTTATACGAGCATGTAGTGAAGATAACCCGAATTCATATAATTCTGTCGAAATCTGCTTCACTACAACTGAATCTAGCTTATTCATTTCGGTAGGCTTAGCCAAACACAAGTAACACGCAGCATTTGACTTAGCTTCCGATAGATAAGTACAAATTTTACCATCTATCATGGTCATCTTCAAAAGGTGTTTTATTTTAGCTGTATTGTATTCCGTAGGAAGTAGACCCTTAATTTCTTCTTCGAACTTTGATTTTAACTCCAAAACTACGGCTTTACTTTCCTTAACAAAACGGAACATCAATGGGCGACAATAAGACGGTGAGCAGGGTTTTGGATTCGTCCATAAAATGTCCTCACCACAAACCAATTTGAGTGGTGCTAATGATGCCATGAATATGCTCGAGTCATCGTTTTCGCCATCCATTTTTTGTTTATATTTGCTCTGGCTGGATGCACCATCAAAACCCCATTTCGATATCAGCGTCAACTCTTTGTCTTCAATATTAGATGGTAATTCTTTTAGAATCCTCTGCGTAGTCAAATCCAGTAAAGCTTGAAGTTTAATTTCAGCTGATGAATCCGTTATGGTTATAGCGGATTTCGGAGGGTAGCTTTGTAATTTCGCTGACTGAATCTTGTAGTATGATGGATAAAGATCTTCGGCTCCTTCTTGAATAGCTGACTCCCTTAAGGTCATGTATTGCCATTTAGTCAGCTTTAATGCCACGTAAAGACCGAGTGCCTTATCTGGTGAATATGTAACTGAAGTATTTGATTTCTTGATCATTTTTTGTATATTTGCAGCTGCTTCAGAATTTTTGAGCATGTACTCAATTACGGATGCTATATCTTCACGCCCATCTTCTTTCAAGAGTTTTGCCGCTGCATATGTTAATTCAGTTGAGTCTTCTCCTGTATAACTGTCGAATCTTCTCTTTTTTTGCTTGATTGATAGTTCTTCAAATGGTTTCCTGGATCGCATGGTCATTGTTCCAGTTGAAGTAGATGGTATCGAACATTCTGGTAAAGTAAAATCAGTCGTAGTTGACGATTCCAAAGGCTCAGAACACGAAGAATCTTGAAGTAGTCCAGGGCTGAGTAGATTAGTTTGTAGACAGCTGGGCCAATCAACATTAGCTTGAAGCCAACTTTCGTAGTATTTTCTGAAGTCTTTCGTATTCCGGTTACTTTTTTGCCATCTCGTAACAGCAGATCGAGTAAACTTTGTACAGAATTCTATAAGTATTTCTATTTCGTCTTCAGATAAACTGGAACCCAAACGTTGCACCACTGCTTCGAACAATACTTCTTGTGTAATGCCGGCTTCTTGCTTTGTAAAACGACAAATAGGTCCAAGTTGGTAGAAAAATTTGTCATTTTTAAATTTTAGCAGGAGTACAGATGTTCAGAGTTATACAGAATAATTGCGATTATCGCTCTTGGATAAATGTCTGGTCTATTTATTGATGTGAGCTAATGATGATTCCTTTACCACTTACTTCGTTAAGTAATCACCTACCTTATTACTAATGAATTAATTACTGTATCTCATTAAAACTTATTACTAATTACTCAAGAAATCATTACAAACTATTTACAACCAAAATAAATTAAGTATAATCCCATTACTGAATATAGTTCATTAAACATGCACAATAATCTCCTCATTACCGGAAAAAATATTTAATTGTATATATTTTAAGCGATCATAATAAATCAAATAATTGTTTGATTTATAATTTGAGTATAAAATATACAAAATATAAATATTCAAGTCTTTTATTGATAAAATAATCCGCCAGGACTAACAAAAAGTAACATCGATTTTTTAAAAAAAACCGCAGCAATGACTGAAATATGCACTACGCCAAAAAATCACAAATAATTATTTTTATAACCATCTGCGAGGATATAACGGTTTCTCTTGCGGTTTCAGAGATATTTGGACTTTTTCATGCTGTCCCATACAAATTTTAAGGAAAAAAATTATAACTCATCGGTTTCCAAACACAATCCAACCAAAATAATAATTTAGCATTATAACTGCAAATGAAACCAATCCCAATCAAAACATTGTAAAAATGAGAACTTCGATTTCTATGTCCTCTAGAGCCGATTTTCGTCCCACAGTGCATGGCCAAGGCTGTCGCCAGGTCCGTTAGGATCCGTAACAAGCTGCGGTGGGGAAATCGTCAGGTCCAGTGGTTCTCCGCAGTGAACCCGAGCTCCCACAGAAGGTCTGTGGTGCAGTATTGGCGTGATTCGCTGCATGCATCGTGTGATGGCAACGAGCTTCGTGAGTCATCACGCACTTCTGAGTCCACTAAGTGGATAAGGGAGAGGTGCATGCAGTATTCTGGTCGAGACTTCGTGCAGTTCGTGCATTGCCATATAAATGCGTTGCCGTCGAGGGTGAGGAACTCTCGTGGCCGCAGGGTGGGTCGGGAGCATGAGTTGAAGTGCCGTGCGGGTTGCATAGTCCGTGAAATGACTGCTCACACTATCCAGCAATGTCACAGAACACACGGCGGCAGGATTAAGCGCCATGACTGTGTGGTCGGTTTTGTCGCGAAAGCGATAGAGGACCAGGGTTGGGTAGTGGAGAAGGAGCCTCGGTTGATAACCACAATGGGTTTGAGGAAGCCTGACATCATCGCGGTGAAGGAGGGTGCAGGAGTGAATGTGATTGTGGATGCACAGGTGGTCTCGGGTCGTGGCGAGTTGGATGATGCTCATCGTGCGAAGCGGTCTAAGTACGGCGGCCATGATGAGCTAGTCCAGCTTGTTGCGAGTAGACTAGGACTACCCGGAAAACAGTGTGTTCGTGTCACTTCTTGCATGATTTCCTGGCGTTGTGTATGGAGCTATGGCTCAAAAAGACCCTCTTCCAGGCCTTGTGTTGCGGGGCTCGCATACAAATTGGGGCACATTTAACTGAATGACCACTGTCACAGGGGAGGTGCCGAGTTGAGCGCCCTGGATAGCAGGTCATCCGGTGGGGAGGGTAGCCGGCCCTCCGCTGACTCACTGAGGCCCCCCACTGAAAGTGTCGCTAGTAGTTTTATAGTTAAAGTGTGTCGATTTTAGTTTTACCGGCCAATTTGTACCCATCGGGGGTAACGTTAGCGCTTGGGGGCGTTGTCCCTTGTCCATTATGATTAGTTTCGCGTCACTAAGGACGGTGGTTCTGTGGGTTCATGCAAAAATAGCCAAATGCCTCGTCAGAAATCAGAAAATCAGAAATTCAAGCAAGCGCGGGTAAACGGCGGGAGTAACTATGACTCTCTTAACCACAGATGCAATGTCGGAGGGAGAAATCCTGTTTGATGCGGTTGTTGTGGGGTTACTCACCATTAGTGTCTTGTGGTTCCACTGATCGTGATTGTGCGCCGGCTAGCTTTCCGATCACTACTGAGGTATGTGGGGCCTGAGACAAGAACTATTGGTTAATGGGGTGATGAGCTGACTCGAGACACAGCTCGATTGGCCACCCAACTCCTACCCTTGGCCTGCTCGTTGGCACCGCTGCTTCGCTAACAAGGGGGGGGGGATACTCCTAAACAAAGCTATGCCCTGTAAAACTGCCGATGTGGGTTTTGGTCCCGCAGGAGTATCTATTAACAATGCGAGTATAGCACGTTTTTCCATCGCGGTCGTCTCTCACAGCTCTACTTGCTCCTAAGTAAAGTTTGGAGGGGCGGACGCGGTCAGGCTTGTCCCAAGTTTCTCCTAGCACGTTTTACGTGTTTGGGGTGTGCGGCGTCAACATCTCTGACGTAAACTTTGGTATGGCTGCGGGGGGAGGTTCCCTGTAGCAATCTCGATGAGGGCATCTACGGAAGCCCCAAGTATAACAGTTCGCTTCGGCTGAGGTTTTACGAGAAACTGTGTACGAACCAGGTAGGGGGGTTAGCGTCCCCTCTACTAAGGCCATTCTGCGCTCCAAAAAGTTTACAAAGAAATATAAACGACCCCACTCTCCCGGAGGTGGGTGGTCGCAGAAGCCGGCCCCAGGGCGCTCAGGCCGACATTGTTCCTGTGGATCAGGACGTTGTCTGGTTTGTATGCCCAGTATGTGAGAGACCATTTGCCACTCCCAGGGGTTTGGGTGTGCATAAGGCAAGAGCCCATCCCCCGCAGTCCAATGACGGCGCCGCCCCAAGACAGGTGAAGCGCAGGTGGCGTGACGAGGAGGTGGATTTCATGGCGCGGACTGAAGCCCGTCTTGGTGTTGAGCAAGGCGGATGCGGCAATTTAGCGCTCCTTGATGCGCTTCCGGAGTTTGGAAGGACTTAGGAGGCAATTAAGGGGAAGAGGCGTTTGGCGTCTTATAAGGCATTGGTGCTTCGGTACCGTGCCGAGGCCGTCCCAGACCCTCTGTGCACGATTGTCGCGGAAGATGTCCCCCATGATGTCCCACTTGGATCGCCTACTGTGGATGATGATCCAAGTGTCGCGATGACCAGTGAAGGGGGGTCTCGGGTCGCGGGTCGTGATCAACTTCTCACGAGAGCGGCTAGGCGGCGTCATTTGAGCCAACCAACCTGTAGAGCGAACACCGCCATGTTGTCGAAACGGAACCAGCGAAGACTTGAGTATGCAAGAGTGCAGGAGCTCTTTAAGAGCCGCAGACATGAGGCAGCTGAGGTAATGGATGGTACGTGTAGGGGTGTTCGGCATGTACTTGGGGTTTTGGAGGCCTATTGGCGTCCGATCCTCGAGAAAGTGTCGGACGCTCTGGGTCCCACACCGGAGGCCTTGCGTTGCTTAGGTAACGTGGAGCGGTACGGGGGTTCACGAGATTACTCTCAGATGTGGACGCCTTTCTCAGTTGAGGAGATAAGGTCGTTCAAGCAGGATCTGCGATCCGCCCCAGGACCAGACGGTGTGTCAGTCGACGACTGGAGGTCGGTGCCTGTCTCTGATAAGGCAGAAATTTTTAACGCGTGGATGGCCAATGGTGGTATCCCTGACGAACTACGGCAGTGCCGGACAGTTTTCGTGCCGAAGACAGAGAGCCCAGCGGCTCCGGGGGAGTATAGACCAATTTCGATTGCGTCTGTGCCTCTTCGGCACATGCATGCTCTATTGGCGCGGAGACTGTTAGCTTGCTGCCCCCCCAATATGTGTCAGCGGGGCTTCATTTGTGCCGATGGCACTTTGGAGAACACTGAGGTTTTGGACGCCGTGTTGGGGGATAGCGTGAAGATGCTGAAGGAGTGTCATGTGGCGGTGCTAGACTTCGCCAAGGCTTTCGATACAGTGTCGCATGCGGCGCTGTTGAAGTTGCTGGAAGCGAGGGGCCTGCCTAGACCCTTTTGCGCTTATATAGCTGGACTCTACAAGTCGGCGAGCACTGTTTTGACCGTTAGTTCGCAGTCCAGTCTCCCTGTGAAAGTGGGTCGTGGGGTCCGCCATGGGGATCCATTGTCCCCGACCTTGTTTAACTTGGTCATGGACGTGATACTTGCATCTTTACCCGGAGAAGTAGGCTTGAGGGGGAACGTGTTTCCGCTCTTGCCTATGCTGATGACCTCGTCCTCTTCGGAGGTTCAAAAGTGGGATTGCAGGAGTCCATTGATTCTGTTGAGAAGTCAGCAAAGATGATGGGTCTCTCCCTAGGTCACTCCAAGTGTTCTGTTCTCTCCATGATACCTGACGGTCACCGTAAGAAGGTTCATTACCCCACCGTAAAGTTGTTTCGGATCGGTGGTAGGCCTATACGACAAGTTTCTTGCGTGGAGTGTTGGCGTTATCTGGGAGTTGATTACAAGGCGTCTGGATGTGTGACATTAGAGAATTCAGTGCAGCAGGCCCTAGTTAACATTACTAAGGCTCCCCTCAAACCGCAACAGCGGCTCGAGCTTGTGAAGGGGCACCTGCTTCCGAGGTTCGTGCACGGTTTCGTGCTCGGGGCAATCTCAGATGACAGGTTGAGAATGCTCGACGTACTGATCCGGGGGTTCATTCGGAAGTGGTTGAGGCTACCGAAGGACGTTCCAACGGCGTGTTTCACGCCGGAGTGAAGGACAGAGGCCAGGGGGTGCCATCCATGCGGAGTTGGGTGCCGGATCTCATTTCGGTGAGAATCGGTCGCCTCTCTTCGTCGGAGTGGCCCGTTGCCAGAGCCGCTGCACGGTCCAAGCAGATCGTTAATAAGATTCGGTGGGGGAAACGTCAGGTCCGACGGTTCTCTGCAGAGAACCCAGTATCCCACAAGGTGTCTGTGGCGCAATATTGGCGTTTGAAGCTCCATACATCGGTTGACGGCTACGAGCTTCGTGAGTCGTCACGTACTCCTGCTTCTACTAAGTGGTTGCGGGAGCAGTGTGAGCAAATCACCGGCCGGGACTTCGTGCAGTTCGTGCACTGTCATATAAACGCGTTGCCGTCAAGGGTGAGGAACTTTCGAGGCCGCAGGGAAGGTCGTGAGCATGAGTTGAAGCGCCGTGCGAGTTGCATGGTCCGTGAAACGACTGCTCACACCATCCAACAGTGTCATAGAACACACGGCGGCCGAGTCAAGCGTCATGATTGCGTGGTCGGTTTTGTCGCGAAAGCGATGGAGGACCAGGGCTGGATAGTGGAGAAGGAGCCTCGAATCATGACTGCAGTGGGTCTGAGGAAGCCGGACATCATTGCCGTGAAGGAGGGTGCTGGTGTGATAGTGGATGCACAGGTGGTCACGGGTTGCAGCGACCTGGATCAAGCTCATCGGAGTAAGCGGTCGAAGTACGGCAGCCATGTTGAGTTGGTCGAGCGAGTAGCGAGTAGACTGGGACTGCCCGGAAAACAGTGTGTTCGCGCCATGTCGTGCACAATTTCCTGGCGTGGTGTTTGGAGTTTTGGCTTGTTTACGCAGCTACATAAGCTCCTTGGTATTCCGAAAAGGACTCTTGGTTGTGTTCCAGGACTGGTGTTGAGAGGCTCTCACATGAACTGGGGCTATTTTAATCGGATGACTACTGTCCGGGGGGGGGATGTCGAGCTGAGGGCCCTGGGTGTGTAGGTTATCTGGTGGAGGGATTAGCTGGGTCCCATAATTAGGTGCAGGCCTCCCCACGAACGGCTGCTAATAGTTTTTAACATATGCACCTTGTTTTAATATTTTACCAGCCAATTTGAATTGCCGAGGCCATGATAGTAGATGGGGGCGTTGGTCCTCGATTCCATAATGATTTTACTCAAGTCACTAATGACGATGGAATGATGCGGAATCATTAAAGAATAGCCAAATGCCTCGTCATCTAATTAGTGACGCGCATGAATGGATTAACGAGATTCCCACTGTCCCTATCTACTATCTAGCGAAACCACAGCCAAGGGAACGGGTTTGGGAGAATCAGCGGGGAAAGAAGACCCTGTTGATGGGGTTAGCGTCCCCTTTCGCCGATGGTATCTTCGCTCCTTTAGTACAAAATGAAAATGAGTACGTACCCGACCTCCCCCCGGAGTCGGGTGGACGCAAAGACCAGCTCCAGGGCTCTCAGGCCAGCAGCCTATCTGTGGATCAGGGTGGAAACGGTTTTGTTTGCGCAATTTGTGTGCGTCCCTTCTCAACGAAAATTGGGTTGGGCGTGCATAAAGCAAAGGCCCATCCCATACAGGCCAATGACGACGCCACCCCAAGAGATGTGAGGCGTAGGTGGCGTGACGAGGAGGTGGCTTTGATGCCTCGGACTGAAGCCCGCCTGGATTTGGGTTCAGGTGGTTTCGTTAACCAAGCCCTACTTAATGCGCTTCCAGATTTCGGAAGAACTTTGGAAGCCATTAAGGGGAAGAGGAGGACGGTGTCGTACAAAGCTCTGGTGCTCTGGTATCAGGCTGAGTGCGCATCGCCTCCTCATGGCGCAGTTGACGAAATTGAAGTTCCCCATCATGTACCACTAGGATCGCCACCTTCTGCCTATGACTCTGTCGCTATGACGCCACGGTGTGATGTTCGCGTGGCGAGTTTGGTAGCCGATCTCGTTGAGAGAGGAGCAGCCAGGCTTGCGGTGCGGGATGAGCTTCTTCTTCGTATGAGGATCGTAAGGAAGCTGCAGTGGGCTAATCGTCAAGTCAATCGGTTCTCTGCAGTGAACCCAAGCTCCCACAGGAGGTCTGTGGCGCAGTATTGGCGTGTTGCTTTGCACACATCGTGCGACGGCTACGAATTGCGTGAGTCGTCGCGTACTTCCGCGTCCACGAAGTGGATAAGGGAGCGGTGTGGGCAGTATTTCGGCCGGGACTTCGTGCAGTTCGTGCACTGTCACATTAATGCGCTCCCCTCGAGAGTGAGGAACTCTCGGGGACGCAGAGTGGGTCGTGAGCAGGAGTTGAAGTGCCGTGCAGGGTGGTCCGTGAAACGACTGCTCATACGATCCAACAGTGTCACAGAACACACGGCGGCCGAATCAAGCGCCACGACTGTGTGGTCGGTTTTGTCGCGAAGGCGATGTAGGACCAGGGTTGGAGAGTGGAGAAGGAGCCTCGTATCAGGACGGCAGTGGGTCTTAGAAAACCGGACATCATAGCCGTGAGGGACGGTGTGGGGGTAATAGTGGATTCGCAGATAGTCACGGGTCGTGGCGAGTTGGATGATGCTCATCGTGCGAAGCGGTCTAAGTACGGCGGCCATGGTGAGCTAGTTGAGCTTGTCGCGAGTAGACCGGGGCTATCCGGAAGGGAGCGTGTTCGTGCTACGTCTTGCACGTTGTCCTGGCGTGGTGTTTGGGGTTTACGCTCTTTTAAAGAGTTGGAAAGCCTCGTCGGCTTGGCGAAAAAGACATTAGGATTTATTCCAGGCCTGGTGTTAAGGGGTTCGCACACGAATTGGTGGGCGTTTAACCGGATGACCACGGTTGCAGATGGGCTGCTGAGTTGACAGCCCTGGGTCACTGGGTTTCCGGTGGGGTGGGAGTCGGCCACCGCTGTCTCTCCTAGGTCCTCCTAGGTGGTTGCGCTAGTAGTTTTTTAAGGCAGGGGTGACAAACTTTTTTATACAGACTAATTTAGTTCACAGGGGGTTGCCGTTAGCTTGGGGACGCCAGCCTCTTCTCCATAATGATTATATTCGTGTCACTAAGGACGATGGAATTGTGCGAAACTATTACAAAATAGCCAAATGCCTCGCCATCTAATTAGTGACGCGCATGAATGGATTAACGAGATTTGCACTGTCTATATCCAATATCTAGCGAAACCACAGCCAAGGGAACCGGCTTGGGAGAATAGAGAAGGAGAATTGAGTGCAGCCAGTCCTGTGTCAGATCCTCCAAAACCCCCCATAAAATGGAAGTTCACAAAAACGCATTTTCTTTTTCTAGCAAATTTGTCCTTATGGGAAGTCACTAAAAGCGCTGGGGCGTTGACCTTCGTGTGGTGACTTTGAATATTAGTCAAATACTGACACGCATGAATAGATTAACGAGATTCCCACTGTCCCTATCTACTCGAAGCGAGGCCTGTGTCAGCGCTTATGTTTCCCAACGAGACGTGCCCAACCACTGGGAATTTTGGTGATAAGTGGAAATTTAGAGAAGCAAAACGATAATTTGTATCATCAAAATTGACGGTGTTTCAATCTATCGAACGGACCCATTAAATCGCAAAAAACCCGCCAAGCGAAAAACAAATTAATCACACTGAAATCCAGGATGAACTGAAACGACTCACGACAGTTGTACCAGTTTCGTTAACGACATTTTCTAACACCTATATTTAGTGGTTGAGATTGTGTAGTTTGAATAATCCCTAGGTCATGTCCGCTTTTAGTTACTAAGGGGATTATAGAGCAGGTCAAAACTAATCTTCAGAATATTGTATTGTCTTGGTTTATCACTACGCATATATTAAAGCGAAGGTTTTGAAGTAGTGGCGATAATTTGTTTACCAACGTTGCAAATAAAAGCTTGTAAATAAAAGTTATAACAAAAGTCAAGTATAAACACAATTAACATACGCTTAAAACTTTAGAAACACAGTTATACCAGAACATCGTATGTAAATTCTTTAAACAAGGGCTAATAGCACAATAATAATCAATCCATTATGCACATTAATCGATAAATAAGTCAAATAATAGAATAGTGGACTGAATCCTGGAACCACGTCATCTTCATTTTCACTAATTAACCTAGATACAAAAAGACATAAGGTAAACAGTCCTGTTATCAGCACCGTCAACTTAATTTCAAGGAAATTGAGGTGATAATGATAATTCAACTAGACGGCAATAACTGGTATTATGGATGGCAATAACCGGATGTTTTCCCTTTAACATATGACGTAGATATCGAATTCTCTGCAAGAGTATACACAAAAGAGCACGCAACGAGCAGATCTCGATAGAGGCAAAGCTTTACTGACTTGAACGGCTTCATTGACGCGGATGAAGGCTGAGCACGAGGAGTTTCCTGTGTGCGTACAGCCAGCCTCAGTGAAGTTTCGCGATGCTCGTCGAGCTGACCCCATAACCTGAAATACACAACAGTACATAACAACATTTGCAGCACTACGGTTGAAAGAACGCTAGATGAACGTGAGGTTCAATCTTTCTAAACTATCCTACTAATATGTTATTTGCCGCATATTTTTAACCGACTGCTCCAAGCAAAGGAGAATTATGTGTTTATTGTCCTATATATTTCCTTTGTGGCGCTCTAACTAAACGCGTGGGCCGATTTTGGTGATTCTTATGTCAATCGATTTGTCTTAATCTTGTGTCACTAAAGATATGACAGGAATTAAAATTCAATATGTCAAAATCATCACACGGAGACTGCTTCTGATTCTGAATAAAATGTTAATCTTTAAGTAATGTCTCAATCTATATCAGTATAATATTTTATGATTTTATTAATAAATAATGTAAGATAATATTGCATTTCATCTACTCTCATATCGTAAAGTTCGAATTATAAACTTCAAAACGAATTTATATTGGCAAACTTTATAAACACAATACCGAAATTTGAAAAAAAAAAAAACTTTTTAACATTATTTCTCTAACATTACTCTTTTTTTTACCATTACGATACAAGTCAATCCAAAAAGTTA
This sequence comes from Acleris literana, assembly GCA_946894065.1. Taxonomy (NCBI): domain Eukaryota; kingdom Metazoa; phylum Arthropoda; class Insecta; order Lepidoptera; family Tortricidae; genus Acleris; species Acleris literana. Next base: position 11,567,969 of record OX335695.1, on the reverse strand, counting down.
ATATCACCAACGAGGTTACATATCAATTATTTTTACAGTATCAATTTTTGTAACAATTTATGAGTTTAAATTTGGAACAGCTGTCAAAACTCAAGAGGGTCTCTATTCTAGTATTCATAGATATTAAAACAGTTATCGATACGAAACGTCAATTCAGTATGCTTTTAAATATAAACCGCACGACATTTTATCTCTAGTGACATGAGAATAGGGTCTTCATTTGTTTGTCTGTTTTTTTTTTAAAACCCTTCATATTCGTGACACTGACACTGCACAAGTTTGTTGTGCCGCCATTTTTGACGTCAAGTCGTCGGCTTCTGAACCCATCTTAGAGTACTTATGATATGTGTGTAGATAAAGTAGTGTACCGTAAACCGGGGTAACTTTGATTTGCGGGGTGACTTTCATAGCAACTACCATTCCACACAAATATAAATTTTTTGGGGAGTTGGAATACGCATCCATATTTTTTTTTCGTCACTGGTAACGGGGATAGTTGCTCCTTAAGAAAGTTAAACTAGTGCGCGTGTTACTGTCTTATTTCTTATAGAAAAAATTATTAATGGTTACTGTGCCTTTTGTCTTGATTTTTGAGGTAAAAAAACTTCAAAAGTACCTATGTTATGCAAAAACGCATGTTATTTGTATGGTGTCTTATTTTAAGCAAATCTAATTGTTGATATCGAAAAAGAACAACATATATTCTATATTTCTTCGGATTTTACGCGCTTTTTAACCGACTTCAAAAAAAGGAGGAGGTTCTCAATTCGTCGGGATATTTTTTTTTTTTTTTTATGTATGTTTCCCGATTACTCGAAGACCACTGGACCGATTTGAAAAAATTTTTCGTTGTTCGAATGGGTATACTTTCTAGTTGGTCCCATTGTCACCACGTCAGGATCTGATGATGGGATCATGGAGAAATCAAGAGAACTCCTCAAATGTTATAGGCACACCTATAGCGATTTTGGTATTTTTCACTGTAACTCATGCATTTGCTTTTGAAAAGTACTATATGGTGAAGTGGAACTGATGATGAAGACCACAGATGGCCACCGGAACTCCTTAACGGTACCTATTTCAAGGGTGGCGACAAGATATTTCGATAAAGGAAGTTTAGCGACTATGACGAAGCACATTTAGGTTTAAATATGACTATGACATTCCCGCGGCGTTGTCTGCGGCGAGCTTGAAATGTTCTATAGTTTCTTATTAATATTTAGAAGTGGAGCTACGTAACAGCATAAATAGGATCACTAAAAAGTATAAAATAAAATAAATGTTTAAAAAAACAAAAAACCGCCTTCAAAAAGCAAAAAATAACTTCTTTAAAATGGTAGGTAAATAGGTCAGTCCAACTGAAGTCGGCGTCCAACAATATTTTAACCAAAAGCAGACTTCAGTTGGACTGACCTATTTACCTACCATTTTAAAGAAGTTATTTTTTGCTTTTTGAAGGCGGTTTTTTGTTTTTTTAAACATGTATTTTATTTTATACTTTTTAGTGATCCTATTTATCCTGTTACGTAGCTCCACTTCTAAATATTAATAAGAAACTATAGAACATTTCAAGCTCGCCGCAGACAACGCCGCGGGAATGTCATAGTCATATTTAAACCTAAATGTGCTTCGTCATAGTCGCTCAACTTCCTTTATCGAAATATCTTATCGCCACCCTTGAAATAGGTACCGTTAAGGAGTTCCGGTGGCCATCTGTGGTCTTCATCATCAGTTCCACTTCACCATGTAGTACTTTTCAAAAGCAAATGCATGAGTTACAGTGAAAAATACCAAAATCGCTATAGGTGTGCCTATAATATTTGAGGAGTTCTCTTGATTTCTCCATGATCCCATCATCAGATCCTGACGTGGTGACAATGGAACCAACTAGAAAATATACCCATTCGAACAACGAAAAAATTTTTCAAATCGGTCCAGCGGTCTTCGAGTAATCGGGGAACATACATAAAAAAAAAAAAAAAATATCCCGACGAATTGAGAACCTCCTCCTTTTTTTGAAGTCACCACGTCAGGATCTGATGATGGGATCATGGAGAAATCAAGAGAACTCCTCAAATATTATAGGCACACCTATAGCGATTTTGGTATTTTTCACTGTAACTCATGCATTTGCTTTTGAAAAGTACTATATGGTGAAGTGGAACTGATGATGAAGACCACAGATGGCCACCGGAACTCCTTAACGGTACCTATTTCAAGGGTGGCGATAAGATATTTCGATAAAGGAAGTTGAGCGAGTATGACGAAGCACATTTAGGTTTAAATATGACTATGACATTCCCGCGGCGTTGTCTGCGGCGAGCTTGAAATGTTCTATAGTTTCTTATTAATATTTAGAAGTGGAGCTACGTAACAGTATAAATAGGATCACTAAAAAGTATAAAATAAAATAAATGTTTAAAAAAACAAAAAACCGCCTTCAAAAAGCAAAAAATAACTTCTTTAAAATGGTAGGTAAATAGGTCAGTCCAACTGAAGTCGGCGTCCAACAATATTTTAACCAAAAGCAGACTTCAGTTCGACTGACCTATTTACCTACCATTTTAAAGAAGTTATTTTTTGCTTTTTGAAGGCGGTTTTTTGTTTTTTATCACCAACTAATAGTCAATTAGGTATGGCTTAATTCTATCGAAGATCAATGCACCGACACAAACATACTACTCTGTAGACACTGTGCTCGACCTGGAAGAGGCTGTCCATTTCCCAACGGAATTTTTCAATTCCTTGCAACCTTCTGGATCGCCCCACATAAATTGGTTTTGAAAGAAGGGTGTCATATTTTTACTAAGGAACCTTAATCCACACAAATTACATCTTTAAAAACGTTCATAATAGAGTGCATAATACTGACCGGATGTGCGGCTGGAAAAGTCGTTTTAAGTCCCCGGATTCCATAAATACCAACGGATCTACCTTTCCAGTTTAAACGACTGCAATATCCCGTAAAATTATAATTTTAATGACAATTTACAAGTCACAACAAGGTCAAACATACAAAGTTGCGGGCTTAGACCTGAGCGTTGAGTGTTTTTCCCATGGACGTATGTAGCCCTTTCGCGCGTCACTTCCAGGCAAGGTTTGTTTGTATTGTGCAATGAAAAGTCCACTGTAAAATTTGTACATAGAGAGATACTGTGATAACTACACCGATAGGAATACACCAGTTTATGCATGCTTCCTGGACCTGTCGAAAGCCTTCGATCTTGTTTCATATGACAGGTTATGGGCAAAACTGGAGGATGAAACCAGTTTTCCCAGGGAGCTTATCAGCTTGTTTAGGTACTGGTATGAGCATCAAAGCAATTGTGTCAGATGGGCCGGCTCACACTCAAGCATGTACAGGTTGGAGTGTGGGGTGAGGCAGGGCGGGTTAACCTCACCCAGCCTCTTCAACTTGTACATGAACAGCCTGATGGATGGGCTTAGCAGCGCCATGGTCGGATGCTCGATTAACGGTAAAATGATCAACAACATTAGCTACGCGGACGACATGGTGCTGCTCGCCCCATCAATCAGTGCTATCGAGAAACTTTTACGCATCTGTGAGAGGTACGCGGAGACCCATGGCCTAAGGTATAATGTCGCCAAAAGTGAGCTGCTTCAGTTCAAGGCCGGAAGCAAAACCTACTCTGTTCCGCAGGTAAAACTGAATGGCGCTCCTCTGAAGCAAGTCTCTCGTTTTAAATATCTTGGTCATTGGGTCTCCGAGTCCCTGTCTGATGACCTTGACATAGAACGAGAACGTAGGGCGCTGGCGGTCAGATGCAATATGGTGGCCCGCAGGTTCGCAAGGTGCTCATATAACGTGAAATTGACGCTTTTCAAAGCATTCTGTCAGTCGTTCTACACCTGCAGCCTGTGGGTTAACTATACGCAGAAGGCTATCAGTGCCTTACGTGTTCAATACAATAATGGTTTTAGGATGCTGTTGGGGCTGCCACGATTCTGCAGCGCATCAGGGATGTTCGCAGAGGCACACACTGATGGCTTTGCGGCTATTATGCGCAAAAGGGTTGCATCCCTCGTGCGGAGGATTCGGGGCAGCCCGAACAGCATACTCTGCACCATTGCCGACCAATTCCAGGGTCGATATCAGGAGCACTGGAATAATGTGCACTGCTTGTATTAAAATTGACATGTGTTTTTATTATTATTTATTATTTTCTGTACTAACACTAGACTTAAGCCAACTATGTAACTAACAAATATGGACATGTTTCTGAAATAAATTATTTGAATTTGAATTTGAATAACTGGCAGTCATGATTTGAATTGAATTTAAAATCTAACTGCATCAAAAACTCAATTTCGCAAATAGTTTTAGATAGGACGTCTTTCTAAAATCGTCATAAAATAGAATCTCTATGCATATGCACGTATCTATAATTTAAAAAGTATATTATTCCAAATGAACTTGGATTATTTTAACTTATATTAAACGAAGCGAAGAGGGCGGGTCGTTAAAAATAAACAAAAAACCCGACCGCAATAAAAAAACAACTGAATATTGGTAAACGTGTTCCAGGCGGGGACAAGGTAGTCCAAATGTTAAAATTTTCAAGAAATAGGTTTTTCACAACACTGCTCGGAAATATCGCCATAGATGGTCTTGTTTGGGGTCACAAAACGTCACTTATAAGGACAGACCAAGAATGTTTTTGTCGGCGTGTTTGCTGATTGGTCGAGAACATTGTTGGCCAACTTTAAGAACCAATGACAATCCATCAATCAATTTTTGTGTCATAGCTCCTTAAAATGAAAAATTGAAATCGACCAATCAGAACACACCATTTTGTGTCGTAAAATATTAGGTGTAATTTCGCTAAAAGATACACAGACTAAAAACTATGTCAATGCTTTTTTTTTAAAATGTAATTCGAACTGGGCCCCTAATCTCGAACCACTAGAGATGAAATTACATGGGAGCTATGGCGAAACAAATACTAGTACATTGTGCGTCAAGGGTAGTATGAAGGGAATTACTAACGAGAGTGTTAGAAGCCCGACGCCGAAGGCGGAGGGCTTTTAATAAAAGATAAGATAAAAGATAAAAGAAATTTATTCAGTAAGTAGGCCGCACGGGCACTTTTACACGTCAAGAATCTACCAGCGCTTCCCAAGAGAAGACCACTGCCGAGAAGAAACGCCGCAAGAAACTCAGCAGTCAGTCATTTTTTAAACAATTTCTTAATACAATGGTACTACTTAGTCTAGCATTATATAAAGCTATAAATATATAATGACTCGAGTTAGTAATCCCCTTACTGCCTGTGATACAAACAATGGTTTTCATCACATTTGCGAGGAAAAAAACAAATAGAAAATTAAATAGTACATTTCTTTCGATTTGGCGGGTAACATATTGCCATGTATTACTTCAGCTGCATCTCTTAGTTCCGGTGGTGTATTGGGGATAATTAATCTCGTGTCCGAATCCTGGGATGAAGAAGCCATTTTCTTTTTTGTTTTGTACCTATCTATTTTAAAATAAAACACTTTAACTCTGCAAAATATAAAGAAATAACTTTTGACGAACGGGAACGTAAATGGAAACGATATTTTTTTTGTGACCTCTACCACAGATAATAACTGCGTTTAGTTTCGACCTGGATTCGAGCCAGATTTAGCCAATTTGATAAAAATGTATAATTACTAAAATTAATGATAAATGTTGATATAAACTTGAAATAGGTATAAAAATAATGAAGTTTAATGAAGCGTATAGGTTTTGTGTAATGTAAGTTAGTCTATAGCTAATTTTTACAGATGAAATTAGAAACCGATTTAATTTTTGGCTGAAAATTAAACCTCCTTAGTCAGAAATGATGTACGAAAGAGTTGCAAATTTTAAAAAGAAAGTCATTACTCCCTAGGGATGACAAACTCGCCATAATTCCCGCGGGAACAATTTAGGCCATTGTCCTTCTGTATACAGGCATGGAATAACACCATTTACGAGCAAGTGTGATGAAAAATTTTATATGGAGTTGACACATCTCGCATGTTAGTTTATTAATCTCGAGTGCCACGAGAATAGGAAATTATCTATGGTAAAATTGGCGGTGATGTCATATTAACATGATTGAAAATTAGAGTTTTGAATATGAATTTTTATTTTATTTCCTCTCAGTAGTTGTGAAAAGCACTATGTCTGCCTCGGTAGAAAGTGCAATTTATGGACTCGCACACTAGAGGGCCTCAACTACGTTTCGGCCCTCTATATGACTCGTCCAAAAATCGCGTATTTTCTATCCTCTGCAACAATGTACTGAAGGAGTGAGAGAGCGCTAGTGCACGACGGACGTATGTCAGTTGACTGTGACGAAAAAAAAATCGTAAAGTGATTAATAAACTAAGTGTTTTGGCCAAAAACTATACAAATCTGTTAATTAGTGTGTACTTGTGGAAATCTGAAAGTTATTACCAAATTAGTGACCAAATGACTATAAAAACTCAAAATTAAAAAACGAAACGGACGTTAAATAACTGCAATTAACACACAAAGGTTTAAATGTGCCGACTTCGGAGTGCCTCGGGATAGTTCGGTGTCTTATCGGCTCAGAGGTCATTGACGCATAGCACACTAATGAGTTAAAGGCTAACCGGCACCATAGTTACTCTAATTCAAACACCAAGGTTAAGTTACTTTGGCTCAGCGGACTTGAGGCCCGACACGGAAGCAGTGATACCGGGTTCAAACCCAAGTGAATTTTTGTATATTTTTTCATTTTTTTTTTTATTTTTTTTTTTATTTTTTTTTATTATTTTTTACTTTTTAATTTTTTTAATTTTTTGGCAATATGGCATCTAAACCTACTTGCCCCTTATGTAAAAAAAAGATTTTGGAGAAGCATTATTTGACCTGTTCGAGGTGTAAGCACTCTTACGACCTAAATTGCACTCATTCAGAAAAACTGTTTGATTTAATGAACAAAGAAAGGAAAGAGTCTTGGACCTGTATCAAATGTCGCCAACGTAAAGTGTTGCCAAGAATAGCAAGCACACCAATAACTACCAACAAAGGTTTTGCCGTTGCTTCAACATCAAAACAATTTTCACGAGCTCAGGCGGAAAAAGAAGCCAAAGAAACACCTCATGCATCTCCACCCCAGGCAGTATTACCTCAGTCGCAACAGCAACATCAGGGTAACTGTTCGGTGGACAGAGTCACAGTTAGAAAATATAATGTGCCAATACATAATTCATTTGATTCGCTGTCTGATGATGAATTTGACAGTTCAGTAGCCAGAAATGATACCCTAAACAGGAGCTGTCCAGACTTAACCATAAATTATAAAGATGATGTGGTAGAGTTAAAGGACAAAATTACACATCTACAGGGAAAACTGGAACACTCAGACAGTTACATTACAAAACTGTTGTTAGAGAACGAAGACCTTAAAAACCAAATAGCTAATTCAAATCGCCAAATTCAACACCTGAAGGATATTTGCACATCCAGTGTAAAACCTGGAAAAAAACATACGCCCCAAACTAAAGATCAACAGTCACAAACGTGGGATAATGAAGGATATATTGATCAGTTAATAGAATACCCCACCGAAAAAACGAAAATGTCTGAAAGTGATTTAATATCCATTCCCACTTGTAATGGTGTACACGAGCAAACAACAATGACACAAAATTGCAACGGGTCATCGAAGAAAATATATATTCTTGGAGGAAGCCAAAGCAGTGGACTTGCTGCCGCACTGCTAAAGTCAAGACAGGGGACTAGATACGGAGAATACGAAGTAACATCAACCATCAGACCTAACGCGCGCTGTGAAGATATATTGAAATCTCCAGATACACTTAGCACTACTAGTAATGATGTTATTATCGTAAACATAGGTGAAAATGACTGCAATCCAATTAGATTAACGGCCGAGCTTAGCGCATTTATAAAATTGCGCTCCAAAGCCTTTGTTATTGTGACTGGTGTGAAAAACAGCGCACACCTAAATGAATATAACCTTAATTATACTTTAAGATTACTATGCAATAATTTTGACAATTGTAAATTTTTAAACTTAATAGATTATGACTATGATAGCAACTATATTTACAATCTATGTCGTAAAATAAATTTTCTTGTAGACTCTCGGTACTACGAAAATGAGTACTTAAGTTACAATAAGTTAAGAGCATTGATAAATAATTCAACTAAATATAAAATTAAGACATGTAAAGCAATTGAAAAAGAATGTAACCCCAAAGGAACTATACCCTATTACTTCAAAAAGTCTTCGTACAATGTTTGCGCTACCAAGGGTAAAACTCTGACTCAAAGGCCTATCACTGCTTACTTTCCCAGTAAAATTAGTGGAATAAATGGGAAAAAATGTTTTCGTCCCTCTAAGTAACTCTATTACGATATTTCACCAAAATATCGGGGGCTTATTAAGTAAGCTTGATCTAATTCAAGCAACGTTGCAAGATTTCAATGACAACAAAAAATATATTGATGTCCTATGTTTTTGTGAAACCTTCGTAAAAAAAGACTGTGAAAACAATATTAGGCTCCATAACTTTAAATTAGCGTCATCTTATTGTAGAAAGAAAAGTAGAGGCGGTACAGCTATTCTTGTGAAAAAAACATTGGAGGCTAAGCCAATTACCTTTCTGTCCGAATTAGCCGTTGATTTTTTATTTGAATGTTGCGGGACAGAAATTTTGGGTTTAGACCTTTTAATTGTAGTTGTGTATAGAGTTCCAGAACAGACAAAATCACACGTAGGATTATTCATTAACAAACTAGATAATCTCCTTTTTCAGTTAACTACTAAATTTAAGAAAAGGAAAATTATAATATGTGGTGATTGGAACATTGACATTTTGAAGGATAACTCGTTCTCAAAAGACCTTAATAGCACTTTATTAACACATGGTTTCAATATGCACATCCAAGTGCCGACTAGGATTAACGCTTGTCTGGATCAGATTGCTTCTAACATTAATAAAGTAGAGGCGCAGACTCACAGTCTCTACCTATCTGACCATGACAGAGCTCAAACATTGGCCTTTAATGTAAAGAAGGGTAACTCGGTTGTAACTTGGTATGAGTATAAAAGGGATTACTGCAATGACAATATGCATAAATTTCAACAATGTGTGGCTGCTTTATCCTTCTCTGATGTGTTAAACACTGATTCTTTTCAAGACGCATTTACACTTTTTTACGATTTGATTTGTCTCTTATTTAATTTGTGTTTTCCGATGATAAAGGTTAAAGTGAATAATCGAATAAAGGGTGTAAGGTGGCTGACTAGAGGGATAAAAAAATCCTGTCACGTAAAGCGTAAATTGTTTATTAGATGTAGAAATCATCATAGTAATAACAATAGCCAAAACAAAACTTATTATAAAAAATACAGTGTTATTCTAAGAAAATGTATATATAAGTCTCAACGGCTGCGCAATAATCTATATATTCAGTCAAATAGAAATAAGTGTAAAGCAACGTGGAACTTAATAAATTCCCGTTGCTCATACAATGTACATAAAAATGACATTAATTCGCTGACCAGTAAAAATGTTATTTATAGTGATCCTCAGGACAATTAAATAATTTTTAACGACTTCTTTATTGACATTATTAATAATCATATACCAAACAATTGTTCACATAATAGTAGTTCAATTAAACGAAATAATCAGGCTCTTTCTATGTTTGCTAGACCTGTTGACGACAATGAAGTTTTTAAAATAATAATGTCCCTGAGGAACAGCAGGTCCTGTGGCCATGATGAGATATCAACCATTACACTTAAACGTAACGCTAAATACTTGTGCCGTCCGATGGCACATTTGATCAATCTTTCTTTTAGTCAAGGCATCTTTCCCGAACAGTTAAAGCTTTCGGTTATAAAACCATTATTTAAAAAAGGAGATCGAAGTGACCCAAATAACTACAGGCCCATTACCATTGTTCCTTCTTTGTCTAAGATTATGGAGAAAGCTATGTTTGTGAGAGTGATTGACTATTTGTCGCTACACAATATCTTACTTTCAGAACAATTTGGTTTTCGGAGGGATCACTCCACAGAATTAGCATGTTTTGCTTTTATTAAGTGTGTGTCTGAAGCTATAAATAACAAACTGCCAGTTATGTCAATTTTCCTTGACATGAGTAAAGCCTTCGACTTTGTTAACCATTCGAAACTTCTGTTGAAACTTGAGACGTATGGCATAAGGGGTACCGTTCTCGATTGGATGACAAGCTATTTAGCCAACCGACAACAATGCACAGAAATGTCTAGACTGGTTACAGAGGGGACTAACATTGTAAGGGTGAAATACAGGTCACCTTATCGTGTCAATGCGTCCGGGGTACCTCAGGGAAGTAATTTGGGACCTCTATTGTTTTTATTATACATAAATGACCTTCCCCAAGCTACTGTGCAAAAGTGTATACTTTTTGCTGACGACACTACCTTAATAGTAAGGGGAACTGACAAAAATTTGTATGAAACAAATATAAATAAAGCATTAGCAGATATCAATACTTGGACATGCAATAATAATCTTAATATTAATCTTGAAAAAAGTTCATTTGTACAATTTCATTCTTATAAATCAAGCCCGATAAATTTGATAGTTAATCATAATTGCATTCCCGTTAATGAAGCTCATAGTGTAAAATTCTTAGGTTTATTTATTGATAAACATCTGAACTGGAAGCTCCATATTGATTCAGTCTGTTCTAAATTAGCGAGGTTTGTTTTTGCTTTAAGAGAACTTAGAAAATCAGTTTCTACTGCGGCATCGCTAACTGCCTACCACGGCTATGTGGCATCTACCCTTAATTACGGACTTTTGCTATGGGGCAACTCTGTTGATGTAGAGAGGGCATTTATAATGCAGAAAAAATGTCTGCGTGCAGTAGGTTGTACTCGGTCTGATGAAAGCTGTAGACCACTTTTCCATAAGTTTAAAGTTCTCCCCTTGGCTTCTATGTATATATTGAAAGCATGTCTCTTCACTGATAGCCATCCAGAATATTTTAAAAAACGTGAAAAACTGTTCGCTGGAAAATCAAGAAGTCAGTATCAATATCTGCTCCATCAACCATGTTGTAGGTCTGACATCTTTAAAAGAAACGCCTGTAACATGTGCGTGGTATTATTTAATAACCTTCCCAATGAATTGAGGGTGTTACATGGTAGCGTGCTCAAGACTAAGTTGACTGCATGGCTAAGGGAACACTGTTTTTATAGCGTTAAAGATTTTGTTAACTTTAATAGAGCATAACAACGCTGATGTATTGCGAGCTAATTTATTGTTGCCAGTTATTTTTAAATTATTGTGACCAATCTAATATTTTGCATGTCGATTTTAATGTCGGCTGAATACTGATTCTGTTATTTATTTTATGATCTTATTGTAACGTATTCTAGCAAATAAACATTTCTATTTCTATTTCTATTTCTATTACTATTGAAATTCATTGCTTGTCCCCGCCTGCAATATCTTTACCAATATTCAAGTTAAATTTAAATTGTTATAAATATCAATAAGTACATGCTCTTACAATTTTCTATAGATTATATAGCTTGTTTTTTTCGCTTTTCAGTTGTTTTTTATTGCAGTCGGGTTTTTTGTTTATTTTTAATAATTTAATTTATTTAACTCTTTTTTCTCAAAAATGTCAGGAAATGTTGACATTACTATCTACATATTGAGACGCGAAGGACATAGTTTACTGACAGATCTCAAATTTAAAAAAAAAAACATTGCGTGCTCGCTACACAAGCCCGCAATGTTGCATACAAATTCCATTACTATCTAGCTTGTAACTTTTTAAAAAGTGAAAAAGCCCATAATAAAATGAGGGCACAAGTCTTATACATCCAAATTTTATTCGAAACATAACTTTTTTATCTGTCTGGAATAGCTTATGTTTAAAAAAAAAAAACAAAGATTCCGATTCTCCTTGTCATAAACAAAAAGGCGGTAAAGAGTGATAGTTTCTTCACATGAAGTTTGTTTGTATGCAATTGAAAAAAGCGGCCAAGTGCGAGTCGGACTCGCCCATGAAGGGTTCCGTGAAAGGTAAATTGCGGTTTACGATTTATGACGTATTAAAAAAACTACTTACTAGATCTCGTTCAAACCAATTTTCGGTGGAAGTTTGCATGGTAATGTACATCATATATTATTTTTACATTTATCATTCCCTTATTTTAGAAGTTACGGGGGGGGGGACACACATTTTTCCACTTTGGAAGCGTCTCTCGCGCAAACTATTCAGTTTACAAAAAAATTATAATAGAAACCTCAATATCATTTTTGAATACCTATCCATAGATACCCCACACGTATGAGTTTGATGAAAAAAAAATTTTTGAGTTTCAGTTCTAAGTATGGGGAACCCCAAAAATTTATTGTTTTTTTTCTATTTTTGTATGAAAATCTTAATGCGGTTCACCGAATACATCTACTTACCAAGTTTCCACAGTATAGCTCTTATAGTTACGGAATAAAGTGGCTGTGACATACGGACGGACAGACGGACAGACATGACGAATCTATAAGGGTTCCGTTTTTTGCCATTTGGCTACGGAACCCTAAAAATGAGTTCAAGCGATGAAGATTTGACTCCAACACGATTTTTTTCTTGCAATTTTTGAGAAAAGCACTATATTTGCCTCGGCAGGAACAGCAATTGCGGGCGTCGTATTTTTAAACGGACTCGCAAGCTCGTCCGTTTAAACCAATACTCGGCCCGCAATTGCCTACTTCCATGCCTAGGCAGTAATGTACTATTATTTGCTGTGCTATTTTTTGTTTTTATTATGCTGCAGCTAACTGTACCTATATTTATACTGTACTTATACTTAAAGTTTATATTCTAAATAATGTCATAGAACGTTAATACACATTTTGCATTCGAAAATTAATATATGCCAAATAGTTAACAAATGTCAATTGAATTGTCACACCAAATAAATATTAGTCACTGTGGAAAGGTCATTCAGTCAATTAAAAAGGATATAACATAACAGACTTCAAAAGGTTCACAGCAAAATCCATGGAACGACTTTTAGTAATTTATTCAAACCCTTAATTCATCTTTAGAGTCAATCCTTTTGTTTATTAAAAATAAAGGTTTAAAATACTAGATGTATTTGTTTGTATTTATTTTTCTGCAAACTGTACTCTGCCATGAAAGTTGAACGTTGATACCGATGTTTAATTATTACTAAGCAATATATGAGGTCTGGAGCTTAAATTTTTAACGTCGCGAAGCTACACGTAATTTGAAGCGAAACTCTCTTTCTAGCGAAAGGAGTTTATTACTTAACATTTACATATTATTTGACTTTCCTGTCAAAATAGTAGCATAAAAGTGTTATAATGTATATATATTTGGAATTGGCTATTTAATAGCTTTCATTCGATACCCATATTGTTATAATAAAATTAAAAAAAATCCCCCTCCATTTTTTTTTCCGCGGACCCCATATTGAAATATTATATACCCTATGTCACTTCGGCAATTAAGACGAATCGAATGACACCTCGTATGTTAAAATCCGTCAAGCCATTTAGGCTGCAGAGCGTGCCCAGAAATAGACATACATACACTCGAAAAACATACCATTTTAAAGAAGTAATTTTTTGCTTTTTGAAGGCGGGTTTTTGTTTTTTTTTTAACTTTTTTTTTCGATACAAATTCAGTAGTCTTAGATCCCCAGTTTTTCCCTTTATTTATTTCTTATTGATAATGGATTCGCTCTTAACTAACTGTTACCTTAAGGTGCAAATGTTTAAAAAACAAACTCATTATTGTTAAGAAAAAAATGTGGCGTTCGTTTTCTAAACCTTGTATTTTATGTTGTATTGATGTATTGTACACCCACCTGCATTCCAACTACAGCGTAGATGAAGAACAGAAGAACAATCAGCAGCGCCACGTAGGGCAGAGCCTGGAAGGACTTGATGAAGGTCCAGAGAAGAGTCCGGATCCTCTCCCCCCTGGACAGGAGCTTGATCAGACGCAGAGCTCGGAACAGGCGGAAGAAGGTGATGTACTTGAGAAGGGAATTGCCTTTGTTTTTCTGCTCATGCTGAAATCACATCACAATAGATAAAGGTAATTTATCTCAGAGTTGATATTATTATCTTTTAAATGGTCTAACGGATTGTCATGAATCTTAGCTAAAGCTGGCTAAAAATTCAATGACGCGCCGTTTGTCTCGGTGACAGATGGAGTGATACAACTGGATGGGCGGAATATTTTGACCACATTCACGGGTGCGCCACGCCAAACCTCAACGGTGCGACATCACGGAGCAGACTGAGAAAATGGCAGCCAGAGAACGCATTCACGACGACGGCATTTGGCTTAGCGCGGAGGCGTGGCGTGTTCCAACATTGAATTTCGACATTCAAGATAGTTCCGTTTGGATTGCGCGTTGGCGCGTCGCGCGTGCCTCTAGGAAATCCAAGCGCGCCAAGTACTTTTTCACTTCTCATGCTCTTAAAATGGTACTTTCATCTCTGCACATCGGGACTAAAGCTCCTTATTAATCTCTAGGGATTAAAGTAATTCTTTTTTAATTTACTTTGGAAACCCCTAAACAACCTATCACGGTGTTTGTGAATGGAGGCTTACCGCCATTTTCAGTGATTGTGTATGGACCATTTTTAGGCCGTGGAAATGAATAACCTCAAAATGAGAACTGTGCAAAAGTATTTAAAATAAAAAAACAAAAAAACCGCCTTCAAAAAGCAAAAAATAACTTCTTTAAAATGGTAGGTAAATAGGTCAGTCCAACTGAAGTCTGCTTTTGGTTAAAATATTGTTGGACGCCGACTTCAGTTGGACTGACCTATTTACCTACCATTTTAAAGAAGTTATTTTTTGCTTTTTGAAGGCGGTTTTTTTGTTTTTTTAAACATTTATTTTATTTTATACTTTTGAGTGATCCTATTTATGCTGTTACGTAGCTCCACTTCTAAATATTAATAAGAAACTATAGAACATTTCAAGCTCGCCGCAGACAACGCCGCGGGAATGTCATAGTCATATTTAAACCTAAATGTGCTTCGTCATAGTCACTCAACTTCCTTTATCGAAATATCTTATCGCCACCCTTGAAATAGGTACCGTTAAGGAGTTCCGGTGGCCATCTGTGGTCTTCATCATCAGTTCCACTTCACCATATAGTACTTTTCAAAAGCAAATGCATGAGTTACAGTGAAAAATACCAAAATCGCTATAGGTGTGCCTATAATATTTGAGGAGTTCTCTTGATTTCTCCATGATTCCATCATCAGATCCTGACGTGGTGACAATGGGACCAACTAGAAAGTATACCCATTCGAACAACGAAAAAATTTTTCAATTCGGTCCAGTGGTCTTCGAGTAATCGGGGAACATACATAAAAAAAAAAAAAAAAAAACCCGACGAATTGAGAACCTCCTCCTTTTTTTGAAGTCGGTTAAAAAAAGATTTAATTTCGTAAAACACGATTAATGATGACGAATATGAATCTATTGAAATATATAAAGGATAATTTTATTTTATTAGGCATGGTCCAAATAGTATTCAAGCTTGTATCTGTTGGCTAAATGTGCAAGCATTTGTGTCACTTTGTAAAGTGTCACCACAAAAAACTGACAAAACCGCGAAACAAATTTGTCAGAAACTTTGTTACATATTTTGTTAAATATTGTAATTTTGTATAGAACGTCGTTTTTTTTTCCTCGTATTCAAAGTGAAAAGTAGAGTGTTTAACGCGAGACTAAACAACCATAATGAAACTCGAACTATACCCACTCTCGCTCGCCCGCTCGCTCGCGTAGCTAAACATTTCTTGTCATTATGGCTTGTTTTAGTCCCTTGTTGAACAATCTACTATTAAACGCTACAGTTCTGACATTCACGAGATACGAGGCTTTTTAAGGCCATGACGATTTCTATTTATACTATGGTGGATGAAGAGAGATTTACAAAACAGATAAGGCAGAGTGAATGGGAATTTTGGAAGGAGAAGGCCAAGGCGAACGTTCCACGATCAGATGGGGGATGTTTTTTTTTTGGTAATCGCCTGAGGGGCCAAAGACAAAAGTCCTTGCTTTTGTTTGCTTTTAACTTGAATTACTTTAACAAAAATCAAATAATTAAAAATAAACAAAAACCCGACTGCAATAAAAAATCAAGTGAAAAGCAAAAAGCAAGCTATATAATCTATAGAAAATTGTAATAGCAATGAACTTAATGATATTTTCACAACACTGCTCGGAAATATGGCACATCTCGCATGTTAGTTTATTAATCTCGAGTGCCACGGGAATAGGGGTCCAGATTTAAAAAAGTTATCTATGGTAAAATTGGCGGTGATGTCATATTAACATGATTGAAAATTAGAGTTTTGGATATGAATTTTTATTTTATTTCCTCTCAGTTGTTGTGAAAAGCACTATGTCTGCCTCGGTAGAAAGTGCAATTTATGGACTCGCACACTAGAGGGCCTCAACTACGTTTCGGCCCTCTATATGACTCGTCCAAATATCGCGTACTTTCTATCCTCTGCAACAATGTAATATTGAATTTTAAAGTTAAGTAAATGTTAACAAATTTCATGCATATTTTAATAATTACTACAAACCGTTCTGACAATTTATCACAAAATTTGGAATGCCAAACGAAACGCCATTTTGTTGATATCCATATTGAACGTAACCATGGTAACCAAATAACAAATCGATGGATATTAACCATATATTTCTAGTAATTTAATAAAAATGTATTTTAAACATATAATTAGTCTTAAAATTATTTTTGTTTTTAATATACGTAATTGTAAACGGTATTAAAATATTTTTAACGGTTTATTATACAAATTAGGATCTCAAGTATTCACTAAACGCCAAGACTAATATCCGGAATGACCGTAACCATGGTAATAACAATGCTATAATAATTATTATATAACTGTTATTACCATGGCAACGTTCATTATAGAATTGTTTTCCCGCGTCGGTTACGCTATAGGTGGTATTCTGATACCGTTAACGATATCAATATTAGCGGTTTATAGTACGCGAGTAGAAAAACTGGTTTTTAGGGTTCCGTAGTCAAACTAGGAACCCTTAGTTTCGCCATGTCCGTCCGTCCGCAGTCTAGCTCAGAGACTCTTAGTACTAGAAAGCTGTAATTTGGCATGAATATACACATTAGTCACGCCAATAAAGTGGTAAAATAAAACCATGAAAACATTTTTTTGTTTGTGTACGTAACGTGGGGATGTTTTTTTTTCTCGTCTACCCCATAGTATGGGGTGTCGTTGGATAGGTCTTTCAAAAATATTGCGGGTTTGTGAAAACAATTTTTCGATTAAGTATACGTTTATGAAATATTAAGCTTTAAAGCGCTAATTTTTGTTTGAGTCAAGTGTCCCCCCCCTACAGCCAAAACTATAAATACTAAAAATCTGAAAAATATCTTAAATGAAAGCACATATAATGAATTTAATAGGAAAACTATCACGACTAAGTAGACCTCATTGGTTCTTGAGTTACAAACGGTTTCAATGTATATACCTACCGAAAACTTATTTGCGGTGTTGGTAAACTGACCGCGACCTATGTCGATGTATCGGGATAACAGATTTCCAACGGCAAAGTTAAGGTTGTCGCGAGGTCTAATTTGTTTACTTTGTAGTAACGGCTTCGGAACCCTAAGAACCCTAGGAACTGAGCACAGTCCGAGCGACATGCTCTTGCCCGGTTTTATTTAAGTTATGTTGGTGTTGATACCGAGTTTCATGTATCTAACTCGTTCAGGCATAATTTTTGTTAATAGGTAGGTAAACAGGGTAATCTTAATACCAATTTCCACATTTTTCACTTCAAAAATGACCAAATTTCTACCAAACTTCTACCCCCATTTCACCCCGTTTTCCAAATTTGCCGTAAGTAATTTTTTTATTTATATCCTTAACAACGATGTTCACGATTCTTATTTCAATAACTTGAATTAAAAAGCAAGCTTTAAAAAACCCGACTATTGTTGCTAACCAACTTTAAATCGTTATAAATCCTAAATTATCGTTCAAAATGAAAAATGATGAAAGAAACCTAAATATGATTTTTAAATACATATTCAGTGATACCCATTTGTCACAGTTCGTAGACTTTATTTTTTTTCTTTTTACAATATGGCTTCTATTTGCTGCCATATTGAATTTTAAACACTGTCATATCTTTAGTGACACTCACGAGATTAAGAAAATCGATTGACATAAGAATCATCAAAATCGGTCTACGCGTTTAGTTTCTAGAACGCCACAAAGGAACAAACATACATATTATATAGGCTGTGAAACACAATACCCTCCGGCAGTCGGGTAAAAATGACCGATGTCTCTTACAAACTTCATTTTCACTTTGTAACGGAACAAACTATGTCTGTCCAGTTAATTCCAACAAAATCCAATATTACATTTAAGAAATTTAAATGTAATAGAAATAAATGGCTTTAGAACAAACAAAATCATCAATTAGAATGTTTATAATTAAATTTATATTAATAGGAGATTTTTAGTTTAATTAAATTACAAAGGAAATTAGAAATGTCTTATAATAAACAAAATAATATCATTTACATAGCTAAGAAGTAAGATGTCTAGATAAGAGAATAAACTAACAACGTTTAATTAATTTTTAATGGCATAGTCAGTGTAGCTGGTGGTCCAGGGTTCGATTCCAGGTGGACTTATATTTGGAAATGAAAAGTTAGACACATATCAATTATTTATGATAGCATATTTCTTTGTTTGGTAAACAATGTGTAAACATTAGTAGATTTGAGAATAAAGAGTCATTAATCTATTATCAGTTATATTAAAAATTAATATGTAGTCGTTTAAAATAATCAAATAAAGCTAAAACTATAGTACATTGTAGCCCAGGTACAGAAAGTAAGCAATAGATGGACGAGTTACCGACTTTGCCGTATCCTGAATTTCAGGCGGTGTAAGATCCATATCTGTACTTGTATCACTCATTTTTGTTGAATATCGTACAAATTTCCAATCAAAAGTTCAAAAGTTTAGCGTTTGTTTCCAATTAAAAGAACAGAAGTAATTTTCATTCCCGCCTTTTTAACTTTTTTAATTTTTACCTTATTTAAAGATGCAAAGGCGTTTTTCACGTACGCCTTAAAAACTTACATAAAAACACGTTTACAATCGCAATTAAAAAAACAAAAAACCGCCTTCAAAAAGCAAAAAATAACTTCTTTAAAATGGTAGGTAAATAGGTCAGTCCAACTGAAGTCTGCTTTTGGTTAAAATATTGTTGGACGCCGACTTCAGTTGGACTGACCTATTTACCTACCATTTTAAAGAAGTTATTTTTTGCTTTTTGAAGGCGGTTTTTTGTTTTTTTAAACATTTATTTTATTTTATACTTTTTAGTGATCCTATTTATGCTGTCACGTAGCTCCACTTCTAAATATTAATAAGAAACTATAGAACATTTCAAGCTCGCCGCAGACAACGCCGCGGGAATTTCATAGTCATATTTAAACCTAAATGTGCTTCGTCATACTCGCTCAACTTCCTTTATCGAAATATCTTATCGCCACCCTTGAAATAGGTACCGTTAAGGAGTTCCGGTGGCCATCTGTGGTCTTCATCATCAGTTCCACTTCACCATATAGTACTTTTCAAAAGCAAATGCATGAGTTACAGTGAAAAATACCAAAATCGCTATAGGTGTGCCTATAATATTTGAGGAGTTCTCTTGATTTCTCCATGATCCCATCATCAGATCCTGACGTGGTGACAATGGGACTAACTAGAAAATATACCCAGTCGAACAACGAAAAAATTTTTCAAATCGGTCCAGTGGTCTTCGAGTAATCGGGGAACATACATAAAAAAAAAAAAAAAAAAAAAAAAAAAAAAAAAAAACCCCGACGAATTGAGAACCTCCTCCTTTTTTTGAAGTCGGTTAAAAATACACTTTCACTGAGCGGATTTGACGTTTTAATTTTTTAATTAAACATTCTAATGTCATATTTGTCAAACATTTTTTTATTTATTTCCGAACGAGTTACTAATGTCATAAATAACCGACCAATAGCAGAGTAGAAAGTAAACTGGTCTAAAAACACTCCATTTTACTTTGCAACTCAACATTGTTGGACTGTTTTTGTGTTGTACTACTAAGAGCAACTTTCTATTCTGATTTCGATCCTTCTTTGGCCATATTTCCGAGCAGTGGCGTGAAAAAATATAAGCACATTTGCATACAAAATTCAATTTTAAAAAATGGCTGCCAAAAAGTGACACATGCCTGCTCTGTACAGGTGCCGTGAGGCAAGTGAGGCAAAAGAGGCTAAAGAGGCAAAAGAAGCCAATGAGGCTAACGAAGCAAATGAGGGAGGTATTTTATATATACAATGACGCGCCGAGGAAGGGGCTTTTTGACTTTTGTCGCTTGTCTCGTACGGACGTGTTGCTCGCTGGGGTAGTTTTAAGAGTAACATTTGTTTGAATTCGTGCAATAATTCTAGTTTATTGTTTTGCGTTTTAAATAATTAAATTACTAGTTGGAAAATGAAATTAATTTAATAATTTTAAATTCTAAATATTGCAAGGGGGTTTAAATAACAGTAATTCTTGCATAGGAACCGGGAGCTTTAGGTCTAGGTACCGAATACCTAGTGTTTAGGATGTATTAATTTTATTTCTGTTACAGATCAAATATAAGGGAGGACGCAATAACAATCGTTGAATGTATCAGGTTATATCAATAACTTGGTGAGACTTGATCTTTGTTGGATTTATTTTCTCTTGTTGTTGATAATTCTGGTTCATATAGCCAGAGTTGCAATAATGAGGTTTCATTTGCTTATTCACGCATGCAAGTCACGCAAAGGGCGATGGAACGGGCGATGTTGGGCTTCTCTCTCCGCGACAGAGTCCGAAATACGGAGATCCGGAGACGAACAAGGCTCACCGATATAGCCAAAGTAATCACAATAAGGAAGTGGAAGTGGGCTGGACACATATGTCGCAGAGATGATGGAAGATGGGGAAAGGCTGTGGTTGAGTGGAGACCCAGAACCGGGCGAAGAAACGTTGGCAGACAGGAGATGAGGTGGACCGACGATCTGGTCAAGGTGGCGGGAAGGTGCTGGATGAGGAGAGCACTGGACCGAGATGGGTGGCGAGCAATGCAGGATGCCTACACTCAGCATTGGGTGGCTATAGGCTGAAGAAGAAGAGAGAGATTTGCTTATTTGTGATATTAATTGTTTGTTTAACTAATCATTATTTTCTGTGTACTTCCCTTTAGGAAATTTTGGGTTGGTTATCGCTTGCGTCTGATACATTGCATTAATTATTTGGGGTTTAAGTGGTAATTAATACTATGGTGGGGAAATGTGTTTCGAATTCAGCTAGATTAGCACTTGATTGTATCAGAGCGAGAGGTCAGGCTACCACTAGTAAGTGTCTGACAAGTCCGAGGAAGCCTAACGGAGCCTCTGATTTGGAACTATTAGAGTCAAAAAGAAGCCTTGGGCAAGCCTAGATATCTTCATATTCGGCACAGATATTTACAATAATGCCTACTTATCCTCAATGTCAGCCTTAGAGGAACAAGTGGGGTCCACATAGTTGGCATGCCGGCGCGCAAAATAAGTAATGGGTCCAGGACTTGTTATTAAAAAAACTTTATTTAAGAGTAAAAAGATACAGAGTTACCACTAGCTTGGTAGTCACGACAATAATCGATTAATACTAATTAATTACTATCTTATATAATAAAATAAACATTAGTCAGCACGCTGAGCATCCACGTGCTTAGAGTAGCTGACGAATCTAAAAGGCATGGGTTCACCAGCCTTAACTCCTCCCTCCCCAAGTGAGGAATTATCTGGGGGTGACGATGAAGCCTTCAGAGAATTCCGTTTAGTTATTACTAGTTGATTATATAATTTATAACTACCCAAACCCAGTATACTAATAATTATTCCTATATAAAGTAACAAGGTCCCTAGGCTAATCTTATCACTAACCACGTAATTGCCTATTTCCTCGTCACTATCACTATCACTAACACTGTGCAGAATGTCTTTGATTTCGCTGAAATCCACTCCTCGGAGGTCCTTCTGCTTGTCTCCTTGATTGGTCTTCGCTATTGCCGGCAGCTGTACTGGCGGTGTGGTTATTCTTGTAAGGGTCATGTTTCTCGGGGCTTTTATGATGACGTTTCCTAGTTGTGCTTCGCATTGTGGGGTTGGTGTTAGGATAAACGTTCCTTGTAGTACCTGCTTGTGGACTTCATTGTTACAGGTTTCTGTAATTATGGCTCCAACTCGTGAGTATATTAACCATGTTTCTTCAAGTATTCTTAGAATCCGGGTCTCTTCAATATGGACTATGTTTTGTTGGCAAGCGGTGTAATTATTTTTTAGCTGCATAAGTTGTTCAATACAGGTCTCCACGGGGTATTGTTCCACGGCTTCTTCTTTGCACAGGAACCTGTTGTCTTCGATCTGTTCGCAGGGGCTCCTTAGGGATCTGTATTTCAATCTATTCACCAATAGGAAAGGATACTGAGGAATGATGATGAATGTTATTTTTGTGATTGGGTTAAAAATAGGAATAGGAATGATCTTGTAATACGTGTACGTGTTTTTGTCAGTTAGCGGTATTTCTAGGATAAATACTAACGTAGTGTTATTAACATAAGACTTAAGAGTAATACTACGTTCTAGCTTGACTAAGTTTGACATAGTAACAGGGTATAACAGCTGATCATGTTTGTTGATTGTTTTTAAAATTTCAAACAACTCCGTGGAATTTATTATTGACTGATGTAAAGTGTGAAGTTTGCTAAACGCAATTGCTGACTCTAAGTCTTGGATGACGTTTAATATGGTTTGAAAGTTATGCAGAATTTGATACAGGCTATTTAATACAGAGACAGAATTGGATAGTTTGTTTTCGTCTTTTATGAGCGATTCGATTAGCAAAGTTTTATGCTGTAAATGGTTAACGTTAAAATTAATGGTATCGGATATGTTTAATAATTTGTCAAAGGCTTTCTGCATTAAGGAAGTCTTTCTTTCTATTAAATGTTCCTTATGTTTTAGTCTATCTATTTCATCGTTATACCGAATGGCATCCTCGTTGTCTAGGTTACCTGAAATAGTCTTAATTAATGAACCTAAGGGGTTAAAAATTCCCCTTTTTACTCTACTTGTGGGTAAAATCTGCTGTAGCCTATCTCTAGTTAGTTCTATGGATGTTTCGATATGCAAAGTCATACCTACAAATTCCCTTCTTAATTCTGACTGCTTATATATAATCTGTTTTAACTTAGTATATTCCTGGAGATTATTTTCTACTTGTATCCTTATCGAATCTAAATCTACTGTTTTAAAGACTGTCCATTTATTACTCCTCACCACAGCTATCCCTAGCCTCATCGGAGCTATTCCTGGATTCCGCCCTAAGTTCTGGATCCCCAGGCTGGCTCCTTGGCTTGCTAGGGCCAGCAGCATCGTTAGGCGCCATCTGTGGAGGGCGTTTAATATTTTTCAGCGCTACTCTAGTTTTTCTTTTCTTTAGCTGGACTGGTACAATATTTTTGTCAGGTTCTCCAATAACCTGAGCTTTTTCGTACCGAGGTAGTTCCTTTGCTTTTCTAGTGCGGGTATTTTTCATGAATATTTCGTCTCCCTCTTTAATGAGCGGGGGTTGTTCTCCACCCCTTTTATCCCTAACCTTAACCTTATTCTAAACTAACTTATCGGCTATATATTCATAAAGGATTGTTAACCTTTTTCTATGATCCTGTAGAAGCTTTTGTTGCATATGGCGTTCTTTGTTTATATCAAAGGCGTTTTCTAAGTCCGTTTGCCCAAATACTATTTCAAATGGTGTACAATCGGTTGCAGAATGGATCGTGTTGTTGTATGCCATGATGGCGTATGTCATTACGGATGCTGCATCTAATTCATTTTTGTCATATTTTGCTAAGCGATAAATCTCTATTATCGTGGAGTGAAATCTCTCTACGATACCCATTGAGTTGGGATTGTTTGGAGTACCAATGTGAAGATCGATTTTATACATGATCATAAATTCCTTAATTAAGTCGTTGTTAAATTCAGCTCCGGAATCACTATTTATTTTACTTGGTACTCCATACATGCTAAAATACCTAATTAGGGCCCTTACTACCTCGGGAGTACTTCTGTTAGGAATCCCGATGGCCTGACTTAACTTGCTAAACGCATCCACTACCGTTAAATAATATTTACCTTCTATATAAAGTAGGTCCATAAATACTTCTTGAAATGGAGCGTTTTGCGTTTGTGTAAGCTGGATTGGGGGTCTAATAGGTTTCCTCTCGTATTTCATCTTCTTACATTGCTCGCAACTATTAATATAAGCTGAGATATTTTCTTTCATGTTTTGCCAATAGTAATTCCTTCTGATTTTAGTTACTGTTTCGCGAATACCTCTATGACAAGTTTTACCCTCGTGATACTGGGATATTACTCGTCTTTGATCTTCCTCATTATTAGAAAGATTTATTACCCTTTCTGTACATTCTACTATATTTAAGATTTCTTTCTTAAATAATGTTGTAATTACGTTAGAAAATGTTTTCCTAAGAGAGTGATCCTCAAAGTATATAAAGTACTTATGCTTAGGGTTAATATATTCTTTAAGAAATTCCTTTACTAATTTTTCATTTCCTACAGGCATATGTACTTGCGTAATGTGTTGTTTTTGGCCACCCATGTCCTGTACGCTTATCTTATTTTGTAGCCAGGTGAATACTAAAATTTGTCTAGGTTTGGTGTCTATGGCCTCATTTAGAATAGGAATGCCTTCGTGCTCCCTATTTGATATTGAATGGGCTGTGACTCCATCGTCAGAGTCTGATATTTCTACTATATCTATTTGAGAACTGCCTTGGCTTGGGTTCGTGTCCTTATTTATACCTATTTCCGAAATCATATCTACATCTGAGACCGCCCTGTTGGTTTCATTATTTGGACCCAATACTTTAGCTGCTACGTCCCTTACGAATTCATCAATATTAAACTCCCTATCTTTTTCCTTCCCTACATTAACTTTCATTGAGACGTCATCGTCATCAAGCGCGTAACTATTTATTTTACCTATGTCCGTTTTTCGTACAGTGTTAATTTTTATTCGAGAAAGCGCATCTGCGTTTGTGTTCTGCGGTCCCTTTTTATATTTAATATCAAAATTATACTCCTCTAATCGTAGCCTCCAATTTGTGAGTTTGCTGTTTGGCTCTTTTAAGGAATAGAGCCAAGCTAGGGGCCTGTGATCTGTATAAATAGTGAACTTGTTACCGTAAAGGTAGGGTCTGAAATGCTTAACTGCCCACACCACGGCTAAAAGCTCTCTTTCTATAGTGCTATACCTACTTTCCGTTTCGGATAACGTACGGCTTGCGTAGGCAACTGGCTTATCACTACCTACTGTCCCTTGGGACAATACCGCGCCTATAGCACAATTTGATGCATCGGTTGTTAAAATAAATTCCTTACTAAAGTCGGGGTATTGCAAAAGTGGTGCGTTAGTAAGGAGCTTTTTGCATGTTTCGAAGCAATCCTTGTATTCTTCAGTAATGACAATTTTATTTTTCTTTTTCAAACATAAGGTCATAGGTTTCGTTATTCTGGCAAAGTCCCTGATAAATTTTCTATAATATCCTAAAAGTCCTAAGAAGCTCTTAATTTCTGTAGTTGTTCTAGGTAAAGGGTATTTTAAAATAGCATCTATCTTGTCCGTGTTCGGTTTAAGTCCTTCCCTAGTTATAGTATGTCCTAGATAAAGGACTTCTTTACGAAGAAAGTGTGACTTGTCTAACTGTACTTTAAGGTTTGTTTTCCGAAACCTTTCAAATACAGCTTTTAATTTTAAGGCATGTTCCTGTAGGCTTTTAGAAAATATGATGACGTCATCGAGGTATACAAGACAATGTAAGCCTTGTAATCCCTTGAGGACGTTATTCATAGCCCGTTGGAACGTGGCTGGTGCTGTCTTTAAACCGAACGGCATCCTATTAAATTCAAAATGCCCAAACGGGGTACTAAATGCCGTCTTTTCCCTATCTTCGTCTTGGACCTCTATTTGGTGGTATCCACTTGCTAAGTCCAGCGTAGTGAAATACATACTTTTCCCTAACATATCAAATAAATCGTTAATGTTTGGGAGAGGGTATTTATCGTCAGCGGTGATTTCATTAAGACGTCTGTAATCTACGACCATTCTCCATTTCTTTTCTCCAGAGGCGTCCATCTTTTTGGGTACTAAGTGGACTGGGGCACTCCATGGAGAATGTGATTCCTGTATGACGTTATCATTTAACATCTTATCGACCTGCTTTTTTATTTCTGCCGTTTGGCAGGGTGGTGACCGATAAGCTTTAATATGTATAGGATCGTCGTTTTTAGTGCGGATCCTGTGCTTTACCTGGTTTGTAAAGGATAAGGGGATGTCCTCACAATAAAAAATATCCTTATATTCCCTACAAATATTTCCTATGACTTCCCTCTCCTCATTGTTCATGTGCTCGAACCTGAGTTTACCTAAATTATTTGTGAGTATCCTATCTATATTATCGTTAGTGTCATCATAAAAATTTATATTTGTTTCTAAATTATTATATTTTTCTATGTTAAATGGGGCTGTAACGACCATTTCATGTTTGGTATCTGAGGTATTTTGTATAACGGTATATGCAAATCCATTTGTACACGATACCAAAGCAGAGGGCATTCTAATCACTTTTGTAAATTCTTTAAAATTTAAAATCCCTTCGCCGTCCAACAGATTGACGGGAACTTTGACTCGAATTTCGCATCGCGGAGGTAAAATGTATGTTTCCCTAACTGGTGGCGTATAGATAATTGGTATCGCCGTGTCCTTTGTAAGTAAGGTCCTTGTTTTCATGTTTATATTGGCCTCTAACTGTTGTAATAGATCGCTACCAATCAATCCATCATACCTATCGTCAACGTTGTAAACAAAGAACTTATGTTTCTCTTTAGTTCGAAAAATACTGGGCAAAGTGATATTTACGACTTCGTTGTGCCTACTAGCGGCGTGGGTGCTTATGACCTCAAACCATTCCTGACGTTTAAACCTTTCAAAATATCTATTTGCTATTTCTGGACTAATAAATGACCTAGTGCTACCGGTATCAATCATAAACACAGCCTCTAACTCGGGTATTCGTATATGTGGTAGGTTTAGACGTTTATTATAATTTAACTTTATCTGTTCTCTAGGGTACAGGCCCTTACGAAAAAAATTTCTAACGTTTCGCCAGCTGATGCATCTAAATATTCTAGCTCCCCTTGCTGCTCGTCAGCTGTATTACGATAGTTATCATCGGTGTAATTAATTCGCCTTGCGCTGGCGGTGCGCATTGTGACGTCAGTGTTGGAACCTGACGCTACTTGCGGCGCTGCGGCATTATGCCACATTCGCGGTGCATTGTCCGCGCGTTGCTGATGGTGCATTTGCGAGGGGGCACCGAACTGATTTGCCCTATTCTCATTACGATACATCGCTGAAGGATTATTATTAAAAGGCCTCGGATTCCTATATTGCGTAGAATTATTTGGGAATCTATTGTTGTTAGGTAATAAGTTTTGGTTGTTACCAACGTTACTTTGTCCCTGTGCATACTGTGGTCTATGCGAATTGTTTGCCCTAGGAGCGTTAGGATAGTAATTGTTATTGTTAAATGGTCCCGCTCTCGGGTTTCGATTTATTCGCGGGGCGTCCATGAAATCGGACGGCATTTGATAATTTTGATCTTCTAACACGATCTCTAAGGCTCCTTCTAGGGTCGAAACATTTCGCATACGTACCCATCTGTTTAAAT
This sequence comes from Acleris literana, assembly GCA_946894065.1. NCBI lineage: Eukaryota > Metazoa > Arthropoda > Insecta > Lepidoptera > Tortricidae > Acleris > Acleris literana. The sequence goes on along the minus strand of OX335695.1, from coordinate 11,540,035 downwards.
ATATAGGTAAATTGGAAATAAACACTTTAAATGCAGTATTGTCATAAATATGTTGCTTTGCTAATCGTAAGCTCGCTTCACTTATGGTTTCTGATACTTTCGCGAGTAAAACACTTCTAGCGTACTGTATTCTATTGCATAGTTCTTCATAACTTTCTCCCCTTTGTATTTTTATTTTCTCAAGCTCCTTTACGAGGCAATCCTCAGTTCTATGGTCCCCAAAACGGCGAGACAATAATTGCTTTAGCTCGGTCCATGATTCAATTTGTTCCTGTGAACCTACTAAATCCGCGGCTTCCCCATCTAACCTACTTGTTATTAAATGGAACAAATACGTCATTTGTGCGTTATTGCCATCCCCCCTATAATTCGTTAATATATATTCACATTTCTTGATGAACGTCCCTAATGCCCTAGCGCTGCCTGAGAATACCGGGATGAATTTTATCATCTCCGCAGGTACACGCTGGATTACTTCCATTTTGCTCGAAAACTATGTCAAATTACGACAACAAAACAAAATAAAAACGATTTAGTAAATAAAACCTAATAATATCGTGGCGAAATTTGATCCCCCGATACCGTCGTGTTTACGTAGAGTAGAATACAAAAACACGTAATTGCATTACAAGAATGGACAATATAGGAAAACAGAAAGGATAGTGAAAAGATTTACTCACAGTTCCGCTGTTACTCCCATTGATTCCTGTGTGCTGGATTACTGTCTGGAACGCTGCAGTGGCTGGTCCCTCGTGCAAGACTTATTAAATTTGTTTGTTCGATGGTTACCCGTTAAAGCGTAAAAACGCACGATTTCCGCGACGCGATCCCAAAATGTAATTCAGGATACAGGACGCAGGAGGATCGACGAGTATCCTACCGGCTGCGCCAAATAAGTAATGGGTCCAGGACTTGTTATTAAAAAAACTTTATTTAAGAGTAAAAAGATACAGAGTTACCACTAGCTTGGTAGTCACGACAATAATCGATTAATACTAATTAATTACTATCTTATATAATAAAATAAACATTAGTCAGCACGCTGAGCATCCACGTGCTTAGAGTAGCTGACGAATCTAAAAGGCATGGGTTCACCAGCCTTAACTCGCACCCATGGAAGCCTCTTTGGAGTTGAGAATGGGTCCCGATAAATCTATTATTATTTATATATACTAAAACACACAATAGGGCGTCCTACTCATACTATCCCTGAAAGCTGCGGCTTACCAAAAGTATGAGGAGGGACAAGAACACGAGTTTTAGGTTGCTTCTATCAGCCGACTCAGCTGAACTTTACAGTTTACCTAGGGACTTAGCTAATTACTGGAAGAGGTAAGCCCATAGTTTAGAGTTTTAGTTTAGGCCTTGAAAGTAGTGTTAGGTTAACTTCATTGGATAGGGAAAATAGGAAATAGGAATTAAATTAGGAAACTTATAAAATTTCATAAATCTTAACTTCATAAATAAACTGAAGTATAAATTTAATTAATAAATAAACTGACGTATAAATTTAACTAATAGTTAACTTATAAAAGTAAAAGTAACTTTTAGTATTTAACTGTTCTAAAGAAATATAACTATAAATAAATACTAAGTAATAAACTGATTTTGATTTAGTAATTCATGAGGAAAATATATATAAACTCGATATTTATAAGAACATATTTATTGCCAAACTATAACATCAATAGTTAACTGACAGAAATAAGTCCTTAATTAGAATGAATATTTAATAACAACTAAGTTAACTATGCTATAAAATAACCAAAATACTATAGAGAGTATTATATGAGTATAAAGCAAATCTAGAATATCAATAGTTAGCTAAAAGAGATAAGTCCTTTTTTTAGAGTGAATATTTTATAAGATATAAAGCAAATATACCAGTAAATATATTGGAGTGACAATAGTGAGAATTGTCTGATCGCTTTCTTTACTATCCTAGACTAACATGAGGATTCAATCTAGCTAGAAGACAAAAAGACTTCTGTGTCCCACTGTTTACTATATAAGATAAACATGGATAGTTGGTGAAATTGAACATCTCATATAGTTATTTAAAACTCTAGTCATATAAAGACTTATAAGTGAATAAAGCAATATCAATCTTGAGTCACTTTAATAAATATAATATAAATATATTATTTAGAGAAAATCACTCTAATGAAGGATAAAATAATCTACTGAATATTTGAGTAAAGATTGCTCATATCCCAAATCTTCCCTTACTATACAACTGACTGACTAATTAGACTTATTTGGCAAGGAGACTGTCCTGTCTATGGTGGATGTCTATTGAGGAGGACTAAGGTCCTGGGATAGTAATCCTAAGGCGTATAGTGGAGCCTTCCTTCCCTACGGGGGCCACAAAACATAAATTTTTAGATCGGCTTTATTTTAGACTTAGGTCACATAAGTTATACTATAGAAACATAATAATAATATCTTCAGGAATTATATTTTTAGTAGAATGGCTTTCAACTAGATAGGAAACATTAATTCAGTTAGGATAACTAAATTATAAATAATAGGTTGTTGTTATTATTTAGGTATATTTCTAGGGTGTATTAGGTAGGTAAAGTTCGGAATTTAAGAACAAAGACTTAAAGAATTCTAGGGTTACTTATGGTTACAACTAATGGGTTCTTTTAAATTACTTGACGATCACGTACCAAAACTAATTTACATTATAATAGATTGGTAGGGATAGTAAGAGAGTTAGGAAAATTATACTGAACTTATTAGGTTTAGAAATATAAGGCTAGTATAGGTAGGACATAAAAATTATATTTGGTTAGATGTAGGGTAGACAGATATTAAAAATATTAAGAACTAAGAATGTTTAAGTACGAAATTTAAATTGTAGAGAAAAATAGTTAGGTAGAGCAGAGTATTAGGGACTTTAGATACTTTAAATATCATCATCATATAAATAAATATAAATCCAGGCTAAGGAAAGGTATTACTACTATTAGTGTCTCCGAGATTAGGATTGTAAAGTAGGAGTATTGGCCCGGGCCTTTACAATTAGTTCTGCGTAGATCAGGGTTTAGGAGCTTTATTCGTGAAAACTTTAGGATAGTCCAGGTAGGTTAGGTTACAATTGGTACACGTTGACCAGGATTTGGGAAGCGTAGACCGAGTGTAGGTAGGATAGTTACAGTATGTGATGGTGAGAAATCTATTACTTAATTATCTAAACATTTAATTAAACTTAACCGAAACCATGCATCTCTTCTCTAAATAGTATAAATTAACCTGTCTGCCTGTTTCTCCGCTAACTCCTTCTAAAACACGCAACGGATTATGATACGGTTTTCACTGTCATTTAGAGAATTTATTCTAGATGGTTTATATGTACATTTCATTCAAATCAAGTTTTAATATAGTTGAGAAAACTCAATGTTTTCCTACCGAGTCGTCAAAAATCGTTTTTCGGGCCCTTACATAGCTAATGCTGGCCTTAACCTAAAACCTTAAGAGAAGTGTCAAAATAATGTACTGAAGAATTGTAGTTCTTTAAAAAAACCTAGAGAAAAGTCCGCGATGGCATAATGTCTATCTCCGAAGATTGACTCACAGTAACCATTTTTATGTTTATGATTTTATTTTAACATTTGGGTATTAGCGAATCTATTCTGTCAGATTCAGTATTTAATAACCTTATCCAGATAAATACTTGGTTACCTTGGGCATTTAATGTAGATTAATATTGTCCCGTACAATATATTATTTAAATTAAGACTTTAGAAGATATGGTAGATTCAAAATTACGCGTAACATAGATTAGAAATCAAAACAAAAATGACAGTTTCTATACGTATGAAAACCGGCTCTTTGCAGAGTTGTTCCTCAAAATAGGAAATGGACAGATGACCTAACATAATAGGAGCATTAATCTTCAAAATGAAAACCTTTGCGTTTTAGTAAAAGAATTAGTCGACAATGTTTATTCCGAAATTAATAATATTAATTTTAAGACTATGAGAGAGCTATTTTATCACCAACTAATGGTCAAGTAGGTATAGAAAATGGCTTAATAATATCGAAGATCAATGCACCGACACACACATACTACTCTGTAGACACTGTGCTCGACCTGGAAGGGGCTGTCCATTTCCCAACGAATTTCTCAATTCCTTGCAACCTTCTGGATCGCCCCCCATAAATTGGTTTTGAAAGAAGGGTGTCCTATTATTTTACTACGGAACCTTAATCCACCCAAATAACATCTTTAAAAACGTTCATAATAGAGTGCACAATACTGACGTCCGGATGTGCGGCTGGAAAAGTCGTTTTAATTCACCGGATTCCATAAATATTCCTTTCCAGTTAAACGACTGCAATGTCCCGTACAATTATCGTTTTCAATGACAAATTACAAGTCACAACAATACATTCAAAGTTGCGGGCTTAGACTTGATCGTTGAGAGTTTTCCCATTGACTTATGTAGCCCTTTCGCGCGTCACTTCCAGGCAAAGTTCGTTTGTATTGTGCAATGAAAAGTCCGCTGTAAACATTAATATAGAGAGATTCTATGATAACTGGCAGTCACGATTTCTAAAAACGTCATTAAATAAAACCTCTATACATATGCACCTATCTATAATTTGAAAAGTATGTTATTCCAGATGAACTGGGATTATTTTAACTTATATTAACCGAAGCGAAGCGAGGGCGGGTCGCTAGTAGATATATATAAAAAAGCCCCGCCCAAACAGCTGAAGACAAACATTTAGAATTTTGAGGGGAAGTTGATTTTGTAAAGAGATTTTATAGAAGAGAAGAGATATATATATAGATGTATGTATGTATTGATAGTAATAAATAAATATCTCCCCGTGGATTAGTTACTTTATCTACACTCATATCATAAACCCTCTATGATGCGTTCAGAAACCGCAAATTATGACCAACATAATAATCAACTCTGTTGTTAGAGCAAATTTTTTATCTGCGGCAGTAATCTTATGCATTCTTAAGAACATCAATTTCGATGTTCTTATGACATTCAAAGGAGAATGCCCATATAATGCCTGGAATGTACAGAGATAACCTATATGCCAAAAAACATGTTATAATTAAATATAAATATACTTATTAAATTGAAGTCTAATAATGATGGGAGTAATATGTACATTATTTATAGACTTTTACTTGAACAGTCATCGCTCAACCGATTTTATTTCGACCTACCCTCATGTTTACTCGTATCTGCAATATTATAAATGGCGTGAGACGTCACTTCCATATAAATAACACTATGATGCTAAGGTGCTGGTAGACGTTATACCTATATTGTTTTCGTTTAGTTTAAATAATGAGCAGTGCTCAGCATTGCATTAATTGCAATATTAATGTTACGCAATTATCGCGTCATCATTTATTATTGCAAAATAATGAAGTGAGTCAATTAATACAGGAGTGGATAGCACCACAAACGGTAAGTGGCAGCCTACCATTTATACTTGTATTTCTTTAAACTATTTATTTATGCAATAAACTAAACATAAGCTCAAATGCTTTTCTTACGTAATAAATATTGGTATAGTTATAGTCGGCCAATGACTTGAGCACACTTAGAACCCTGTCATTGTAATTGCCATGCCCGTCACTTAGTTTTCAGTTTGAAGTTTATTATGACAAGGCACTAAAGTGCTCAACATTTTTGGTGGCCAAGTGTATTTATTCTGATCTAATATAGATTGATTTTTTTTTCTACAGGCTGATCAGCATACCCTTGTTTGTGATGCATGTCTTAGATTGGCGATTAGAGCTATCACTGATACGCCAGGAACAAGTAGACCAGAGAGATGTGTTGGCCACCGGCATGTTTGTATTTGCTGCGGGCAGTCTTTATTGCGACAACGATCACATAATATAAATTCTAACACTGCCCGTGAAATGCACATTATGCATGTATTACAACACAGGATACAACCACGACAGGTACGTGACAATATAAGAATCAAGAATAAGAGTAAGTGTATTCCATACGAACATATTAATATATTAATTTTAAGAGCAGTTAATACACCCCATGCTTATTAGTTATTAGGGTCGTCGAAAGACGTCGTTCGGCTCAGCTCGGCAGATGCGACGCGACGACTATCGACGGAAAAACTTCTTTTTCGATTTTATTGCATAGACATAAAGGTTTTTTGACAGGTTTAAGCTGATTTGGCGTTGATAGATGTAGGGGGACCATAATAATCATACTTTCGCGTCTTTCGTTATTTTTTTAGAACGTAAATTCTTTTTTTGGCTGTTCCCAGCTATCCATCGTTTTAATGGCATCTTTTAACGAAACTAGATTTAAAGAGTATGCCATTAAAACGGTATTAAAAAATGCTTCTATTTATATTGCAGCTACGTTCGACAGATCTAATCTGTCACCCGTGTTGGATGCACTTTGTTTACATCGTGGTAAATGATTCCTTATCTGGAAGACAGGCCATACAGCACAGATACTGTAATTGTATTGTGGGGCGTCGAACAGTAGGCACGTGTGCCCATATTATGTCAATAATATGGTACTTAAGCTGGGCTAGGTACCAAAGTAATATCTATCCTCCTGCACAGTTTTTGGACGATGTACTTATAACTATTGAAAATGATTAGAATTGTAAAATGACTTTGTTTATTTACTTAACCAAGGACGACAGTGGGCGGCGGGGCAGTGAGCGAATTTCTTTCTTGATTGCTCGAGACGCTCACCGCACGGCGGTGAATTGAGATATAACACGTAATGTATGGGGAAATCGCTTGCCACCTCCACCGCCCGCTGTCGTCCAGTCCGTGGACTTACGCCGTCATCGCCCTCACCCTAAACCAGTCATGAAACCACTATTTTCATGTTCCTTACCTATGTGTACCTACTTTGTTTGTAAACATACTAAACGTCTTAATTCGTTTTGAAAGAGTTTGAGATGAAAATTGTCTTTGTCTATTTGCTCAAAAATAACAGCGTTTCACCAACTTTTTGAGTAATCACTAAAAGAGTTTTCGGAACTTACAATTTCGTAGCATATTTTACTTATTTTATTTTACTTATAGGATATGTTGGTTTTATCATTCGTTACGTCGAGTTGCCACTTTATATTAACAATACAAATAATGATGATTTTCTGCTGTCACTCACGCAAAAAGTATTATTTATGCATGACAATTGTCATTAGTTTGTCTTAGCGAACAAAATAGGTCAAGTTAAATATGAAGATCATATTCGGAGTCTAAAGTACCACTGGCAACAAAAAGTTGATGAAGTACCTCGTAGGCATGAAATTGTCTTTATTTCTGTCTACCTCCTTTTTAGTTGTTTTGACGTATTGACGTTTCTGTTACGAATTATTACGCCAGCATGATATTTTTTTAGGACGGAGCCTTACATTTCGTGCTGTTGCATTTATTGATTGTTCAATGATACGTTTTGCCTTAAGAAAATGAATAATCAGCATTTTATTTAAATATTTTAATTGCAATATCAACGTGACGCGACTGTCACGGCATAATTTGCCGTCGCAAACTGATGAAGTTCGTCAAATGATACACGAATGGATAGCACACAACAAACTGTTTGTATCAGACTTATGTACATTTGTACATTTTTAAAGTATATAATAAAAATACGAGTGATAGCCGAGTGGTTCAGGCGGGCAACATTCAAACAGAAGGTCGTGGGTCCAATACTGGCTCGTACCAATGAGTTTTAAAGCTGTAAATAATTGTAAATAAAACAGGCATTATTTCTTTTCTTTTTCTCCTATTCCATCATTTCACGTCATCATTCATCATCATCAGCCTATAGCAGTCCACTGCTGGACGTAGGCCTCTAACATGGCTGGCCAACTGGCTCGAACCTGGGCCTTCCTCATCTAACCGCTCCCAGCAAACCTCAACGGAGGCTCGAAGTCTTTTTCGTAGTCCACAAACGCTAGGCACAAAGGCAGATTATACTCCTGTATAATGTGCCGGAGCGTGAGTATGTAGTCCACTTTACTGCCTTGTCGAAACCCTGCCTGCTCCGGAGGTTGGAAGTCGTCACCGCCACCGGGAACTAGGGGCCGTTTTTTGGGTTGTTTTGCCATGTTAGGTAATGCCCATTTAGTCACCATGCTGGGCAGGCGGGTTGTTGACCGCAGTTGTTTATATATTTTCACACCTTTACGCTGCTGCCTGTCTTGTGCTATTCAGGATCTAGTCGTCTCTCCATCATTTCACGCTCACTCTAAAATCATGTTGATGATAGATGACGTTAGCTTTATCAGCGTTTTATAGATACAGTAAATACCTAAAGAAAAACTTATCGGACAATATGCATGAGAATCATTACCTTCTCAGTGTTGGATTCGAAACGACCCACAAAAATAAACGAATCATAGAATAAACTCTATTTTAGGTTTGGCGAATGAACTGTAAATGATGACAAAGGCCTTGCTAAAGTAACGAACATCTGACATTTTTTTTACATACACGGTAGTGTCATCTATGTAGTTCTTATGTCATATTTTAACATTCACATAGATCTTAGCGACATCTATTGTAGTTTTTTTATGTCAACATAACCTCTTTCATTGTAAAGGAAAAGCTTAATAAAAGCAAATCCCAAGTTTTGAAATCATTTTTGAAGTAGTTTCCGAAACCTCAATTTTTTTAGCGTATTTTAATGTACGATTGGGTCTTGTACATAAGAGGCATTTCCGTGTATGGCCGGTGGGCATTCCCCTTTCGAACATCTCTGAACAGCAAAGAAATTTGATTCGACCTCTATTCTAATATCAGTCGAGATGACGTTTAGTTCGAAATTAATAGGCTAGTGTCCTAAAAAAGCAAAAAATTACTTCTTTAAAATGGTAGGTAAATGGTCAGTCCAACTGAAGTCTGCTTTTGGTTAAAATATTGTTGGACGCCGACTTCAGTTGGACTGACCATTTACCTACCATTTTAAAGAAGTTATTTTTTGCTTTTTGAAGGCGGGTTTTTGTTTTTTTAAACATTTATTTTATTTTATACTTTTTAGTGATCCTATTTATGCTGTTACGTAGCTCCACTTCTAAATATTAATGAGAAACTATAGAACATTTCAAGCTCGCCGCAGACAACGCAGCGGGAATGTCATAGTCATATTTAAACCTAAATGTGCTTCGTCATAGTCGCTCAACTACCTTTATCGAAATATCTTATCGCCACCCTTGAAATAGGTACCGTTAAGGAGTTCCGGTGGCCATCTGTGGTCTTCATCATCAGTTCCACTTCATCATATAGTACTTTTCAAAAACAAATGCATGAGTTACAGTGAAAAATACCAAAATCGCTATAGGTGTGCCTATAATATTTGAGGAGTTCTCTTGATTTCTCCATGATCCCATCATCAGATCCCGACGTGGTGACAATGGAACCAACTAGAAAGTATAACCATTCGAACAACGAAAAAATTTTTCAAATCGGTTTATTGGTCTTCGAATAATCGGGGAACACACAAAAAAAAAAAACCCCCCGACGAATTGAGAACCTCCTCCTTTTTTTGAAGTCGGTTAAAAAATTCTAATTAGTCCGTCTTTTACATCATCAAAAAATATTGAACACATATTTTTTCTTTTGTCAATCAAACAAAAAATGACGAAGATAAAGCGCGTTGAAGTTTCGCGTGACGTCACGCCGCGGCACACTTTATACCACGTTGTGACGTCCGAAGCCCCCACTCCCGAACTTTGATAAGCGTTATATTTGTCAATTTTGATTGATTTGAAAAAGCAAAAAATATGTAATCAATATTTTTTGATAATCTTACTGACGGACTAATTAGAATTATTACTTTTTTACCCAGGACACACCCCTATTGTCAATTTGCATACAAATTTGACAAATGTCGCACGTAAGTAAGATATCGAACGATATGATAGTTGGAGCCGACTCTAGTTTGTCTCTGAATTAAAAAATAAACTATGACAGCTGCCAGAAAACTATTCAAACTTTTCATTACCGCCATTATTAATGGTAAACTTGACAACTCGGATTTGCTTTCTGAGCTATACCTGAATGCCTCAAAGTTTCGTTCCAGGAACCCTAAAATGATGGCCAGCTTGCCTTCTAGGACAAATTATGCCCGTAATAGCACTGTGAACCGCATATGTAACACCTACAACCAAAGCTTCTCAGTTATTGACCCGTTTTCGTATTCAAAGCATGTATTTCGTAAGCATGTTATTAATGAATTAATGTCCTCACGGCTAAAGTGTAAGTCGTACGAGGGGTGATCCAAAAGTTTTGAGAATCAGTAAGAACCATCTACATAATGATATTCTTTTAATGTGGACTATACCATGGCACTAATGAAACTTAAATTAGGGAAAAAAAATGTAAACATTATTCATTTTTTTCCCTGTGATAGCTAAACAAAAAACATCTGTATTAACAATTTTACAAGACGGCAAAAATAAGAGTTAGTTTTGTAATAATTTGGAGTTGTGTGGAAAAAGTTTTGGTACACTAATAAAAAATATTGTTATTGAAAATGAAACCATGATTTATCATTATAATTTAAAGGATAAATAAGTTATCATTGCAGTGGATTTTTCTATCTCCAGCTCTGTCACCAAAATTTAGGGTGTTTTTTTTGGCCTTTTCCAGGATTATTGAGGCCTACAAATAAATACTGCGACATTCTTTATTAGCAATTGAGTTCAAATAATCTAGGAGAGTTATATAACATTATTGTATCCTAATTATGGCAAAATAATAAAAATAAGCTAAAGAAAAAAAAACAAATTTTCGGCAGGAATTATGCTTCAGAGCCTTCTAATTGATAAGGGTGCTGCTCGTCGACCAAAGATCAGAACTGATAACCGCTCTCCCCGTTATTTAGCCCTAACTTTCGACTACTATTTCTCATTCACTAATGTTCAAAAACAACTACATAAAAACCACGAGCTGGTGATGACATAGTGAAGGTACAAAATTTGGCCTCCATAAATGTTTAAAAAAACAAAAACCCGCCTCAAAAATGCAAAAAATAACTTCTTTTAAAATGGTAGGTCAGTCCAACTGCATTCGGCTTGAATTTTTTAAGGCGGGTTTTTGTTTTTTTGAACATTTATTTTATTTTATACTTTTTAGTGATCCTATTTATGCTGTTACGTAGCTCCACTTCTAAATATTAATGAGAAACTATAGAACATTTCAAGCTCGCCGCAGACAACGCCGCGGAAATGTCATAGTCATATTTAAACCTAAATGTGCTTCGTCATAGTTGCTCAACTACCTTAATCGAAATATCTTATCGCCACCCTTGAAATAGGTACCGTTAAGGAGTTCCGGTGGCCATCTGTGGTCTTCATCATCAGTTCCACTTCACCATATAGTACTTTTGAAAAGCAAATGCATGAGTTACAGTGAAAAATACCAAAATCGCTATAGGTGTGCCTATAATATTTGAGGAGTTCTCTTGATTTCTCCATGATCCCATCATCAGATCCTGACGTGGTGACAATGGGACCAACTAGAAAGAATACCCATTCGAACAACGAAAAAATTTTTCAAATCTTCGAGTTATCGGGGAACATACATAATAATAATAAAAAAAAAACCCGACGAATTGAGAACGTCCTCCTTTTTTTGAAGTCGGATAAAAAGTAAAAAAAAATTTATAGTGGTAAAATAAAACAATTGAATGACGTTAATAAGTGTTCGGAAATATAGAAAGTGTGCTCATTCCAATTAAAAAAAAAACGATTTACATATCTCCCATTTTTTATACCGATTATCAAAACTTTTGGATCACCCCTCGTAACCTAAAAGTGGCTTCGATTACCTATAATTACTTCTATTATACTCACACACACACACACACACACACTCACACTTACAGACACACACAAAAACTCACACTTACAAACGCACACACATACATGGCTCACACGTTTATAGTCACCTCATTTTCTTATTCTATAGACTTTTTTGAGTTAATATCTACTGTATTTTTGTTTCTTAACTTAGTTCCTAGTCTCAGTTACTAGTAATGTTCTGTAAATTATAGGGAAACCTATTATTGGCCTATGTTAAGTTACCAATTATTGTAATACTTACTTTCAAATGTATGGCTGTTGGTTTTCTAAATAAACGATAAATAAATAAAAAAAACAAAAAACCGCCTTCAAAAACGCAAAAAATAACTGCTTTAAAATTGTAGGCACCTAATAGGTTAGTCCAACTGATGTCGGCTTTTTGTTGAAAATGTTGTGGTCGCCGACTTCAGTTGGACTAACCTATTAGGTGCCTACAATTTTAAAGCAGTTATTTTTTGCGTTTTTGAAGGCGGTTTTTTGTTTTTTTTTAAACATTTATTTTATTTTATACTTTTTAGTGATCATAATACGCTGTTACGTAGTCCCACTTCTTAGTTGAAATGAAACTTTAAGTTATTTCAAGCGCGCCGCAAGCAACGCCGCGGGAAAGTCATAGTCATATTTCAATAACCTCCTTTTTTGAAGTCGGTTAACAAGTAAATATTCTTCGTTGTAGTCGCTCAACTATCTTAATCGAGATATCTTATCGCCACCCTTGAAATCGGTACCGTTAAGGAGTTCCGGTGGCCATCTGTGGTCTTCATCATCAGTTCCACTTCACCAAATGATACTTTCTGAATGCAAATGCTGAACTTGTTACTAAAAATACTAAAATCGTTATATGTTTGCCTACAATATTTGAGGAGTTCCCTCAATTCCTCACGGATCTTCTCATCAGATTCAGATTTGGTGACAATGGGACCACCTCGAAAGTATACTCTATCAAACCAAAAAAAAATTTTTGAAATCGGTCGACAATTGACGGAGTAATCGGTGAACATACATAAAAAAAAAAAAAAAAAAAACATACAGTGGAACGTATAACCTCCTCCTTTTTTGAAGTCGGTTAATAAAATAAAATTACCGGTTAAAATTTAATATGCGGCTCCTGAATGCATCATGGAGGCTTATGATATCTGGGTAGATAAAGTAGTGTATGCAACTGTACATAATTAGGCCTTAAAACACTCGTGTGCTCCTATTATGAAACTCATTGCGCTCGTTTCATAAAACCACACTCGTATTTTAAGGCCTCTCATTATGTATCAGTTGCATAAACTACTATTGGGTTAACGCTAACTTTAACCCGCGACTTTGTTTACGTAGAAGGTTGAAACATTCTTCATTGGTGCTCCGCTCCTTTTGGTCTTAGCGTGATGATATATATAGCCTATAACCTTCCTCGATAAATGGGCTATCTAAGACTGAAAGAATTTTTCAAATAGGATCAGAAATTTCTGAGATTAGAGCGTTCAAGCAAACAAACAAACTCTTCAGCTTTATAATATTAGTATACAATACATAGAAAACATCCAAGGCTCAGAAACAAATACTCGCGCTCATCACACAAATATTTGCCCATGCCGGGAATCGAACCCGGGACCGCTCGCTTCGGAGGCTGGGTCACTACCAACTAGGCTGTCGCGTCGTTAATATAATATTAATTAACCCCCGAAAATAAGAGAGGTGTTATAAGTATCTGTGTCTGTATATGGCACCGTAGCTCCCAAACGGACATATTGCGCGGCTTAACCTTTTCAACGCCACAGTCGGCTCTGGCCGTCAACTAAAAGTCGTGCCACTGACGCCACGTCGGCTACAGCCGACAAGAGTTCAAGATTAAAAGAGACTTTGTTTGGTAGCAATAAGGTGTAATTTGAATAGCATAGCAAACATGTTTGGCGTGTGGGTGGCACATTTTGTATTCGACGTATGGCGTTCAAAAGGTTAAAAAAAAACCGAATGGTTCTTAGTTAAGTTTCATGAAACCGGGCAAGAGAATGTCGGACCATGCTCAGTGTAGGGTTCCGAACCCGTTAGTACAAACAAATTAGACCTCGCGACAAACTTAACTTTGCCGTTGGAAAACTGTTATCCCCATACGTCGACATAGGTCGCGGTCAGTTTACCAACACCGCAAATAAGTTTTCGGTAGTTATAAACATTTAAACCGTTTGTAACTCAAGAACCAATGAAGTCTACTTAGTCGTGATAGTTTTCCTATTAAATTCACTATATGTGCTTTCATTTAAGATATTTTTCAGATTTTTATTATTTGTAGTTTTGGCGGTGGGGGGGGACGGGACACTTGACTTTAACAAAAATTAGCGCTTTAAAGCTTAATATTTCATAAACGGATACTTTAATCGAAAAATAGTTTTTCCAAACCCGCAATATTTTTGAGAGACCTATCCAACGACACCCCAAACTATGGGGTAGACGAGAAAAAAAAAATACATCCCCAGGATACGCGTAGGGGAGGCCCACAAAAAAAATATTTTTTTTCAATATTTTTTTTACCGCTTTCTTGGCGAGACTAATATTTATATTCATGCCAAATTACAGCTGTCTAGTACTAAGAGTCTCAAAGCTAGATTGCGGACGGACAGACGGACGGACGGACATGGCGAAACTATAAGGGTTCCTAGTTTGACTACGGAACCCTAATAATCGGCTGCGCTTTTCGATCTAATCGAGAACGTGATTAAAAATATATATACAAATGCCCGCGACTTCGTACGCGTAAAATTAGTTTTCCGCTACTCCCCCTATTTTATCCCTTAGGGGATGAATTTTCAAAAATCCTTTCTTAGTGCTCACTTACATCATAAAAGACACCCCTGTACCAAATTTCAAGTGTCTAGGTACAGTAGTTTCGGTTTAGTGCGTTGATATCGAAGTCAGTGAGTCAAGTTTGCCTTTTATATATAAAGATTGCTTGTTTAATAGTATACGATAGGATAATATGTATCGCTTGTAGCGATAAGACCACCTGTTGTCTACCGTTTAAGAAGTTCATGTATGGGTCTTTCTCTGGTTAATTTTCTGTGTGGTATTCAATAATATCAACCTAATCATTGTATTGAAACAAACACTTGACTTTATAGAAGTAACCATAGAAGACTTGTTTAAAACTGTGAAACTAAAAGCTACGAGGGTCCAAAGGTACTTACATTTTGTATCCGCAGCCTCACAGCATGGCCTGCAGTCGCAGTGTGTCCGAGTTCCTTAACTCTGGCAGAAAACTTTGAAGCATCTTCTTTGTGCTGAAATGAATATAAAATGTCATGCTTTTGACCCCGTGCAAACTTACTGGGTCATTTTGAAACTTAACAGATAACCCAGAAGTGGTTTTCATGCTGTTAAAGGAGCTTATTTGAAAGGCGATTGCTGCAGTGCTAGCAGATTAACCATGAGGTATGTGAGATTTAAAATTAATGTAGCACGTGCATAGACTTCATATCAATCAATCAATCAATCAATCAATATCATTTATTTGCAGAATACAGTACAGTACAAGATGTTACAGTCAATTTTAAATAATAAATAATGTCCAATGTATCCAGCTTGCAAGCAAGCGTGCAAATATTATTTATGCAATAAAAGAAATTTATTTGTTACAATATTTGATAAGTATCTAATAAAATTCAATAAATAACAATAACAATACACATTTAAATTATAGATAAAAAAGTCAAAATTCATAAAATATTATTATACCATGCCATTAATCATACATTACATTGCTCGAGGAAGTCCTTAACACTATAAAAACACTTATCTAGGAGCCAGTTTGACAATTTATTCTTAAATCTATTTCCCTGGAGTAGCTGTATCTCATCAGGTATGGCATTATAGATTTGGATGCACATGTTGTATACATTTTTGGTGTATATGGCCTTGTGACAAGTAGGTTTATAAAGGCGGTTCATAATTTTGGCCCTTGTATGCCGTTGGAAAACTTCACCACGCCGTTTGAACAATGAATTTTGCGATTTAACAAAAGCACATATCTCCTGTATATACAAACACGGCAGTGGCAATATCGTTTAGGGTTCCGTTTGGGAGGTACAATGTCGCAGACAGACAAATTAAGTTATAACACAACTCATTTTGTGTCAGGGTCGAAAATCAGGTCGCTTAGCATCACAATTTATAACCTGCAGCTTTAAAGCACACCCTTCAATAATAGTAAAATCGCCTTTCCAAACAATACACCACGCAAGCTATAGCAATACACAACAGAGTCACCAGCAAAATGGTTAACATCTTTAAAATTAACTATGTAAAATCGCACATCGTCATCCTGAGCGCAGAACGTTATGTTGTCATCACAAATGCATTCAAGCTACGTATTTCAGCAGGTAGGATTTCTTACAGAAACAACAGTTGTCATAGAAGTAGCAGATTTACAGTTGAAGACTTCAAGATTAACGGTTGAAAGATAAGGAGGTTACTTACACGATTTGTTTGTACGCAGAATTGTAGCAGGGTCTGCAGTGGGATTCACACGGTGTTCTTCCGCACATTGAAGTCACATGCTGAAATCAATATAAAATGTCATGCCTTTGATCCCGTGCATGTTTAGTGGACGTTTCGGAAGCTTTGAGGGGCTAAGTTAAATCCTATTGAAGAAGCTTCGAAATAAAACAATAAAATTAATGTCACATCCAGTTTTAAACACAAATGCCTGAACCCAAAAGCATAGCACTATCAAAAATTAACTATTACATAAATAATATACTCCTATATAATGGCAACCCCTACGTACTTTTAGGATGTGGACTTAGAGCGAAGTGGTCGTTTTGCAATTTAGTCATTCTACTAGTGACCCTACAGAGCGAATATATCTTAAACGTCCCAATCGATTTTAATGAAACTTAGAACTAAGAACCATCAGAATGATCGGTCTATCTGATTGGGAGCTACTAATACCAATATCTTAACTTATATAACATCTTTCTTTTGCTTTGAGGTTAAAAATGCATGCATCTCGGTTATGTACACATTGAATGAGAACAACAGTTGTTATAGAGTAACATGATACCAACAGTTGAAGACCTGTTTAAAAGTTTGAAACTAAAAGCAGCAAGGATACTTACATGACATATCCGTAAACTCACTAAATGGTCGGCTTCGGCAGTGACTCGGAGTTTCTTAGCTCTGGCACGTTATACCTTTGAAGCATCTTCTCGGCACTGAAATGAATACAAAATGTCATGCTTTTTATCCCGTGCAGGATTACTGGGCATTTCAGAAGCTTTGCCAGGCATACTCAAAAGAATGGTCTTTAATTAAATGTTAGATACCTACTTGATAATGAAACTCAAATGCTGCAAAATATAACATTCAGCTTTTAACACACAAACGCCTGTACCCAAAAGCATAGTAACACCAAATCGAAGATTGCCGCTAGCAGATTTATAATAGTAAGGGTTTAATTTGAAATGAATGTAGCTCAGGCAAAGATATTAAATAATGCTTAGAAACGTTTCACTTATGCGGCCAGGCAAGTACACGTGGCAAAAGTGATGAGGTTACTTATTGTCATGCTCGTAAAATCAAAGCAAATCGCTTCGCATCACAATCACATCCTGCAACTAGGCGAGTTAAAAGGCACACGCTGTAACGATAATCGTCTTTTCATCAATGCATCGCACCTAAAACTTTACACTCTTCGAGCAGCCGGGTAATAAGCGTGGTTCCTAGTCTTATAAATAACTTACCTTTCCCATCATCTGTATATCAGCAGTGAACAATCTTCTATTCTTCATGAGGTGAAGCCAAGCCAGCGTGGCGTAGCGTGGACGTGGCAACAGGTGACGCCGGGCACACCGCCGCCGTGATAAAATATGCATCTCGATGTAATCTTAGAAACGTAACAAAATAATTATAATATTTATCATTCGTACTAATTTCCTTATTAATGCAAATAAAAATAACTTGATCACAGTCACCTTTCGACGATCAGACCCACGTTTCTACAGGAAATGGCGGCTGCGGCGTTCTCTGACTTCCATTATTCCACATGCATAGCAAGAAAGAAGCGAGCGGGTGCATTGCATCATGCCATGCATGATTCGTGATGCGTGTGCGCTGTATGTGATGCCGGCACACACTTCGCTATTCGCTATTCGTTATGCGGCTGCGCCGTATTTGTTAAAATATTTGCTATCTCGCTTAAGCGTTATGCGTGCGAATAAAGAAAACATAGACGAATAAACCCTCCACACTTCGTCGAATGTAGGCGCATAAGCCGAATAACGAATAGCGAATAGCGAAGTGTGGTGCCGGCATGAACACGACTACTTTGAAATTCGGAGTGACACAGGTTTTATCTCTTACTCTCGAATAAGTCTTGAAATGCGAGTGAAAGGGGTGTAGGTAACTGTCTCTAGACTAGCACAAATTATATACAAGTTCCTACGGGAGTCAGAAGCTCTACTTTGAAAATCGAAGTTCGAAGATACGTTAGCTCCATCCTTTTCTCTCGATTTAGTCTCGAATAAAGAGTGATAGAGATAGAGCTAACGTAACTTCGAACTTCGATTTTCAAAGTAGGGCCTCAGACACGTTGACATGCTGGCTACAGATTGGAGCAACGAACGCAACCGAACATCATTTGGCGTTGGCTACCGCATGTTCGTTGGCCATGAAAGAATTAACACGCATCAGCGTCTTTGACCAAACAAATTTCTTAAACAAAAATTTTTTCATCTCAGCGTTCAATGTTGGAAATTGGATAAAATAAATTATGCAATTTAGTCCATTCTTTCTTTCTTTTAATTAGAATTAAAGTTCATCAAAAAATAGTTCGGGAAATATGAGAGCACTTTTCATATCATCATAATACTTAAGATGTTTGTTTTGTAGTTCCACTTTTTAGTTGATATGAAATTTTAAGACATTTTAAGCTCGCCGTAAGCAACGCCGCGGCAAAGTCATAGTCATATTTAAACTATTAAATGCTCTTCGTTACAATTGCTCAACTATCTTAATCGAGATATCTTATCGCCACCCTTTAAATAGGTACCGTTGAGGAGTTCCAGTAGCCATTTGTGGTCTTCATCATCAGTTCCACTTCACTAAATGATACTTTCTGAATTCAACTGCTGCACTTGTTACTAAAAAAAATACTAAAATCGCTGTATGTATGCCTATAATATTTGAGGAGTTCCCTCAATTCCTCACGGATCCCCTCATCGGATTCAGATTTCGTGACAATGGGACCACCTCGGAAGTATATTCTATCAAACCAAAAAAGATTTTTTTAAATCGAATAACTCTGTAAAAAGTATGCGTGGTCATACCTAAAATACATACGGGTCAACCTGAGAACCTCCTTTTTTTGAGTCGGTTAAAATACTAAAACCTTCTCCTAATCGGTTCAGCCAAACGCGAGATAATGGCGGACAAACATACATACATACATACAGGTCAAACTGAGAACCTCCTTTTTTTTGAAGTCGGTTAAAAACAAAGTCGCTTCCCGCTGTCTGTCCGTATGTATAATTAGATCTTTAAAACTACGCAACGGATTTTGATGCGGTTTTTTTTAATAGATAGTGTGATTCAAGAGGAAGGTTTTTATGTAAAATAAATTTTGGATTATGGACGGATATTACAGAAAACTGGCATAAACCGAAGCGAAGCGAGGGCGGGTCACTAGTAACTTCTAAACTCCTGAGCGGATTTAAATGTGTATGGTATCGTTAGAATTCTTTCACCACCCACGGTGATATAGGATACCTAAACTGTTAAAATTGAAATAACAACAATAGCAAAATGACAATTATTGACATAGGTATATCGACGACAATATAAAACATGTGAATTATTAACATAGGTATATCGACGACAATATAAAAATTGCAGTTGGGTTTTCAAGCCTTGCTTTTCTTGTTATTTGCTAAGTACCAATTTCACCATACCATGTTAACCACTTAACAGTCGATTAGAGCGTTACCAGCTGTCAAAATGTATGAACTAACAGTCGTTTAACATTGATTAAATTTAACATCGTATGGTGAAATCGGTATTAGTTCTTCTTTGCTAAATTCTCCTGAACGGCTTGTTTTTACCGCGACTTAGTCCACATAGAAATAAACCATCCCTCTAAAGCTGTTAGATTTTTCTAGATATAAAGTACCTACCTATCCTATGTTCGTCTTCGGGTTTTAAAGTATCTCTATTTGGGTTAAGATATAAATCCATGCACTGAAAAATATCATCTCTTTTTCTATATTATCTTCCGATTAGAAATCAGGGTATCTAGGTACTTTATAAATCAAAGTTCGAAGTTGTGTTTTTCTCATTTCTTTCTCCTTAATTAGTATCAAATAGTGATTGAGATTTACGAATTCAGTGCCTCGTAGTAGTCATTCTGAACTCTAGCTTTAAATGAGCATCATTCGTTGTCCTTCAGAATCCGTCGACTTATTACGGCCAAAATGCATAATATTGCAGGCAAAAGCCAACGTACAATCATTCCTGTCCCTTGATGAGTACCGTGGATAAATTAAATTTTGACACATCTTGTTCGTTTCTATCTATACACGGCTCGAGTATTGGAAACGGACATAAATATATTTCAGGCAAAAAAAAAACCAGTCGTTTGCGTTCTTTGGGGGAGTCTGAACGCAGCATTACTGCTTATAGATCCTGTTTGAGCATAGACAGAATGAATATTTGAGACTAAAATCGAGAGCGCGAACATAGAAACCGCTCGTAATTAAATTTCTATCGATAAGAAGCTGTAAAATAATAAGTATAGAATGGCTATAGCTTCTCTATATTCGAACTCATATTTATTTTGAAAATGGTTTTGGACTGTGATACTTATTTAACACAATCGTTTTCGCTGCTTGCCAAGTTGCCAGCAACTCTACGAGTATTTGTATACCGAGTACCTATGGTTTAAATTCGCTTTTTTACATCGTCTAACACCCAAACACTGAACTTTCGGTCAAGCTGTGGCCTGTTTTATGAAGCTACAAATTACAATTGACACGTTACAAGTTTCCATTTGACACAACCTCGACCAATGACGACGAGCCATTTGAGCAGTGTTGCCAGTTTAGACCTGTACAATGGTTACTCGTAGCTTTATAAAACGTGCCCCTGGTGCTAACTTAGCGAAATATAGCGATAAATCGAGCTAAAGCGTCCGAAAGACCCCTTTAGTTGATAAAGAATCTAAGCATCACGCCTGAGACCCTACTTTAAAAATCACTCACTCTGTCACTCTTCATTCGAGATTCAATCGAGAGAAAGGGATGGAGCTAACGTTACTTTGAACTTTGATTTTCAAAGTAGGGCCCCAGAATTAGAGCAGTGCGCGATGAAATTACCACGCGTAATTTTAATAGTGTGGGTGCGTAAGAATAGCAACGTTATTTGCATTCGTATGTGTAGTAGTTTATATGTAGTATTACCTCGTCCCGCACCAAAAACCGGCAGACCTTTTTTGCTTGGAAAATTGCCAATGTATACTCCAGCTCTATATACTCTAAGGAGAGGGCTAAAGGGTTCGCGCGAACTCTTATGGTAGTCATTCACGGTCAGCCCAAAGGATTTGGTCAGGAAGCAAAATGTTTGACACTCACAATGATGTAAGGGCCTGTTGTTTGATCATTAGTTAACTCAACTAATTGTTAAAATTCGAAAAAGGTATCGAAAATTTGACACATTGCCTTGAGATTTTAACCATGAGTAACGTTTTCTGACCATTAGTTAGTTTCACTACCGATCAAACAACAGGCCATAAGTCTAATCAATACAAATATTATGTGAAAGTAACTTTGTCCGTCTGTTTGTTCCTTTTTCACAGCAAAAGCGGAGCTATAGTAGCAATTTCTCTAGAACATACATTACATTATTGGGAATTCGTCAAGTTCAGAGGAAAGTTTATGCTGGCGCTATACCCTATACCTACCTATCGACCAACATGCTAACTGTTACTGCTGAATAACGTGAGGTGAGAAGTGAGTCGAATCCTATGTACCTAATTAAAAATACACGCCCTGAAATGTGATTTGTACGCGCTGACGGGACCTCTTAAATTCGATTCGGGTGGTTAGGACGTGTTGGCTGCAGTTATCGCTATAGAATGCGAAAACTCGATTTAACTCACCGAAATCACCCCTGTTCAGTTCGGATGTTAAACGAAAGTATAATGCCGCATTCACATGCTAGGTGTTTGCCACAAACACTGCGGGACGCAACTATATGTTAAAGTGAGCACTCATTTCTATCTCACTCTAATGCACAGTGGCGTCCTGCAGTTTTTGTAGCAAACATCAAGCATGTGGATGCGGCTACACGTTTAAAATCGCTTAAAATCGTACCTCAGTTTAGAAAATAATTTGGCTTTGGGTTGTAGGACGATATGTAGTATCATGTGTTGTTATCTGTGGTTTCCACTCGTGCTTCGCCTCGTCTCGCGCTGTCACGCCACTCACGCCATTCGCTTCGCTTCGGTATTCGGGCGACGGGAATTCGCTCGAATGTGGAACTGTGGCATTAAGTTGTTAATTTTAGCATTTGGCAGGCCTGACAAAGTGTCAAACTTTGACACCTTCCACCTTGGAATTTGACAGTCAAATTCAAAGGGTGTCGGGGTCGGCAGGCCGCACGGTGTGTTCAGTCAGAAGCAAGTGGCGAATTCATAGAAAAAATGTTGATTTGGCCCATAACATCTAGATGGCGCTTATATCAATAAACTAGTCTCCAGAAACGTTTCGTTGTACGCATTTTATTTCAAAGTGTATGTTTTTGTCATCATAAGAATAATTTGATTAAGCGGAATAAAATTAAATAAAAATGTTCAATAATTATTTTAAGTATGAATGTTTCAAACATACAACATGCAAACTTTTAAAACGTAATTTATACATCATTACCTATCCTAACATAAGTAGCAGTAAACAAAACGAAACGTTTTAGACATATGTCGTCAGCCATTCTATTATTTGAATTACTTTCTGTTTGTGTTTGCAACGTGAAAGTGCGCTCCTGTGTTATTCCATGCTTTTAATAACGACCCTGCTGTTTTTTTGGACTCCGACGACCCTCCTTGTTCTGTTTTACTTTGGCTTCGTTTCCTGGACTTCGATTTGCTCACTGTATTTGTTACCGGCAACCGTGACTGGGAAGGCCGATAGGAAATGTTGTGTGCCTGCTTGCGGTAAAACGCGTAAGTACCTATTATTACAGTTATAATATTAACTTAATAAAATAATACTGTATAAGTAAATTCTGCCTGCGGATGCTTAATCACCATCAGGACAAGCAAAGCTCTACTGCACAAGGGTCTTCTTCTGAGACTGATCTCTACTTACATTTCTATGGCCCTGAGTCAAATTATAACAAAGAGAGCAACTAAAGTATGATTCACAAAAATATTTTTGTTTGCTATTAATATTATCTTGTATGTATTACATCAAAAAAATTACATTAATAGTTGTGTATATTTGCTATAACTGTAATCAAAAAACCAAGTACTTAACCAGTTTTATTGCTAGTTACCATTTACTTTAGATCATTATTACATTAACTTAAGTTTAATTAAACTGATGTCCAAAAAACCTCCTTGAAAGAAGACTTTGTTACCGTCCAACCTACCATTTTGAAAATAGTCCTTTCAGAAAATTTAATTTAATATTGTGGTTTCAGGATCAGAAGATGTTACTTTACATGTATTTCCAAACCCGGATAAAGAACCTGATAGGTTCCGCACATGCCTGTATGCTATTGAGGGTGATATCTTGGCTTAAACTTGGCTTGGCTTGGGATAACTTGAAAATATTTAAACATCGTAAAGTTTGTCATGCTCACTTTGAACAACGATTTCATACATCAAGCAAACGATTGGCTGCCAATGCAATCCCAACACTACATTTGAAAGGTATGTTATATTTTTCTTTTTTTGGTGATGTATAGATATTCCTTTTGGCAATCGGTCAGATATGAGTGGTTACCTCACAATGCTTCGGGTAATGTACTTAAGTTAGAAAAACTCATTGGTAGAAACAACTACGGGGTTTACTCAGTACCTTATGATCACGAGTCAACACCCTAAAACACTAGGCCACATATTTTGTACATTTAAACAAAAAGACTTGGTTCAACCTAAAATAATAACAAAGAGTTGTTAAAATGTCTTGCATACATGCACCTATTTCTTGTTTAGTTTGTAGATTTAATATAATTAAATGATAGTTCCACTGAAAAACCTATTTATGTAAATGTGTCACAGAATATACACATTATACAGGATGGTTTAGAACACAACATAAGAAACACCACATGTATGGTATAGATTCCTAGAAATTTTAATTTTTAGTGTCATTTGGTATTTACCTATTATGTAATTTTTATTACCTTTACATAATTGAGCTGTAAGCATCTAGGTATAGTGAAAATAATTGAGAATGTAACAAAATTTATTTACTTATTTGCTTAAAATCATGTTTTTACTACCTTAAGAAATTGGAAATTAAAGTGACATGAATGACATGATATTAATATTATTGTTATAGGTTTTTATGAGATCGATGGTAAAGTGAGTCGGGGCTATTGAATCTACGGGGCTATTTTAACTTTTCATACTAATTTTAAAAATAGAATGTTTTAGTATGAAAAGTTACAATAACCCCGTAGATGCAATAGCTGAGTTTTGGTGTTTTTCTCTAAGTTGGTGTTGTCTTGACTCCCCATGAACCCATGTTGATTTATTTATTAAATAACCTACCAGTGTATAATTTGGGGCTAGGTGAATAGATGTAAGACCCAAATCCCCTTGAATCACCAACACTAATTTCATCATTTAATTTAATTGAAAACTAATTTCTGCTGAAACCTAATTTACCACAAAAAATTCAAACTCCTGCATGTGTAATACCTGTCGATGAACTGAAAAATCGATGAAGTAAATCATTCTATGAAATAGGTGTCAGAATTTTAAAGGGCCTGTCATAGTAAAATCGCTCCTGGCTGAATATGAAATATTCTTATGCACATTTATTTGTGTTATTATTAGATATAATTTTACTGAATATTAACCCTTAATTGCTTATGGTTTGCTAAGAAAATAACAAAACTGAAAATTCAGTTTATCCTTTTTTTTAGCTTAACTACTAAACCGATTCGAAACCTATATGCTTGTTTTTTTGAAATCATTAGTACATTGTAGCCCAGGTACAGAAAGTAAGCAATAGATGGACGAGTTAGTTCGCGGGCCGAGCCGCAGGTGAGGACCGCGAAGATACGAGTCCATCTATTGCACTTTCTACCGAGGCAATACTATGTGCTTTTCACGCCTAATGTAAGGAAATAAAACAGGTTAAAATAAATAAAGTAAAATTCCGAATTACCGACTTTGCCGTATCCTGAATTTCAGGCGGTGTAAGATCCATATCTGTACTTGTATCACTCATTTTTGTTGAATATCGTACAAATTTCCAATCAAAAGTTCAAAAGTTTAGCGTTTGTTTCCAATTAAAAGAACAGAAGTAATTTTCATTCCCGCCTTTTTAACTTTTTTAATTTTTACCTTATTTAAAGATGCAAAGGCGTTTTTCACGTACGCCTTAAAAACTTACATAAAAACACGTTTACAATCGCAAAAATACACTTTCACTGAGCGGATTTGACGTTTTAATTTTTTAATTAAACGTTCTAATGTCATATTTGTCAAACATTTTTTTATTTATTTCCGAACGAGTTACTAATGTCATAAATAACCGACCAATAGCAGAGTAGAAAGTAAACTGGTCTAAAAACACTCCATTTTACTTTGCAACTCAACATTGTTGGACTGTTTTTTAACCGACTTCAAAAAAAGGAGGAGGTTCTCAATTCGTCGGGATATTTTTTTTTTTTTTTTTTTTTTTATGTATGTTCCCCGATTACTCGAAGACCACTGGACCGATTTGAAAAATTTTTTCGTTGTTCGACTGGGTATACTTTCTAGTTGGTCCCATTGTCACCACGTCAGGATCTGATGATGGGATCATGGAGAAATCAAGAGAACTCCTCAAATATTATAGGCACACTTATAGCGATTTTGGTATTTTTCACTGTAACTCATGCATTTGCTTTTGAAAAGTACTATATGGTGAAGTGGAACTGATGATGAAGACCACAGATGGCCACCGGAACTCCTTAACGGTACCTATTTCAAGGGTGGCGATAAGATATTTCGATAAAGGAAGTTGAGCGAGTATGACGAAGCACATTTAGGTTTAAATATGACTATGAAATTCCCGCGGCGTTGTCTGCGTCGAGCTTGAAATGTTCTATAGTTTCTTATTAATATTTAGAAGTGGAGCTACGTAACAGCATAAATAGGATCACTAAAAAGTATAAAATAAAATAAATGTTTAAAAAAACAAAAAAACCGCCTTCAAAAAGCAAAAAATAACTTCTTTAAAATGGTAGGTAAATAGGTCAGTCCAACTGAAGTCGGCGTCCAACAATATTTTAACCAAAAGCAGACTTCAGTTGGACTGACCTATTTACCTACCATTTTAAAGAAGTTATTTTTTGCTTTTTGAAGGCGGTTTTTTTGTTTTTTTAAACATTTATGTGTTGTACTACTAAGAGCAACTTTCTATTCTGATTTCGATCCTTCTTTGGCCATATTTCCGAGCAGTGGCGTGAAAAGTTGTTTTTTCCATACGAAGGGTAAAACAAACACTACGCTTTTTGTTATAATGTCAGGATACGCTTTTGAAAGAATTGCTTTATAACTTTATTTTTAACCGACTTCAAAAAAAGGAGGAGGTTCTCAATTCGTCGGGATATTTTTTTTTTTTTTTTTTTTTTTTTTTATGTATGTTCCCCGATTACTCGAAGACCACTGGACCGATTTGAAAAATTTTTTCGTTGTTCGAATGGGTATACTTTCTAGTTGGTCCCATTGTCACCACGTCAGGATCTGATGATGGGATCATGGAGAAATCAAGAGAACTCCTCAAATATTATAGGCACACCTATAGCCATTTTGGTATTTTTCACTGTACCTCATGCATTTGCTTTTGAAAAGTACTATATGGTGAAGTGGAACTGATGATGAAGACCACAGATGGCCACCGGAACTCCTTAACGGTACCTATTTCAAGGGTGGCGATAAGATATTTCGATAAAGGAAGTTGAGCGACTATGACGAAGCACATTTAGGTTTAAATATGACTATGACATTCCCGCGGCGTTGTCTGCGGCGAGCTTGAAATGTTCTATAGTTTCTTATTAATATTTAGAAGTGGAGCTACGTAACAGCATAAATAGGATCACTAAAAAGTATAAA
Source organism: Acleris literana (assembly GCA_946894065.1). Lineage (NCBI taxonomy): Eukaryota > Metazoa > Arthropoda > Insecta > Lepidoptera > Tortricidae > Acleris > Acleris literana. The sequence goes on along the minus strand of OX335695.1, from coordinate 11,512,884 downwards.
ATAAAATAAATGTTTAAAAAATCAAAAAACCGCCTTCAAAAAGCAAAAAATAACTTGTTTAAAATGGTAGGTAAATAGGTCAGTCCAACTGAAGTCGGCGTCCTACAATATTTTAACCAAAAGCAGACTTCACTTGGACTGACCTATTTACCTACCATTTTAAACAAGTTATTTTTTGCTTTTATTTTATTATTTATAACTGATTTCATATTGTCCGATGATATTTCCTGTTCCCACCATTAAAAACCACAAAGGTGGATTCCAAGATTTAAAATAAATAAATAGGCTGCCGCTCACAGAGTTCCAAATGCAAACACTCGCGTTTAAATTTCGAACAGTTTGTTGTTGAACAATAACAAAGTGTCAAAGTATCGACCCGATTTGAATATATACTTATACGAATACTCTATTTCCATTTTGTTGACCTGAACGAATATTTTTGAAAAAAGTATGTAATAGAATATTGAATTATGTATAATATATCAAAATATAGTGTCGCTAACCCTGAAGTAGTAACAAAAAACCGGCCAAATGCAAGAGGGACTCGCGCACGAAGGGGGTTCCGTACCCTGTTTACTTAGTATATAAAAAAACCGCCTTCAAAATCGCAAAAAATAACTTCTTTAAAATTGTAGGCACCAGTTGGACTAACCTATTAGGTGCCTACAATTTTAAAGAAGTTATTTTTTGCGTTTTTGAAGGCGGTTTTTTGTTTTTTAGAACATTTATTTTATTTTATTCTTTTTAGTGATCATAATACGCTGTTACATAGTCCCACTTCTTAGTTGAAATGAAACTTTAAGTTATTTCAAGCGCGCCACAAGCAACGCCGCGGGAAAGTCATAGTCATATTTCAATAACCTCCTTTTTTGAAGTCGGTTAACAAGTAAATATTCTTCGTTGTAGTCGCTCAACTATCTTAATCGAGATATCTTATCGCCACCCTTGAAATCGGTACCGTTAAGGAGTTCCGGTGGCCATCTGTGGTCTTCATCATCAGTTCCACTTCACCAAATGATACTTTCTGAATGAAAATGCTGAATTTGTTACTAAAAATACTAAAATCGCTATATGTTTGCCTACAATATTTGAGGAGTTCCCTCAATTCCTCACGGATCTTCTCATCAGATTCAGATTTGGTGACAATGGGACCAGCTCGAAAGTATACTCCATCAAACCAAAAAAAAATTTTTGAAATCGGTCGACAATTGACGGAGTAATCGGTGAACATACATAAAAAAAAAAATACATACAGTGGAACGTATAACCTCCTCCTTTTTTGAAGTCGGTTAAAAATGAAGTCGCTTCCGCTGTCTGTTCGCTTAGATCTTTTAAACTACTGAACGGATTTTAATGTAGTTTTCATCAATAGGTAGAATGATTTAAGAGGAAGGCTTTTATGTATAATAAGTTCTGGTTTATGTACGGGTGTTACAGAAACCAAAACTTCACGTAAACCGAAGCGAAGCGAGGGCGGGTCGCTAGTTATCTATACAACATTAGACACTATACCAGTTGCCGTTATAAATATCGAGCAAAAAACGGCTCTATTTAGTTAATTCTATTTTTAGTACTTGTTGTTATATTGGGAACAGAAATACATCATCTGTGAAAATTTCAACTGTCTAGCTATCACGGTTCATGAGATAGAGCCTGGTGACAGACAGACAGACGGACAGTGGAGTTTTAGTAATAGGGTCCCTTTTTTTTACCCTTTGGGTACGGAAACCTAAAAAACAAAAAAAACCTAATAAGACAAAATTGTTTACTTAAAAAACGTAAGGAATCTTTTTTTTATTAAATAGACTTTAGATATATTTATTAAGATTACTTGTTATCTTTTCAAATAACAAGTAAATCGGATTAGGAAATAAGCCAAAAAGAAAATTTTACTTTTTACTTTTTTTTGCAAACCATAAGCAATCAAGGCTTAATATTCAGTAAAATTATATCTAATATTAACACAAATAAACGGGCATAACAATATTTAATATTCAGCCAGAGGCTATTTTACTATGAAATTCCGGCCAGACCCTTTGACAACCTTATACAATTCCAATAATCTACTATATTACTGTTTCTATTGAGATAATTGCTGTAGAGGTTGTACTTTTTCACTACATCCCTACATTTTAATTAAGTATATTTGTTTCCAGGACTATCAACCCAACGAAGGCCCTTGGTGGATATCACTCAAAGTGGCTATGTTGTTACTGAAAAACCACAAATATCCCAACCTTGTACCTCAAGGGGTAAGTTGCGTAGATAGCCAATATTAAATGTAAAAGTATTTATTTGACGTATTACACGTCAAATTAAAGCACGAGATGGATGGATACCTCTCTTCCAGGGACCAGTCTGAAAACCAGCGCCAGGTATATCTGCCTAGCACATGCTGAGATTGGGATTTGGGACCCTTTGCTCAACCTAGCTTAGTTACTATAAGTTTTCATTTTATTTTTTTCTTCACTTGGTTTTTCATTTATTTTTGATTCTTTTATATTTACTAGTTTTAAGGTTGTGGCAATAAAGATTATTCTTATTCTTATTCTTATTCTTATTCTTCTCTTTAGTCTTCACAGACTGACAGTTGGTGGAAGTTGTGAGATAAGATACCTCGCTGACTAAGACACAAACATAAGCTCTTAGAGACATAAATGAATAACGTCGTTTCTACACTTTTTAAATAAATTCAAGACTATTTGGTTTTCTATTATATTTATAGTAAAATGCTCCTTTTTTACAGATTTATCTGCTCAAATGAATCGCAGCCGAACTGACCAAATTGAAATGCCTGGGCCATCAACCTCGAAAGGTATGTTATTGCGCCTATTTTACCATTGCTATGTTATGTTATTGAGTTTTGGATATCAAGTTTTGGAATCAAATATTATAGCTATATTCAAACGGGATTTATGTAGTATGTTTCAAACTAGGGGTAATGTAGATGCTGATTGAGCATCAGACCCCATTGATAGGAAGTCCTATACTAGCCATGTTTTTTGCGATGTTAGGTAGTTAAGTGTCGTCACACGAATGTAATAAACCACAAACTATTGCCCTTGCAAGTACTGAGGCGGAATATGTTGCAGTCTGTGAGCCTAGTAATGAAGCAGTTTATTTAAAAGAAATGTTTTAAAAAACAAAAAACCGCCTTCAAAAACGCAAAAAATAACTTCTTTAAAATTGTAGGCACCTAATAGGTTAGTCCAACTGATGTCGGCTTTTTGTTGAAAATGTTGTGTTCGCTGTAAAAAAGAAGTGTTTTACTTTAACTATAACAGAACACTAAATAGTCTTGACTTTAGTTAAAAATGTTTAAAAAAACAAAAAACCGCCTTCAAAAAGCAAAAAATAACTTCTTTAAAATGGTAGGTAAATAGGTCAGTCCAACTGAAGTCGGCGTCCAACAATATTTTAACCAAAAGCAGACTTCAGTTGGACTGACCTATTTACCTACCATTTTAAAGAAGTTATTTTTTGCTTTTTGAAGGCGGTTTTTTGTTTTTTTAAACATTTTTAACTAAAGTCAAGACTATTTAGTGTTCTGTTATAGTTAAAGTAAAACACTTCTTTTTTACAGCGAACATAACATTTTCAACAAAAAGCCGACATCAGTTGGACTGTTATTTTTTGCTTTTTAACCGACTTCAAAAAAAGGAGGAGGTTCTCAATTCATCGGGATATATTTTTTTTTTTTTTTTTTTTTTATGTATGTTCCCCGATTACTCGAAGACCACTGGACCGATTTGAAAAATTTTTTCGTTGTTCGACTGGGTATACTTTCTAGTTGGTCCCATTGTCACCACGTCAGGATCTGATGATGGGATCATGGAGAAATCAAGAGAACTCCTCAAATATTATAGGCACACCTATAGCGATTTTGGTATTTTTCACTGTAACTCATGCATTTGCTTTTGAAAAGTACTATATGGTGAAGTGGAACTGATGATGAAGACCACAGATGGCCACCGGAACTCCTTAACGGTACCTATTTCAAGGGTGGCGATAAGATATTTCGATAAAGGAAGTTGAGCGACTATGACGAAGCACATTTAGGTTTAAATATGACTATGACATTCCCGCGGCGTTGTCTGCGGCGAGCTTGAAATGTTCTATAGTTTCTTATTAATATTTAGAAGTGGAGCTACGTAACAGCATAAATAGGATCACTAAAAAGTATAAAATAAAATAAATGTTTAAAAAAACAAAAAACCGCCTTCAAAAAGCAAAAAATAACTTCTTTAAAATGGTAGGTAAATAGGTCAGTCCAACTGAAGTCGGCGTCCAACAATATTTTAACCAAAAGCAGACTTCAGTTCGACTGACCTATTTACCTACCATTTTAAAGAAGTTATTTTTTGCTTTTTGAAGGCGGTTTTTTGTGGTTTAAAATATTGTGGGACGACGACTTCAGTTGGACTGACCTACCATTTTAAAAGAAGTTATTTTTTGCATTTTTGAAGGCGGGTTTTTGTTTTTTTAAACATTTATTTTTGGTTTAAAATATTGTGGGACGCCGACTTCAGTTCGACTGGCCTACCATTTTAAAAGACGTTATTTTTTTCATTTTTGAAGGCGGGTTTTTGTTTTTTTTTGAAGGCGGTTTTTTGTTTTTTCAAACATTTATTTTATTTTATACTTTTTAGTGATCCTATTTATGCTGTTACGTAGCTCCACTTCTAAATATTAATTAGAAACTATAGAACATTTCAAGCTCGCCGCAGACAACGCCGCGGGAATGTCATAGTCATATTTAAACCTAAATGTGCTTCGTCATAGTCGCTCAACTTCCTTTATCGAAATATCTTATCGCCACCCTTGAAATAGGTACCGTTAAGGAGTTCCGGTGGCCATCTGTGGTCTTCATCATCAGTTCCACTTCACCATATAGTACTTTTCAAAAGCAAATGCATGAGTTACAGTGAAAAATACCAAAATCGCTATAGGTGTGCCTATAATATTTGAGGAGTTCTCTTGATTTCTCCATGATCCCATCATCAGATCCTGACGTGGTGACAATGGGACCAACTAGAAAGTATACTCATTCGAACAACGAAAAAATTTTTCAAATCGGTCCAGTGGTCTTCGAGTAATAGGGGAACATACATAAAAAAAAAAAATATATATATCCCGACGAATTGAGAACCTCCTCCTTTTTTTGAAGTCGGTTAAAAAATGATCTGTCAGAGTTACAGTGTAGAGATAATTTACTTATATCTTTGTACAATGACAATCGAAGCGCCCAAAGACTCACAGAAAATTGCTTATTTCACAAAATAGGTAAACATACAGGGTATTTTTTAACCGACTTCAAAAAAAGGAGGAGGTTCTCAATTCGTCGGGTTTTTTTTTTTTTTTTTTATGTATGTTCCCCGATTACTCGAAGACCACTGGACCGATTTGAAAAATTTTTTCGTTGTTCGAATAGGTATACTTTCTAGTTGGTCCCATTGTCACCACGTCAGGATCTGATGATGGGATCATGGAGAAATCAAGAGAACTCCTCAAATATTATAGGCACACCTATAGCGATTTTGGTATTTTTCACTGTAACTCATGCATTTGCTTTTGAAAAGTACTATATGGTGAAGTGGAACTGATGATGAAGACCACAGATGGCCACCGGAACTCCTTAACGGTACCTATTTCAAGGGTGGCGATAAGATATTTCGATAAAGGAAGTTGAGCGACTATGACGAAGCACATTTAGGTTTAAATATGACTATGACATTCCCGCGGCGTTGTCTGCGGCGAGCTTGAAATGTTCTATAGTTTCTTATTAATATTTAGAAGTGGAGCTACGTAACAGCATAAATAGGATCACTAAAAAGTATAAAATAAAATAAATGTTTAAAAAAACAAAAAACATTTATTTTATTTTTATCAGTGCACAAAATGATTTTTTATCGTTAATAAAATATCTTACGTAATAATTTTTACGTTCTCGTGTGGGCACCCAGTCATACCAGAATATCACTTTTATAAAAACTCAACAATAAAAATATTTTTAAAACACGCCCCTCTCCTCGCACCCCTGCATTAGAGGGTCTATGAATATCGTTAAGTTAGTGGAATCATTGAATCGGCGATATCTCTAATGTTTTTTAAGTTAGAGTAAAAATAACACAACATGTGTTATTGATTAACAATAGCGAAGCAAATATTAAAATTTGATGTTTTATTTAAAATTACCCTGTATAGATAGAAAATATCATTTAGTAAGAACAGCCGTTCAAATATTTTTTTTATATTTGGCTACAGCTGATATGCCAGCTGATATGCATATTAAGAGATTGAGTTCATTTAAACATTATTTTGTAGAGTTGATGGGTACAGTCGAGTTCATAAATATGTATGCACTTTAGTACCTTGTCTATTTATGTCATATTTATGTGACAAGTTACTAAAGTGTATACATATTTATGAACTCGACTGTATTAGGCAGTACAAAAATCTATTATGTGTTTTTTTGTTATTGTATGTCTGTTAGTATGTAGGTACTTTACTTTGATAAATTATATCAAAATACTTACTGCCAATAGTACTAACCAATAGAGCCTGGTGGCTATAATGTAATCACATTGTCTATTTAATGATTAAACGTCCGTCGTCTATGGAAAACCGTTATATCCTTATAATTTTTAACTAACTTATTTTTTACAATCATATCTGTTTTCAGGTCCTGGAGTACAGAAAAAACGGTTGACGGCTAACTTATTTTCCTCAGAAGCTAGTATGCTTACCCGTCAGATAAGAAAACTTCAGGCAGCCAAAGACAAATACGCAATCAAGCTCAAAAAAGCCCTAAAGTTAAGTGAAAACTTAACTTTTCAAAAGGCCATCAAGAATTTTATTGCTGCTGCTGTGATATTTACTCTGCTTCAGTTTAGAGAAACAAATAAGAGTAAGATGGGGCGAAGATTTACGAAAAAAGAGAAAATCATGGCTTTGTCATTGTATAAACAAGGCCCCAAAGCGTACCGCTGGCTAAGGCACATTTTTGTATTGCCATCCCCAATCACTTTGAGCCGGATGATTTCAATGGCTGCCTTAAAACCGGGAATAAACAACAATTTATTTGACCAGCTAAAATAAAAAAATTGAGCTCAGAAGAAAGGTGTTTGAAATAGACGACGATGAAATCGTTCCTTTGTATGACCCACCACATCTTATCAAAGGAATAAGAAACAATTTAATAACCAAAAATTTGACCTGTGAAATTGACGGAGAGCAAAAAACCGCAAAATGGGATGACGTCATAAAGTTGTATGAAGAAAATCCAGCCTATAAAGGTATCAGATTGTTACCTAAGCTCACCGAGCAACACATCCACCCAAAGAAAATAATGAAAACAAAAAACCGCCTTCAAAAAGCAAAAAATAACTTCTTTAAAATGGTAGGTAAATAGGTCAGCCCAACTGAAGTCTGCTTTTGGTTAAAATATTGTTGGACGCCGACTTCAGTTGGGCTGACCTATTTACCTACCATTTTAAAGAAGTTATTTTTTGCTTTTTGAAGGCGGTTTTTTTGTTTTTTTAAACATTTATTTTATTTTATACTTTTTAGTGATTCTTATTATGCTGTTACGTAGCTCCACTTCTAAATATTAATAAGAAACTATAGAACATTTCTAGCTCGCCGCAGACAACGCCGCGGGAATGTCATAGTCATATTTAAACCTAAATGTGCTTCGTCATAGTCGCTCAACTTCCTTTATCGAAATATCTTATCGCCACCCTTGAAATAGGTACCGTTAAGGAGTTCCGGTGGCCATCTGTGGTCTTCATCATCAGTTCCACTTCACCATATAGTACTTTTCAAAAGCAAATGCATGAGTTACAGTGAAAAATACCAAAATCGCTATAGGTGTGTCTATAAAATTTGAGGAGTTCTCTTGATTTCTCCATGATTCCATCATCAGATCCTGACGTGGTGACAATGGGACCAACTAGAAAGTATACCCATTCGAACAACGAAAAAATTTTTCAAATCGGTCCAGTGGTCTTCGAGTAATCGGGGAACATACATAAAAAAAAAAAAAAAAATATCCCGACGAATTGAGAACCTCCTCCTTTTTTTGAAGTCGGTTAAAAATGAAGGTTAAATGTGCCACCCAAGTTTTAAGCGCATCGGTCGCTGTAAATATGGGGTATTTGGCAGGTAAGGTCATTTTTATAAGCTTTTTATTAAGTTTTAATTTTTAAGTATGGTTCATATCTTGTGTTTTTGTTTATTTATTTAAAATAAAAGTTACAATTACGATTATAAGTTCTCACATTTCTTTCGGTTTATCTGCCACTATTGTCTTGCAAGTCAATTGTAAGAAATCTTTCAGTAAATAGTGAAATCGACTAAAACTGAGGAGAGATTGAAAATATTCATGTTTATTTTATATTTTTATCAAAGATGCCTTTAGCGCTTGAGCGCGATCTTGAGATCGTAACCTGGAATTATTTATTGCGCCCACATCCTAAACAACTCGGAACTAGAACTACCGGATCACACGCTAGGTACCCTTCTATAACGGGAGCAAGGTTATTGGTAAATATATATGTACACCTGTTGACAATGCAATTTATGAGGTTTATGACCAGATCTGATGATGGAGTCTGAAGGTGGTTTTATGTAATGGTAGTATTTGGCTTTCTTGGATCGGTCTAGAGAAGCAAGTAATGACTATATAATCTTTTTTAGTCAGAAAGGTATTTAAATGGTTTTCATGTGTTTGAAGAGAAGCCCAAGCCGATATGTGTGAAAAAAAAAATAGTTTGTTATATCATACATTTCCTAGAAATCATACATCATTATGTGTACTGAAGATAGTTGTTGTTTTTAACTGACTTCAAAAAAAGGAGGAGGTTCTCAATTCGTCGGGTTTTTTTTTTTTTTTTTTTTTTTTTATTATGTATGTTCCCCGATTACTCGAAGACCACTGGACCGATTTGAAAAAATTTTTCGTTGTTCGAATGGGTATACTTTCTAGTTGGTCCCATTGTCACCACGTCAGGATCTGATGATGGGATCATGGAGAAATCAAGAGAACTCCTCAAATATTATAGGCACACCTATAGCGATTTTGGTATTTTTCACTGTAACTCATGCATTTGCTTTTGAAAAGTACTATATGGTGAAGTGGAACTGATGATGAAGACCACAGATGGCCACCGGAACTCCTTAACGGTACCTATTTCAAGGGTGGCGATAAGATATTTCGATAAAGGAAGTTGAGCGACTATGACGAAGCACATTTAGGTTTAAATATGACTATGACATTCCCGCGGCGTTGTCTGCGGCGAGCTTGAAATGTTCTATAGTTTCTTATTAATATTTAGAAGTGGAGCTACGTAACAGCATAAATAGGATCACTAAAAAGTATAAAATAAAATAAATGTTTAAAAAAACAAAAAAACCGCCTTCAAAAAGCAAAAAATAACTTCTTTAAAATGGTAGGTAAATAGGTCAGTCCAACTGAAGTCGGCGTCCAACAATATTTTAACCAAAAGCAGACTTCAGTTGGACTGACCTATTTACCTACCATTTTAAAGAAGTTATTTTTTGCTTTTTGAAGGCGGTTTTTTGTTTAGAAAAATATTATTTGGGTTCAAAATTCAAAAGGTGAAAACATAACCTTATTACTATGCCAACGCCATCCGAATGTCTAACTGTTAGTAGGGCCGTGTCTTTTTTACTGTAACTTGTGATTTTTTCTCGAAGATGAATGACATTAACTTAACAGATCGATTTCTTGATCCGAAGAATTCCAATTCAACAATTTTCATCAAAAACGTTAGAGCTGATTTCAAAAACGCGATTAATAAATGTGGCCAGATAAGATCATAATTGAGTTTGAATATATGTATGTTTCAGACAAAGGAATACTGGACCCTCGCAGTAAAGAGACGGCGGACATTATTCTGATCTTTGACAATCTTTTCGACTCGGTCAACGGAGGACACCCAAATTTGAAGAGGAGAAGCGGAAAGCCACTACTCGTACCTTTAACGCCGACATCGCCGCATCAAACAGTCTGGAGCCATTCAAAAATTGTCCTTTGGACTATGAAATATATTGATGAGCTTGGTAGATTTTGTGTTGTGCCTTCAATAAACAATTGGATACACACAATTGAAAATTTGGAATACTTGAGAGATCAGTTATTTGCAAAACATGAATTAAGATCCATTTGGTTACGGCACTTTAACCAGGACCCCTTGGAGAACTTTTTTGGGTGCATAAGAAGCCATGGGGCAAGAAATACAAACCCAACATGTGCTTCTTTCGAGACAGCGTTTGCTTCATTATTAATAAATCATTTAAACTCTTTGCATTCTCCAGGGGCCAATTGCGAGAAAGACTCGTGTCAATCGTTTAAATCTTTGAGTAAAATATTTTTTAACCAAATGGATCAATCTCGTTCCACTGAAAACGAAATAAATTTTGAACATGTTAGTGGTCACATCTTGGTTGGGATCGAGAGTAAAATGAGCAACCCCAAAATTATGGCTCAAGTTGAATAGGTAAGTGGTTACGTATTTAAAAAAAAAAAAAAAATTAAACGGTGTACTATTTGTTGTGAAGATTTATATAATATAAATCAAAGCAGTACTTACATAAAATTTAAAGAATATAACAAAAAAAAGCTTACTTGTCTTACCCTGCAGAGTCATTAATTAAATGTTTTTCTGACATCCAAGATGTGGTCACAAATATAATAGCAACTGACTCAGATATTCCAAACATAAAAACCTATAAAAAAATCATCTTGTGCATATAATGCAAGTTTAATTTTATCACTTGTGATGTACATAAAAATGAGATTTTGGCACAGCTACAAGATTTAACGAGTAGGTTTTTTCTTTATAATTGGTGTAAGGACACTAATAAGATTTTGAAAGGCTCAAGACTGGACTTTGATCCCAAAGATGTGGTGCAGAACATGGCTTATAATTACTATTTAAAAAGAAAAAAATAAATCTGTATATTGCCATAGTAGTGGTTTTTTATTTATAACATTACACTACATTTTTCATCACACTGGCATAAATTGCTATGGCAGTGTGAAGGAAGATGTCGTTTCTGCTACAAAACTGCTATAAATAAAGGGCCAGGAGCACGCCTATACGGTAATGTATAGGTATAATTATGTTCCTCAAAGGAATAGTTTGGCTCATGAACGCTAGAGGTCGCTTTAGTTCCAAAGCATCGACTGACAACTCTATTACTATATATTCATTATACTCTATGGCAGGCCGCCTTTCGCGTGAACACACTCGCAATCACAATCGTTTTTAACCGACTTCAAAAAAAGGAGGAGGTTCTCAATTCGTCTGTATTTTTTTTTTTTTTTTTTTTTTTTTTTAATGTTTGTTACCTCAGAACTTTCGACTGGGTGAACCGATTTTAAAGATTCTTTTTTTATTTGAAAGCTGGTGCTTCCAGATTGGTCCCATTTTTTTCAAAATGAAGATCTGATGGTGGAATCCATGAGGAATCGACGGAACTCTTCAAAATTTATAGGCACACCTATAGCGATTTTGGTATTTTTCATTGTAACTCGTGTATTTGGTCTTGGAAACCACTATTTGGTGAAGTGGAACTGATGATGAAGACCACAGATGGCCACCGGAACTCCTAAACGGTATATATTTCGAGGGTGGCGACAAGATATTTCGATTAAGATAGTTGAGCGACTATGACGAAGCATATTTAGGTTTAAATATATGACTATGACTTTCCCACGGCGTTGCTTGCGGCGAGATTGAAATGTTCTATTGTTTCTTGAGAAATGGGAGAATAACAGCATAATTATGATCACTAAAAAGTATAAAATAAAAAAAAGTTTAAAAAAACAAAAACCCGCCTTCAAAAAGCAAAAAATAACTTCTTTAAAATGGTAGGTAAATAGGTCAGTCCAACTGAAGTCGGCGTCCAACAATATTTTAACCATAAGCAGACTTCAGTTGGACTGACCTATTTACCTACCATTTTAAAGAAGTTATTTTTTGCTTTTTGAAGGCGGGTTTTTGTTTTTTTAAACTTTTTTTCATTTTGGAAATCGAAGGCTTGTCTGCATACAAAATGAAACCAATTGTTTTGTTTTGAAGCCGATCGTGATTGCGAGTGAGTTACGCGAAAGGCCTGTCCGCTGTCTGCGATCACAAAGACTACTATGTGCGATCCGTCCGTTTACTATTTGCTATTATCAGTCGCTTTGAATATAATTAACCTATTATATTAATCAAGCAACGGAAAGAAAATAATAATTCATTCGTAGAAACAATAAGTGCATGCTCCCGACGTCATAACACTGAAAAGCAACCGCAATGAAGATTTTATTGACTTCTTTAAGCACCCATATGATATGTTTAAATACTGTTTAAGAAACTTAGATCTAAGTGGGTGGCTGATTTAGTTATTCGCATTTTAGTGAGTTTTAACATTGAGCGTGTATCTTAGCAGGTTTCACATCTAGCAAAGATAGGAAAGCTCTCGATTTGCTGCAGCAATATCATTATTCAATACAGATTGGGATAATAACGGCGAGAAGTACGATTGCGGTGGTCGTGGTTTTTTGAAACAATTGAAACGCCTACTGAGTTGTTGGATTTTATTTATTGTTGAAGTGTTTGATTTGCCTTTGTTTTGAGGATGCTGCTGGTCCATTGAGATGCTAAGGGACGCTAATCATATGTTTAACTAGCTGTTGCCCGCGACTCCGTAAAATATAGCCTATGTTACTCAGGGTTAATGTAGCATCCTAATGGTGAAAGAATTATTGAAATCGGTCCAGTAGTTTTTGAGTTTATTTGTTACAAGCATACACACACACACACACACAAAAATACAAAAATACAAATCTTTCCTCTTTATAATATTAGTATAGATAACTTTAAACTGTAGATAACAATAAGTGTGCTTGAAACTACAAATGACAATATGTATAAGTGAAAAACTTAGGGAGCTGCATACGTAACATGATTTTACTCGGACGGATTGGGATAGGGAATTTTTTCAAATATTGTTTCATAGAAAATGTATTTGAACGTACATACGCAATGATTACATAGACGATACGGGAAAAACAAAAATGTATGCAACCACGTCCCATCCCCGTCCCGTTCACGTCCTGATCACTTCACGTATGCTGCGCCCTTTAATTAAATAATCTCTTGCATGTAGTTGTAACACATCTGTATGGACCGTTTGATATTATTGGAGTGAAGCTCCGTTCTTCCCAGATTCGGATTTTCGTTTGTCCGCATACTCCTCCCCAACTATAAGAGATATCAGGATCAAATTTACCCCGTTATACGACATCTCCATTTAAGTTTCTGAGCCTGGCTTAGAGCGTCTATAACTTTTGTTCTGTTTCTAATTAGGGAATGGTTTTTTCTCGAACATGCTTGGAAATAACGGTTTTCCGATTGAAACACATGGACGGAAAATGCCTCTTTTTACTCCTAGGAGTAAAAAAACCATATGAAAAAACTTTCCGACCATATCCATATTGTTTTTAGGGTTCCGTAGCCAAATGGCAAAAAACGGAACCCTTATAGATTCGTCATGTCTGTCCGTCTGTCCGTCCGTATGACACAGCCACTTTATTCCGTAACTATAAGAGCTATACTGTGGAAACTTGGTAAGTAGATGTATTCGGTGAACCGCATTAAGATTTTCATACAAAAATAGAAAAAAAACAATAAATTTTTGGGGTTCCCCATACTTAGAACTGAAACTCAAAAATTTTTTTTTCATCAAACTCATACGTGTGGGGTATCTATGGATAGGTATTCAAAAATGATATTGAGGTTTCTATTATATTTTTTTTCTAAACTGAATAGTTTGCGCGAGAGACGCTTCCAAAGTGGAAAAATGTGTGTCCCCCCCCCCGTAACTTCTAAAATAAGGGAATGATAAATGTAAAAATAATATATGATGTACATTACCATGCAAACTTCCACCGAAAATTGGTTTGAACGAGATCTAATAATTAGTTTTTTTTTAATACGTTATAAATCGTAAACCGCATTTTACCTTTCATTCAATCAACTCCAATATAATAAAGAATAAAGAAAAACATTTATTTAGATGTATAGTTGTACGGAACCCTACGTGCGCGAGTCCGACTCGCACTTGGCCGGTTTTTTCAAAAGTGCTCTCTATTGCGTATAAAATCGAAAGGACCATGTAAAAAATCCCGTACACCCAACTTGTGGGGGCGCAGTGAGGGGCGGCGGCGCGGCGGGGCTCTGCGGAGCGGCGGCGGCGGCGGCTCGTTGTGCGTGAAACGGTGAAACTATCGCTACTAATACTCGTATGACGCAAACAAACATTATCTCCGAATTTGTCAAAGGTTTTTAAAAATACTTATAATCATGTATTTGTATAAAATCCTCGCATTGTTTGAGAAAAGCATTATGTATGCCTCGGCGGAAACGAGGATTTCCTGACTCGTATTTTAGCAGGCCTCGCTGTTGCTCGGCCTGCTAACCACCTCGTCAGGAAATCCCTTACTTTCCGCGCCTAGGCAACAATGTACTAATCTTATGTATTTTCCTTATCCTCATCATACTCCTTTCCATCCCTCTTTGGCACGAAACTACCATTCTTTTTAACCGACTTCAAAAAAAGGAGGAGGTTCTCAATTCGTCGGTTTTTTTTTTTATGTATGTTCCCCGATTTCTCGAATACCACTGGACCGATTTGAAAAATTTTTTCGTTGTTCGAATGGGTATACTTTCTAATTGGTCCCATTGTCACCACGTCAGGATCTGATGATGGGATCATAGAGAAATCAAGAGAACTCCTCAAATATTATAGGCACACCTATAGCGATTTTGGTATTTTTCACTGTAACTCATGCATTTGCTTTTGAAAAGTACTATATGGTGAAGTGGAACTGATGATGAAGACCACAGATGGCCACCGGAACTCCTTAACGGTACCTATTTCAAGGGTTGCGATAAGATATTTCGATTAAGGTAGTTGAGCGACTATGCCGAAGCACATTTAGGTTTAAATATGACTATGACATTCCCGCGGCGTTGTCTGCGGCGAGCTTGAAATGTTCTATAGTTTCTCATTAATATTTAGAAGTGGAGCTACGTAACAGCATAAATAGGATCACTAAAAATAAATGTTTAAAAAAACAAAAAACCGCCTTCAAAAAGCAAAAAATAACTTCTTTAAAATGGTAGGTAAATAGGTCAGTCCAACTGAAGTCTGCTTTTGGTTAAAATATTGTTGGACACCGACTTCAGTTGGACTGACCTATTTACCTACCATTTTAAAGAAGTTATTTTTTGCTTTTTGAAGGCGGTTTTTTGTTTTTTTAAACATTTATTTTATTTTATACTTTTTAGTGATCCTATTTATGCTGTTACGTAGCTCCACTTCTAAATATTAATAAGAAACTATAGAACATTTCAAGCTCGCCGCAGACAACGCCGCGGGAATGTCATAGTCATATTTAAACCTAAATGTGCTTCGTCATAGTCGCTCAACTTCCTTTATCGAAATATCTTATCGCCACCCTTGAAATAGGTACCGTTAAGGAGTTCCGGTGGCCATCTGTGGTCTTCATCATCAGTTCCACTTCACCATATAGTACTTTTCAAAAGCAAATGCACGAGTTACAGTGAAAAATACCGAAATCGCTATAGGTGTGCCTATAATATTTGAGGAGTTCTCTTGATTTCTCCATGATCCCATCATCAGATCCTGACGTGGTGACAATGGGACCAACTAGAAAGTATACCCATTCAAACAACGAAAAAATTTTTCAAATCGGTCCAGTGGTCTTCAAGTAACCGGGGAACATACATAAAAAAAAAATATATCCCGACGAATTGAGAACCTCCTCCTTTTTTTGAAGTCGGTTAAAAAAGGTAACTAAGGTACGATCACAAGAAATACGTACTACTTGCTCTATACCGCAGGGTAGTGTGCTGGGCTGTATTTTATTCATTATCTATATAAACGACTTACCTAAAATAATATCCAAGGCGGTTTTTTGTTTTTTTAAACATTTATTTTATTTTATACTTTTTAGTGATCCTATTTATGCTGTTACGTAGCTCCACTTCTAAATATTAATAAGAAACTATAGAACATTTCAAGTTCGTCGCAGACAACGCCGCGGGAATGTCATAGTCATATTTAAACCTAAATGTGCTTCGTCATAGTCGCTCAACTTCCTTTATCGAAATATCTTATCGCCACCCTTGAAATAGGTACCGTTAAGGAGTTCCGGTGGCCATCTGTGGTCTTCATCATCAGTTCCACTTCACCATATAGTACTTTTCAAAAGCAAATGCATGAGTTACAGTGAAAAATACCAAAATCGCTATAGGTGTGCCTATAATATTTGAGGAGTTCTCTTGATTTCTCCATGATCCCATCATCAGATCCTGACGTGGTGACAATGGGACCAACTAGAAAGTATACCCATTCGAACAACGAAAAAATTTTTCAAATCGGTCCAGTGGTCTTCGAGTAATCGGGGAACATACATAAAAAAAAAAAAAAAAAAAAAAAAATATCCCGACGAATTGAGAACCTCCTCCTTTTTTTGAAGTCGGTTAAAAAACTAATTTACTTCAATTCAGGCCCAACCAAAGACAAAATTTAAAAATAAACTATTCCTATCTCAACAACAAAATTGAATTCGTAAACAGATGTACATTACTAGGGATCAATATCGACGAACATCTTAACTGGAAAAGCCACATCGAAAAAGTTGCTGGCAAACTTTCCAGATTTGCCTATGCCCTAAGGGAAATTTTAAGAACTACTGACCTAAAAACTGCACTCACTGCCTATCATGCGTTTGCACAGGCGTGGCTCTACTATGGAGTTGTACTATGGGGAAACAGCACAAACGTATAATCGGTGAACATACATAAAAAAAAAAAATACATACAGTGGAACGTATAACCTCCTCCTTTTTTGAAGTCGGTTAAAAAGAGCTATTCCTGCTGCAAAAGAGATGCATTAGAATATTGACACATATCAAAAACGATGAGACATGCAGACCACATTTTGTAAAATTTAACATATTAACCCTACCTTCCGTTTATATATTAAGCGGCTGCTACACGGTTATCAGCCGAGCCTCCAACCAAGGTGACCTTGCTGGTTTGCAGCCGTGTAGAAGGATGTTTGCAACCAAATTTCGTTTGACCTTTCTTTGCCCTTGGTTGACGGGCGTGCGCTGACAACCGCGGTTGGATGCCGCCGTTGTAAACCGTGTAGACGCTTGTTGCCAACCACGCAAGGGCAGTTGTGTCTCTGCAGGCAAAGAGTGCGCACGGCCTGACGCAACCAGCATTGCATATCAGTTTGAGTTTTTAAGTACTGTCTGTTCTGCTTTGTGTAGTGAAGTGCTATAGTGCTAAATATAATTAAGTAAGTCAATGAATGTATTATGTTTAACGTGTTTTCTATGTAAATGTTATCTTTCTTTTACACGTTTACTGAATGTTTCAGATTGGACCTGCACGCAACAACGCACGACAATAAGATGGCGAACGAGCAGCAGAAAGAGCGAGCAGTTATGGCCGAGATGATTGATTTATTCAAAGATTTACCATGCCTTTGGGACTTATCGTCCGAGTCGTACAAGGACAGGACACAAAAAAAAATGCGTGGCAAATTCT
The DNA here is from genome assembly GCA_946894065.1 of Acleris literana. Classification (NCBI taxonomy): domain Eukaryota; kingdom Metazoa; phylum Arthropoda; class Insecta; order Lepidoptera; family Tortricidae; genus Acleris; species Acleris literana. The sequence goes on along the minus strand of OX335695.1, from coordinate 11,495,224 downwards.
TGCAAGCAAATTAAAAGAAATTGATCCTGACGCCAATGAAGCTTCGGCCAAAAAAAAAATGGACCTATTGAAATCATCCTACCAAAGGGAAGTAAAAAAGGTTAGATAGCTTTTTATTTTTGTAGGTATGTAGTTACGTATAGACTGGTTTTAATTCGCTCTGATAAAACTAAGTTGTGCAATTAAAGAAGGTAAATCAAAAACAATGTAGGTAAGATCGCCGTCAATAGAACTTGCAAAAGATGTAAACAAAATCAAACGAACCAATTTGTATACCTACATCTACATCGTTCACAAGTTCTATTGACGGCGACCTTAGGTAGGTACCTACAGCCGTTGAGCAGCTATGGGTGTTTCATAGTTATAATTATGTCAAACTTTAAAAGGTGCATTTATAGCTTTTATTATAGAAAGTTGTATAGGTATCTGTCGGAAAAAAATGACATATTTATTGGCGTTAAGAGAATTTCCGTGTAAAAAAATTCAATTAATCATTTTATTGTAAAATAAAATGATTAAAACGTAGGGTGCTCAACACCTTTGGCCAAGGCTGTAGGTAGGTAGTTAGGTAGGTAGGTATTTAAATATAAACATAAATTACACAGAAAATCATTTATTTTTTATAAATTAACTTATTACTATTGTTACAGATTAAGGATACAAAACACCGCACCGGATCGGCCGCCAGTGATGTTCATAAACCAAATCTTTGGTACTTCGATCTAATGAAGTTTCTTGATAAAAAAAAAGAACTGAAGTCGGTGTCCAACAATATTTTAACCAAAAGCAGACTTCAGTTGGACTGACCTATTTACCTACCATTTTAAAGAAGTTATTTTTTGCTTTTTGAAGGCGGTTTTTTGTTTTTTTAAACATTTATTTTTAGTGATCCTATTTATGCTGTTACGTAGCTCCACTTCTAAATATTAATGAGAAACTATAGAACATTTCAAGCTCGCCGCAGACAACGCCGCGGGAATGTCATAGTCATATTTAAACCTAAATGTGCTTCGGCATAGTCGCTCAACTACCTTAATCGAAATATCTTATCGCAACCCTTGAAATAGGTACCGTTAAGGAGTTCCGGTGGCCATCTGTGGTCTTCATCATCAGTTCCACTTCACCATATAGTACTTTTCAAAAGCAAATGCATGAGTTACAGTGAAAAATACCAAAATCGCTATAGGTGTGCCTATAATATTTGAGGAGTTCTCTTGATTTCTCTATGATCCCATCATCAGATCCTGACGTGGTGACAATGGGACCAATTAGAAAGTATACCCATTCGAACAACGAAAAAATTTTTCAAATCGGTCCAGTGGTATTCGAGAAATCGGGGAACATACATAAAAAAAAAAAACCGACGAATTGAGAACCTCCTCCTTTTTTTGAAGTCGGTTAAAAAGAATGGTAGTTTCGTGCCAAAGAGGGATGGAAAGGAGTATGATGAGGATAAGGAAAATACATAAGATTAGTACATTGTTGCCTAGGCGCGGAAAGTAAGGGATTTCCTGACGAGGTGGTTAGCAGGCCGAGCAACAGCGAGGCCTGCTAAAATACGAGTCAGGAAATCCTCGTTTCCGCCGAGGCATACATAATGCTTTTCTCAAACAATGCGAGGATTTTATACAAATACATGATTATAAGTATTTTTAAAAACCTTTGACAAATTCGGAGATAATGTTTGTTTGCGTCATACGAGTATTAGTAGCGATAGTTTCACCGTTTCACGCACAACGAGCCGCCGCCGCCGCCGCTCCGCAGAGCCCCGCCGCGCCGCCGCCCCTCACTGCGCCCCCACAAGTTGGGTGTACGGGATTTTTTACATGGTCCTTTCGATTTTATACGCAATAGAGAGCACTTTTGAAAAAACCGGCCAAGTGCGAGTCGGACTCGCGCACGTAGGGTTCCGTACAACTATACATCTAAATAAATGTTTTTCTTTATTCTTTATTATATTGGAGTTGATTGAATGAAAGGTAAAATGCGGTTTACGATTTATAACGTATTAAAAAAAAACTAATTATTAGATCTCGTTCAAACCAATTTTCGGTGGAAGTTTGCATGGTAATGTACATCATATATTATTTTTACATTTATCATTCCCTTATTTTAGAAGTTACGGGGGGGGGGACACACATTTTTCCACTTTGGAAGCGTCTCTCGCGCAAACTATTCAGTTTAGAAAAAAAATATAATAGAAACCTCAATATCATTTTTGAATACCTATCCATAGATACCCCACACGTATGAGTTTGATGAAAAAAAAATTTTTGAGTTTCAGTTCTAAGTATGGGGAACCCCAAAAATTTATTGTTAGGGTTCCGTAGCCAAATGGCAAAAAACGGAACCCTTATAGATTCGTCATGTCTGTCCGTCTGTCCGTCCGTATGTCACAGCCACTTTATTCCGTAACTATAAGAGTTATACTGTGGAAACTTGGTAAGTAGATGTATTCGGTGAACCGCATTAAGATTTTCATACAAAAATAGAAAAAAAACAATAAATTTTTGGGGTTCCCCATACTTAGAACTGAAACTCAAAAATTTTTTTTTCATCAAACTCATACGTGTGGGGTATCTATGGATAGGTATTCAAAAATGATATTGAGGTTTCTATTATAATTTTTTTCTAAACTGAATAGTTTGCGCGAGAGACGCTTCCAAAGTGGAAAAATGTGTGTCCCCCCCCCCGTAACTTCTAAAATAAGGGAATGATAAATGTAAAAATAATATATGATGTACATTACCATGCAAACTTCCACCGAAAATTGGTTTGAACGAGATCTAATAATTAGTTTTTTTTTAATACGTTATAAATCGTAAACCGCATTTTACCTTTCATTCAATCAACTCCAATATAATAAAGAATAAAGAAAAACATTTATTTAGATGTATAGTTGTACGGAACCCTACGTGCGCGAGTCCGACTCGCACTTGGCCGGTTTTTTTTTTTCTATTTTTGTATGAAAATCTTAATGCGGTTCACCGAATACATCTACTTACCAAGTTTCCACAGTATAGCTCTTATAGTTACGGAATAAAGTGGCTGTGTCATACGGACGGACAGACGGACAGACATGACGAATCTATAAGGGTTCCGTTTTTTGCCATTTGGCTACGGAACCCTAAAAACAATATGGATATGGTCGGAAAGTTTTTTCATATGGTTTTTTTACTCCTAGGAGTAAAAAGAGGCATTTTCCGTCCATGTGTTTCAATCGGAAAACCGTTATTTCCAAGCATGTTCGAGAAAAAACCATTCCCTAATTAGAAACAGAACAAAAGTTATAGACGCTCTAAGCCAGGCTCAGAAACTTAAATGGAGATGTCGTATAACGGGGTAAATTTGATCCTGATATCTCTTATAGTTGGGGAGGAGTATGCGGACAAACGAAAATCCGAATCTGGGAAGAACGGAGCTTCACTCCAATAATATCAAACGGTCCATACAGATGTGTTACAACTACATGCAAGAGATTATTTAATTAAAGGGCGCAGCATACGTGAAGTGATCAGGACGTGAACGGGACGGGGATGGGACGTGGTTGCATACATTTTTGTTTTTCCCGTATCGTCTATGTAATCATTGCGTATGTACGTTCAAATACATTTTCTATGAAACAATATTTGAAAAAATTCCCTATCCCAATCCGTCCGAGTAAAATCATGTTACGTATGCAGCTCCCTAAGTTTTTCACTTATACATATTGTCATTTGTAGTTTCAAGCACACTTATTGTTATCTACAGTTTAAAGTTATCTATACTAATATTATAAAGAGGAAAGATTTGTATTTTTGTATTTTTGTGTGTGTGTGTGTGTGTATGCTTGTAACAAATAAACTCAAAAACTACTGGACCGATTTCAATAATTCTTTCACCATTAGGATGCTACATTAACCCTGAGTAACATAGGCTATATTTTACGGAGTCGCGGGCAACAGCTAGTTAAACATATGATTAGCGTCCCTTAGCATCTCAATGGACCAGCAGCATCCTCAAAACAAAGGCAAATCAAACACTTCAACAATAAATAAAATCCAACAACTCAGTAGGCGTTTCAATTGTTTCAAAAAACCACGACCACCGCAATCGTACTTCTCGCCGTTATTATCCCAATCTGTATTGAATAATGATATTGCTGCAGCAAATCGAGAGCTTTCCTATCTTTGCTAGATGTGAAACCTGCTAAGATACACGCTCAATGTTAAAACTCACTAAAATGCGAATAACTAAATCAGCCACCCACTTAGATCTAAGTTTCTTAAACAGTATTTAAACATATCATATGGGTGCTTAAAGAAGTCAATAAAATCTTCATTGCGGTTGCTTTTCAGTGTTATGACGTCGGGAGCATGCACTTATTGTTTCTACGAATGAATTATTATTTTCTTTCCGTTGCTTGATTAATATAATAGGTTAATTATATTCAAAGCGACTGATAATAGCAAATAGTAAACGGACGGATCGCACATAGTAGTCTTTGTGATCGCAGACAGCGGACAGGCCTTTCGCGTAACTCACTCGCAATCACGATCGGCTTCAAAACAAAACAATTGGTTTCATTTTGTATGCAGACAAGCCTTCGATTTTCAAAATGAAAAAAAGTTTAAAAAAACAAAAACCCGCCTTCAAAAAGCAAAAAATAACTTCTTTAAAATGGTAGGTAAATAGGTCAGTCCAACTGAAGTCTGCTTATGGTTAAAATATTGTTGGACGCCGACTTCAGTTGGACTGACCTATTTACCTACCATTTTAAAGAAGTTATTTTTTGCTTTTTGAAGGCGGGTTTTTGTTTTTTTAAACTTTTTTTTATTTTATACTTTTTAGTGATCATAATTATGCTGTTATTCTCCCATTTCTCAAGAAACAATAGAACATTTCAATCTCGCCGCAAGCAACGCCGTGGGAAAGTCATAGTCATATATTTAAACCTAAATATGCTTCGTCATAGTCGCTCAACTATCTTAATCGAAATATCTTGTCGCCACCCTCGAAATATATACCGTTTAGGAGTTCCGGTGGCCATCTGTGGTCTTCATCATCAGTTCCACTTCACCAAATAGTGGTTTCCAAGACCAAATACACGAGTTACAATGAAAAATACCAAAATCGCTATAGGTGTGCCTATAAATTTTGAAGAGTTCCGTCGATTCCTCATGGATTCCACCATCAGATCTTCATTTTGAAAAAAATGGGACCAATCTGGAAGCACCAGCTTTCAAATAAAAAAAGAATCTTTAAAATCGGTTCACCCAGTCGAAAGTTCTGAGGTAACAAACATTAAAAAAAAAAAAAAAAAAAAAAAAAAAATACAGACGAATTGAGAACCTCCTCCTTTTTTTGAAGTCGGTTAAAAAGAACCGGAGTGGATTCTTTCATGAGCGAAGACGAAGACGTAAGTAGTATTCATGGACCTATATTTAATAATTTTAGCGCGACTATATAACTATTCAATAAAATATGTAACCACAACCTTATTTATATATTATTATGTCGATCAGCTATAAACAAATTCCACCAGAATGAAGTCGCGGGCAAAAGCTGGTAGTGTATAACTTAAAACACAGATTGATTATTAACACAAAGTATTTCTTATAGTTATGTTATGACTCTAAGTACTGTATTAGTTTAGCCTGTAATATTTATTATTTGTAATGGTACGGGCAACAAATTTTATAGTTGAGCAACCATAGAACCCTGTCATAATGACAGCGGCAAGTCACGAGGAAGAAATTACTTGAAAATAAATGAGACTGTCATTATGACAGGGTTCTATGGTTACCCAACAATTAAATTTGTTGACCATATGTTACTTCAAACCTATGTTATTAAATCTACAGTTAAAGTTGAAGTTTATTTTTTAATTCAGGTACTCAGGGATTGTTAGACACTGCAATATTTACCATTCTATATTGAAAAGATACTCTACCCTCACCATTAAAATATTCGGTCAGAATATTTCTAATTTGCTTCCCATTATTCAAAGGCCTTTGAATGCTCCTTCGGACAGGAGTTAGTTGATTTGTTCCTTGACGCCAAGTACCATTATTGAATGTACTTTTTACTACGTCTTCATTATCAACAGCTGTTGGGGTTAAATAAGTTTTAGATTTTTTTCTTAAAAAATTATGTAATGCACAACTTGCTAAGACAACTGCATCTACGTTGTCGAGATTAAGATTGATTGGCTGCTTGAGTACTCTAAAACGAGACGCAAGAATACCAAAAGCGTTTTCGACAATTCTTCTTGCTCGGCTTAATCGGTAGTTAAATATTGTTTTCTCCCTTGAAATGTCTCTTTCCGGAAACGGCTTCATGACGTGCGTATCAAGTGCAAAAGCACTATCCGCTAAAAAAACATACGGTACAGATTTGTCTGTTCCAGGTAGCAAATACGATTCCGGCAAATTCAACTCGTTGTTCATGAGTTTTTCATAAAACTTTGTATTTCTTATGATTCCTCCATCAGACACGCTTCCATTTGATCCCGTATGTACGTACATAAATTCGTAATTTGCATTAACAACTGCAAATAAAACAACGCTAAATGTACCCTTGTAGTTGAAAAATAGAGATCCACTTCCAGGCGGTTTTTGTATTAAAATATGTTTTCCGTCCATACAACCAACACAATTATTAAATTGCCACTGTGTTTCAAATAACTGTGCAGTCGTTTTCCATTCCTCTTGGGTACAAGGTAGCTGTAAAGTAAAATTAAAAAAATATTAAAGAATAATCTACCCACGTTACAAGATGTATGACTTTGGTAGTGTTTGTGAGTCACAGCGCTCTATATTTCCATTTCTTTTTTGTTTCAGGAACAAACAATAAATATCACTAAAAGAAAAAAGGAGTCCAGAGAAAGTGTCCTAGATGCAAAAAAACAAAAATTAATAGATACAGCTCAAGACTTGTTAAAGGAAGGTGTAAAGGAAACCAACTCATTTGGAATTTACGTGGGTGAAAAATTGGACCAAATCTCCCCTGGCCAGCGAGAAATAGCCGAAAAACTGATTTCGGATGTACTTTTTCTCGCCAAAACAAAAAATTTAGATTTTGACTCAAGAATAGAAACACCATCTAAATCGCGTTATAATGCACCTTACAGCCACTCTCCTCAATACAATCCCACACCTTATTTTGCTCAATCACCTCTGTCGACCCAGACTTCTCAATCACCCAACTTCTCATCGGATAGTTCTTCAAGCAGACCTTACACGCCTCAGACCTACGGTCGTAGATTTGTATATGCTTCACAAGTTAACCTACCAGCTTCTTCCCCTACCTTACATTCTCCTGATCACATCCAATCACCTCCTACTGCAACTCAAACCCAAGATAATTTTCCAATCATTCACATCCAATCGCCTCCTTCTGCAACTCAAACCCAAGATAATTTTCCAATCATTCACATCCAATCGCCTCCTTCTGCAACTCAAACCCAAGATAATTATCCAATCATTCACATCCAATCACCTCCTTCTGCAAGTCAAACCCAAGATAATTATTCAAACTTTCATATCCAATCACCTCCGTCAACTCTAACCCAAGATCAATCACAGATAACCGACTATTCACAAATGACCCAACCAGCTACTTCACAAACACAAAACGTCGTCATAGAGGGTCCGGCCGGTGACGTATTAAAAGAATTGTTGATTTTTGGAAATAAAAAATAAAGTTTACCTTAATTGTTTTCTTTAAGACCTTGTATATTGCCCGACAAGTTTCTGGAATAATTTTCGATAGCAGTTGATGTGATACCATAGAACTGTATCTAAGATCCATGTAGGCTCTTCCAGTGGCTAGGTATCTTAAAGTAGCTATAAGACGTTCTTCAGGAGATACAGCTTGTCTCATGTTTGTATCTTTCTTACTTATCATAGTTGTCACCATATCCAATAACTCGTAAAATATTTCTTTTTCCATTCTCAGGAAGTTACGAATATCATCAAATTCCAGTAAATTTAATAAATTTAAATGACTTAGTGATAGTCGTTCCTTAAGCCATCGCTTCATCCATATTCTTTCCTTTTTTTTTTTTCTGTCCTCACTTGCGTACAAAAGTGCTAATGCTACGCCAACCTTCTGAAATTTTGAAAGGCAAGGAGCCATATCGTGTGCGCTGTGCAGTCGTACGATGCGTGTTTTCTCTCCGCGAGCAGTAGACACACTGCTGTTGGCAACCGTGTAGACGGAAACGCAACGGCGTTAGCAGCCAAACCTCCAACCAAGGTCACCTTGGTTGGAGGCTCGGCTGATAACCGTGTAGCAGCCGCTTTAGAGTCATGCAACTTTGTCCGCAACCAAAATAGCCTTTTTTCTCAGGCAAAGGACCTCTGCATACATACATTTAATTTACGACACAAAAACAAGTTGGTCTCATCGGTCCCTGCTAGAATATAAAAAAAACAAAAAAACCGCCTTCAAAAAGCAAAAAATAACTTCTTTAAAATGGTAGGTAAATAGGTCAGTCCAACTGAAGTCTGCTTTTGGTTAAAATATTGTTGGACGCCGACTTCAGTTGGACTGACCTATTTACCTACCATTTTAAAGAAATTATTTTTTGCTTTTTGAAGGCGGTTTTTTTGTTTTTTTAAACATTTATTTTATTTTATACTTTTGAGTGATTCTATTTATGCTGTTACGTAGCTCCACTTCTAAATATTAATAAGAAACTATAGAACATTTCAAGCTCGCCGCAGACAACGCCGCGGGAATGTCATAGTCATATTTAAACCTAAATGTGCTTCGTCATAGTCGTTCAACTTCCTTTATCGAAATATCTTATCGCCACCCTTGAAATAGGTACCGTTAAGGAGTTCCGGTGGCCATCTGTGGTCTTCATCATCAGTTCCACTTCACCATATAGTACTTTTCAAAAGCAAATGCATGAGTTACAGTGAAAAATACCAAAATCGCTATAGGTGTGCCTATAATATTTGAGGAGTTCTCTTGATTTCTCCATGATCCCATCATCAGATCCTGACGTGGTGACAATGGGACCAACTAGAAAGTATACCCATTCGAACAACGAAAAAATTTTTCAAATCGGTCCAGTGGTCTTCGAGTAATCGGGGAACATACATAAAAAAAAAAAAAAAATATCCCGACGAATTGAGAACCTCCTCCTTTTTTTGAAGTCGGTTAAAAAATGTACAGTACGGGCCTGGCACCCTCTACGGGAAAACGGCCCCGTTCAAGACGAACATGGACAGGAGTCGCGACGACGAGAATGCGGAACCTCCCGAACACCACATCTCCCGCGATCAGTAACAACCGCGGGATAAAAAAGCAAAGCAAATGTGGCGATGGCTTGTAAACAATAATATAAGTAACAAAAAAACCGCCTTCAAAAAGCAAAAAATAACTTCTTTAAAATGGTAGGTAAATAGGTCAGTCCAACTGAAGTCTGCTTTTGGTTAAAATATTGTTGGACGCCGACTTCAGTTGGACTGACCTATTTACCTACCATTTTAAAGAAGTTATTTTTTGCTTTTTGAAGGCGGTTTTTTGTTTTTTTAAATATTTATTTTATTTTATACTTTTTAGTGATCCTATTTATGCTGTTACGTAGCTCCACTTCTAAATATTAATAAGAAACTATAGAACATTTCAAGCTCGCCGCAGACAACGCCGCGGGAATGTCATAGTCATATTTAAACCTAAATGTGCTTCGTTATAGTCGCTCAACTTCCTTTATCGAAATATCTTATCGCCACCCTTGAAATAGGTACCGTTAAGGGGTTCCGGTGGCCATCTGTGGTCTTCATCATCAGTTCCACTTCACCATATAGTACTTTTCAAAAGCAAATGCATGAGTTACAGTGAAAAATACCAAAATCGCTATAGGTGTGCCTATAATATTTGAGGAGTTCTCTTGATTTCTCCATGATCCCATCATCAGATTCTGACGTGGTGACAATGGGACCAACTAGAAAGTATACCCATTCGAACAACGAAAAAATTTTTCAAATCGGTCCAGTGGTCCTCGAGTAATCGGGGAACATACATAAAAAAAAAAAAAATAAAAAAACCCGACGAATTGAGAACCTCCTCCTTTTTTTGAAGTCGGTTAAAAACGAAAGAAGAAAGTAAATCAAAGTAATGACAAGAAGAAGAACAATAACAATAATAATAATTATCAGCAGCGAGCGGGTAAGTAAATAGTAGCAGTAATATATAGATATGTTTGTTTGTATGTATGTACGTACCTATGTATTGTATGTACGCACTTAATCGTCGGATCCACATATACGTTATATGCATAATATGAAGCGTTTATGCACATTATAAAAAAACAAAAAACCGCCTTCAAAAAGCAAAAAATAACTTCTTTAAAATGGTAGGTAAATAGGTCAGTCCAACTGAAGTCTGCTTTTTAACCGACTTCAAAAAAAGGAGGAGGTTCTCAATTCGTCGGGATATTTTTTTTTGTTTTTTTTTTTTTTTTTTTTTTTTTATGTATGTTCCCCGATTACTCGAAGACCACTGGACCGAATTGAAAAATTTTTTCGTTGTTCAAATGGGTATACTTTCTAGTTGGTCCCATTGTCACCACGTCAGGATCTGATGATGGGATCATGGAGAAATCAAGAGAACTCCTCAAATATTATAGGCACACCTATAGCGATTTTGGTATTTTTCACTGTAACTCATGCATTTGCTTTTGAAAAGTACTATATGGTGAAGTGGAACTGATGATGAAGACCACAGATGGCCACCGGAACTCCTTAACGGTACCTATTTCAAGGGTGGCGATAAGATATTTCGATAAAGGAAGTTGAGTGACTATGACGAAGCACATTTAGGTTTAAATATGACTATGACATTCCCGCGGCGTTGTCTGCGGCGAGCTTGAAATGTTCTATAGTTTCTTATTAATATTTAGAAGTGGAGCTACGTAACAGCATAAATAGGATCACTCAAAAGTATAAAATAAAATAAATGTTTAAAAAAACAAAAAAACCGCCTTCAAAAAGCAAAAAATAACTTCTTTAAAATGGTAGGTAAATAGGTCAGTCCAACTGAAGTCGGCGTCCAACAATATTTTAACCAAAAGCAGACTTCAGTTGGACTGACCTATTTACCTACCATTTTAAAGAAGTTATTTTTTGCTTTTTGAAGGCAGTTTTTTTGTTTTTTTAATGGTTAAAATATTGTTGGACGCCGACTTCAGTTGGACTGACCTATTTACCTACCATTTTAAAGAAGTTATTTTTTGCTTTTTGAAGGCGGTTTTTTGTTTTTTAACCGACTTCAAAAAAAGGAGGAGGTTCTCAATTCGTCGGGTTTTTTTTTTTTTTTTTTTTTTATGTATGTTCCCCGATTACTCGAAGACCACTGGACCGATTTGAAAAATTTTTTCGTTGTTCGTATGGGTATACTTTTTAGTTGGTCCCATTGTCACCACGTCAGGATCTAATGATGGGATCATGGAGAAATCAAGAGAACTCCTCAAATATTATAGGCACACCTATAGCGATTTTGGTATTTTTCACTGTAACTCATGCATTTGCTTTTGAGAAGTACTATATGGTGAAGTGGAACTGATGATGAAGACCACAGATGGCCACCGGAACTCCTTAACGGTACCTATTTCAAGGGTGGCGATAAGATATTTCGATAAAGGAAGTTGAGCGACTATGACGAAGCACATTTAGGTTTAAATATGACTATGACATTCCCGCGGCGTTGTCTGCGGCGAGCTTGAAATGTTCTATAGTTTCTTATTAATATTTAGAAGTGGAGCTACGTAACAGCATAAATAGGATCACTAAACAGTATATAAAATAAATGTTTAACAAAACAAAAAACCGCCTTCAAAAAGCAAAAAATAACTTCTTTAAAATGGTAGGTAAATAGGTCAGTCCAACTGAAGTCTGCTTTTGGTTAAAATATTGTTGGACGCCGACTTCAGTTGGACTGACCTATTTACCTACCATTTTAAAGAAGTTATTTTTTGCTTTTTGAAGGCGGTTTTTTGTTTTTTCACATGAAGTTTCTGTTTGTATGCAATTTAAAAAAAAACCCGCCTTCAAAAAGCATAAAATAACTTCTTTAAAATGGTAGGTAAATAGGTCAGTCCAACTGAAGTCGGCGTCCAACAATATTTTAACCAAAAGCAGACTTCAGTTGGACTGACCTATTTACCTACCATTTTAAAGAAGTTATTTTATGCTTTTTGAAGGCGGGTTTTTGTTCTTTTTAACATTTATTTTATTTTATACTTTTTAGTGATCCTATTTATGCTGTTACGTAGCTCCACTTCTAAATATTAATAAGAAACTATAGAACATTTCAAGCTCGCCGCAGATAACGCCGCGGGAATGTCATAGTCATATTTAAACCTAAATGTGCTCCGTCATAGTCGCTCAACTTCCTTTATCGAAATATCTTATCGCCACCCTTGAAATAGGTACCGTCAAGGAGTTCCGGTGGCCATCTGTGGTCTTCATTATCAGTTCCACTTCACCATATAGTACTTTTCAAAAGCAAATGCATGAGTTACAGTGAAAAATACCAAAATCGCTATAGGTGTGCCTATAATATTTGAGGAGTTCTCTTGATTTCTCCATGATATCATCATCAGATCCTGACGTGGTGACAATGGGACCAACTAGAAAGTATACCCATTCGAACAACGAAAAATTTTTTCAAATCGGTCCAGTGGTCTTCGGGTAATCGGGGAACATACATAAAAAAAAAAAAAAAAAAATATCATGACGAATTGAGAACCTCCTCCTTTTTTTGAAGTCGGTTAAAAATAAAATTAAATGTTAAAAAAAACAAAAACCCGCCTTCAAAAAGCATAAAATAACTTCTTTAAAATGGTAGGTAAATAGGTCAGTCCAACTGAAGTCTGCTTTTGGTTAAAATATTGTTGGACGCCGACTTCAGTTGGACTGACCTATTTACCTACCATTTTAAAGAAGTTATTTTTTGCTTTTTGAAGGCGGTTTTTTTTTTTAAACATTTATTTTATTTTATACTTTTTAGTGATCCTATTTATGCTGTTACGTAGCTCCACTTCTAAATATTAATAAGAAACTATAGAACATTTCAAGCTCGCCGCAGACAACGCCGCGGGAATGTCATAGTCATATTTAAACCTAAATGTGCTTCGTCATAGTCGCTCAACTTCCTTTATCGAAATATCTTATCGCCACCCTTGAAATAGGTACCGTTAAGGAGTTCCGGTGGCCATCTGTGGTCTTCATCATCAGTAGGCCTAGCAAAGATCCAAGCGACGTTAGAGTTTTTCCATTCCATCGAGTTGAAATGTATGAGATGACGTAGTTTATCTCAAAGAATCGCCAATGGCTAGCAAAGAGCCAAAGGGTACGCGTTAGAATGGAATATCGAAACGCCCAAAGTAGCGATCAGTGCTGTCACAATGTCAAACCCCATATTATGTCTAGCAAAGTGCCACTTAGCGTTTTCCATTCCATCAACATGAAATGTATGCGATGACAAGTTGGTCTTTTGGTGCGTTTCGATATGCTTCGGGAATATGGATATTGTTATAATATAATCATAGAACGCAATATTTACAGAATTTAACATTAATACAATTAATTAAAAAACAAAAAACCGCCTTCAAAAACGCAAAAAATAACTTCTTTAAAATTGTAGGCACCTAATAGGTTAGTCCAACTGATGTCGGCTTTTTGTTGCAAATGTTGTGGTCGCCGACTTGAACATACATAAAAAAAAAAAAAAAAACATACAGTGGAACGTATAACCTCCTCCTTTTTTGAAGTCGGTTAAAAATAGCTCTTTGCTAGACATTGACAGCACTGTTCGCTTGGTGCGTTTCGATATGCTTCCTTGTATGCTGTTCAATATTTGAGTAGCTTATTTTAATTTTAATTTAGATACGTTTAGTTTTTAACCGACTTCAAAAAAGGAGGAGGTTATACGTTCCACTGTATGTATTTTTTTTTTTTTTATGTATGTTCACCGATTACTCCGTCAATTCTCGACCGATTTCAAAAATTTTTTTTTGGTTTGATAGAGTATACTTCCGAGGTGGTCCCATTGTCACCAAATCTGAATCTGATGAGGGGATCAGTGAGGAATTGAGGGAACTCCTCAAATATTGTAGGCAAACATATAGCGATTTTTGTATTTTTAGTAACAAATCCAGCATTTGCGTTCAGAAAGTATGATTTGGTGAAGTGGAACTGATGATGAAGACCACAGATGGCCACCGGAACTCCTCAACGGTACCGATTTCAAGGGAGACGGTAAGATATCTCGATTAAGATAGTTGAGCGACTACAACGAAGAATATTTACTTGTTCAAATATGACTATGACTTTCCCGCGGCGTTGCTTGCGGCGCGCTTGATATAAGTTAAAGTTTCATTTCAACTAAGAAGTGGGACTACGTAACGACGTATTATGATCACTAAAAAGTATAAAATAATATAAATGTTTAAAAAAAAACAAAAAACCGCCTTCAAAAACGCAAAAAATAACTTCTTTTAAAATTGTAGGTACCTAATAGGTTAGTCCAACTGAAGTCGGCGACCACAATATTTTCAACAAAAAAGCCGACATCAGTCGGACTAACCTATTAGGTACCTACAATTTTAAAAGAAGTTATTTTTTGCGTTTTTGAAGGCGGTTTTTTGTTTTTTTTTAAACATTTATATTATAATTTTTAACCGACTTCAAAAAAGGAGGAGGTTATACGTTCCACTGTATGTATTTTTTTTTTTTTTATGTATGTTCACCGATTACTCCGTCAATTGTCGACCGATTTCAAATTTTTTTTTTTGGTTTGATAGAGTATACTTCCGAGGTGGTCCCATTGTCACCAAATCTGTATCTGATGAGGGGATCAGTGAGGAATTGAGGGAACTCCTCAAATATTGTAGGCAAACATATAGCGATTTTAGTATTTTTAGTAACAAGTCCAGCATTTGCATTCAGAAAGTATCGTTTGGTGTAGTGGAACTGATGATGAAGACCACAGATGGCCACCGGAACTCCTCAATGGTACCGATTTCAAGGGTGGCGATAAGATATCTCGATTAAGATAATTGAGCGACTACCTACAACGAATAATATTTACTTGTTGAAATATGACTATGACTTTCCCGCGGCGTTGCTTGCGGCGCGCTTGATATAAGTTAAAGTTTCATTTTAACTAAGAAGTGGGACTACGTAACAGCGTATTATGATCACTAAAAAGTATAAAATAAAATAAATGTTTTAAAAAACAAAAAACCGCCTTCAAAAACGCAAAAAATAACTTCTTTAAAATTGTAGGCACCTAATAGGTTAGTCCAACTGATGTCGGCTTTTTGTTGCAAATGTTGTGGTCGCCGACTTCAGTTGGACTAACCTATTAGGTGCCTACAATTTTAAAGAAGTTATTTTTTGCGTTTTTGAAGGCGGTTTTTTGTTTTTTAAAACATTTATTTTATTTTATACTTTTTAGTGATCATAATACGCTGTTACGTAGTCCCACTTCTTAGTTAAAATGAAACTTTAACTTATATCAAGCGCGCCGCAAGCAACGCCGCGGGAAAGTCATAGTCATATTTCAACAAGTAAATATTATTCGTTGTAGGTAGTCGCTCAATTATCTTAATCGAGATATCTTATCGCCACCCTTGAAATCGGTACCATTGAGGAGTTCCGGTGGCCATCTGTGGTCTTCATCATCAGTTCCACTACACCAAACGATACTTTCTGAATGCAAATGCTGGACTTGTTACTAAAAATACTAAAATCGCTATATGTTTGCCTACAATATTTGAGGAGTTCCCTCAATTCCTCACTGATCCCCTCATCAGATACAGATTTGGTGACAATGGGACCACCTCGGAAGTATACTCTATCAAACCAAAAAAAAAAATTTGAAATCGGTCGACAATTGACGGAGTAATCGGTGAACATACATAAAAAAAAAAAAATACATACAGTGGAACGTATAACCTCCTCCTTTTTTGAAGTCGGTTAAAAATTATAATATAAATGTTTAAAAAAAAACAAAAAACCGCCTTCAAAAACGCAAAAAATAACTTCTTTTAAAATTGTAGGTACCTAATAGGTTAGTCCGACTGATGTCGGCTTTTTTGTTGAAAATATTGTGGTCGCCGACTTCAGTTGGACTAACCTATTAGGTACCTACAATTTTAAAAGAAGTTATTTTTTGCGTTTTTGAAGGCGGTTTTTTGTTTTTTTTTAAACATTTATATTATTTTATACTTTTTAGTGATCATAATACGTCGTTACGTAGTCCCACTTCTTAGTTGAAATGAAACTTTAACTTATATCAAGCGCGCCGCAAGCAACGCCGCGGGAAAGTCATAGTCATATTTGAACAAGTAAATATTCTTCGTTGTAGTCGCTCAACTATCTTAATCGAGATATCTTACCGTCTCCCTTGAAATCGGTACCGTTGAGGAGTTCCGGTGGCCATCTGTGGTCTTCATCATCAGTTCCACTTCACCAAATCATACTTTCTGAACGCAAATGCTGGATTTGTTACTAAAAATACAAAAATCGCTATATGTTTGCCTACAATATTTGAGGAGTTCCCTCAATTCCTCACTGATCCCCTCATCAGATTCAGATTTGGTGACAATGGGACCACCTCGGAAGTATACTCTATCAAACCAAAAAAAAATTTTTGAAATCGGTCGAGAATTGACGGAGTAATCGGTGAACATACATAAAAAAAAAAAAAAATACATACAGTGGAACGTATAACCTCCTCCTTTTTTGAAGTCGGTTAAAAACTAAACGTATCTAAATTAAAATTAAAATAAGCTACTCAAATATTGAACAGCATACAAGGAAGCATATCGAAACGCACCAAGCGAACAGTGCTGTCAATGTCTAGCAAAGAGCTATTTTTAACCGACTTCAAAAAAGGAGGAGGTTATACGTTCCACTGTATGTATTTTTTTTTTTTTTATGTATGTTCACCGATTACTCCGTCAATTGTCGACCGATTTCAAAATTTTTTTTTTGGTTTGATAGAGTATACTTCCGAGGTGGTCCCATTGTCACCAAATCTGTATCTGATGAGGGGATCAGTGAGGAATTGAGGGAACTCCTCAAATATTGTAGGCAAACATATAGCGATTTTAGTATTTTTAGTAACAAGTCCAGCATTTGCATTCAGAAAGTATCATTTGGTGTAGTGGAACTGATGATGAAGACCACAGATGGCCACCGGAACTCCTCAATGGTACCGATTTCAAGGGTGGCGATAAGATATCTCGATTAAGATAATTGAGCGACTACCTACAACGAATAATATTTACTTGTTGAAATATGACTATGACTTTCCCGCGGCGTTGCTTGCGGCGCGCTTGATATAAGTTAAAGTTTCATTTTAACTAAGAAGTGGGACTACGTAACAGCGTTCTATGATCACTAAAAAGTATAAAATAAAATAAATGTTTTAAAAAACAAAAAACCGCCTTCAAAAACGCAAAAAATAACTTCTTTAAAATTGTAGGCACCTAATAGGTTAGTCCAACTGAAGTCGGCGACCACAACATTTTCAACAAAAAGCCGACATCAGTTGGACTAACCTATTAGGTGCCTACAATTTTAAAGAAGTTATTTTTTGCGTTTTTGAAGGCGGTTTTTTGTTTTTTAAAACATTTTTGACAATAGTACATTATTGCCTAGGCATGGAAGTAGGCAATTGCGGGCCGAGTATTGGATTAAACGGACGAGCTTGCGAGTCCGTTTAAAAATACGAAGCCCGCAATTGCTGTTCCTGCCGAGGCAAATATAGTGCTTTTCTCAAAAATTGCAAGAAAAAAATTGTGTTGGAGTCAAGTCTTCATAGCTTGAACTCATTTTTTGAATTGCATACAAACAGAAACTTCATGTGAAAAAACCATCACTCCTTACCGCCTTTTTGTTTATGACAAGGAGAAACGCAATTAAAAAAACAAAATTTAAAAAAAAAACATAAGCTATTCCAGGCACAAATAAAAAAGTTATGTTTCAAGTAAAATTTGGATGTATAAGACTTGTGCCCTCATTTTATTACGGCCCTTTTCACTTTTTAAAAAGTTACAAGCTAGATAGTAATGGAATTCGTATGCAACATTGCGGGCTTGTGTAGCGAGCACGCAATGTTTTTTTTTTAAAAATTTGTGAACTGTCAGTAAACTATGTACTTCGCGTTTCAATATGTAGATAGGAATGTCAACATTTCCGGACATTTTTGAGAAATAGTACATTATTGCCTAGGCATGGAAGTAGGCAATTGCGGGCCGAGTATTGGATTAAACGGACGAGCTTGCGAGTCCGTTTAAAAATACGAAGCCCGCAATTGCTGTTCCTGCCGAGGCAAATATAGTGCTTTTCTCAAAAATCGCAAGATTTTTTTTGTGTTGGAGTCAAATCTTCATCGCTTGAACTCATTTTTTGAATTGCATACAATCAGAAACTTCATGTGAAAAAACCATCACTCCTTACCGCCCTTTTGTTTATGACAAGGAGAAACGCAATTCTCGTTTTAAAAAAAACATAAGCTATTCCAGGCACAAATAAAAAAGTTATGTTTCGAGTAAAATTTGGATATATAAGACTTGTGCCCTCATTTTATTACGGCCCTTTTCACTTTTTAAAAAGTTACAAGCTAGATGGTAATGGAATTTGTATGCAACATTGCGGGCTTGTGTACCGAGCACGCAATGTTTTTTTTTTTTAAATTTGAGAACTGTCAGTAAACTATGTACTTCGCGTCTCAATATGTAGATAGGAATGTCAACATTTCCGGACATTTTTGAGAAAATATTCTTTTCCATATTCCTCAGTTGATTAACGCTAATGTTCTCTCACGGCATTGGGCTCACGCCTAGAAGCCATTCCATTGGAATTTGTTTAAAATGGCGATTTTTCAGTCAGCTGTGAGAGCGGATTACTTGTGTTAAATCAAGTTTTTTATGTATTCCTTGCGACTTTTTTTGGCTGCTAACTATTGAAATGGTTGACTAAAGCTGCAGCAAAACTTCTTAGCAGTCGTCTCCTCTCGGGAAGCGCTGGTGGATATTTGACGTGAAAAAGTTCCCGTGCGGCTACTTACTGAGTAAATCTCTTGAGATGAACAAGGGTAATTATTTTCGAAGTAAGTAAAGGAATGATGCGAGCTACGTTATTAACATATTACACTACTAGGTACTTTCCTACATTGATTTGATAAGTAAGTAAATAAACACGTATTTCATAGATGGTATTTTTTCAGGTCCTGTTTATTTACCATAGGATGTGGCAACAGCAAATAGATGTCTTGAAGCACCCAGTAAACTAGTAATGCCAGCCCTCAACCAGCCATTAAAATATGAATTCGGTTACCCAAACAAGAAGTGTGTGGACGAATGCTAAGCACAAGTGAGTGGTGGTTTTCCCTAGACGGCATCTTTCTTTATAAATGCACCTCTTTGTTCTCCTTCATATGCCTATATGCCTATAATGAATATAATGATAATAATATGAAGTAAAAATAAAACATACTTAGGTAGGTATTCATTGCTTTTGTGTCTCGTAACAATATTAAAGTTGGGGCCTCCTAGTAATGTTTAATGTTTAATGTTTATTTGGGCACAAACAGTACAAGTAAAGAAAAATTATTACAGAAAAACTTACATAACACATTGACCAGTGAAGTTGCCACAGTTAACAAATACAGTACAGAGTACCTAATTATTATAAAACCTATCTAAGTGTAATATGATAATTGTTTACATCGTGGCAGGATCAATACGAATTATGATAAAATATGAGCTAAAAAACAAAAAACCGCCTTCAAAAGCGCAAAAAATAACTTCTTTAAAATTGTAGGCACCTAATAGGTTAGTCCAACTGATGTCGGCTTTTTGTTGAAAATGTTGTGGTCGCCGACTTCAGTTGGACTAACCTATTAGGTGACTACAATTTTAAAGAAGTTATTTTTTGCGCTTTTGAAGGCGGTTTTTTGTTTTTTAACCGACTTCAAAAAAGGAGGAGGTTATACGTTCCACTGTATGTATTTTTTTTTTTTTTTATGTATGTTCACCGATTACTCCGTCAATTGTCGACCGATTTCAATTTTTTTTTTTTGGTTTGATAGAGTATGCTTTCGAGGTGGTCCCATTGTCACCAAATCTGAATCTGATGAGGGGATCAGTGAGGAATTGAGGGAACTCCTCAAATATTGTAGGCAAACATATAGCGATTTTAGTATTTTTAGTAACAAATCTAGCATTTGCGTTCAGAAAGTATGATTTGGTGAAGTGGAACTGATGATGAAGACCACAGATGGCCACCGGAACTCCTCAACGGTACCGATTTCAAGGGTGACGGTAAGATATCTCGATTAAGATAGTTGAGCGACTACAACGAAGTATATTTACTTGTTAAAATGACTATGACTTTCCCGCGGCGTTGCTTGCGGCGCGCTTGATATAATTTAAAGTTTCATTTCAACTAAGAAGTGGGACTACGTAACGACGTATTATGATCACTAAAAAGTATAAAATAAAATAAATGTTTAAAAAAAACAAAAAACCGCCTTCAAAAACGCAAAAAATAACTTCTTTTAAAATTGTAGGTACCTAATAGGTTAGTCCAACTGAAGTCGGCGACCACAATATTTTCAACAAAAAGCCGACATCAGTCGGACTAACCTATTAGGTACCTACAATTTTAAAAGAAGTTATTTTTTGCGTTTTTGAAGGCGGTTTTTTGTTTTTTTTAATTAAAACATTTATTTTATTTTATTTTAACTTGTTACTAATAAAATAAATGTTTTAAAAAACAAAAAACCGCCTTCAAAAACGCAAAAAATAACTTCTTTAAAATTGTAGGCACCTAATAGGTTAGTCCAACTGATGTCGGCTTTATGTTGAAAATGTTGTGGTCGCCGACTTCAGTTGGACTAACCTATTAGGTGCCTACAATTTTAAAGAAGTTATTTTTTGCGTTTTTGAAGGCGGTTTTTTGTTTTTTAAAACATTTATTTTATTTTATACTTTTTAGTGATCATAATACGCTGTTACGTAGTCCCACTTCTTAGTTGAAATGAAACTTTAAGTTATTTCAAGAGC
Source organism: Acleris literana (assembly GCA_946894065.1). Lineage (NCBI taxonomy): Eukaryota > Metazoa > Arthropoda > Insecta > Lepidoptera > Tortricidae > Acleris > Acleris literana. The sequence goes on along the minus strand of OX335695.1, from coordinate 11,474,151 downwards.
GCCGCAAGCAACGCCGCGGGAAAGTCATAGTCATATTTCAATAACCTCCTTTTTTGAAGTCGGTTAACAAGTAAATATTCTTCGTTGTAGTCGCTCAACTATCTTAATCGAGATATCTTATCGCCACCCTTGAAATCGGTACCGTTAAGGAGTTCCGGTGGCCATCTGTGGTCTTCATCATCAGTTCCACTTCACCAAATGATACTTTCTGAATGCAAATGCTGAATTTGTTACTAAAAATACTAAAATCGCTATATGTTTGCCTACAATATTTGAGGAGTTCCCTCAATTCCTCACGGATCCTCTCATCAGATTCAGATTTGGTGACAATGGGACCACCTCAAAAGTATACTCTATCAAACCAAAAAAAAATTTTTGAAATCGGTCGACAATTGACGGAGTAATCGGTGAACATACATAAAAAAAAAAAAAAACATACAGTGGAACGTATAACCTCCTCCTTTTTTGAAGTCGGTTAAAAATACTAAAATCGCTATATGTTTGCCTACAATATTTGAGGAGTTCCCTCAATTCCTCACGGATCCTCTCATCAGATTCAGATTTGGTGACAATGGGACCACCTCGAAAGAATACTCTATCAAACCAAAAAAAAATTTTTGAAATCGGTCGACAATTGACGGAGTAATCGGTGAACATAGATAAAAAAAAAAAAAACATACAGTGGAACGTATAACCTCCTCATTTTTTGAAGTCGGTTAAAAACTAGAGATGCGCCTAATAGTGGTTTCACCGAATAGCCGAATACCGAATACTATTCGGTTAAATTCTTACTGAACCAGATATTCGGCCGAATTATTCGGTTTACCATTTCATTGTTTCGCCGCGTAAACGGTTATAACATGTAGGTACGCTACGTGTCGTTGCTGGCTAGATGACTAGTGAGCCGTAGCTCACCGCTTGCCTAACTATAGGTTAAGAAATAAATATGTTGACTTGAGGTTTCAAAATAAACGTTGATTTGAAGTTTAATTGCTTTATTTTCTTAGCTTTATTCAGCATATTCTTCATAGGATTTCTTTGACTTATAATATAATAGCCAAGTCGTATAGCGAAGAAAATAGAAATACTTATACTGAATATATTTATCACAAAAACCGAATAATTCGGCTGAATACAAATAGTGAAAAAGATGCCGAATACGCCGAATACCGAATACCAAACGAATATTAGGCGCATCTCTACTAAAAACTCTCACTGACACTGCAAAAATTACACTTTGTTACTTCAAACGCTATAACTACTTGGAGCAAATTTTACTCTCCCTCATAACATTGTGTTTTTACCCGTATGGTACAGCACGCCCAGTGCCCACACACATACTCATTCACACATGCATACATGCTTACACTAACACATCACAAGGCACTTTTTTCCTTCTTCAATTAAATGTTTTATTTTTTATTTATTCCTTTAAGCGTGACCTTTTTATTGTACTTTCTATTTACCAAGTTAACTGTATCCACTGAGCATGAAAAACAAATTTTGTATCAATAAATGCATACCTTAATAAAAATCATTCGACTCAGAAACTTTAATATTCATGCAAATCACATAAATATTTATCTTTACCTCCTAGCTCTACCAGCTAAGTTGATATTGTTAACCTTCAATTTTGGTTTGGTAGTTAGTGAGCTTGCCTATGAATTATGACAATACTATACATAGTATTGTATACTATGTATTGTCATAATTTAGTAGTATACCATGCACTGTACGGTCGAGTTCAAAAATATATGAGCATTTCCAAGGCTTCAAAAATAAACGTACATAGAGAGGGACATATACATCTGAACAGACTTGTCAATCAAATCTATGTACACATATCACCTGTCATATTAATCTGAACATGCATCTCAATAATATTATCTAAGTAACGGAAAACTAATAAATATCTGTACTAATTATTTTTCAAAATTATTTAGCCAAGTGAAAGTACATAAATATCTAAGCAAGTCTTTTTTCAAATATTAAAAAACATATAGTGGCATAAAAAAATGTTTTATACAGTCGAGTTCATAAATATGTGTACACTCTGGTACCTTGTCTATTTAATGTCATGTTTAAACTGCCATATATGAATTGTCACAGTGCAGCGATTAAAGTGACAAGGTACTGAAATGTACACATATTTATGAACTCGACTGTACTAAAGTGCACACATATTTATGAACTTGAAACGAAGACGTACAATAAGAATGCATGGAAGTTACGTCGCGTTCATAAATATGTGTACAGTTTAGCACCTTGTCACTTTAATCGCTGTGAAAATTCATATATGGCTGTTTAAACGTGACATTAAATAGACAAGGTACCAGAGTGTACACATAAAAATTTAATGCAATGCATACGAACACGATTTGTGTATGAACTCGATGTGTTATGTTTGTTTAGCTATTTATGAACTTCTACTTGTTCACATAAATTTGGAATACGTTAGTACAGATATTTTTGAGCCACTAAATGCTTATAAATATTTGAAAAAACACTTGTTAAGATATTTATACACTTTCACTTGGTTAAATAATTTTAAAAAATATTAGTACAGATATTTATTAGTTTTCCGTTACTTAGATATTATTGAGAGGCTTGTTCAGATTAATATGATAGGTGATATGTGTACATATATTCGATCGACAAGTCTGTTCAGATGTTTATGTACATTTCTATGTACATTTATTTTTGAAGCCTTGGAAATGCTCATATATTTATGAACTCAACTGTAATATAAATTTTGTGTTCAAGGTGATCCAGAATACACACAGAGACCGTGGATAATGATGCTGATTTCAAGGAAGGACCATAGAGTGGTGTTTCAGCGTTGATGAAATCCTATTTATTCGAGATGCTTGCTAGAGGCACATCCAGTATTAGCACCATAGTGACATATATGTGTATATTATGTATATTGCATATCGCAAAATATGGTGTTGAATTTTACTCATTACACTGATGATAACTCAAGTCTCTACTTTACATCGTCATAAGGCAAAAAGTTGAGTAACAATTATTAATGATGCTTTTTAGGAAATTAAAAGACTTTAAATAATGAATATTGATTTATTTTCTTCCTTATCATGTCATAATGAAATGAAATCAGTTGTCTGGATAAAGTTACTTTGACTATATTAAACTAGTAAGTATAAGTAAGTTGTTTTAAAAGAACTGCCATGAGGACCCAAAACCTGTATTAATTTAACTCACATCACATGTATAAGTAGTTTCATTCAATCTATTAATTCATAGCAGCTCTTGTGAACTGACGTATAAGGACATAATGCAGGATTTATTAATTTATTTACCTTTAATTATTAACCTTTTCAACGCCACAGTCGGCTCTGGCCGTCAACTAAAAGTCGTGCCACGGACGCCACGTCGGCTACAGCCGACAAGAGTTCAAGATTAAAAGAGACTTTGTTTGGTAGCAATAAGGTGTAATTTGCATAGCATAGCAACCATGTTTGGCGTGTGGGTGGCACATTTTGTATTCGACGTATGGCGTTCAAAAGGTTAAACGTACAGTAAGTAAGTATAATGCACTAAAGGGGGCTTTCCCTGAAAAGTGTACCCAATTAAGGACAAAAATTAAGGAACTTTAACTTTGTCAGTTTTGTGACAAAAATTAGCTATACATTGACGGCCGCGATATATGGCTAATTCTCGTCACAAAACTGGGTTATTCCCACCTGTTACCACCAATAGGTATGTTACCACTGGTAACAGCTGGGAATTATTTTCTCATCTTTTACCACAAAAGTACTCGGTGGTAACAACAGGGAATCATTTTCCCATTTGTTACCACTAAAATATTTGGTGATAACTACTGGAAATGCCCTAAAACGTCTACAATTCCTGTTATACAAACATTTTAAATTTAAATCAATCAATCATTTATTGTTGTCACATAGAGGCACATACATTGAAAAGAAAGATGTTGTTATTCTAGATTAGTCAGTTCATGGACATGGACGCCCTAAAAGGGCACTACAATATTAAGGTACTTAAAAGCAGTATAATAACAAAGAATATAAACAATTCAATTAATAAACAAGTAAAAGCACTAACACACCAATTGACCTAATCCCAAACTAAGCTCTAGGCTTGTACTATGGGTACTAGACAACGATATAAATACTTATATAGATAAATATATTATACTTAAATGCATAGAAAACATCCATGACTCGGGAACAAATATTCATGCTCATAACACAAATATTTGCCCTTACCGGGATTTGAACCCAGGGCCGCTAGCTTCGTAGGCAGGGTCACTACCAACTAGGATAACGTGTTGTCAAGACAGTGGTTGCCAGATTAGGAATGCTTCCGTTTTCCCCATTAATTTAGCTAAAATTCAAATAGTTTAAACAAGGTTTAAACTAATGGTATTAATTAATCTCTGTTCTATTCATACAAGTAATCTTTAGCACAATCTGTCACAACTCATAATACGATTTAGTATTCTGTTATAAATTTGTTAACTTAATTTAAGTAATTACATTTTTAATTTACATTGTAAAAACAGTTTTTAACCGACTTCAAAAAAAGGAGGAGGTTCTCAATTCGTCGGTTCACAAATTTTTTCGTTGTTCGAATGGGTATACTTTCTAGTTGGTCCCATTGTCACCATATCAGGATCTGATGATGGGATCATGGAGAAATCAAGAGAACTCCTCAAATATTATAGGCACACCTATAGCGATTTTGGTATTTTTCACTGTAACTCATGCATTTGCTTTTGAAAAGTACTTTACACATACAGGTCGGAAAATGGAAAATGTATATATGTATGTGTGTATGTATGTATGTATGTATGTATGTATGTATGTATGTGTACATAGCGTTCGGCAGGGGACGAGGGTCGGGGCGGGGAGGCTTTCTGCAGTGTTTCTTATAGGTGCATTAGTAAAACCGATACCCCCCCTCCCCCCTCCCCCCTTCCACCCCCCTCGCGATCCGGTACTAACGTCCGTAAGTTCGTTTTGCTGGTAGTTAAGTTAAGTTACGGGTACTACAAAAATAATAGTAGGTAGTAGTTAAGAGGGCGGAGGAGGGAGGGGGGAGAGGGAGGGGGGGGAGGGGCGGGGGGGGGTCAGTCGTGCAAATGTTAGTTAACGTTAACGTGCGCGGTTATGATTAAAGAATATTAATATTAAAATTGAATCGTCCACATATGTGCACGCACTAAAATTTGATATGAACATATATATAGATGATTGTTTACACATACAGGTCGGAAAATGGAAAATGTATATAATATACATATATGTATATATGTATGTATGTATGTATGTATGTATGTATGTATGTATGTATGTATGTATGTATGTATGTATGTGTGTATGTATGTATGTGTACATAGCGTTCGGCAGGGGACGAGGGTGGGGGCGGGGAGGCTTTTTGCAGTGTTTCTTATAGGTGCATTAGTAAAACCGACACCTTTTTATCATACAACTATAATATAATTGAAAAAAAAAAAACACATAATATCATCTAAATACACCTTATACTATATATATATATATATATATATATATATATATATATATATATATAATTAGCCGAACACCTCGTGTAAGAGGGAGACACTATGATCTGCGTCCCCGCCCTGTCTCCTGAGTCTATATAAGACCCTGCCAGCCGTCACTCGCCCTCTTTCGTCATCCAGCCACCGAAGTGTCAACAGCACCATCCCTCCTCCGTATCGGTTACCTTACTTGTTATTTGATTGTTAACGGTTTTTATTATTAGATTATTTTGTAAATTAAATTAATTATTTGTGTGTTCCTAGTTTTCTTTGTCAATTTTATAGGCCATCGCTAATTTCAGAAGTGGGATAGGCTCCATTGCCTATCGTGCCTACGAAAAATAGCGAAGAGTTTGCTTTATAATGGCCGAGCCGCGTAATACACGTAGTAGGGCTAGGGATAGGTGTGATTTAATTCCAGATCCCGAAGAAATGCAGGGCCAGATTGGTGCTATTTTAGCGCGTATACACGCGTTGGAGAGCAGCAGTTCGACTCCCGTTAGCAGCGGTGGCGCGCCCCTCGGGTCGCAGCCGGCCTCACCGTGCCACGTGGCGGCCGCACGAGCTATCGCGCCGCCTGGCCACGCCGCGGGCGCCGCCCCTGGACCGCCGCCTTTGGAGTCGAATGCAAGCACCGCTGGAGATTTCACAATCGACCCAACCGAGAGGCTGATCGGAGCACTCAGCGCTTTAACTAAAGTAAGATCTACCCATTATTACATTTCGAATTTTGATCCAAACTTGCACGATATCGATTCTTGGTGTGAAGAAGTTGAAAGGGCTCGTGAAATCAATTGTTGGAACGACAATGAGTGCCTCTCAAGGATAGCTAATTGTCTGAAGGGAGACGCTCATAGTTGGCTAAACGATTGGATAACCAACGATCGCAGTTGGACCAATTTTAAATTAGAGTTCAAGCCCCTGTGTTCACGGAGAATTGATGTTGCCGATATTTTGTATAAAGTTATGTGCACTAACTCGGATTCTTTTACAACATACGCGGAATACGCTAGGCGCTCAATATTGCGTTTGAATATTGTGAAGGGTCTGAGCGATGAACTAACCGTAGCTATTGTTTTACGTGGTGTAAATGACCCTCAAATCAGAGCTGCTGCGACTAATGCACAACTCACAACCAAAACTCTGGTTGATTTTCTGTCTATTTATACAAAGCCCAAAGTTAGTACATCGGGGAGTGATGTGCATTGGCCGCAAAGCAAACATGTTGAGCAAAACAATAGAAAGCGTAGTTACGGGCAAAGATCATTTACATCCACTCGCGAGTTGAAGTGTTACACGTGCGGTGATACCGGTCATATGCAGCGAATGTGCTCAAAACGCCCTAAAAGGGATTTAAATGACATTGCAGTAAGTGGAAAAACTGTGCCGGCATTACCAGCGTCTAATACTAATGTGAACAATACCGATTCGCGGTTGACTGTATGCGCTTTTTGTAAAAAACCCGGTCATAACGTCACGAAATGTTTTGCTAAACAAAGAGCAGAGTCCCGCAATAAAAACAATGTTAACTTTTGCCGTGAGTTAAATAGCTCATTGAACGACAGTGACGTTACGACAGCGGTTATACAGGGAATACCGGTAGATGTACTGATAGATAGCGGATCTCGTGTTTCCCTCATTTCCGAGTCGGTAGTTAAACATTTTAATAGTGCTCGATTACCCACAAAACAACTATTGCGCGGTATTGGCGATCAAAACATCGAGTGTTCTAGTTACGTTACTCTGGTGATAGAATTTAACGATATCTCTTTGGAAGTCGATTTATTTATAGTTCGCGATTCTTGCATAAGTGTACCCGTGCTTATAGGGACTGATGTGTTAAACCGTGACGGCGTAGCTTACATACGGGCAAATAATGAACATTGCATTACGCGTATCCCCGGTTCAAGGTTTAAAAAAGACGTGCAGGTTGTGAATCTATGTGATGTAAATTCTGTGAATAGTCCTCTAGAGGGTGACGATCGTAAAAAGTTACTTGAGATAATCACCGAGTTCAAGCATTCCTTTATTGATGGGACCGCGTCAACTACTGTTACAACCGGTAAGATGCATATCGAGTTAACGAGAGAAACTCCTGTTCATTATAGGCCGTATAAATTGTCTTTTGATGAGAAGGTTCGGGTTCGTGAAATTGTGAGCGATTTGTTAGATAAAGGCATCATACAGGAGTCCGAATCACCATACGCCAGCCCGATCATTCTTGTCAAAAAACGAGATGGCAAAGATCGAATGTGTGTTGATTATCGGGCGTTAAATGCTGTTACGGTAAAGGAACGCTTTCCATTACCCTTGATTGACGATCATATTGATCGCCTAGGTGCAAGTAAATATTTCACTTGTTTAGACATGGCCACTGGCTTTCATCAGATTGCCTTAGAAAGCGATTCGGTACCTAAAACAGCATTCGTTACGCCTGAAGGGCATTTCGAGTATTTAAGAATGCCCTTTGGGTTAGCAAACGCTCCCGTCGTTTACCAACGGATTATAACAAAGACGTTAAAACCTTTAATAGAAGCGGGCAAGGTTCTTATTTATATCGATGACGTCTTAATTTTGGCGGCGACTATTTCCGAAGCTCTTGCGAATCTTCGCGAAACATTGCAGGTCTTAACGTCAGCGGGATTTTCCATAAATATGAAGAAAAGTACGTTCGTGGCCACAGAAGTAGAATATCTAGGTCGCATTATATCACAAGGTCAGGTTAGACCGAGTGACAGGAAAATTAAAGCATTAATTGATTCTCCTGTGCCCACGAATGTACGTCAAGTCAGGCAGCTGCTAGGTTTGGCAGGATATTTTCGTCGCTATATCCCTGAATATGCGTCTAAGACTGCGAGTATAGCCAGACTAACGCGGAACGATGTGCCATTTGTATGGGGTAGAGAACAGGAAGAGGCGCGTAACTATCTGATAGATTGTCTTACTAATGAACCTGTGCTAGCAGTATTCGATCCGTCATTACCTACTGAACTGCACACAGACGCAAGTTCGATAGGGTATGGCGCAATTCTTCTTCAAGAACACCATGGCAAGAAGCGGCGAGTTGTAGCCTACTTTAGTAAGACTACGCAGGGTGCCGAGTCTCGGTACCACTCTTACGAATTAGAGACACTTGCGATTATCAAGGCTTTACAACATTTTCGCCACTACTTGCTGGGTGTGACGTTTAAAATAGTAACGGATTGTAACGCGTTGAAATTGACGGAACGTAAGAAAGATCTTTTACCGCGTGTTGCGAGATGGTGGATGTATATGCAGGATTTTAATTTCACCATCGAATACCGAAAGGGTGCTATGATGCAGCACGCAGACTATTTAAGCCGAAATCCTGTTAACATCCACCATATCGAAAAACCTAAGACCTGGGCACAAAAAGCGCAATCAGCGGACGATGAAACCTGTGATCTTATCGATAAGCTTAATAACAACGAACTAGATCCTACCCGTTATGTTGTTCGTAATGACTTGCTTTATTACAAATACCTTGTGACCGGTGAAGACGCGAGGTTTTTATGTTTCATACCTAAAGGTCATAGATTAAGCCTTCTGCGAATATTTCATGATCAACACGGGCATATCGGACCAGACAAATGTATCGATTTGATATTACGCCACTTTTGGTTTCCCGGCTTACGTGCTTTTGTCCACAAGTACATAAAACATTGCCTTCTCTGTCTCTCTTCTAAGAGAGTTCCTAGAGCCCCACATCAGCCGATTTCATCGTGGCATAAGCCCGACATTCCTTTCGATACCGTCCACATGGACGTATTAGGTCCCTTGCCTACCTCAAAAGATTACAAGTTTGTTCTTATCGTGATTGATGCGTATTCCAAATACTGCCTGTTGTACCCACTTCCTAAACAAGACTCTTTTAATCTGAAAAATGCAGTATCAAACGCAATTTCTTTGTTTGGTTCCCCGAAGTTAATAGTTTGCGATAGAGGCCGCATGTTTGTAAGTTCTAGCTTTAAAGATTTTGTAACCGAAATGGGCTGTGAAATTCACTTCATAACCCCCGAGATGCATAATGAGAACGGGCAAGTTGAACGATACTGCCGTACGGTTTTAAACATGCTGCGTATAGAAGCTACTAACAAGGAGACTCAGTGGTCTGACTCATTGGGACGCTTGCAGCTTATACTTAACTGCACCAAACATAAGACGACACAGTTATCACCGCTACAGCTTCTTGTGGGCGTTGAGGGCGTGACCCCCGTGATCAGGTCACTTATACGCGACGTGGCCCTTGATAACACAAAGCCCAGTCGCGAAGGTTTGCGTGTTTTACAACGACAGCGCACATCTGAATTGCTTGATCGCAACAGACAGAAACAAGATGCTTATGTAAATAGTAATCGCAAGCCGGCTCGTATCTTCAATCTTAATGAAATGGTATTTGTTACTAAATGTTCTCAGATGACTGGCAAGTTGGACTCCGGGATGCGCGGGCCTTATCGAGTGAAGAAGGTCCTGTCCCATGGGCGTTACGAGCTCCAACTATTGGGTGGGTCTTATGGTAAGACTACCCAGGCTGCTGCCGAGCACATGGTTGCCTGGCAAGGAGAATGGACCCCAGAGTCCTGCGCCACGTTCTTTGAATGTAAGTGTTTGTTTCTTATGTCAAACTAGTTGCATTGTTTATTAGACATGCTAGTTTCGTGTATGAGTGGGCGGTGGGTGATGCCCAGCTGTGGGATACGCTAACTTGGTGCCTCTGTCCCGGGACACGCTAACTGGGTGCCTCTGTCCGTTTGATTTGGTGCGAAGCCAACCCTGCTGTGGGATATGCAAACTCTGTGCCTCTGTCCCGGGACACGCTAACTGGGTGCCTCTGTCCGTTTGATTTGGTGCGAAGCCAACGCTGCTGTGGGATATGCAAACTCTGTGCCTCTGTCCGATTTGTTTTGGCTTAAGACATGCAAACTTTGAGCCTCTGTCTTAATTTTGTGTGCAAACTATTACTTATACCTGTGTTTTTACCTGTTCCAGCCATGGACGAGGCTACTACAGATACGACGGGTTTAACCGCTGCAGAGGTCTCCATCTCACCTCCAGCGCCTGAAAACCTGCCGGGTCCATTCGAACGCATCGAAATCAACCACCAGCTCGACGGAATATGCAGCCCTGAAAGTCCAGCCAGTTCATCAAGAGATACAAGTCCCGCTCAAGCCTCTTTACACAAAGTGCAAGCCCACCAAAGTCCCACGGAAGGTGGCCGGGGACAGCCACATGTCAGGAGAGGCCGAATTAGCCGAACACCTCGTGTAAGAGGGAGACACTATGATCTGCGTCCCCGCCCTGTCTCCTGAGTCTATATAAGACCCTGCCAGCCGTCACTCGCCCTCTTTCGTCATCCAGCCACCGAAGTGTCAACAGCACCATCCCTCCTCCGTATCGGTTACCTTACTTGTTATTTGATTGTTAACGGTTTTTATTATTAGATTATTTTGTAAATTAAATTAATTATTTGTGTGTTCCTAGTTTTCTTTGTTAATTTTATAGGCCATCGCTAATTATATATATATATATGTCGGAGGAAGCTATGAGTAAAGTTGATTGTTGTTTACATACGTAAAAGATAATATCGCTTTTGTTTACATTGTAATTACTTTTAAAATTCTTAATTTAATTTAAATTGATTTGTTACATTATTTTAGAATGATAGATCTTAATAATTTAATAAAAGTCATGATTTGATTATAATACTACGTAATGACCAATCAGAGCGGAGCATGTGCCTCGAGCGGGGTCGAGGCGCCATCTTTGCTTGCTGGAGTCGGTTAGCGGGCAGTTATGTTTGGGACTCTTTAGAGTGTGGGCTAACGATCGAGTTGGATCGTTTTAAGTGTTTAAAATATGAAGTAAGATCGGTGCCCCGAACCCGCTGCTCGGTCTTAACTGTCTCATTTAAATTAATTAGAACTATTGTGTTAAATTGAAATAAACCACTGTGAACTTGTGATCGTTGTTTTGTGCTCGCATTTTACCCTCATGGCGCCCACAAAGCCCGCAGCCACTAATGATGATGTCA